>OY986972.1:9977373-10143612 GCA_963920575.1 Narthecium ossifragum
GGGATGAAGGAGATAATCGGGAAGGAGAGGAAGGAGGCGACAAAGGCTTTGAGCTTTAACCGGGCCGGCTCGTGTAAACCATTAGGCCATCCGCATCAGCTTCCCTATCCATCTTCCCTAAAATACTCCAATATATATTACTTCCCTACTTTACAGCTTCCCTATTTACAACACCCCACATCAGCTTCCCTAAACCATTCCCTACATCATTAAAATACTCATTCTCCCATCTTTCTTTTCATATTCTATTCTTCATTTATTATTTGACATTCATATAATTATAGAATTTGTATTATATTACATAATTAAACTTTGATTATATTATTTATTAAAAAATAATATAGAAATAATGATATATAATTTTATGCCAATACTTCTATTAATTAAATGCTTAAAATTCAACCATCAATTTCTAACGGCCATATTCTTAACGGCTATATTGTCAACGGTCATATTTTAACGAATATATTGTAACAGTCATTCTTCCAATGGCTATATTTTCCATCAAATCTCCAACGATCGTATTCCAACAGCTATATTTCTAACGGTCATTTTTTCAAAGTAGCTTTTCATTAATAATAGTTTCAACGGTCATATTTTCTCAATATAAGTAGATCCACTCATTTCCCAAACTCATCTCTTATCCACTTAACTTATTTGTCTTTCGTATCAACTAGAATTCTCTCCCATCTACTCTTCTCTATGGATTTCTTCTGGAAACGTCAAAAGGAAATGTATTACGATACTTCCTCCGATGAAGAGATGGAAGAATTGCTGGCGTTAAAATGTGCGAAGGAAACAATGGAGCGCAAAGCAGGATCAACATCGCGTGGTGGTTCCGATAAGCGGCGTGCGTATATTGATCGCAATTTACTGCAAGGACATGAACGCTTATTTAGGGATTATTTTGCAGATCCACCAGTGTACCCTAGTGAAATTTTTCGTAGGAGATTTCGCATGCGTCGTGAGGTATTCATTCGCATTCAAACCGCCATCGAAGCTCATGAACCCTATTTTCAGCAGAAAAGAAATGCAGCCGGAAAACATACCTTTCCAAGCACTCGGACAGTTCTTCCATTTCCAGTGCATGCAATCGATACTCCCCAGCATTCCGGGAAAACCGCGACGTTCGCCAATTGCAAGCAACCTAGCAAGGTCATCATTGTTTGGTGACCTTAAATACTCATCACCAAAGATGGAAACTACCACTTTCTCTACAGAAGATAACTGCATCACTGAGAATGGTTGCTTATGGATTGGTCGTGGATTCTATGGATGAATATGTGAGAATTGGAGAAAGTACCGCTACAAGAAGTATAAAAAAATTCGTGAAAGTGGTAGTTTCCATCTTTGGTGATGAGTATTTAAGGTCACCAAACAATGATGACCTTGCTAGGTTGCTTGCAATTGGCGAACGTCGCGGTTTTCCCGGAATGCTGGGGAGTATCGATTGCATGCACTGGAAATGGAAGAACTGTCCGAGTGCTTGAAAAGGTATGTTTTCTGGTCATGTTCATGAACCAACCATCATTTTAGAAGCTGTTGCATCACAGGATCTATGGATTTGGCATGCATTTTTTGGGTTACCTGGTTCTCACAACGATATCAATGTGCTAGAACGATCTTCTGTTTTCTCTGAACTTACTCAAGGACGAGCTCCTGCAGTGAACTATTCAGTTAATGGACATAATTACACAATGGGGTATTATTTGGCCGATGGTATTTATCCTCAGTGGGCTACCTTCGTGAAAACAATCCCTCTGCCACAAAATAACAAAGCCAAGCATTTTGCAATGTGTCAAGAGTCAGTAAGAAAGGATGTTGAGCGTGCATTTGGAGTGCTCCAAGCTCGGTTCACAATCGTACGCAGTCCTGCACGGTTTTTTGAGCGAGAGACACTTAAAGATTTTATGATGGCATGTATTATCATGCACAATATGATCGTAGAAGATGAATGACACATGTACCTTCATCCAGATATTACCGGCTATGAAGAAATCAGTGAGAGTCCACCTATAACAATTTCGCATGATCGTACATCCAAGCTTAGGAATTTCATTCAACGACACCATGAAATTAGAAATAGAGAGGTGCATTCTCAACTTCAAAGTGATCTCGTCGATCACTTGTGGAACGTATACAGTCAGGCGCAACTTTAGTTTTGAGTTATGTATGTTTGTGCTATGTTTAATTTTAAGTTTGTCTTTCTTATCAATGTGATTGTCAGTTTGTATTGAGTCAATGTTGCAAGAAATGAAGTTGTGCTTTTCTGAAAGATCATTATAGAACTGTACATGCTACTCACAAACTACAACTACAAATAATGAATGCATTCAAAGATACCATCAAGTTTAAGACAATCATCATCCACAACTAATGGATGTATTTAAGCCAACAGATATTGATGCGGATGTGTTATCTTCATCCAAATTTATTGCTTCTGCTGTACAAAAAGAGCATGACCCGGATTGCTTTCTTTTAGAAGAGGTTTGGCCAAGTTGAGCAATCCATTTTGGTTGATGCCTTAGTTTGTTCCAACAATGCTCAAACTGAAAATGGCTATTTTGAATATCAAGATACAGCTTTTTAGCCTCTTCAATCTACAAAAAGCCATCAAATATAAAATATCACCATATGAAAATAAGAAATCTTATATCGAATTAACTTAATATAAATGAATGTTAGTTACCTTATCTTGTTCATTACAACCGGATGGTTGCGACGCCTCAATTTGAGCCAAGAAACCCATGAACTTGTTCACCGCAAGTTGAATGCTTGACCAGCGATTGCTTAGAGACTTTTCAGAGCGGTTTGAGTACGTTGATGTTGTGTATTCATCATAATAACATTTAACTCTTTTCCAAAACGTCGTTCCCTTTTGATCAGTCCCATGAATAGCATCCAAACTCGTATTTAACCATGCCGAAACAAGTATAGTATCTTCTTCTGTGGAGAAATTCCCACCCCGCACCACTCTCTTGCCTTTGCTTGTTCCATCCACTTGGATCGGAGAGTTCATTCCAAATTGTGATTCTTGTTGATTAGGATTGGTTCCATCTTCACATAGAGCATTATAGAAATCTTCACTTCTTTGAGAGTCCATAAGCTATCAACAATAGTATAGATGATTGATTAATAGCTCAATTATTGGGCACATAAACAAACTTCAAGATGATGATGTTGTCTTTGTTGTCTGTGTTGCCTTTGGGTCTAGTCATAACTAGGTTGAACCCTATCGAACAAGCGGTTCACATAATAGAAATTTTCATATATGGGGATATCTATCTAGTGGTGTCAAGAGATCAAGATTGCCATGCATGGGAACCATGTGTATTAGCAGCCGAATTCATTTCAAAGTGACAGAACATACAACTACAGTTGAATTTGGAATAAAAGCAGCCGAATTCATTTCTTAATCAATGCCAACAATACATCTATCAAAATTTCGCTGCAATTTAGGTTCACAAGTTCACAAATTGATGATAATAAAGCTTGCAGTTGAATTAGAAACAAAACATTCAGAAGCAGGATAATTCAAGAAACAAAACATGGTTCTCTTCCCCAACGGTAACAGAAAGAAGGAAACCAAGCATCAGTGGTCAACCGAAAAGAAAGAGAGGCAATAGCACCAGTGCATCAAAGAGAAGAGAGCATGTAGAGTTCTCTTCCTTTAGAGCCATGTCATGTCGATGGGCTCAGGATTTGATTAACCCCACAAAATAAACAAAGACCCAGCTGGGTGTGGTGTTTGTGTGTGAATAGGCTCAATGCAAGCTAGGCATTTCTTAATTTGATCCTTCCAACATGCAAACAATGGCTGCTATCTCCAAAGTGCAGCAACAATAGAAAGAAAGAACGACAGAGCGAGGGGGGAAAAAGAAAAAAGATAGAAAAAAAAATTAAAAAAAAAATCGGAAGCTAGGCATTTCTGGGTGTGGTGTTTGTGTGTGAATAGGCTCAATGCAAGCTAGGCATTTCTTAATTTGATCTTTCCAACATGCAAACAATGGCTGCTATCTCCAAAGTGCAGCAATAATAGAAAGAAAGAACGACAGAGCGAGGGGGAAAAAGAAAAAAGATTAAAAAAAAATCGGAGAAGAAATGTATGGTCCATGATCTGTCTTCCCAATCCTTTTTCCTCTATGCCAAAATTCCTCCTTGCTCCTTCCCCTTCACTGATTTCTTTTGCCGGTGCTTTCTCTTTTCTCTCTTATCCCTCCCTTCAATCACCTCTGAAACCCATCCCCCAAACCCTCTTTCCTCACCCACCCATCTCCCCGTCTTCCAAACCCCTTTCAACAACCCATCTTTTTCTTCTCTTTTATCCTCTCTTTCCTTTTCTCAGAACCACCACCAACTCCCCAAAGAGAGGAAAAGAAAGAGAGGGAAAAAAACTGAGAGAGAAGAGAGAGAGATCAGAGGGAGAGAGACAGAGAGAGGACTCACCACCACTGTCCGTGAAGCTTCAACGCCGTCACCATTGTCCTCCCCGGAGCTTTGCCGACCCCCTACCGTAGAAGCTCACAGCCGCCGTCATCGTCGCCGCCATCAGCTAAGGTGGCGCCGGTGTCGCGTTCAGAGGTGAGAGATGGAGGTAGAGGAGAGACGGTGAAGTAATGGTGAAGTAATGGTGAAATAATAACCCATTCAGTTTTTTAATATAAAATAACATATAGGGTATGCTACAGTGCCACCTCACATGTGGGGTAGCACTGTAGCTCTCCCCGGATTTAGGGTGGCGATGGGGAGACTGATGCGGGGCGTTTTTTATGTGTTCTCCATTTATCCTACCCTATAATAGGGAAGGGAATGCTTTGATGGATCTGATGCAGGTGCTCTTAGAGGCCTTCTTTAAACCCAGACCAGACCGGGCCAGACCAGGTTTTTGACAAAGGGGCCCTGATCCGGCTCTGATCCCGGATCAGCCCGGTCCAGCAGGGCCAACACCCGGGCTGGACCGGGCTACGGGCCGGGCCATTTGGTCTTTTTGGACACCCCTACCATCCACAAGCCAAACATTTGATTATGCATTCAATTAGACATTCATCACATTCAACTAAACATTCAATCGCATTCAACTAAGGCACATTGTCGGGCAATTAAACTAAACATTCCCGGGGGATATGACTCTCCCGGTTCACCCACAAGCCTACATAAGGCTCGACCAATATGGCCTAATAGATATAGTATACACATACGTATATAGCATGCATTAATATGACATGAAACCACAATTTATATGAAACTTAGCAATAGGTAAACTCATGATAAATCCCAATGAAAATCATCAAAAACCTCTACAATTACGTATGCAACTTGCTTCTGGCGGTCGGCCTTCACATCGATCGTTAGTACTTAAACTTCATGGTTGACCGTGACATCGACCGTACGCCTCGGACACTAAAATGGCTTCTCAGGGTCAATGCATGAATCGACCGCCAGCCAGATCTCAACATCCTTACCATCTCGCGGTCGACCATCACATCGACCACCAACACTTAAACTTCCAAAATTGTATTTAGGGATTTTTATATTTTGGAACCCTGCACCTTTCTCGAATTGCACTTTGGTAGCACCAGCTTTGAGATTTGCAATTCGATACCACCAACTTATACACTAAGTGAAATTTAGTTCCGACCCCCGACTCCGTTAGTATAATTTGATAGGAAACCGCTCAGGTGCGCGTACGTGAGCGGTTTTGCACCCGTTTCCCGCCACACGTGAGTAGTATTCTCCCCGACATAACCCCCTTCCCTTCCGGCGACAGGGAGGCCGGTGCGAGGATGATGGCGGCAGCAAAGAGGCCGACACGAATGAGGAAGGGAGGAGAGGGAGTGGAGAGAAAGTGGAAGAAGAAAGACAACGACTGGTGATTTGGCGTCAGGCGGCAGCTGGCACTAGTGGTGGCGGGAAGCCATAGCAGGTGGCCGGAGGGGCACTGCTACCATGAACGACGTGGAGGAGCGGGGAAGTGTTAGGCCCTGGAGAGAGAGAGAGAGAGAGAGAGAGAGAAGAGAAGAGAAGAGAAGAGAGAGACTAGGGTAGGCGGTTTGCTGGGCGACGAAAACAGAGCAAAACAACACCAAGGCAAAAGAACCAACCTAGTGGATCGGCGGGTACATCGTGTGAGACCCTGGGTACCTAGGTGTTGGTGTTCGCCTGGAGGGCATGTAGCCGAACCAGGTAACCGGGTAAGCAACACCACATAGATAATAAGTATATTAGTAACCTTTAAAAGACACAATGTGTTTTAAAGGCGTGATGGCAATGATCCGCCAGAAAACTCCAAGGTTAAGGGTGCTTGCCTTGGAGCGGTCCCGGGATGGGTGACTCACTGGGAAGTTTTCCCAGATTTCTACGGTGAGCCAAAAGCAGACAATATTGTTTCGGGTGTCTGTTAGCCGGTTTTCTGCGGTGAGCCAAAAGCGAATAATATTGTGTCGAGTGGGGCCCTCAGATGGATCCTGGACGGAGCATGTAGGCCCTGGGTAGCCCTAGATGGCTCTGATGGGCGTTTCATTCCTATATTGCTAGCATGTGTGAGGCATTGGTAAAATTAGAGACGAGTTGGCTAGGGGTGACACAGTCAGTAGACTCACCGATCGGCGGGATAGCGAGGGTAGACCGGGTCTGCCGATCTTGTTCCTTGGAGGTTAGAGGCCTTCATGTCTGTCTAGACTTACGGGTGCTAGACATGATGGGCTTTGATGTGATCCTCTCTATGGACTGGTTAGCAGCATATCGAGCTATCATCGACTGTGGTCGCCGGAGGGTGGTCGCTTGGACACCCAACGGGACACGGTTTGTGTTGTTGGGAGATCGGTTCTCAGTCGATTCCTTTGGTTGTGGTGTGGGAAGGCGTGGCGGCGAGCTTTCAGCCTGGTTGGCCAGCCTGTACCTGTTTGGTTCTAAGGGATTGCAGTAGAGCAGTTTTCCTAGGATCGTGTGCGGCTTTCCAGACGTGTTTTTCGAGGTGCTGCCAGGGCTTCCACCGTCTAGAGGTTGATTTTGAGATCGATTTAGTACCAGGTATCGCACCAATCTCTCTCCCAGCTTTCAGGATGGCACCATCAGAGTAGAGCTAGTTGAGGACCCAGTTGGACGAGCTGACCAGCAGAGGCTTCATCCGTCCCAACATGTCTCCCTAGGGGGTTCCAGTGTTGTTCGCAAAGAAGAGGGTGGTACCTTCGACTTTGCATAGACTACAGGCGGCTCAACAGGGTGACAGTGAAGAACAGGTATCCGATGCCGCAGATTGACGACTTGTTCGACCAGTTGCGAGGATCTTCACTGTTCTCGAAGATCGACCTCCGCAAAGGCTGCCACCAGTTGAGGGTTCGGGATTGCGACATCCCGAAGACGGCTTTCCGGACTCGGTACGGCTTGTATGAGTTCGTAGTGATGCCGTTTGGGCTGACGAACGCACCAACAATGTTCATGGATTTGATACAGAGGATCTTCTGGCCGTTCCTATACCAGTTCATGGTGGTGTTCGTTGATGAGATTCTGATCTACTCTCTGTAAGAGGAGGAGCACGGGTGACACTTGGCCACAATGTTGCAGCTACTTCGAGAGAATCGGCTATATGCCAAGGCTTCCAAGTGTGAGCTCTGGCTTGCACAGATGAAAATCCTTAGACACGTGGTGTCGGCAGTAGGGATCTCAGTTGACCCGACCAAGGTCGAGGCAGTGGTACAGTGGCAGAGACTGAGGACAGTGTTCGAGGTTCGTAGTTTCCTAGGCCTGGCGGGAGACTACAGATGGTTCGTGCGGGACTTCTCCAGAGTTGCCGGACCGATGACCAGACTGACACAGAAGGCCGTCCCATTCATGTGGGATGATGCTTGTGAGCGAGCCTTTGTGGAGCTAAGGACGAGGTTGACCAGTGCGCCGGTGCTGATCATCCCCGAGTGAGGCGTGGGTTATAGTGTCTACTGCGACGCCAGCGGTGAGGGTTTGGGGTGTGTCCTCATGCAGGAGGGACATGTAATTTCCTATGGTTCTCGTCAGTTGAAGCACCATGAGAGGAACTACCCGACTCATGGCTTGGAGCTAGCAGCAATGGTCTTCGCCCGGAAGACCTGGAGCCATTATCTCTATGGCAAGAAGTTCTCTGTCTTCTAGGACCATAAGAGTTTGAGGCACGTTTTCACCCAACGTGACCTCAACCCGAGGCAGCGACGCTGGATGGAGCTACTGGAGGACTACGGCTTTGAGTTGCGTTACCATCCTGGTAAGGCAAATATCGTAGCAGACACACTGAGCAGACAATTGAGAGACACCGGAGTAGCAGTTGCAGGGTTATCAGCGCGGCAGTGGCAGGCATTGGAGACAGCGGGCCAGTTGGGGCTCGAGTTTGAGGATCAAGGATCCGCAGTTACCTCTACACAGTGGAGAGTATGCCAGCAGTTCTAGCCAGAGTGATAGAAGTGCAGTGCAGTGATGTAGAGCTCGAGGAGTTTCGCACATCGGCAGACACAGAAGGAGTAGACGGGAACTGGACAGTATCGTGAGACGGAGGGCGCAGACGGGGACTGGACAACATCGTCAGACGGAGGACTATGATTCAGAGGCAGAGTCGCGGTTCCAGCATATCCAGTTCTACGAGACGATGTCCTATGAGAGTTCCATCACTCTCGTTTTGCAGTTCATCCCGGGAGCACCAAGATGTACCAGGACTTGTGACGGCAGTTCTGGTGGTGCGGGATGAAGAGGGAGGTGATGGAGTTCTTATCATGCTGCCTTATTTGTCAGAAGGTCAAGGCAGAGCACCAGTGAACTTCAGGGTTACTTTAACCCCTTCCATTGGCTGAGTGGAAGTGGGAGCACATCACGATGAACTTCGTAACTGGGCTACCGAGATCTCCCAGGGGGAATGACGTGATTTGGGTCATCGTTGATCAATTGACCAAATCGGTGCACTTCCTTCCTATGCGAACGATAGACTAGATAGACAGGTTGGGCAGTTTGTACGTCAGACAGGTGGTCAGACTACATGGAGTTCCAGTGTCAATAGTGCCAGACCGTGACCCCAGGTTCACCAGCAGGTTATGGCAAGGCTTTCAGGAGGCAGTTGGCACAATCCTGACCTTCAGCACGACATTTCATCCGCAGACAGATGGGCAGTCAGAGCGGACGATCCAGATCATAGAGGACATGCTGAGAGCATGTGTCCTCGATGCTGGAGGCAGCTGGGCAGAGCATGTTCCCTTGGTGGAGTTCACCTACAACAACAACTACCAGTTTACTCTTGAAGTAACACCTTTCGAGGCATTGTACGGTAGGCCGTGTCGTTCCCTAGTATGTTGGACAGAGGTTGGAGAGGCACCACTCACCGATCCAGACGTCGTCAGACGGTCGTCAGAGAGGCTAGTGCAGATCAGGCAGAGACTCCTGACGGCTCAGAGCCGGTAGAAGAGTAATGCAGATCAGAGGCGACGATCGTTAGAGTTTTTAGTCGGCGACAGAGTGTACTTGCGAGTATCATTGTATAGAGGGTCAGTCATGTTTGGGCAGAGGTGGTAAGTTGACGCCGAGGTTCGTCGGGCCGTTTGAGATCCTTGAGAGGATTGGTGAGATAGCTTATCGCCTGGATCTTCCTCACCACATGTTAGTTGTGCATCCGACTTTCCATGTGTCAATGCTGAGGAAGTATCACCCAGACCCGTCTCATGTCATCATGGTGGATGACATTAGGCTTGAGACAGAACGCGACTTTCGTTGAGCAGCCAGTTCAGGTACTTGACCGGAGAGATTAGGTCTTGCGGGGCAAGTCGATTCCCTTGGTCAAGGTACTATGGAGACACAGAGGCGTCGAGGAGATGACTTGGGAGCGCGATGCGCGCATGCGGCAAGAGTATCCACACTTGTTTCCTTCTCGAGGTAGCCTCTTATCCTCTCTTCTAGTGTAGCAACTTTGTTGTTTCCTGATGAATAAATTTTATATCTCGCAAGTATACGAATCGGTGCAATCAGTATAGTAGCAAGACGAGTATCATACCCACAGAGATTTGTGAAGATTATTAGAGTGAAACGCTAAAGAATAGAAAAGAAATAAAATAAGGAAGGGAAAATATGAAGTCTCAAAAATAGATGATCTAATGACGAAATAAGAAAACGATGGAAATATGATGGATGAATACTAAGGTTCCGATTTCACCATAACATTCTTATTCTATGCATTGAATCAATAAAGATTTTAGTTTAATTCTAAGGGCTCGTTCTTCCGGTATGATGATCCGTTCGGCCGCGGTTTTCACCAAGTACCCTCAATTAACCCTAGCTAATGAACCCATAACTAAGTGTTAACCAAGAATCCATTAAGCTCTGAAGAACAATTTTGAACCAAGAATACTCTTAGCTTGAACCCGGCCTCGACATAAACTCATTCATTCATAGATCCTGCAAGATTAGGGAATGAACCCTCGCCCAATCTCACATAAAACAATCTCTAATACTTTTATTGGCCAAATAAAGGTATTTAAGATCTCAGTTATAATAATGAATGAAACAAGGAAAATAAACTGATTAAATAATCATGATCCAATAACATAGAATGATTCAGTTAGGCTACATCGGTACCTTAGAGAAGAAACTAGCCACTCATGTTCATCATGAAGACGACAAAAGTGTTCAAAGAAAAATAAAGAAAGAAAGACGAAGAAAACAAGTCCCTAACGCGGCTTCCTCTCCTCCAGATGCTCCAGAAAAGTCCTCCAAAAGATCTCTTTTAATAACCCTAAGTATCCTATTTATAGCCCAAAGTCTCTCCATCCACGGATTAGATCTAAACCGTTGATTTTCTTCACTGGAAAAGTCCGATCGATCGAACTATGGGTGTCGGATCGATCGGTTGCGTAAAAATCCTCTGTCTCTGGCTATTCCCGAGTCCGATCGAACGGACTTTAGGTGTTGGATCGATCGGACAGTACGATAGATAGATGGATCGATCGAACCGTGTTCCTCTAGAAAGCATATGTTCTGTCATGACTTAATTCCCAAGTCCGATCGATCGGACTATGGGTGTCGGATCGATCGGACTCCGTAGGATGGGTGGAGGGATCGATCGGACTATGTTCAGCTGAAAAATATAGGTTCTGTATAGTCGGATCGATCCGACTCTAGGTGTCGGATCGATCGGACTTTCCAGCGTATTTACTGTTCTGCCATTCAGACTGCGCCATCGGTACTAAGATTGCCGTAACTTCCTCTAGGAAACTCGGAATCATGAACCGTAAAATTCTCCAGAATCTAGACTTCAAGAGCTTTCCAACCATATATGACACATCATCTGGTTCTTCATGAGCAGGTACAGTTTAATCTTTAAATTTGATCCATGTAATCTTTTCAGCTTCTTTTCTCCTTTTTCCTGCATTTTCCCAACAACTATGTGAAGCAACATATAGATATAAAAATAGGAATAAAGATGTTGATTAAATATAATAATCTAATAATTGAGATGGTTATAAGACTGTTCAGAGTGCACTTTCATGCACTCATCATTTCCCAACCCTGCCTTTATCGAATCTCAGGACGAGATTTTCTTTAAGGGTATTAGGATGTGAGGACCCGTCCCTCTACTCATGGGTTGATCGTCTAGGTTGGGTCCGTGGCTCGTTGTGGACCGCAAAGGCAATTTGAATATGTTATTATATCTTTTGAGGTTGTTAATTTTGGGTACTTGTGAAATATTTAGGGAAACCAATAAGCTAGAGGGAACCCTCACCAAAATTATTCCGCATTTAGTTAGGTTTTGGTTCACGTCACCCGGCCCGGTTGGGCCTTCGCGGGTCGGGGCGCGACACATCGAGTTCGTACAGACGGGGCACTAGAGTAGCTCGTGCACGCTGGTCACCGATGAGATTCCTGGAACCGCCGGCGCGCCACCTGGGCCGACCGTATGCTCACCACCGTCAGACTTCGCGTAGGGGTGGTGGTGGAGAGGCATGACAGGTTCATCCTCCTCGTCCATCGCATCAGAGGACGAGACGTAATCAAAAGAGGCCCCAAAAGAAAGAGACCCAAATGGGCAACCCTCCTCTTATCCTCCTTTTAATCACCGGGGGATGAAAAAAGGATTGGATTTCCGCCAAGAAGTAGAGACGATGGATGAGGATGCGAAGAGGGGTAGAGAGAGAGAGAGAGAGAGAGAGAGAGAGAGAGAGAGGTGTTTAACTACTGGGCTTTTGGAGCCGCGATAGATGGGATGAGAGTATCACCGTCGAATGGGACGGGTTTGCTTTGTTTTCGTCACCCAGCCAACCGCCTACTTTGGTCTCTCTCTTCTCTTCTCTTCCTCCCTCTCTCTCTCTCTTTCTCCACGGCCTAACTCTTCCCCGCTCCCTCTCATCACCGTTAGATGGAACGGCGACGGAGCCGCATTGCCTCTGGGGTGGCGCTGGCGCCAGCCGAACGGTGGTGAGGCTGCGCGGTACGGAGGGCCACGGGCGATGGGTTGGTGGCCTGCACCGATGCTGAGCTCTTGTGAGGAGCGGGGATGAGGGAGAGAGAGACCAGAGTAGGGCAAGAACGAGAGAGAGTGGAGAAAGAGAGGGAAGGAGGGCAGTCACAGATGCATGACACGTGGTTGTTTGGGCTGACGGTAGTCACGTGCATGGCACGTGACCAATTTACCGTCAGCTCACATAACGCCGTTGGGGGGGCTTGGACCACTTTGCCTTGGTATTATAACTTGGTGGTATCAAATTGTAAATCCCAAACCTAGTGGTACTCAAGTGCAAGTCGGGGATTGTGAGGACCCGTTCCTCCGACCCGATCCAACCGCGTTAGGTTGTGGGTCTGGCTTGGTTGGGTTGGCTCGGTTAGCCTTTCTTTGCGATCGGTTGATTGCATCGCTGTTTTTGGACCCCAAGGGCAATTTGGTAAATTGCGCCTTGGCGATCGGTTTCACACCCGTGTAGTGCACACACAGCCTTGATTGATGTATGTGATTATTTAGATTCAGCAGGAGTGTTCGCAATCGTCAGATCCGGACGAGGTTACGACGAGATCTTAATTTGGAGTCAAATCGGATTCAGTCTGATCAGTTGGCTCGTCTGAACCGGCTAAGCCACTTAAGTGGCTTAACCCTCCTCTCTCTCTCTCTCTCTCTCTCTATTTCTTTTCCTTTTTCTTCTCTTTTCCTCTCCCTTCCCATGCCTTCCCCGTGCCCAATCTCCTCCTCTGTCCCTTTCTCTCTCCCGTGGTGACCCCTCTTCCTTCCCCGGTGACTTGGAGGCGGCGGCGAGGGCCCCCTCCCCCCTTCTCCATCCTTCCTTTCTCTCTCCCGCGCTAGCCTCTCTTCCTTCTTCGATGACGGCTGCGGTTGTGGGAGGACTCCGGCAAGCTGGAGACGGTGACCGCAACGGAGGACGACGGAGGACGGAGGATCACGGCGGATTAGCAAGGATTGAAGACTTGGATTTGCGTTTCAGGTAGGGTTTCTGCTTTAACTTTGGGTTAAGCTTAAGTTAGGGTTTCATTGTTTGATTTGTTGTTTTCTTTGTGCTAATTAGTCCCTTTAACCATGCTAAATTACTGATTGAAGTCTCTGGAGATTTGATTGAGATTTATTTGGGTTTTATGAATTGTTTTTCCCGGATTTACCCTAATCTCTGTTTTTAGCTGAACTGGTGTTTTCGATCTGGACTTCTGCACCGTATGTGCATGATCTTGATCAACTTCTAAGATGAAAGTTGTACATCAACTTCCAAGATGAAAGTTGTAGATCATCGAGTTCTCTTTCGATTGCTGCTGGTTTCATGATTTTTGGATTTATATACGAATTTTGGTGATGTTTCTACGAAAATTCTGCGAAACTGAAATTAAGAAATTAGTTAGCTAATTTAATGGAATTTCGACCTTTGTTTAACCTGATCCTCGTGTAACTTATCCACAAGGTTAATTAGGATTTTTTTAGGAGTTTTGCCATTGATTGGAGAGGTTTGTGAGGTATTTATGCCTCTTTTCGCATTTTTTGCCGAAAGCCGAAATACGTGGTTTTCATTTATTTCTGCTTATCTGTTTGAATCGAATTTTGGGTAGATGATTTGGAAGCTAGTAATGAACATGCATGTCAAGTTAGTAATGAACATGCATGTCAAGTTTCATATTAATCGGACGGACATAGTGAAACCTAGAGTATATCCTTACCTTGTCGATCATGTATAATCAAAGTATGATTAGTCAATTGTAACCTGTTTAATCTATCTTTTACCCTGAATTGATGTTGTTAGCAGTATTCGGTAGATACAATATGATTTGATAAGTTTTGGGAGATTAATCCCTTGACTGCGACAAGTTTGTTTTAAGTTGCTAATCTTCTAGCTTAATTAGCATTTGATTATGGAGTATGTTTAGTATCCATGTATTACTTACATATGTACTGTATACTCTAAACCCTACGTGAGGCTTGTGCTTGAACCAAGGGAGTTATGCCCCTTGGGATGTTTAGATAATTGATTGGGCCGAGGGTGTGCCCTGGTTAATGTGTTTTGTAACTGTTGTGTATTGTTTGGCCGGGGTTGTATCCCGTTGTAGAAATTGCGGTTGACAGTTGTGGACGCCATTGTAATGTGAGATTTTGATATGTTGGGTGTTTGTTATAATTGCTTTGCAAGATAGATCTTTGCTTCTTTAGACCCCTTGCTATGTTCACCCTTTGGCAAGCTGTAGGCTATGCCTAGCCTGTATGTCGTGATGTAATATTGTTGCATGCTTATATTTCTGTATCTCTGTGCCTGAGCATTGCTTGCGTCTTGATTGCATTAGAAGCATTAAGGATAGGTGGTAGGCGTTGGATTCGATCTTCGATCCGGGGTTCTCAGGTAGCCCGGATCTAGCCCTAGGACCGAGGTTTGCTAAGTTGAGAATTAGAATGTGATTATCATCGAATGATCATATTGCTAACATTTGAGGTTATTGTTATAGTCGACTATGCATTATTCTTGTACTTGAGGTGTAGAGGTCGTGTCGGGTCTCCAAGGCCAAGTGCTAAGGATGGATGTCGATGTCCCTGACTTTTGTATCCCCGCGAGAGATGGTACGATTGGGCAGGGTGGTACCTGGATAGGAGCCCACAGTCTTTGTTTCCTCTCGTTTGTTCTTGGGTGAGGGTGGGACCTGGACAAGAGCCCTCTGAAGCCCTAAGAGGGGGAGTTTATCTTAGGCTTTATACGTTAAAATCAATTAAGGAAATCTAAATAGGAGTCGTCTAATTAAATCATATGCTTGCAAAACATAAGAGCAGATAATAAATATAGGCAAGAGATATGAGATGAGAGTTAGAGAGATTGCACCATAATTTTTATAGTGGTTCGGCCAACCTTGCCCACATCCACTTCACTCAAGGTCCTCATTGAGGTTCCACTACTTGCAAGTCCTATTACAAGTTGTCCACCAAGCTTCCGGGTGCTTGGCAACCTATCCACCAAGCTTACGGGTGCTTTGGCAACCTTACTCTCTAATATCTCTCTAATATATTTCTCTCAAAGTCTACTTCACATTTGAAGTAGTTTTACAAAGGTTTGGCTCACTAATAAGAGATAGAAACTTCCTAGAATATGATTACAATAATCCCTTAGCTCCCTCTTAGTCTTTGGCAAGTTTGCTGCCCTTTCCCTTTTATAGCTGAGCTTCAAACCCCTCGAAATAGCCTCCCAACGACTATTTCATTCTCCCGAAACGGCTCTTTAACGGCTCTTTTCTGGGCTCGCGGTCGACCGTCGCAACGTTCGTGACATCGTCCGCCAGGTTCTTCTTGAGCCACGGTCGATCCACAGATCATCCGTCAAGCCTCAGGGTCGACGGTCCCATCGACCGTGACATCGTCCGTCATACTCTGTTGTAAAAACTGCTTCTCAGGGTCGATACCTCGATCGACCGTCGCACCTTCAAGACTTGGTCACATATCCCACGGTCGATCGGTCCATTGACCGTCGCATCGTCCGTCGCCTATTTTCCCATGTATAGCTTCCGCGGTCGATCCTTCCATCAACCGCCATTCCCCCCGGTCGATCGATGCATCGTCCGTAGCATCGACCGTCAGTACAAAAACACATTAAATATGATTTTCATGCTTTCCAATTTAAGGGATATTAATATTAAACTATTGTTTTATCATCAATTATATATTGTTATCATCGAAACAATATTAGGGCTAGCAATCTCCCTCTTTTTTAAAGATGGCAACCTTTAAATTGTGATGATAAAACCTTGAAGGCTCCCTCTTAATTTGTGTATCCATTTACCTCAAAAAATATGTTCTAAAGTGAATTTTACTGAGGCATGCAAGTCATATGTCACTAAAAAGATATATCAGGCTTGATTATAGGTCAAAAGATATGAAAGTGCAAAATGTGACCTATGTACCTCTTTGTATAGAAACATGAGACATGATATTTGAGCATGACTTATATTCTCATGAAATCTCCAGTAAATCCTTTAAACATCAAAAGATTTCAAGTATGTAGAATATAAGGTTGTAAAAGCTTTCAAAAATAGATATCACAATATTTCTCCCTCTTTGACATCGTAAAAAAAATTTGGCAGAGGAAGAAGAATCAAGTTAAAAACAACAAAAATATTTCTTATGAGAACCAATAGAAAGTTTTAAAATCATCTCAAAACAATATACCAAATGAAGATTTACAATCAAAATGGTCATTTGTAAAAAGTAATCAATTCTTCACACAAAAGACTTTCATAAACCATTTTTAAACATGAAATAAAAAATGGAATAAGAAGATGTAATGGAGGAGACATGTTTCAAAAATTAAGACATACCTCCATTACCTTTAAACCAAATTGTTATCCTCCTTTAAATATCTTGCTCCTCCATTTGTCAATTTTATTTTCTTTTACACCAAGTGCAGTTAAACAAAGATTTGCAGTTTCTTCTACTTCTTATTCTTCTTCTTCGGAGGTGGAGCTCAAGTTACTTTCTTCCTTAGCCTTCTTCTTCTTCTTTGAAAATTTCTTGAGCTTTGGACAATCGAACATGTAATGTCCGGGCTTCCTACACTCATAAAAAGTAATTTTATTTAAGTAATAAGAAGAGTTTCCTTTTTCACCTTTGGGATTTTTCTTTCCTTGATTCATGATGATTCGTTGGATTCTTCTTGTGATCTTTTGCATCTCCTCATCATCATCTTCATCGCTTGAGTCGGATGAATGATGGGACGTGAAAAGTGTCGCGGCTTAACGCGCCCGATCAAAATTAGAAATTTATAATCAAACTCCTAACTAACTACCTTTTGGGGGTAGCTAGCGGTGAGTCCGAGTCGAATCCACAGGGAATGCTTAAGGAAACAATTAAACTACTAACCTCAATCTAAGTGTTCCTATAAGGATAATAAAAGAAATGGTTTTGGGTTTTAGGATATGATATCTAAGAAAGCATGTAAATGACTCAATGGATAGAGAGAGGTCCTAGGGAATCCCAATCCGGATTAAGCTCAATCGTAGCTTTCTAATGGATCAAGATGCTCAATCCTATCGAGACACTACAATATCGACTACCTTGTGGCTAACAAAGGTCGTCGCTAACGAATAACTGGTTAAAGACTATCCGTCGCACTAGGTGTATGCTAGAAAGTTGGCGGTCGAGGGATTAGCTACGATCATCGCTAACGAGAGGTCGGGTTAGGATCATCTCGTCGCAAGGAATTGGGTTGTATGGAATATGGTAATGGATCGAGGTGGTTCTAGCATCTCGAATCCAAAACACTACAAAAGATAGGATAGATGCTAGGTTAGATGTGGATTGGAGTGGTTCTAGCACGACCAAGTCCCTAACCTAGAGCCAAGGCTCTCTTCAACACAAGTGGTCATGGTTCTAGCACAACCTACTCATTGGGGAATATCAACAAACACCTATTGGACACAAGGTTCTAGCTTATGGAAACCAAAGAATCCATCCATCCAACATTAGAATCCAACTACAAAGGTATAGAAATGAAGAATAAATTCATACAACTTGTCTCATAGGGATTACAACATCCAAATCCAAAGAAAACTACAAATAAAAACCAAAAACATCATGGTATTCCACTAGGTAGATAGATTAGATACTCATCTTCGATGGAGAAACCATGGAGAAGAGATGGATCATCCTCTTCTTCATCAATCTCCTGCCTCTTGGATGAGAGCTCCCTTCCTTGCCCAAGGGGGTTGCCTTTTCCTTAGCCTCTTTTTGTCCAAAGGAATCCCCCAATAAGAGTCCAAAGTATGGTATTTATAGCCCTCAAGCTTCTCCCCTTCGGATTACATCTGGGCCCTTCATTTTGCTTAACTGGCACTGAAAGATCGATCTTCTAGGGGTGAAGATCGATCTTTTTATCCCGTAAAACTGGCTGCGCCCGCGGAAGATTGATCTTCGATAGAGAGAAGATCGATCCTTTGAATTATTGCTCTCTGTCATCTCTGCTACAGTACAAAGATCGATCTTTTATACACAGAAGATCGATTTTCTTTTCTGCATATTATCTCTTTTGTCATTCAGCACTGCGCATTGGTACCAAAAATGCCATAACTTCATCTAGGAAACTCGGAATCATGAACCGTAAAATTCTCCAGAAACTAGACTTCCAGAGCTTTCCAATAATATATGACACATTATCTGATTCTTTCTGAGAAGGTATAGTTTAATCTTTGAAGTTGACCCATGTACCTAAATGTGCTCAAATAGGCTCGTTTATGCTCCAAAGTTGATCTAACTTCTGTTGAGCACTCCTGTACCTGAAATACCATGAAGATTATTAGAAATACCTTGCTCGAAGACTAATAAAGGTAAATTAAGAGGTTAATTTATGTACTTTTCACGTCTCATCACACCCCCCAATTTACACTTTGCTCGTTCTCGAGCAAAGCCAAAAAGAAAGAAACACACAAACAAATAAACAAACAAACAAACAAAACCACTAATTTATCAAAATACAATGCATTGATTCATATGCAAGCAATTTTCAACTCCGATGCTCAAAGTAGATTTCCATACACGAATTTTATCTCTCAAGTCATGGCCAAGTAAAAAGCAAATGAATAAGAACATAAATGATATACTTCCAAGACTTCAAAGCACTTGATAAAATTAAGACATAATTGGACAATCCCGTGTCGTGAATGGAGCAACCAAGTAATCGGGGTCTTGTAATCATCTAAGTAGGGAGCCAATCAAGATCAATCATCCTTAGCAATTCAAATCAATTGAACATATGACATGTTTTATTCAACACTAATCATATTTTTTTCTTTTCTTTTCTCTCTTTCTCTTTTTTTTTCGAGGAATAGAGCATGTGGTTGTGCAATGTCATGATCCCTTAGACTTTCTACTAGGTCCATGTAACAGGATTTAGGCCAGTGACTCTCAAACCATATGGTTTGGGGCACTAGGTGTAAAGGCACCCCTCAGGCTTAATCTCCCGAACCTAGAAGGCCACGAATCACAACTAATGACCATTATGCTTTTATTCAACTAACATGACTGTGCAGTGCCTTGATCCCTTAAGCTTTCTACTAGGTCCTTGTTGCGAGTGTTGGGTCAATGACTCCCATGCCAGGTGGTTTTAGGGCATTAGGTGTAAAACACCCTACAGACTTAATTACCCGAGCCTAGAAGGCTACGAATCAAGGCTAGTCAACAAAAATTTTCTAACAAAACTATAAGTCACATCAATCGATCATGAATATGCTTCAAAATCTCAATCTATCAAGGTCCCTACTCAAAATCACTTAACCCTTCATACAAGTGCGAGTGCGCAGGTGATTGGGACCACTCAATTAGCCTTACAATGTGCCAAGCCGAATTGAAGTAAAAGAAAAATGTCATTTATCCAATGATTCACAAGTTTTTATAAGACATGAAAATCAAGAAAATCCGTGCAATGGTTCTCTAAGACAAGCATCTAAGAAAAAAAAATTTCACATAATCATCAATGCAAGTAAATTGACAAAATAAGTGAAGGTACACAGGTTATCGAACATGCAAATGTACCCCCCAACTTAAATTTGGTTGTCCTCAAGCACATATGAAGGGTAAAAGGGAAGAAAAAACTTGATGTGCTTCAAAGCATCCATGTGAAGGTATCCTTGGCCAAATGCAAAGAAGATATGAAGTATAACCAACGGTTAGTCCAATAAAAGCAAGAGTACAAACATCATCCTCTTGGCCTAAAATCGTACAAAAATCTAAACATACCAAGGCCAAAACTCATGGACCGGACGCATGGAAACACTCATTGGAACCAAGCAAACATGCCGAAAATAAAAACAAAACAATCAAGCATGCAAGAAAGCAAGTAAACAATCAAAGAAGCATGGAAGTGTTGGGTTGCCTCCCAACAAGCGCTCATTTTACCGTCTTCTGCCCGACGTTATGTTATGTACAACAAAACCAAATTTGGGTGGATGATGGTTCCACGTAAAGAAATAAATGGATTGAAGAATGGAAAAGACATGCAAACATGATTTATCAAAGAAGAATGAAGCATCATTGGTAACGAAATCATCCAAAGCGTCAGTCATTGGCCAATTACCTCCCTTCAAGCCATGTATTGCAATAAATGGGGCAATCTTAAAATCGGCTTTTGCTTGCCGATGGTTCAAGGTAAAGAAATACATGGTCCGAAGAAAGTTGAACTCATGCAAACAAGTTCCATCAAAGAAGTAGGGATTGCCCTTAGCGAACAAAGTACTTGAAGGGTAAGGAGTCTCAATGAGGTCCTTGATGAAATAACGTGGAAAATTGGCATGGTCTTCAATCGAAACAGGGTCTGGCCCCTCAAAATGTTCAACTAGTGTGGATGATATGGAAGATAGAGGCTCAATTTGAGGCTTCCTATAAAAGCTCTCACAAATATCATTAGAGTCCTCATGATCATTTAAACAAGGTAGAACATCATTCTTATCCGACACGTCAAAAACCGGCAATGTATCATTGCAAACACCATCATCCCCATAATCATTGAAAATTGGTAAGATATCATTGTCATCCAATGCATCAAGAATAGGTAAGCCCTCATAAAAAGCTTCGTGAACCGGTACATCAATATCATAAGAATCATCCTCCTCAAAATCAGATATATGCTCATGAAAACCTTCATAAACCGGCGACACAATATCGCATGAATCATTATCATAATCAAGTATATCCTCATGAAAAGCTTCATAAACCGGCACATTAATATCAAATGATTCATCCTCAATCTTAGGTGTGTCCTTGAGGAAGGCTTCATAAACCGGCATCGTGATATCCCATGAAACCTCAATATGATTGGAAATAATATCATTAAGAATATTATCATGACACATGGGAGGTACCAAATCATGCATGCATTCATCTATACTATTATCATCAAGAAACACCGAAGGGACCGATTCATTCACATCACAAGGCAAAATATTATCCACAATATCATGAACCGGTAACACCTCAAAAGAAATCCCATCATTGCATGCATTCTTTACATTGGTAAAATAAGCATCACAAGCATCATTATTAAAATTAGGAGGCACTACTTCACTCACACAACTATCAACCTTATCATAGTACGAATCAATCAATGAAGCTAGTTGTGCAATTCAGACTTCTATATTGGCTAATGATTGCGAGTGAGAACGTATAAGTTGGTTTTGTGCCTCAAAAGACTCTAGATCTTTAAGGATCCTTTCTTCTAAAGATGGATCTATTTGTGCTTGTGGTTCAAAAGCAATGGGTGGCTCGTACCAATGTTGGGGTGGTGGGTATTGTGTTTGAGAAAGATAGGGTGATGTAGAACTAAGTGCAAAATATTGGTCGGGTGAGCTAATGTTTTGTGGTTGAACATCAAGAGGGTATTGACCTTGGGGTTGCCAATAAGAGTATGGATGATTACTCAAATCCACATCATAGGTGTATGAATGCAAGTCATATGCCGGGTTTGAGCAATCATAAGCATCGTTAACATAAGCAGGTGCATAATTAAATGGTAACAAATAATCGTTCATTGCGGCACCCGGTGACATATACTCATCGGCCATGTATACACAATCACATAAACAAGGACCAGGCCAAAAGATAGAAATACTTTACAATGGGCCGGTCCAAGCACGAGACGTCCGTCGCCAATCTTGATCTTCAAAGTCTTGCCATAGGCGTCTCCTATCAACACAAAGATATAGCAATTGTAAGTACAACTCTTTTTTTTTAAAGATATGAAACAAAATTTAAAATTAAAGATATTTATAAGAAACACTAGATTAAGCAAGGCACTTTAATCATTTCCGATAGCACTCCCCGGCAACGGCGCCAAAATTTTGATGGGACGTGAAAAGTGTCTCGGATTAACGTGCTCGATTAAAATTAGAAATTTATAATCAAACTCCTAACTAACTACCTTTTGGGGTAGCTAGCGGTGAGTCCGAGTCGAATCCACAGGGAATGCTTAAGGAAACAATTAAACTACTAAGCTCAATCTAAGTGTTCCTACAAGGATAATAAAAGAAATGGTTTTGGGTTTTAGGATATGATATCTAAGAAAGCATGTAAATGACTCAATGGATAGAGAGAGGTCCCAGAGAATCCCAATCCGGATTAGGCTCAATCGTAGCTTTCTAATGGATCAAGATGCGCAATCCTATCGAGACACTACAATATCGACTACCTTGTGGCTAACAAAGGTCGTCGCTAACGAATAACTGGTTAAAGACTATCCGTCGCACTAGGTGTATGCTAGAAAGTCGGCGATCAAGGGATTAGCTACGATCATCGCTAACGAGAGGTCGGGTTAGGTTCATCTCGTCTCAAGGAATTGGGTTGTATGAAATATGGTAATGGATCGAGGTGGTTCTAGCATCTCGAATCCAAAACACTACAAAAGATAAGATAGATGCTAGGTTAGATATGGATTGGAGTGGTTCTAGCACAACCAAGTCCATAACCTAGAGTCAAGACTCCCTTCAACACAAGTCGTCATGGTTCTAGCACAACATACTCATTGGGGAATATCAACAAACACCTATTGGACACAAGGTTCTAGCTTATGCAAACCAAAGAATCCATCCATCCAACATTAGAATCCAACTACAAAGGTATAGTAATGAAGAATAAATTCATACAACTTGTCTCATAGGAATTACAACATCCAAATCCAAAGAAAATTACAAATAAAAACCTAAAATATCATGGTATTCCACAAGGTAGATAGATTAGCTACTCATTTTCGATGGAGAAACCATGGAGAAGAGATGGATCACCCTCTTCTTCAAAAATCTCTTCCCTCTTGGATGAGAGCTCCCTTCCTTGCCCAAGGGGGTTGCCCTTTTCCTTAGCCTCTTCTTGTCCAAAGGAATCCCCTAATAAGAGCCCAAAGTTTGGTATTTATAGCTCTCAAGCTTCTCCCCTTCGGATTACATCTGGGCCCTTCATTTTGCCTAACTGGCACTGAAAAATCGATCTTCTAGGGGTGAAGATCGATCTTTTTATCCCGTAAAACTGGCTGCGCCAGCGGAAGATCGATCTTCTATAGGGAGAAGATCGATCCTTTGAATTATTGCTCTCTGTCATCTCTGCTACAGTACAAAGATCGATCTTTTATACACAGAAGATCGATCTTCTTTTCTGCATATTATCTCTTTTGCCATTCAGTACTGCGCATTGGTACCAAAAATGCCATAACTTTATCTAGGAAACTCGGAATCATGAACCGTAAAATTCTCCAGAAACTAGACTTCCAGAGCTTTCCAATCATATATGGCACATTATCTGGTTCTTTCTGAGAAGGTACAGTTTAATTTTTGAAGTTGACCCATGTACCTAAATGTGCTCGAATAGGCTCGTTTAAGCTCCAAATTTGATCTAACTTCTGTTGAGCACTCTTGTACCTGAAATATCATGAAGATTATTAGAAATCCCTTGCTCGAAGACTAATAAAGGTAAATTAAGGGGTTAATTTATATACTTTTCACGTCTCATCAATGAATCCTTGTATGTTGACTTGAAAGCAATGGTTTTCTTTTTCTTCCTTTCTCCATCATAGCTCCTCTCCATGTTCATCTCATATGTCATGAGAAAACCCATTAGCTCATCAAGAGATAGCTTGGTTAAATCTTTAGCTTCTTCGATTGTTGTCACCTTGGGATCCCATGTCTTAGGTAGACATCTAAGAATCTTTCTTACCATCTCATCATTAGTATAACTTTTACCAATAGAATCGAGAACATTTACGATATTGGTAAAGCGAATAAATATTTCATTTATATTCTCATCATCCTTCATGGAAAATAACTCATAATCATTAACAAGCATGCTAATCTTAGACTCCTTGACACGGCTTGTTCCCTCATAGGTAACTTCAAGTTTTTCTCATATTTCCTTAGTCGTTTTACATGCAGAAATTCTATTGAATTCATCAAGGCTAAGGGCACAAAATAGAATGTTTTTAGCCTTGGCATTTACTTGAAGTTTCCCAAAATCAGTGGGAGTATATTCATTCTTAGCTTTTGGAACTTCTTTTCCCTCAATGATTTTTAAAGGGATAGAATCTCCATCTTCTATTATCATCCATGCATCATAGTCTATGGATTGAATGAAAATTTCCATTTTGGTTTTCCAATAGGTGTAATTTATTCCATTAAAGTAGGGTGGCCTATTCATAGATTGTCCCTCTATGATTTCCATCCTGATTTAGGATCCTCTAAGGGTTGTTCAACCACAAAAATAGAGACCTAGCTGTGATACCAACTGAAGCTCTAAGAGGGGGAGTTTATCTTAGGCTTTATACATTAAAATCAATCAAGGAAATCTAAATAGGAGGAGTCTAATTAAATCATATGCTTGCCAAAGATAAGAGCAGATAATAAATATAGACAAGAGATATGAGATGAGAGTTAGAGAGATTGCACCAGAATTTTTATAGTGGTTCGGCCAACCTTGCCTACAGCCACTTCACTCAAGATCCTCCTTGAGGTTTCACTACTTGCAAGTCCTCTTACAAGTTGTCCACCAAGCTTCCGGGTGCTTGGCAACCTTACAATCTCTCTAATATCTCTCTAATATATTTCTCTCAAAGTCTACTTCACACTTGAAGTAGTTTTACAAAGGTTTGGCTCACTAATAAGAGATAGAAACTTGCTAGAATATGATTACAATAATCCCTTAGCTCCGTCTTAGTCTTTGGCAAGTTTGCTGCCTTTTCCCTTTTATAGCTGAGCTTCAAACCCCTCCAAATAGCCTCCCAACGGCTATTTCCTTCTCTTGCAACGGCTCTTTAACGACTCTTTTCTGGGTTGGTGGTCGACCGTCGCATCGTCCAGGACATCGTCCGCCAGGTTCTTCTTGAGCCATGGTCTATCCACACATCGTCCGTCGAGCCTCTCGGTCGACCGTCCCATCGACCGTGACATCGTCCGTCAGGCTCTGTTGTATAAACTCCTTCTCAGGGTCGATACCTCGATTGACCGTCGCACCTTCAAGACTTGGTCACAAATCCCACGGTCGATCAGTACATCAACCGTCGCATCGTCCATCGCCTATTTTCCCATGTATAGCTTCCACGGTCGATCCATGTATCGTCCGTAGCATCGACCGTCAGTACAAAAACGCATTAAATATGATTTTAATGCTTTCCAATTTAAGGAATATTAATATTAAACCATTGTTTTATCATCAATTATATATTGACATCATCGAAACAATATTAGGGCTAGCCCTCGAGAATCGACGGGGTTATGAGGCCCCTTGGCATACCTTAGACTTAGGCGGAGAATGACACGGTTGCAGTTTCCCTTCTTTTTTGTGCGGCGTAGAGTAGAACCCTACTGGGCATTGTTGCTTACCCTACCTGGGCTGCATCGGTGATGCAGGTCGATGCAGTTCCTTCTTTCATGTGTTCTTCTAGAAAATGGCGTGATATTTTGAGATGATAGAGGACTTGGAGGTTTGAGGAGTTCTTCTACAGTTAATTTACAGTTTTAATCAGAGATATATAAATTGGTGTATAATCTGAAATATTCGAGAACAGAATTGTATGATTATTAATTCAATTGTATTTGAGAAATATTATCATATTATTTATGTAGATATTTGAGAAATGTAATAATTAGTTATTTATAATGGTGCCATTGCTCAACATGAAATTGTAAAATAAACATGTTGTGTTGTAATTTTAAAGGAGACTCTTCCGATTTTGTTATGAACTGGAGGATCATATTGTTCAAATTAAATGTGAAATTGATTATATAAATGAGCCAGAGGTGATTGAATAGGTTTAGGTCCCTCACGTCCCGGCCCGGATGGGTTTTCTGGGTCGGGGTGTGACAGGGATAGTGCAGGGTACCGGAATGCAAAATCCATTGTATTTAAATAGCTCCTTTTCTCCCTTCCCCTTTTATTTTCTTCCTTGGTTTGGTCCCGAGACGACGGGAAAGAGAGAGCTTGAGAAGGCGATCCGGTGGCCTGGAGGCGGTGACAACGTCGGAGAAGACCAACCTAAGTCACCCTAGGTTGGATTCGAGAAGATTAGCGTGGTTAAGATATGGATTCTACCCCTAAACCCATGTTTAGGTCATATTAAGGATGTTATTGGGTTGTTTGTAGATTTCTATTCTCTAGCATGCTTCTCTATACTTGGATTTCATCTAACCAAGGTCTTATAACACTTGGATGTGTTTTGATTAGGTTTCAATCGTCTTTTTCCCGAATTTTCTCGGATTTCTCTTTTTAACTTAAACATGTCTGTTCATACCAGATTTTCGTGCTAATTGATGCGTAATCTTATAATTTTAAAGAAAAAAATTGTAGATCTTCGAGCCTACTTTTAGATCTTATTTAGTTCATAATTTTCTGATTTTTATACGAATTATGGTGAATTATTTTCAGATCTATGATGAAACAGACCTTTCATTAAAAATTAGGGAATTCGGTGGGTTTTTTATATCCGTTTGAGCCGGTTTTCGGATACATTGTTCCTAGTGCTTAATATATTTGATCTGGAGGTTTTAGTATTATTTTGAAGAGTTTAGAGGCATTTATCGTCATTTTGTTGTTTGTGGTTGTAGGTAGAAACACTACAACAAAATAGGTCTATAGTGACAATCAAACACGTCACTAATACCCTGAAATCCATCACAGAAACCTTTCAGTGACGAGTTTTGGGTCATCGCCTATACCCCCGTGACTGAACGTTTCAGTGACTACTTTGTTTCGTTGTCACAAAATCAGGTACTTTCAATGACGAGAGTACCCGTCACTGAAAGTTATTTATCTGCGACGACTAGACTTGTCACAGTTGATTTGAATTTGTGACAATCATTATTGTCACTGTAAATAAATTTGTTGTCACTATATGTTGAAAAACACTATAATTAGATTTTATTTATGACAATATATATTTTTACAGTAACAAGTGATATTGTCACTGAAAGTAATTTATAGTGACAATAAAAAGGTTGTCACAGAAAGTAGTTTATAGTGACAATAAAAAGGTGGTCACTAAATGTATTTACAGTGACAAGTAATAACAACGTTATTTGTCATTAATTCTATTATTAGTGACAACAAATGCCATCAAAGTTTGTCGCACAATACTGAATAGTTTATGGTGACAATAAAAAACTATCACTAAATGTATTTACAGTTACAAGTACTGACAACATTATTTGTCACTAATTCCATTATTAGTGACAACAAATGCTATCTAAGTTTGTCACACAATACTGAATCTTGTTTTAGTGACAATGTTTTTTGTCACATTGATTTGTCATCAAACCTAATTTTTATTATTTGATATTTTAATTTTAAAATTAATCTTTAACTATAAGCACTATTTTTCTCTAAACAAGCAAACACATTAAAATGATTCAAATGAAGATAATTCATACAATAAAATATATTTCATAAACAAACAGCTTTGTATGTTACTTGTACAAAAAGATAAGTTACTGCATACATGAAAGTTACATAATTATGTTAATTCAAAAGAGTACACTTAAATTACATTAATATCCAAAACAAGTCCGATCGATATCCGCACCAGCTAACATTGATCTAATAGATCAAGCATCCTGTATATAAAAAGAAAACAAAAGAAGAGAATTAGCATTTAGAAACATAAATACAGTGTGTATAATAGACAAATATATAAAAGCCAACGTCAGAATTTAAATTTAAGAAATAAAACGGACAGTCTCCCCTGTATTTTCGACATTTTCAAATGGTACAACTGTTTAAACAGGTTTTTAACATATCTACAACATCTTTGCAATGTAAAAGCCTATACATTGACTTACCATTCTTAAGCATTTCCATAAGAACAAAACCAAGAGGCACATGAGTTGTAATTATGAAATAAGCATTTTCACAAGAACAAAGCCAAGAGGCACAGGAGTTGCAATTAATAGCCACTGTTATAATAGAAATCCTAGCAACTGAGCATGAGTCTTCAAATGCAGCATACTGCAGACTTGATTCAAAACTAAGTTTATGAGAGAGAGAGAGATTATTAGCATTTGGTGAGGACAACAAAGAAGTTATACTACATTAGTGTGCTTAATAGATGAGTCCACCTATAAGGAAATTTAGCTTAGAAAACAGTTTCCCTTACAACTACAATAGTCTACTTCATAGTTGATTCTTTTCGTCATCCTCATTAAATCAATAAGGCACTTTCTCGATGCATCACCTAATCCACTCCATAATTAGTTTCCATAAACATACATATATATCATTTCATAGAATTTTCGATCCTCCAAACCCTCCCTTGTTTCCCTAATTAAATCTTCATACTTTGATAGTTGAATTAAACATGATAATGATCCTTTGATTACAGCTCATATAAAGATATACAGTAACACTACCAAAAAATGACTTCAAGGTTTGTTTCTCCTAAGGATGGGAAAATTGTTGAGTACAAGCTAAGATATAGGCAATTAGGCCCATTCTTCTAGAGGGTAATGATGCATGGACAGCATATTAGGTTGATTGGAAGAGGTTGTTTCCAAGGTGGAAGGAAGGGTGGTGATATATCTGTGTTTCATCATCTAAACTGATCTAAAACCTCGGTTGTTGGTAGTTGTTAGATGGTTGGTGTCATAACAGTGAAACGTTTCCCCTTCTAGGCCAACACATAGGGTACATGCAACTATTTGAATATATCAAAACCTTCTTCTCTTTTGGATAACTACTTAATTGAGAGCACTTACACATGGAATCATGCAATGCTTGCAACGAGGCCAATGAAATAAATTAACCATGGTCATCAGAATGTGGATATGATCAAGAAGTCAAGAACAAAAAAAAGCTGAACATGTTTTTTTAAGCCTTAAACATACAATTATCAAGCTTTTTGAAGGCAACTCACATCGGTTTTGAAATTAAAGGAATAGTTTAAGGGAATAAAAAAGAACACACCACCTGTGAAGGACAAAAAGCTCAAAGCAATGGATAGATGTGCACAAGTGAGAATCACACAAGTGAACTTGAACCATGTAATGTTATTTTAAGAATGATTGAACACTTACCCTATTTGTATCAATAGAGGGTGATGCCCTGGATTGTGTCGCCCTAGATTGTGTCATGTTGTTGAAGAAGTAAGCCATACGTACTTGAAAAATAACATCAAATTCACGTGTGAAATGTGATTCACCATCTTTCGCTTGTTGATTCACAAGATCATGTCGTTTGTCCGACATCAACAATTTCATAGTTTGTTAAAAAAATTCAAAATGCAACAAATTGGAACAAAGATTAAGGCAAATAAAATATCGCATTTACACTTACATGAATTTCCATAGATCTAGGATCGGACCATCCCAACTCCCATTCTTTATCTTTCTTAGTATGTTGCAATAGCCAAATTTGATCAGGGGTTGCCTTTTCACTAGTTGTTGGGTCTCTCTACATTAAATAACATACTCAAGATTCTATCTTGTATTCACAAATAGCTAAGTTCATCAATATTTTTAAAAAAGAGAAAAAGGATTGAAGTTGTTGCTATGATTCAAGATATCACGAAGAACAAAAGCAGAGTAAGTCACAACTGCTACAATTTTTAGCAAATCTAGGTAGCAAGTCACGTGCACCCGACATCATTATCAAGCCTTCTTAGGCATTAATCTATGAGTATGAAACTTTTCAAGCACAAACTATAAATAAATGGTTGAGATTCATGAGAAAGACGAGAAACAGAGTAGCTTGCGTTTATTAATGAATATGGCAGAATGCTTGTGGAGCGAGGTGAGGAGATGAGTCAGGTGGGGAGATGGGGGGGGTCGGAGAGGGAGGGAGGGAGGTAGGGAGAGGGGGGGGAGGTGTTATAAAAGCCAACATCATCAACCAGAGGGGAGGTCGGGGAGGAGGGGGGTAGCTAGCCATCTTTACCTAGCTCTCTCCATTGGAGGGCAAGACGCTGCTCAACCTCTAGCGCATCCTCGAGTACCCGCTGGCCCTCGCCGGATGGAACAACTACACCGACTTCTGCTACCTCCTTCCCTCTGATTCCGTCTCGGTGAACTGCTCCGGATAGGCTACCAGGAAATCACGCTTAACGGAGGGGAGGGGGGGGGGGATACCAGGTAATCGCGCTTACCATGAGGGAAGTGGGGGTAAGGGAGCTTACATATTTGGTTACCTGAGTCCACCGAGCACGCAGCCGAGCATGCCGCCGAGCACGCCGCCGGAGTCCGCCGAGCACGCCGCCGGAGTCCGCCGAGCACGCTTCATTGGCAGAGAAGGGAGGAGAGGGGAGGTGATGGGAGAGGAGATGAGTTTAGAAGTTTAGGGATTTAGAGGAAATGAGAGACTTACAGGAGAGGAGATGAGAGACTTAGGTTTAGGGATTCAGGGATTTAGAGGTTTTATATTAGCTTTTTTTTTGTTTTCAATTTTTACTTTTACTAAATGCTAGGCTACAGTGACAAGCAAATAATGTTTTACTCGTCACTAAATACTATTAGTGAAAAACACTAATTTGTTGTCACTAAATGTAAATTTTACTCCCGCTAAATTAGCCAATTTTTTATGCTATGTTATTTTTCAATTTTTAGTGGCGGGCATTAGGGACGACAAATAATTTTCATCACTGTACATAAGGTATTCAGTGACAACTAGAAAATCTCATCACTGAAAAATCAGGCAAATTAAGACCAATGACAACAAATTAATCTTGTGACTGTAGGCGTATCTTTTGTGACAATAACTGCTATTGTCACTGAATGCTCGTCACTGTAGCCTACATTTCTTGTAGGGAAAATTGATGTTTTCATTGACTTTTTTTTCTCCATTTGGGCTAGATTTTCAGATATGTGATTCGGCGGATTCAAATGAGTAGGTACACCAATTATTATGTCAATGGGATGGATCTAGTGATAGTTATGACATATCCATCTTTTTGCAAGTTTCATAAAATTTGGGATTTTGCACTTGAATGTGCCATGCTACCTACTATGTATATGTATCTATATCTATTAGGCCATATTGGTCGAGCATTACGTAGGCTTGTGGGTGAACCAAGGGAGTCATGCCCCTTGAGACTGTTTAGTATAAATGGCTGATGGTGTGCCAAATTGTATGTTGAGCACATGTTTAGTTTAATTGGTTGAAGGTGTGCCGTTTCGACTGTTTATAGGAATGTAAATGCTTGGACTGGTTGGTGAACCTCATGGAGGCATGTGTGGCTATTGTGTTTTTGGTAGATTTAATCTTATTTGTGCCCCTTGTTATGCTTAGACCGTTATTATGTTTACGCTATGTTCCCCTTTAGCCAGCGTTGCATTATACTTAGCCTTGTACGTTGATGTGGCATTTGTTGCATGCTTATAACTCTATTTATACGCTATTAATGTGCTTGATCATTCATGCATTTGATTGCATTAGAAGATAAGGCTAGGACGTGGGCAAATAGGTATTTCACAAATCCGTGTGACTCGGGTACGCCAGATCTAGCCCAAGGGCCGGGCTTCGGTAGAATGTGGTTTAGGACGTGATTGTTGTCTTGATCGATTACGTTATCTGTCAAGAATTATTTTGTAGTTGAACCTAAATATTGCATTGTTTGAGGTGTAGAGGTTATGTCGGTTCTCCCGAGACAAGTGCTAAGGGTGTACGTGTGCCCGATGTGTGAGGACCTGTCCCTCTACTCCTGGGTCGACCACCTGGGTCGGGCCCGTGGTTCGTTCACTTGTTTCGCGTTGAGCGCACAATCCGGTGGTTTGCTTTGTTTCATAGACCCCAAGGGAAATTCGGTAGATTGCGCCTTGTCGATTTGTTTCACACACGCATGTACACACACTGACCGTGTTTGTGTTAAAGTTTATTTAGAACGGTTAGGTGAACCCGAGATCAGAAGATCCGGACTTGGGCTTGTGTTCTAGCCCAAGTCTAGCTTTCTGCACAAAAGAATCGATCTTTTCTTATTAAAAAGATCGATCATTTGGTGCTTGGAAGTCAAAGTTCATCGTCATGAAGGATCGATAGCGGTTCGTCCGTCTATAAAACGGATGTCAACCCCTTCTTCAATCCCTTTTCAAATCCGCCGTTCTTGAGCTCAGATTTAGAGAGATTTTGGAGGAGATTAAGGACGATTTTAGGCTCAGAACCGCGGATTGAAGCTGCTCTAGACTAGGTAGGGATCCTACGTACTTGTTTTCGGTTTTCTTTGGGAATTTTTGATTATCCAATGATCTTTTGAGTAGATTCATTGTGTATCCATGATGGTTTTCAGTGCAAGTACTGGTTTTTGATTCGTGGTCCCTCGTACCATCTGATGTCGCTCAAATGTGTCTCACACAACGGTCACGGTATAGTACAACATAAGAGAGGGTGATCTCATAGAGAGACAAGCAGAAAGGATCCAGAAAAGCAGAAAACAATATATCGAAAACTATCAATAGCGTAAGAGTTAAGAAAGTTAGATCGAACATTTAACAGTAAAGCTAGTTAACTAAGGAAATTAGGATTTGGATGAGGCTAGGCTTCAAGAATCCTTCACTCGGACTTAGGTTCTTGTCTTATCAATGGTACATGTGATACTCGGTTGAGGGATTAACATCCCAATCACCTCGACTGGAAGATATAGAATTATGAATATAATAGAAGATAAATGTCTCTACCTATGATTGGTTCTTCTCATTGTAACCCTAACTCCGTTTTACCAGAACCTAAGAATACACGATACCGGCTTTCACTACAGTCAACGTGCAGCAAAAGTTGCATGGGACCAAGTGGTTACACCCAAAACGTGCACAAAACAACGGTGGTCACAACAGTGCAGTAAAAACAATCAGTCCATAGGGAGGCAAAAAAGCAGGAGGAAAACACAAGCATACAAGGTAGCTAACTAGGGGTTATCAAGATTAGAATAACAGAACAAAGCATGTAATAAGATATGGTTGGTTTGTTGATCAAATTCAGAGGGTAAACAAGGGTTGAAAGGATCGAGGCGAGGCCTTGGAAATCACCTTCTCTAACCTGGGTATTTTCCTCACCCAGTATCCTTGTATAACACAATCAAGGGATTCACATCCCAATCCCTTGATCGGAAGGTATAGAAATATAAATCATGCTGTCACAAGGTAATGATCTCAATGAATCTATCCTCAACAATTAAGAATGAAACCTTGCTTACAAGGGTCTAAGACGATGATGTATCAACTGTCACGACGGACACATTGCAGCAAACAGGATCCAAGAAGCAAGTGACCTATGCATACATCCATTCTAAATCGATGAAGTATCAGCTGTCACGGCGGACAAAACGCAGTAAAGAAGTGGACATGGCCTATAAATCATTATCTAAGCATGGATTAAATAACCATCCCCTCATAGGAAGAGCATGACTGATATGTGGACTAATCCAGTAAAACATGCATCGAAGGCTTATAAGAGTAGAGAGGATTGAAACAAAATCGATCATCTATTCAATAAAAAGAATCTAATACAAAAATAAAGGATGAGAAGAAAAACCAGGAATAGAGGAGGATCAGCCTGTAGCCCAGCAGAATACTAGTCACATTTCCCCATCTTCTCTCTCTCTCTCCTATGCATGTGGTATGTCTCAATGAATTGATACCATAAACCTTACCCCTAGGGGTGTATTTATAGGCAAAGTTTTCTTATCCACTCAAGGGTAAAAGGGTAATTTGAGTAGGTGGTCAAAGGATCTTATCCATTGACTAGGAATCTTATCCACTCAGGGGTAAATGGGTAATTCTGAGTGGTCAAAGAATCTTCTCGACTGGAATGTTCTAGAAATTTCTAGAACGTTCTAGAACGTTCTCGAAAGTTCTAGAAAGTTCTAGAATTTCAAGGGTCTCTTTTCAATGCGTCCGGTGTCGAGATGCTTCTCTAGTCGATGGGCCGTCCAACAGGGTGATCGTTTGGTGCAGAAATGCTTCTCCGGTTTATGGTCCATCCTGTCGGGTGATCGTCTGGTGGTCTGACCAGAGTGGCAGTTTCAGCTATTTATTTGACTCTTTATTCTAGAAATCCACAAAGACTCCAAAAACATGTGAAACACACCAATTCAACCCCATTTCAACAACTAAGGGTATAACAAATCATACATATTAAACAAGATTTAACAACGTTTAATGCACAAATCGGGTATCCAAAACAAGTAATTGGATGCAATATCTGCATCCAATCACCATGCGCTAACCCTGTCTTACCATATCCCTACGAGTATGCAATACCAGCTGTCACTACAGGCAATGCATAACAAAGGTTTCACGAGACTAGGTAGGAGAACAAAAGAGATAACTATGGGATCGCAATATCATAAAAGAAGCATGACTAGATTGATAATAGTGTTCAACCACAAAGCAAAATGTAAAGATTCAATACATATATAGAGTTTAAAAAATAAAGATCAAAACATGAACCATCGATGAAGAAGAAACCCTCGTCCTTGCTCCGTCATCCATCCGCCATGCCTCGAAGGTTTACTCGGCCATGGAGATGAAGAATCTCCTCTTTCTTCCTCCAACTACTCTCCAATCTCTGCCAAACAGTCCTCTTTAAATAACTCTAAGTCCCTTATTTATAGCCTCCAAGTTGTTGATGATTGGATTTAATCTATCCGTCCAATTATTTCCATCTACAATGTTTGGATCGATCCAGAGTAAGTTTGGATCGATCCACTGTGCAAAACGGGAAAACAAGCCTATGGAAACAGGGTTGGATCGATCCACTATGGAGTTGGATCGATTCACTGTGCAAAGCTGCAATCATGTCTCTGGAAAGACCTTTCAGATCGATCCAAAAAGTCTAGATCTATCCAGATTCACTTTGGATCAATCCAGATTCACTTTGGATTCGATCCATATTCACTTTGGATCGATCCACTGTGAACTTGGATTGATCCAAAATGGTAAATTCGCCAAAAGTTAACACTTCTTCTCAGCATTGTGCACTGGTAGCAAAAAATGTTGTAAGTCTCTCTTGAAAACTTGAAATCACGAATCGTAAACTTCTCCAGAAATGAAACTTCCAGATCTTTCCATGCATTTATGGTAAATCATCTGGTTCGTGTAGAACAACTATAGTTTAATCTTCAAACTTGACCCATGTAATCTTTTCATCTTTTTTGCACCTTTTGACTCCTATTTCCTGCATTTTTTAACAAGCTTTGTGAAATATCATATAAGTATGAGAAGAATACTAAAGAGGCCAATGACACATGAAGAATCCAGCAGTTGGGCTAGTCTTAGTCACGTTCAGAGTGCACTTTCAAACACTCATCACACCTCCCAGCCAGCTTATTGCTAGTCTCTAACATTTAAAAGCGCATAAAAATATTACTGAGCACACCAACGGTCTAAAGCTATAGACATGCATGACAAAAATTCTACCTTGTCAGGTCAATAGTGTTATGTAATACAGAGCACGAAAACTTATTATACTCATACACATACTACTAACACATGAAATTAACTTCTACACTTCGAGCATGCTAAACACCATCCAGACGAACACATCTGACGTGACAAATAAAACTTACATACAGAGGCAACTTCTACCCACCATTAGTCCAAACACACTACTATCTTCCTGACCCATCATCCAACCCTCGCACTTTAATTACAACATGCTCTTTCTTTTTATTTTTCTTTTTTGAACTATCAGACACCTTGCCTTTTTATGTGATCACTCTCCCTCCATTTCTTGAGGCGCAAAGACCCGGTTACTTGGCAAAACACTTAATAGTTATATATATATATATATAGCTATAAGTTGTTCTACCCTTTTTACGCGAACTCCCCACTTCCTGAGGCAAGATCACCCGGTTACTCAGTAGATCACTTAATAATTGTTTACGCACAACTTGATCCCTTAAGTAATCAAGCTCCAGAATCTTACTATTTTTTTTTTGCACGCAATCCTCATCATACTAGCTAAAGTTGAAATCATGGTCCTTAACAATAACGTGCTTATTCCTCTGATAAGTATAATTGCCACTACACATAAAGTGTTCGTGTGTGAATCACATGATGTTCTACCTTCAGGTTATCACATATGCAATCAATGTATAGGTCAATCAATGTGAAAGCAACATGCATAATAAACATAAAAATTTCAACTCATGTACAATTTCTAGTAACATGATCAATTCAACACTATTAAACCCACAAAGTAGCATGCATAAGGTCATGTGTACCTACCCCCAACCTAAAATTCACATTGTCCTCAATGTGTACTAATCATGGCAATAGATTAAAACAGGATGCAGGTTTAAATTTAAAATAGAATAAATAACAATTATAAATCGATATAGGAGCGAGGCCACCTAACAAACTAGCTCTAATCCTGCCCAAGGTTCCTTAGGGTGGCCAAATTTCTCATCTCCAGAATAGTGGTCGAAGCTCTCAAGCAAGGTAGACGGTAGTGTAAACATCCTAAAAAAAATATAAAATAGCAAACGAAAATGAGAACGAAACCAAACAAACTAAAACAACCTAACCTAATCAAAAAGGGAAATGATAGATAGTATAAAGGTCATCCCTCGTAGACAGGGTCTACGAGAGGAACGTAATGCTCATTAGTGGCTGCCTTCTCTGGGATCGACTTCAGTCGCTGTCCATTGTCCTTGAACAACCGCCGATCCTTCGGGTCTTCAATCTCCACAGCCCCATTCTCAAATATTCTGCTAACGATAAAGGGGCCTGTCCAGCGTGATCGCAGCTTCCAAGGATGTAGGTACAACCGCACTTCATACAAGTAGACTTGCTACCCTTCTTGAAATGTTTTCCAAAGGATTCGCTTGTCATGGTATCACAATCATGATCTTCCAGTCGAGCTGGTCACACGACGGGTCACGCTCAATAAGAAGGAAACCAACACTGCTGACTCACAAGCAGGAAACCGGCACTGCTAGCAGGAAATGGCACCGCTGAGTAGACACGTCCTCTACTCAAGAGTCGTTATAACCGGACACCGGCTACACCTTAGAACCTGAATCGAGGCCGACATGACCTCTAAAAAAATCATCAATCAACAAGTGTTCAAGATATCTAGGCCTATCATTGAAATCCACTGAAGACAACCACTTAAACCTAGACCTACCTATCCAGCCCCGATCCTAAGGCTAAATCCGAGCTTCCAAGCCTCGGGACAGCGATACCACATATCACCCATTGAAGCTCTAAGAAGGGGGGTTTATCTTACGCTTTATACGATAAAATAAATTAAGGAAATCAAAATTGGATGAGTCTAATTAAATCATATGCTTGCTAAAGATAAGGGCAGATAATATATTTGAGCAAGGGATATGAGATGAGAGTTAAAGAGATTGCACTAGAATTTTTATAGTGGTTCGGCCAAACTTGCCTACGTCCACTTCACTCAAGGGTCTTCTTGAGGTTCCACTACTTGTACTTCTCCCTTACAAGTTTTTCCACCAAGCTTCCGGGTGCTTGGCAACCTATCCACCAAGCTTACGGGTGCTTGGCAACCTTACAATCTCTCTAATATCTCTGTAGGATATTTCTCTCAAAGTCTACTTCACACTTGAAGTAGTTTTACAAAGGTTTAGCCAACTAATAAGAGATAGAAACTTGCTAGAATATAATTACAATAATCCCTTAGCTCTCCCTAAGTCCTTGGCAAGTTTGCTGCACTTTCTCTTTTATAGCTGAGCTCCAAAGCCCTCCAAATAGCCTCCCAACGACTATTTTCTTCTCCTGCAACGACTCTTTAACGGCTTTTTTCTGGGCTAGCGGTCGTTCGTCGGATCGTCCGTGATATCGTCTGCCATATTCTTCTTGAGCCACGGTCGATCCACACATCATTCGTCGCATCCACCCTGACATCGTCCGTGAAGCTCTGTTGCGAAAACCGCTTCTCAGGGTTGATACCTCGTTCGACCGTCGTTCCTCTGAGCCAGGTCACATAGGCCACAGTCGATCGGTCCATCGACCATCAGCCTATCTTCCCAAGAACATCTTCCACGGTCGATCCTTGCATCAACCGCCATACCCCACGGTCGATCCATGCATCGTCCGTAGCTTCGACCGTCAGAACGAAAGCACATAAAATATGGTTTTAATGCTTTCCAAATTAACGAATAATAATACTAAACTAATGTTTTATCATCAAACATATATTTACATCATCGAAACAATATTAGGGCTAACACCCACGACCTAACCTTATGCAACTAATGCACAATCAAATGCATGCTATGAACATACGCAGGGGAATTAGATAAGCATGCAGCACATGTGAAGATAAAATAAACAAGGTTTGGACTCGGCACCCTGCCGGCCTAGGTGGTGAAAAGATAAAACAGGCCAAGGAACTGGTGTAGTGGTAACCCCACCAACTGCAGCCAGTCCACAAAAAGATAGCAAGTTACGGAAAGCAACCCCGGCAACCAAGTCTAATAGTACAACATGTTAAGCTACAAATCCCGGGAGTCGCCACTCTCCCGGTTAACCACTACCCCTCATTATTAGGCTATCATCCTCAAGAATATATAAAAGTTATAAAACGATAAAGAAAACCGCATATGCGAAGCCCCTTAAGGAAAACCCATTGATAACGCCTCTCAGCCACCAAAGAGATCGATCCCTCTACCAGAGAAGGCCGGTCTTCTTAGTGCTTGGGAAGCCTCATCCCAGTCAACCAAAAGGGATCGAGCTTCTCCACCAGAAGGATCGATCTTTTTCGTGACTCGAGACCCCACCCATGCCAGCCCAGAAAAGGTTGATCTTCTCCAATAGAAGATCGATCCTGCACGGGGTTGGGCATGACGTCCCACAAAGGATCAATCTTTCCTCAACAAAGATCAATTCGAATGGGTTTACCGGTGGACCGTCGGCGAGAAATACCGTCGGAAAACTCGACCAAACCCCACAAGACCTTGGGATCTAGTAGTACGAAGGACCACGAGTCCAAAATTGATGATTTCATTGAAAATAAACTTGTATATAATCAAATCTAAGCAAAACAAATCACATCCAAGCTCAAACTCACAAAATCTGGAAAAAACATGTATGTAGAATCCCTATCTAGACTAGAGCAGCTTCAATCCCAGTTGCTAAGCCTCGGATCGTCCTCAATCTCCTCGAAATCCAGCCGGATCTCAACTCAAGAACGCGGATTTGAAAAGAGAATCAAAGAAGGGGGTCTTGTTCGTTCTATAGACGGAGGAACCGCCGTATGAGAGATCGATCTCACAAAAAGAGATCGATCTGTCATGACGAACCAACTTAACTTTCTAGGCGAAGGGAAGATCGATCCCCTTCGCCTAGAAAGCTAGACTTGGGCTAAAACACAAGCCCAAGCCAGGATCTTTTGATCTCGGGTCCACCTAACTGTTCTAATCAAACATTAACACAAACACGGTCAGTGTGTGCACACATGGGTGTGACACAAACCGATAAGGTGTAATTTACCAAATTGCCCTTGTGCCCCGAGAAACAATGTGATCTATCCGATCGAGTGCTCGACACGAAACAAGCAAACGAGCAATGGGCCCGACCCAACTGGTCGACCCAGGAGTAGAGGGACAGATTCTCATACATGGTTTTCCATAGACAATGCGAAACGGTGACATCCCTAGGGCAGTCTTGTAAGCAGTGCGATAGGGCCACAATGCATCTGATAGCCTCAAGGACCAGTCTTTTTTGTTAGGGCTCACTGTCCTCTCCAAGATTTTTTTGATCTCCTTGTTGGCTAATTGAGCTTGGCCATTCGTCTGTGGATGATAAGCAGTGAAAACCTTATGTGTGACTCCATACCTGCACATCAAAGCCTCAAAAGAGTGGTTACAAAAAAGCGATCCTTGATCACTAATAATAATCCTAGGAGTACCAAATCAGGACAAAACATGCTCTTTAGAAAACTTGATAACAGTAGAATGGTCATTGTTCCTACATGCAATTGCTTCCATCCACTTAGACACATATTTCACCGCCAATAGTATATATAAATAGCCAAAAGAAGAAGGAAAGGGTCCCATAAAATATATACCCCAACAATCAAAAATCTCTACAGCTTGAATGAGCTTAAAATGCTTCATATGACGTCTAGATAGAGCTCCTAATTTCAAGCATTGATCACATGATCTGCAGAAAATGTGAACATCGTGGAACATGGTAGCCCAGTAAAAACCACATTAAAGAATTTTAGCAGTTGTCTATTTCATGGAAAAATGGCCTCCACATGCATAAAAGTGACTGAACGTGATAATGCTCTCAATTTCAAGATCAAGAACACAACAATACATAATCTAGTCAGGATAATACTTAAACAAACAATGATCATCCCAATTAAAGTTTTTTATTTCAACAAAAAATCTACGCTTATCTTGCATTCCTGCGCATTCCAATAGGAAGGAATCTCATATGTCGCCAAGTAATTGACTATATGTGCATACCAAGGCAGCCATGCGACTGAAAAAAAGCTGCTTATCAGGGAAATCATCCATGATAGGTGGCTCATCGAAAGCTACATCCACCATCAATCTTGACAGGTGATGAGCAACTACGTTCTCTGATGAGTGCATGAAAGTGCACTCTGAATAATCTTATAACAATCTCAATTGCTATATTGTCACCCTTAATCAACCACTTTAGTACTAGTTTTATATTTATATGCTACTTCACATAGTTGTTTGGATAATGCAGAAAATTGGAGTTAAAAGAAGCTGAAAAGATTACATGGGTCAAGTTGGAAGATTAAACTGTACCTTCTCATGAAGAACTAGATGATGTTCCATATATTTATATTGTCACCCTTAATCAACCACTTTAGTACTATTTTTATATTTATATGTTACTTCACATAGTTGTTTGGAAAATGTAGAAAATTAGAGCTAAAAGAAGCTGAAAAGATTACATAGGTCAACTTGGAAGATTAAACTGTACCTTCTCATGAAGAACTAGATGATGTTCCATATACTAATGGAGATCTCTGGAAGTCTAGTTTCTGAAGAATTTTACGGTTCGTGATTCCGAGTTTCTACAGGAAGTTACAATATTTTTGGTATCAATGCGCAGTGCTGAATGAATAGTGATGGTCGACCGTCGCATCATCCACGAGATTGACCGTCGCGCTCAAAATGCTCACGGTCGATTGTGGCAGCGACCATCGCGCTCACAATGCTCATGATCAACCGTCGTATCGACTGTGGCATCGTGTGTCAGCCTCTATCAAGAAAAACACTTCTCAGGGTCGATGCGATAATTGACCGTCGCTTTTCCAAATATTATGCACAGTTCACGGCCGACCGTGGCATCGACCGCGGGCATTGCTCAGATCACGAACTGATGTCAAAACTATCCAAAATTGTCTATTTGGATTCATTTCGCACAGAACTGAGGAACAAAAATATGACATTTTGCATTCTCATCTGGAAACTATACTACAACTCGCAAAAGGAAGAGGGAAACGCAACAGTCTCGCCCTCTAGCAAGGCCTGGGTGTATACAGGAGTTTCATAACCCCACCTCGTGTCCCTTAGGGGTCTCAGTCATGGTGTTCCAGCTGAGCTGGTCACATACTAGGTCACCCTCATCAAGGCAGGAAACCAACACTACCATCTCACAAACATAAAGCCAGCGCTGTTAGGTGAGAAGACAACACCGCTGAGTAGGCACACCCTCTACTCAAGAGACAAGAAAACTGGACACATGATACACCTCAGAACCCGGCTCGAGGCCGAGACGGCCTCTAAATAATTGATCAACAAGTATTCCAGTCATCGAATTCGACTGAACACAACCATTCAAACCTGGACCAAGTTACCCAGCCCCGGTCCTAAGCCTAAATCCGAACTTCCAAGCCTCGAGATGGCGATAACGCAGATCGCCAACGCCCTAACCTTATGCAACTAATGCACAACCAGATGCATGCTATGAACATATGCAGGAAAATAGATAAGCATGCAACATATGTGATGATAAAGAACATGGTCTAGGCTCGGCACACTGTCGGCCCGGGGTAGTGAACATGTAATACAGGCCAAGGAACTGCTGCAGTGGTGACCCCACCAATTACAGCCAGTCCACAAAAGAACAGCATGTTACGGGAAACAACCCCAGCAAACACGGTTAACAGTACAACATGCTATCTACACATCCCGGAAGTCATCACTCTCCCGGTTCACCACTACCCCTCATTATGGGGTTAACATGCTCAAATGTATGTACAAGTTATAAAGCGGTAAAGAAAACCACACATACAAAGCCCCGCTGGTAAAATCCGACGAAAACACCTCCATGCGACTAAAAGGAGATCTTTTTACCAAACAGGGAGTTCAATCCATGTCAAGCCAAAAAGGATGGATCTTCTCTCCAGAAAGATCGATCACCTTTGTGACCAAGGACCCCATCCATGCCGCCAAGCAAAAGATCGATCTTCTCCCACCAGAAGATCGATCATGCACGGGCCAGGCATGACGCCCCAAGGATTATCGATCCTTCCTCAAGGAAGATCGATCTTCATGGGTTCTCCGACAATCATGAGAATGAAAATACCGCCGGAAAACGCTACCACATCCCACAAAACTCTGGGATCTAGTAGTACGAAGGACCACGAGTCCAAAACTGGTACTTGTACTAAAAACCAACAAGCATACAAAGAGATCTAATCAAAACAAACACAAGCAAGCTCAGAACTCACAAAAACCGAAAGACAAGTAGGTAGCATCCCTACCTAGACTAAAGCAGCTTCAATCCGCGCTGCTGAGCCTAGGATCGCCCTCAATCTCCTCCAAAATCTCGCCAGGTCTAAGCTCAAGAACGATGGATTTCAAAAAGGGAAAAGAAAAGGGGGTTGCGTCCATTTTATAGACGGACGAATCGACCTATGAATGATCGATGACGAGGAACTTGACTTTCTTGCACCAAAGGATCGATCTTCTGAATACAAAAGGTTTGATCATTTTGTGCAAAAAGCTAGACTTAGGCTAAAACACAATCCCAAGCCCAGATCTTTCAATCCCGGGTTCACCTAACCGTTCTAAAACAACCATTATCACAAACATGGTCTGTGTGTACACACGCGGGTGTGAAACAAACCGACAAGGCGTAATTTACCAAATTACCCTTGCGGCCCAAGAAACAATACAATCCACCGTATCGCACGCTCGACGCTCAACAAGCAAGCGAGCCACGGGCCCGACCCGGGCGGTCGACCCAGGAGTAGAGGGACAGGTCCTCAAAGTAGCGATGGCGGCTACAGGTGGAGCAATAGCGGGTTAGAGCCGAGGTGTGCCAGAAAGATAAGCCATGAGCAGGCCGGAGGAGAGAAAAGAGAGAGGAGAATAGGAAGCTAAGTGATAAGTATATAAAAGTGCATTTTGAACACTACTTCATTAGGTTTAATTGCTAAATTATGAAGATTATTTGGACATTTCAATGACGTTTTTCTATTTTGAGGTTCAGTTTATATATTGTCCAAACTTAAATGATTTTCGGTGATTTTATTACAGGAATTAATCTAACGGCACGTTTGGTTCGCACAAGGAATGGAAGACGGAATGGGAATGAGATTAGGAATGGGCTATTACGAAGGTGATTTTGTGATATCAGGATTGGGAATAGGAATGAAGCATTACCGTGTTTGGTATACAAACAGAAGCCTGGGAATGGAATAGGAATGAAGCACAAATGACTAAAATAGCCTTGGTATTTAATAAGATGGCGGGGAACCATATCCTTATTATTGCATTCCACATATTGCTATTGATGGTTCAAATGAGCCCCATCTCATTGCAGAGCTCACAACTACTAATTATAGCAGTGCGATAAATATACCTTTTAGCATGAGAAACATATGGAAGGCGAACTCAAGAACTTGCGCATTCATGTCAAACTTTTCTACAACTTCTTCTCCGCAACATCGTCGAGGCCTTCCAGTAGGTATCATTTTCTCAATTGTGTAAATAATAGAACCAGTATAGCGAGGTTCAGAAACAAAGAAGGGAAGCCTTCCATACATCTTGAAAATACTTTAATGTGACATACAATATCTACCAGTTAATATCATGATCTCCAATTGAGACGAAACATCCTTAGCACAAAACTTCATGGCATCAAGAAGCCACTGGTATTTTGCTCATTGGCTGTGAAGATTGAAGACTATCCAAATATTTTTTATGTCAACAACACTATTCAAATACTCTTTAAGCCCTTAAGATGCTTTCCTTGAAAAAGAAATTCGGTCGCTAGCGGTTAAAAACATGAATTCATGATCAACAATTGACAGAGATGAAATATGACAAAAGACCAAATATGTCCAAAATTAACTATAGCCAAGTCCATGCTTGGCATAAATTAACTATAATAAAATGACAAAAGATCAAATATGTCCAAAACTGATATGAGCAACTTCATTCAATGCTTCATTCAATGTCGGTCGAGGTATCTCTTGACATATCGGGCTCTTTGTTCCATTGGAAGGTTAAAAAAATAAGAAATAAGTGTGTCATCTGCACCCATTTTGTATTCAGCATCGTCTCCATGGTCTCTCACATCTTTATTCAATCCTTCCAATTTCTGTAGCTCAAAAAAAAATTTATCCTTCCTCTCAAGAAGTAACTTGCCAGTACCTATAGCTTGCCTAAGTTCATGAGTTGCATGCTGAATTTTGGAACCAATAGTTGAAGCAACTTGATGAATAGCCTCAATAACTTCAGCTCTCGTATTGGATTTCTTCCTTCGTTTTACCCGAGATGAAGTAATTTCACTTGGACTGCCAATGTCTACATGATTAGCGCACATGTTTACATCTGCTTGCGAAGCAAACATGGTGGCATGACTTGTAGACATTGGTAAATTCCATGTAGAAATGACAGCTGCATACTTTCTCCTCAGCATCAATTTTCTAGTTGTCAAATTCAAAAGAGCCATAGCTGCATATGACTTATAGTCAGAGACAATCTCATAATATCATACTGTGACTTCTAATCATAAATACACAAGTATAGATGCAAAATTTGTCAAGACATTCTACGAGCCTTGTTTTTTTATAAGCTCCATATTCATAGCAGGGGCCCAATTAATTCATGTAATAGAAACCTTTACTGAATGAAGTAGAAATAGGAAAAAGATGCGTGAAGAGCTAATTGCTACATAATCGTGACACATTAAAAATTGAAATGTCACATATCCTCGTATTTGCTGAGATGAAAATACACAGGAAGTAGACAAGGATAGGAGATTCTAAGCAATTGAAGCGAAGGAAGAGTACCTTATAAGATTCTACAGCAATTTTAGGAGAACAAGAACAAGGGGACAAAGAAAGCTTATCCAATGAGATGCATGCACACATTGGCGAATAGAGAACAAAATCCACAGAGGAAAAAAAAACAAACTAAACAAACTAGTATATGCAATCCTATTCCCCTTTCATCATGGAAATTTTTCAGTTATACATACAAGTTGTATAGAATTTTGGATACTAAAAAGAAACTAAAGAGCAACTAGTATCTACAACAAGTATCTGCAATCCAATCACTCTGTTGTTTCACTCTGTTGTTCTATCACTAAAGAGCAACTAGTGTCTGCAATCCTATTCTCCTTTCATCATGGAAGGTATGATCTTTCTTGATACTGGAACCCAATCTCACACAAACAACAAGAAAGAGAAAAAGAGATGGAGAGGCAGCCAAATAACATCACCATAGAGGGGAAAAGGTGGGTTTGGAGGGAGTCGGAGACGGCGGAAGGATGGGGATTGGAGGGAGGCGCGGAGTGGCCATGGGAGTTTACCCTGTGCAGTTTGCACTTGAACAACCTCGTGTGCGTTTCCGGCGTGCACACGCACTTCGATGCTGCCCCTATACCATGGTCGCATGCCGACAAGGCGGAGGAAAAGCTCTGGGAGATCAAGGCGGCTCCAAATGATGGAAAGCCGGAGCCGGAGGAGGAGAGAGGTTGGGAGAGAGGATGCCGGAGGGGGAGAGAAACAAGGGAGGAGAAGAGGGACGGGGAGGGAGAAAAAGAAGAGGGACGGGGTGGGAGAAGAAGAAGAGGGACAGGGAGGGAGAAGAAGAAGAGGGACGGGGAGGGGGAAGAAGAAGAGGGAAGAGGGGAAGAGGAAAACACCATACCTCCGCCGATGACCTCCAACAGCTCGGAGTCGGAGATGGCGGAAGGCTAGGGATTGGATGGAGGCGCAGAGTGGCCATGGGAGTTTACCCTGTGCGACCTGCACTTGAACAAACTCACGTGCATTGCGGCGCGCGCACACGCACTTCGACGCTGCCCCTGCGCCATGTCCTGATGCCTATGAGGCCGAGGAAAAGCTCCGGGAGATCAAGGCGGCTCCAAATGATGGATAACCGGAGCCGGAGGACGAGAGAGGTCGGGAGAGAGGACACCGGAGGAGGAGAGAAACAGGGGAGGAGAAGAGGGACGGGGAGGGAGAAGAAGAAGAGGGAAGAGGGGAAGAGGGAAACACCGTACCTCCGTCGATGACCTCCAACAGCTCGGGATCGAGAGCAGCACGAAGGACATGGGCTTCGAAATAGGTTTCCTCGGCTGAGAGATCACACGGAAGATAGAGGGTTTCGCAAGGAGAGAGAACACGTGGAAGATAGAGATCGCAGGGATAGAGATCGTGATCATGGATAGATTAGTAATTATATTTTCTAATCTCCCAATCGTCTGGAACGGAATGAGCCAGTCCGGGGTATGAGATGGGATTGAGCTATTCCTAAGTTGTCAGGAATGAAGCATTCCATTTTTGACGTTAAGTGCCAACCAAACAATGGAATAGGATTTGACCCGGGAATTGACCATTCCATTCCCAACCTTTTTGGCCAACCAAACATGACGTAAGAAGAGTTTGTCCAGCCAATGGCCATCAAGAGAGCCATCCTCTTAATCAAGACCTATTAGGTGAAGTCCAATTCAAGTGGGCTTAATCCAACCATGATTAGGAACTAGAATAAATGAAAGAGTCGGATTAGTAAATTCAGCAAATATGGAATTGCTAAAATCCCAATTTGGAAACTTTTCTTCATATCCATCAGTATTTCGACGATATCTTTCTCGTCTAACACCGGATTGGGTTAATTCAAGATCCTATGTAAAGCTGACTCGATGGACTACAATTATTCCTCAAACAGCTATGTCCAAAGTTGTAAAGCTGACTCGACAATTATTTTTGCATTTAGCATCTATTATAATCGGCACTATCCGGTTTACCAGCAACAATTGCTACTACAAGTGGCGACAGGAAAAGCCTCATGGGCTTCTAGCGGCTATCGTTTATTTGCTGATAAATGTGAAATTACTGCAGCTAAATGGAGTCATTATAGCGGCCATTGTACCAATCGTCGCTAAAAAGTCAAACAATCGCTACAAAACAGAGATCATTTACCAACAATAAGGGGGTGTTTGGTTGCCAAGAGTGGAGGGTGGAGTGGGTGGACTAGCAGCACTTCCTCCACTTTAGGTTGTTTGGTTGGGCTATAAACTCAGTGGAGTGGAGGAACTGGACTCCTAAAAAGAGCTCCAGTCAGTCATTTGACTCTGGCCAAAAAAGAGCCATAGTCGGCTGGCTGGGAATCAATGGCCAGTTAAAATATCCATTCCAAATCTAACATCCTCGTCTCGAGCTTCGCCCGCTCCGTCCTCTGCTCCCTCTCCGCCGGCTCTCCTTCCACGGCCGCCTACGGAGACATCGCCGCCGCCCTCCTCCACTACGCCACCACTACCACCGTGCCCCAGCAAAGCTGCGCCGACATTCGGATCTCCTTCAATGTCCTCCGCTCCCGATCTCCCTGCAACTTCCTCGTCTCCAGCGACCTCTCCGTCCTCTGCTCCCTCTCTGCCGACTCTCCTTCCACGACCACCGGCGGAGACATCGCCGCCGCCCTCCTCCACTACGCCACCACTACCACCGTGCCCCAACAAAGCCGCGCCGAGATTCGGATCTCCTTCGACGTCCTCCGCTCCCGATCTCCCTGCAACTTCCTCGTCTCCAGCAACCTCTCCGTCCTCTGCTCCCTCTCCGCCGGCTCTCCTTCCACGACCGCCGGCGGAGACATCGCCGCCGCCCTCCTCCACTACGCCACCACTACCACCGTGCCCCAGCAAAGCCACGCCGAGATTCGGATCTCCTTCGACGTCCTCCGCTCCCGATCTCCCTGCAACTTCCTCGTCTCCAGCAACCTCTCAGTCCTCTGCTCCCTCTCCGCCGGCTCTCCTTCCACTACCACCGTTCCACACCCGTCTCGATCAAGCCGACGTTCTACTGAAATCCTACAGATCGGAGCCGGATTGCTCGCCGGATCGCGCGAGGTTGAAGGGCAACCGCCGGTGCAGGCTGGCACTGTCGGATCTACCGGCGGAGGTGTACGACAGGGAGTGGGATCTTATCATGATCGACGCGCCCAAGGGGTACTTCCCGGCGGCACGGTGATGGCGAGGAACCGGAGGCGCTTCTCTCCTCTTTGATTTTTTTTTAAAAAAATTGGATGTGATTTTTAATTTTATTTTGTTATTTTATTTTGTTGGTGGATGTGATATATTTAAGTTTATATATATTGTTGAAGAAGTATCCTCGAGATCTCCTTCGTTGTTGTTATGGGGTTGCGAGAGAATCTCCGATCGAAGGCTTAGATTTCAGCCTCCACTCCAGCACCAACCAAACGGTAAAAAGTTTAGTCAGTCAATTCAGTCTCCACTCCAATACCAACCAAACAGCAAAAACTGACAAGCCACTTCACAGGACTTCACTTTGCAAAAGTCTGCACTCCAAAAAGTGACTCCACTCCACACAGTCCTGAGCAACCAAACAGGCCCTAACTACAACAATTAATTACCAATGATTGGAGCTCCAACAATCGCCACGATTGCCTGACATCTACTAGCGATAACTGCGACAATTAACTGTCGTTGAACATTAATCTTTTAACAACAATTATAATTGTCATTAAATCTTTGAACCGTATTTGCTGCTAAATGTACCTAAGATTCTAATCTTTTTTGTAACAATTATAGAAAATTACAACAATAATACTATTTGTTGCTAAATCCATAATCTTTAACAGCAATTACAACTGCCGTTAATTGTATTTCAAAACTATATCACCCAACGTTGTTACATAGTTCTCAACCAAAAACACATAACAATTCTAAACCACAAACACAGAAAGATAAAGATTCTAAACGAAAAACACAAAACAATTCTAAACCACAAACACGTAACAATTCTAAACCACAAACACAGAAAGATAATGACTCTAAACCAAAAACACATGTCCAGTGCTCAAGTAACAATTCCGACATTTAGAAGGTTTCCAAAAACACTAATTTTCTTCGTCTATTCTGATTTTACAAGCTCTTTTCACATCATTGACCGCTGAAAGAGTAAGGAGCCTGCAACGAAGAAGAATGCAAAGACAATTGGTCAATATCAATTGTCTATCATAAAAAAAGTCAATTCTCTATGACAAGAATAATCTACTAAAACTTTGCTGCCTGCTCAAGCTGCTTCACTGTCTCCAGAGGAGCTACTGTTATTGGACCCTCAATAATCTGTTAAATATCAGCAAAACTGTCTATATTCAGGAAAATTATTTCAAAATTACAATCTTAACTCAGTGCTATCCTTCAAGAAATAATTCATTCTCACATAATCGTAGATAGAAATAGCAGGGCATGGGCAACAAGATACAAAACCTAATGCAGATAGATCACACTGCTGACATGAAAGGTCAGTAACAAAAGTATCAAGATACCCTGTCAACCATTCCATAAGGACAAGAGGATACATTCTAAAGCTTCATCAAAAAAACAATTCAATAATTGAGTTAAATGTGCCCTATGCTTCTTGGATCAGAACTAATTTCATCGAGGAAAACAAATCTTGCTTTATATTGCCAAACCAACAAGCAACTCAAAGAAGAAAATCAGCAAGACTAATCCAAGCTTTGTTTTACTTGTGGATTCAATTGAGGGATGAATCATTAAGGAAATCCTGAGGAAAATCTTGCGTTTTGGTGTCGCCGTTGAACACTGCAATCTCGACTGTGAAGAGCAGCGACATTGCCATATTGATCCCAAGTAACTGGACTTCTAGATGCCGGCTCTACAAAAAGAATAAAATCAGAACAGAATCAACTAGAATTTAATGGATGAGATGCAAATGCACCAAGGACATTTGTTTTAAATTTACTGCACGAATGGTGTTGGCCATTCCAGAACCAGTTAAAAATAACACGCACATTCCACCATTGCTTTTATGAGAAGATAATATTTAGTAGCTAGAAACAACAAAATACAGCCAGTATTTTATGATTAAGCTCATGAATAATCTACTGAGTCTCTATGATTACCATTCAATCCAAGCAGATACAAAATTTGTGATAATGAGAGTACCAGGATACAAAATCTTAGCACAATTCATAAAAAAAACAGAATGGAATATCCAACACTTTAAGTATAGATTATAAAGAATAGTTGAAAATTGCCTGACCTGCGATGTGACCTTCATTATAAATATTGGTGAACCAGCAACTTCGCCTTGCACTTGCTTAAACAGAGCTCTCACTTCATCATCACTATGTACCTAGTAAACCATCAAAAGGAAAATATAATTTTTGCACTTAAAAGTTTCAGACTAGAAAATCAAGCATAGTGCAAACATGCAGAGCAACAAAAACACCATACATGTACATTGCTTAAATAGTAAACTTAATCAGTTAAAGGGACGATGGCAATCGGCCACTCCAAATTAAAGATGGGTTCTTCTCAACATGAACATAGTTGTCGTGAAAGTTTACTTTATTTTCTTTCTTTCTTTTAGAGAGACAAGAAAGGTTCTTTTTCATACAGCAGTCTGAGAGAAATTTTATATTGTTCAATTGAATAAGATGATCAATTTATCTTCTCGCAAGAAAAAATCAAGAGAGACTCAAGGGTCTCCATTGCTAACCTCGCATTCTGTTTCTATTATCCAATATAATTTGAATATGTCTCTAATACATAAACAACAAGTACAATCGTGAAGCTTAACAGCAGGCCAAATATTTTGTTGATCTGAAAATTAGAGGCCGGAACATGCAATGGTTATGGAGTATTGTATAATCCCATTTTCAAGGGTAAATAATGCTAAAAACTCTCTAAAGTACTAAGATATACCATTAATCTTGAAACCTCTAATTCTGCAACAAACATGAATACTGGTTATGGTTTCTGAAGAAAAAGGGACCCCTAAAAATCACTAATACAGACTCTAATAAGCAATTAACACTCACACACTAAGTATAAGCAATTAGAAAACACTAGCAGCCTATACTCTATCTCACAGACATAATATCGAACATATGAGGGGCTGATCGGGTGTGTGGTGTGATTGCATAATTGTAGCAGTGAAGTAAGATGACAGCAGTATTCTCACACATACACAAGAAGATTTTAACGTGGAAAAAACCCAACCGGGAAAAAAACCACGGGTCCTCTATCGGAGACCACCCAAACCTTGCACTACTGATAGAAGAGGTACAGATACATAGACAACTTGTTCACATTCTAAGTTGCTCTACTGTACTTATCTTTGATGATTCAACACCCCATCCTCATGATGCTATCAAGTGCTCCTCTCCCACGCATGGTTGAGGAAAGGCTTGAAGAATCCTGTCTTCAGCCGCTCATCCAGTTCCTTGGAATCCACCAAGGTTGAAGGAATCCTCCTTCACTTCAGTTTGAAGAATCCTGTCTTCAGCAGCTCATCCGGTTCCTTGGAATCCACCAAAGTTGAAACGTTTTTCCTTCACCTCCTCTGCTCCTCTCCTACACTTCAATGAGGAAGGCTGCCCAAATCCTTGAGCTGGCACAAGGATGAAGAACTCTCTTACATACGAACTGCAGCACACGTCCCAAAGCCGGAAACAGAGCTACATTGGATACGTTGCTCCTTCTGACCTTTACCAGCAAGCCTTTCCTTACTTTATATCAACTCACTCAGCTTCTTTCCTCTCATTAGCCAGCTGGCCTTCCCTTCATGCTCAAGATCCATCAGTTACTCTTCTGCAGCTTTTAGTTCCTTCTCAGATCTTGATTCTTGAACCATGGAAGGCTGCAATGCTTCGTCGACTGAGCTCCAGCTTTTCCTATTTCAGCTTGACTTGGCTGTTGAGCTTGAAAGGAAAAGAGAACAGAGCATCTTTTTGAGTGAGCTCCATCTGTCAGCTGCATTTCTGTCTAGTCAACCTTTAAGAGCTTGGTTCTATGTCAGCTCTCATCAAACCATTGCTTCTTTTGATCCACAAGCTACTGGTCTTCCAGCTTCCTCATGCAAACTTCAAGTATTTGACTGCTGGACATCTAACTGCTTATGCACACTTTGGCTCTTGCAATTCCAATGACTGTGTCCTAGTTACACACTAAAGTACTTAACCAAGTTTTGATTACAAATAGTCAATTACATAACTAACAGTTTCCACAAATGAACCTATTCACATCTACATTTTGTCATTCTGTATGCATGATATGAAGTCAAGGCTCCACAATACTGGAACAACTCCAAGTAAAAGGAGCACACTAATCTGCTGATATAACAGACTTTAGACATTAATCTTGATGCAATCTCTAATTCTGCAATAAACAAGAATGCTGGAATGAAATGGATTGCTGAAATCCACAAGGAATCTAGAATAGCAAAGCTTTATCCACATGCAATCTTGTATGAGAAAGGAGATGGCTAAAGAATTATAGACATGATTCAATCTAGATAAATTTGCAAGTAGAATCAAATGAAAATGTTACCTGTCCTGTCGAAGTTCCATCAGATCCACAAGGCATGGCCTCTCATGGAACTATAGTTGCCATGAAAGTTTTGATGGTCTTCAGTTCCGCCTCCAGCTTTGCTTGATGGGCCTTTATTGTATTTATTTCTTCTTTTAGAAGATCATTTGTCTCTTGAAAATCATTTGAACCTCTACTCATCTCATGTGCAAAAGAAGAACCCCACAGCCTAGTAGGTGTTGACCAAGCCCTATATGCCACGTACTTGGCCACTCCTCTCTGAACCCATCACCTGGGAATATACATCACCTTCTGGCGCAAGGTAAACGTGGGATCTCTCGTCGGGAGAGAAGAACCGACCTCTCTATGGGAGAGACAACCAGACCTCTCAAAGAGGAGAAAACCACCCTAATTTCAATAATCCAAAAACTCCCTTTTACAAACCCTAAGGCCTCCTTTTATAGGTTTAAGGAAAGACCAAACCAACTCAACATGGACTCAAACATCATCCTCCTAATCCAAATACTAAACCCGGATTTTAAATCGGAATAAACCTACTAGAACTAGGAAATTTATCAAAAATAGAAAGGACCCGAACAAACTGCCTAAAAAGGAAAGTTTTACGGAAAAACTGAATTTTAAGCCAAACGAAGAGGGAATTTGGCAGATTCGGAGGTCACTGTCATGGAGAGATCTTCGATCTCCGATGATTCTTGACGGGCTCATCGACCCGGTCGTTTCGACTGGTCGCACGCCTCGATTGGATACCTGAATCGAAAGTTATGCCCATCTGACGGTCGGGTCACCCGGGTTTTGTCCTGCATCACCTTCCCATGCAACTCCTCCTTCATTCAACTCTGGAGCTTGAGTTAACTTTTCTTTAATTTGTTCCTGCACACATGTTATATATATACAAACATTGCCAAGGAATTTATGACAGCCACAAGATTTAATTCTTAGCTCAATAATCATATAACTCGAAGAAATGATTACACTTAGCATAGCTAGCATAGCAGTGTTTCTGAAAGAATGATTACACTTGACATAGTTAGCATAGCAGTGTTTAAGGAATGTTAAGCATATATTTCAACTCTTGACATGATTTCATAAGGCCATTTCAAGAGCATGCACATAGATTGCTAGATTATGCTACTTGATTTGTCAACATTTAAATCAACTGCCACGATATTACCAAATTTCAGAAGAATAAATCAGATCTATTCATGATAATTCAGTAGAAAACAATAAACAAAAGCCAAACACATGCCATCAAATTTCAAAACTAACAATACTTCATAGATATCACAAAAGTCAAAACACCACCAAAAGCTGCAACATCACTTCAAAAAACTCTGATAGGGCAATCCAACAAAAAAAACATAGATTGCAATTCTGGAAGACATGGATAAAAGGAAATCAGGTAGAGTGCAAAAGCTCTTCCTGTGATACATTCAAGTACACCAAGATTCAAAAAACATCAAAACAAGAAGAAAAGAAGAGGCTATGCATCCCTAAATTCTAAAACATATGAAGGCGAGTTGGTTGAGCCATACTAGCCATATCTTTGCCAGCAATTCTTTTAATTGTTATTAGAAGACTATGATTATTAAATAAAAATGACAACTAATCAAATGTCACTAAAGAATGCATGGCAGTATTGACACTAAATCTTTAGAATGTATGGCAGTATTGATACTAAACCTTTAAAATGCATGGCAGTATTCATACTAAACCTTTCACCAACCCCATTGTAATCTAACAAGAATAGACCCATTAATAATTAGGGGGAAGAGGTACCAACACCATAAAATGAACTTATCCCGTTAAAAAAACACTAAGCATAAGATTTAGGTCCTTAGCATCATTTTACACTACAAAACAAACATATACCCTTCTCTCATTCCCCTCTCACCATTATCTCCTTTAACCTTGCATCCACCCCTCGACACCCTCCCCCCAGCCCTCCTCTCCTCCCCCTCCTTCCTCCTCTAGACCCCGGAACCTGGGCCTCGCCGGGATCATCCCCCGGGCTCCAACCCTTGTCGGAATCGGCACCATCCCCCGCTCCTCTACTCCTTCCTTCTCTAGACCCCACAACCACCGTGGCCTCGTCAAGATCCTCCTCGGGCTCCAACCCTCGTAGGAACCGGCGCCGCTTACTGCTCAACACCATCACACCAAGTGTCACACCCCGACCCAGAAAACCCATCCAGGACGGGGCGTGAGGGTTCTTATCACTATTCATCTTCAATTGGCGCGATACGAACCGGAAAAGACAGATAATTTAAACAATTTACATTCCAGAGGTGAAATTGATATTCAATTCATATACATAAACATCAAGTTGTACTGATACAAGATTCTATAATTAAATCCTCCAAGGGACAGATATTATACAATAATTCAAAATTCCTCAAAAGACTTTTACAATATATAAATTATCAAAAGGGTACAACAATCGATCCTCCAGCAACCTTAAGCACCTCTGGACGTACTCACGTCACCAAAGGCCGATCCCGCCGCCCGCACCTGCAAACGCAGCCCGGGTAGGAGTGAGCGATAAGCTCAGTAGGGTTCTACTCTACGGCACACTGAAAGGAGGAACACAACAACAGTGTTGCCTTCCCGCTCAAGTCTAACGGATGCCACGGGTCCCACAACCCTGTCGATGTCCCAAGGGCTCCTGTCATGAAGCCTCTCTCCTGAACATGTTACCAGGAGGCCAAGGAACAGTAACATGCAGGATCACCCTTACCCAAGCAGGAATACCATGCCTTGGGGAACCACGTCGGGAACGCATCGACATCCATCCTTAGCACTTGGCCTTGGAAGACAACACGACCTCTAAACCTCAAACAATGATCAGAGTCAACTATCACAAATCCTCAATAACAAGAGATCCGATTATACAATCACACCCTAATCCTGACTACCCAGCCACGGTCCTAAGGCTAGATCCGAGCTACTCGAGAGCCTCGGATCGGCGACCCAAACCATCGCCCGCCTAACCTCAGATGCCTCTAATGCACACAATGCATGAGCCTAGACAAACATCTAACCTAGATGTCTCTACATGCCACAGCATCAGTTATAGGTTCAACAGATATACAATAGCCCTCGGCACTCGCCGGCAAGAGGCTAAGGTTCCACAATTCCACATTAGCTAGCACTCATAGTTAGCTATTGGCTAAGCAAACAATTAAGCATCTAATTACCAACCACACATGTATTCAAATGCAAGCTAAATCATCAATTTACTCAAAGGGAACCAACATGCGATTCAATCCTTAATCTCAATGGAAATCCCTTGAAAACTTCATGAATACAATATACCAACCTCCCAACATGTTTAGATATCAAACTCAAGTGAAAGCCATTCAAGAAAAGCCAGAAAACACTATTCAAGGGCCCACGGTCGCTGCGACGGTCGATTCGGCGCCACGGTCGATCCGGCGGTCGACCGTGGGACCAAAACGAGGAAAACCATCGGGGCGACGGTCGATCGGTTCATCGACCGTGGGGAGACCAAAACGGGACAGAGCCTCACGGACGATGCGACAGTCGATCCGTCGGTCGACCGTGAGGCGGGAAGAAAAAGGGTGGAAGCCCGCGGTCGATCGGTCCATCGACCGTGGGAAATCAAAATCCCGACAGAGCCTGACGGAAGATGCAACAGTCGATCTGTCGGTCGACCGTCAGGCCCAGAAAGAGCGTATCACTGCTTGACGGTCGATGCACCGATCGACCGTCGAGCCTTAGGCACAGCTCATCAGAACAGTGCCGGAAATCCAATTCTTTGGATTTCAATGATCAAATCAAGTTGGAAGTTGATGAAATTTTGCAAGCAAGTGTAATTAACGATGGGGAAACCAATGGTATGAAGAAATCACGTTTTTGATGGTTAAATCTCCTATTTAGGTCAAAACGGGCGAAAACCGACAAAACGGCGATAATACGGAAACCAGCCGTTGGAATACGGAAATCGCGATATAGGAATACTTCAAGTCATCCACATTTCATGCACAATAAGCTACATAGCATTCTAACAAGTACTCCTACAGAGAAAAGGTATTAAACCTATCCTAGGAGAACCCGATCCTAAGATCGAGGTAGAAACACCTACTTAAGCAAGTAGGGCAGCTCCTCCACGCGTCCAACCAGTCAAGCCGCCAAGATCCACGCTCCGAAAGCCGCATCTCCAAGCCCTAGCTCAGCCGAAGGAGAGAGAGAGAAAGGGACATGGCTTATATAGAGATCCAGACCGATCTCAGCCGTCCGATTCGATCTTTCCCGATCGAGCTCCGATCTTCCGATCGGACGCACCCTAGAGATTCTAATCAAACACATACATCAATCCAAGGCTGTGGGTGCAACGCGGATGTGAAACCGACCACTAGATGGCATATTTATCAAAATGCCCCTGGGTCCAAACCGCCATACGATCGCCTGATCGTACCCGACGCGGAACCAAACCAACAGGAAACCGGCTCTCGACCCACGCGGTCGAGCAAGGTCGGAGGGACGGGCCCTCACACCAGGCATCTCCAGCACCATCCACCACCAGATCCAAGGACCCCTTACCACCGCCACCCTCCTCCGTCCATACTCCAGCCAAATCCGGAGACCAAGCACCGCCATCCTAGATCTCCTACCTCGCAGTTTGTCTCCTCCATTAGCTACAGAGCCGCCTCCTCTTAACTACATCCCTTCTCCCCTTCCGATGAGGTCTCCCCTGACAAGTTCACTGTCGTCACCGCCCATCACCGTTGTCGTCGTCGGGGCCGGATCTCCACGCCGCCGTCGTCCTTGTTGACATCGATTTTAGCTAAGGCTAAGTCGACTACATTTGCAGAAGTCCCCGGCTGAATCCACACGCACCAAACCAGAATTGGTTCACACACAGTCGAGTCCATCCAAATCTCCTACATATCCCCGGTTTTGACGGCATCCTATACAAACTAGAGGAATAAGGATATTTTGGTAATTTTACCCGTCCAAGGGTATTTTGGGAATTTAAAACAAAATGCATGTCTAAACTCCCACGACACTCCAAAATAGCCCTTACATAGCTTTGATGGCATCCTAAATAAGCTGTGTAAATATAGGGGCGTTTTGGTAATTTTCCACCACACCTGGGAAATTACAGAAGATTCCCTGAAATAAATAAGGGAAAAATCCGAAAATTCAGATAAACCCAAACAAATACCCGACTTCAAATTCGCTTAAGTCCCGACAAAAAATATACGCGCACCACATAATGCGTGCACGTGTCCACGACACGCACAAAAATCGCGTTGCCATGCGTCACGCTTAAATAACCAAACCGAAAGGGTATTTTGCTTATTTAAACCCCAAGGGCATTTTAGTCATTTCACACCTTCGGGGTGTGAAAATCCGGAACAGAGATATTTCATCTGCGCGCGGGGACATTTCGGTCCAAAATATATGGCTGATAAAAAAGATATTTTGGTAATTTACACCCGGCTTGCCCGGGGGTATTTCAGTAAATTTTCCAAAATATTATATGAAATATGAAAATTAAAATTTAAATAAGACATTTCAAATATATGAATAATTCGACAAATATTCAGATAATTCAAATCTGAACATTTGAATTTCAAATTTGAATTTCAAAACAAAATGTCTATCCATATAGAATCAACCAAATCAAATATATATCATACCATATGAGAAATCAGCATCTTCAATTATGGTTGGATTGCATTCTCATACCATATAAAAAAATAAAAATAAAATCAGCATCTCTAAATATCGTGGGATTATATGAGCTATCCTTATATAAAAAGATTAGCATCAATTAGTATCCCTTAATCAGGATATTCCATCCATATTATGATCACCTCTCGTGCCTATAAAAGAAGGTGCATGAAGGCTGAATAGGGAGCTGGCAAATGAAGAGAGAAAAGGCTAAAAGATTGAAGAAAGAAAGGAGGAGAGAGCTCGAGAGGAAAGAGGCCGTCGTTATCGTCACCCAGCCAAGGAGACCTCGCACAGCCCAAGGAGCACCTCGCCGTCGCCGTCCGGCCCAAGGATCTCCGCTCCAAACCCAAAGGCGTCTCCGTCGCCGCTGCCCAACCAGAGAAACCCATCCCCCGCCATCATCCTTGATCCAGCCGACGACCTCTGTTCGAAGAAGATGGTGAAAGCTGGTTGAAGAAGGCGTTGAAGCTGTGTGGAAGGAGACGCTGAAGGCTGGTGGAAGAAGATGTTGAACCTTGGCTGAAGGCTGGTTGAAGAAGACGGTGGAAGGGCGGAGAAAGACACCGAGTTCCTGCCAAGACGTTCACATCGGAGAAAGAGTGCTCGGAGGCTTGAAGACGAAGAGGTTCTGGTGAAGCTCCAACGTTGTGCACCACCGGACGACGTAGATCCAGCCATCGCAGCCGGAACCCATCGAGACACTCGCGTCTCTGGGTCGACACTGTAAGAGGCTCGTCGATCCCGCGGCTCAAGCTCCACTTTCCTGCTCGCCCCGCGGCCTAGACCTCCAGCAAAGCTGCTCCCGCCCGCTTCCTCATCGGCGACGGAGATCGGGCCAAGGCTCTCTCCCTCTCATCACCAGCGGCTTCGAAGACAAAAATTTCCCCTATTTCCTCTGTTTCCAGCCGGCGTCCTAAAGTTCCAGCTGCTGATTTCTCTGCTCCGGCCATCTTCTCACCACCGCGAAGCCCAGATCTAGGCGCCCTCAAGTTCCAGCCGCGACTCCCCTGCTTCCAGACAATCCTCTGGTTCAGTCCAAGGAGCTCCGGCCATTCATCTATTCCAGCCGACGTCTTCAAGCTTCCAGCACATCATTGAACTCCAGCTGCTGCTTCCTCTGATCCCAAAGCTCACACACCTCCCTTGTTCTAGCCAGCTTCCTCGACAGAGACCCTCTCCAGAGCTTGGCGAACGGTACTCCTCGACAACCCGGCTAGATCTTCATCAAGCCGTCCGTCGCTATCCTTGATCTCAAGCTTGCGGCGTTAAGCCTACATCCGGCGAGATCTTCTCCAGCGACGTCTCTGTCTCTAGCAACCCGCGTGATCAACACTTGGTGAACGGTGTCTTCCGATGGTCCGACGACACAGCCTATGCCCCTTGGCTCCAGCTGCCATTCTCCTACAGCAACGGAGATCAGATCCAGACTTCGAAGCTCGGGTGCACCAACTTCGACGCTCGGACGACGCTTTCCCTGTTCCGGCTGGTACATCTTCACGGCAACAATTGGACCTTGGACGGCTCTTCCCAAACTCCGGCGGACTTGAAGCCCCGGCGACAAAGATATCCTGCATGGCGATGAACGTGGTGGTCCAAGACCTCACGTCATTTCAATTTCCTTTTATTATTATTATAGGAAAATATTTATTTTTATTGGATCTAGAATCGGAGGTATTTCCTACGGGGATGTAAATGATGGATTTGCCGATTTGGCGATCCAGGGGTGTGGTGCCTGCAATTCCTTGAAATGAAATTAAAAATGATTTGCTCGGAAATAAAATAGAAATCTCGTCCCCGCGAGATCGACGTTTTATCCACGAACAGTCCTCCAGTGCGCAACATGGGCTGCAAGAAGCGGCTGTCGGAATCCACATTGAAAAGAGAAGAGAGAAGAGAAAAGTGAAACAGACCTGCAGGCAGCCGCCATCATCGCCGCCTATCGCCGCTCATCACCCCATGCACGAGGATGACTTCATCAAGAGTTCAAGCGGAGCTACAGGAAGCGGCTGTCGGAATCAACATTGAAAGGAGAAAAAAGAAAAGAGAAAAGAGAAAATTGAAAGAGAAAAGAGAAAAGAGAAAACTGAAAACTGAAATGTATTGCATTCTACTAATTTTCATGAGTATTCACTTTTCTCTTTTTCACTAATGTTCACGAATAGATCCGTGTTGGCGGCACCGACGAGGGCGTCGGCGCCATGATCCGTGTTGGCGGCACTGACGAGGACCAAACATAGCAAAGAGAAAAGCGAAAAGAGAAAACTGAATATTGGGCCAATATTGAACTGGACCAAACATAACAAAGAGAAAAGAGAAAACTGAATATGCAGTATTGATCTGAAACAATGAACAATACACAAAACATAGCAAAGAGAAAAGAGAAAACTGAATATTGGGCCAATATTGAACTGTACCAATGAATAACATACAAAACAAAGCAAAGAACTCCCAACTTCATTTTTCTCTTTTTCACTTTTCTCTATTTCATTTTTCTCTTTTCTCTTTTCTCTTTTCTCTTTTCTTTTCTCTCATTCGATCCCCCATCATAGCTGCAATTCTCATCGATCAGCCACCACAACCATTCTTTGATGCCCCTAATATCTCTCCTATACTGGTTTTAACCGACAACGAGCTTCCACCTTCACTTTTCTCTTTTTCATTTTTTCTTTTCTCTTTTCTTTTTTTCTCTTTTCTCCTATTTACACAACTGCCAGGAGGCAGGGGTTCCTTGGATTAGCATTGAAGGCTTTAAGCCTTTGCATTGTTTCACCCTGTCAACACATCCACCACCCAGCTTCAATCACAGAGACCATAAATCCCTTGACAGACCTCACATGAGGAATGATTGGTGTTCTTTCTCATGCTCATATCAGAGAAAATGCCCTCAGCTTCACAGTCCCTGTTCTTTCTCATGCTCATATCCCTGTTCTTTCTTCACAGTCCCTGTTCTTTCCTCACGACTCCCCCTAGGGACAACTGGAAAAATCTGGCGAAAATCACCACCTAATACAATAGTTTTACTACTGGACGGGCATTCGTTGTCACATATGTCACGAAGCGTCCGTTTGACAATCTCAATGCAATATTTGTGCTGCATTGGCACCTCATCCCATATTATGAGATTTTTTGCTCTAAGAAATTTCGCGTGGATGGATTGCTTACTAAATTTACAGTATGAATCATGTGCTATGTTAAGGGGAATTTTGAAGGTCGAGTGAGCTATGTGTTCGTCTGTTAACAATAAAGCAGCAATACCCGAAGAAGCAACGGTGACAATTATATTACCAAGCTGCCGACACATTCCCGCGATGGTGTTGTAAAGAAATGTCTTTCCAATACCAACACCCCCATTTAGGAAGAATGACTGGCCATCGTCAGAATTTACACAAGCCATTATAGCATTCTATGCAGAACGCTGTTACGGGTTCAACATTTGTACATCATTTTCAAAGTTTGTATTCTTAGCATTATCAATTAGAATTTGATGTTCCATCATAAGCCTATTTTGAGAATGCGCAGTCCAATTACCTGTAGGGTGAGGCATCAACGGATAGTTAGCTAACGACGAACCCTGTTCCTGTAACATCTGCTCTAATATGTACAATCCATAGTCCTTGACTTGCTCATCTGATGGCAACTCTATTTGGAATTGAGCATGTAAGAGATGTGGGATGTCATGACATATTTGAGTAGAAAATTGTGCCCATAATGCGAATGGATTTTGTGGGTTACAATATAAAAGTACGGTAGCAAACAACTATCTCAATTGGTACCCCGTCTTCACAACAACCGATTCCTGCATAGACTGGACTCATTCTCCATCGTTCTCCAACAAACCTAATGCTTGACATGCGTCTTTAAAAGTCGAATGTTGGATCCCAGCAACGGATCGTACGTGCTCATATGATTCTGGACCTTTAACTATACTTAGTAATAACCGTAGATAAAAGTGCTCACCTTCAGTTGGTGGGACATAATACAATCTTCCAATGGAGAACCCACGTTTACGTGATCTCCACATGGCATCTTCTTTCTTCCAGACATAATGTTCAGGAAATTCCTGATAATAGTAGGCGCATGCAGACAAATCATTAGCACAACAGGAGAAGTATGCAGTCAAAGTTGTTTGTTGATTCGATCCTCGTTCAAGTACTGCCGAGACTGGTTCCAATGATTTAAAGAGCACACGTTGTTCCCCGGGCAAGTGGACAGCTAGCCAATGGACTGCAGGATACTCCTCGTGTATGTAGTACTCATAAAGACGCCATGCCGCTTCACACAGGCCTATATATCGTGCATTAATATGCTGCTGAATCTCATCGTCACCTCCCAAAACCATTGTTGCTCGGTCATGACCCTTGTAGATATATTTGTGAATATAAGCCACACAGTGAACACCTGCACAGACTTCCACGTTGATGTGACAGTTAAACATCCTTGATACATATGGATTATAGGGCACAACATCTGCATTATTGACCGGCACCCCATGAACTGATATTTCCACGGCAATCGGACGTCGACGATATACTGGGTATCCATCCTGATCCATACTTGTTCTCACGGTGAGTGGCTTCGGGTACATTTTCGTACAACGACCATTCTCCATACATGGTGTTGTGATACCCGTAGCTACAGCTCGAACACCACATGGTCCATGTACCATGAAAGTTTCTTATCTTATCTCTTCTCTGCAGGAAAAATAGGGCATGCATGTGTGGTAGTCCAAGTTTCTGGAACTCAATGGTGTAAACATGCGCTACCTTACTACCAAAGACTCTGTTCTCCTTAATCTTTCTGAGCAATGCCTTTCTTTTCTCATTGAAAACAAGCACAATTATGTCTAGACGATCCATAGCATTCTGATACTGTAGCAAAGCTTCTTGAATCTCTGGCCACCTAGGATTTGCTATCATTGTAAGGAACACATCAAGATGATTACAATATCGGGTTATCGTCATTGAGTCATGGTAGATCTGGTTTAGATGTCTAGTGCTACCTGTGAATGATGAAGGCAACACAACCCTCTGCCCAATCTGATTTGTGTCGGTTATACCACCTCCCAGGTCATTTAGGCACTGATAACACTCTGATCTTAACTTACCCTGATTTGTTCTGTTGCAAAAAAGTATGTTTTGTTCAGATGAGGCCTATGCATCAATAATAAATTCTTGGAACAACCTTTTACCATGAAGTATAGTTGAATACTTGATGAGTGCATGAAATTGCACTCTGAACATAACTAAGAGCAGCTTATTTGCTGAGTTTTTATGATTAATATAGATAATTTCATTCATATATGTTGCTTCACAAAGTTATTTATATTATGCAGGAAATTGAATCAAAGATGGGTCTTTAACGCCAAAACTGTAACTTCTCGGAACGAAGCAGATAAAGTACCATACATGGCTAGAAAGCTTTGGAAGTTTAGTTTCCGAGAGTTTTTATGGTTCGTGATTCCAAGTTTCCTAAATAAAGTTACGGCAATTTCAGTACCAATGGCGCAGTCTGGATGGCAAAATAGTAAATACTCAGGAAAGAAAGATTGATCATTTTCCCTAAAAGGATCGATCCTTTTATGCAGACAGACCTGATAGAACATATACTTTTCAGATGATCACAGAAGGATCAATCCACCTTTCACTCGAGAATATTGAGGAGAAGGATCAATCTTTCTCCTATCGAAGGATCCATCCTACTATCCATCCTACTGAGAAGGATTGATCATGTTTCTATTAAAGGATCGATCTTTCTCGGGCGATGTCACGCCCCGACCCAGAAAACCCATCCAGATCGGGAAGTGAGCAACCTAAACCTGTTAAATCTTCAATGGGCGCGGAAAATTTTGACAGTCTCCTTTATAATTCTTACACAAGGAACCTGTACAATTTCTCATATTCCACAATAAGTTCAAATATTTGATCATGAGGGCATAAATGAAGATTTGCAGCTACTATAGCTATTACAGACCCAATTTGAGCATTTAGATAACATTATCGTCATTAATATCATAACTAAAAGTTATACAATTTGTCCTCAAATAAGAAGCATAAGTCTCCAAGGTTTAACTACATCAAATAAATATAACATACTGAATTGAGGCCTCTAATCTGATAACAACCTCAAAGTCCACCCGAAGTAGAAGCGCCTCCAAGAACTGATCTGCCTAGGACTACTGAAGTGGAAGGAGTGGCGCCTGCACCTGCAAAACGCAGCCCGGGTAGGGTGAGCATAAAGCCCAGTAGGGTTCTACTCTACGGCACTCTCAAGGAAAGGGGTAAGCTGCAACTGTGTCGTCTCCGTCCAATCCTAAGGCAATGAAGAACAAGTCTGGACAAGGGTCACGCATCACCAAGCGCCCCTCTACAGATCAGGGAAGGACAAGGGGCAAGTGCTCATCCCGTGCACTCCCACCTCTACAACCCTTAACAGGATAACATCCACTGTCCTTAGCGATTGACGCAGAGAACGACACAACCTCTACATCTCAATACTATAAATCAAATGAGTATATCTAGGTTGCAACCTCGATCAACACAAGATCATATGCACCCAATCTCGCCCTAATCCTCCTACCCATACCTCGGTCCTAGAGCTAGATCCGAGCTACCCGAGCCCTTAGATCAGCGATCGAGCCCCATCGCCCGCACCTAACCTTAATGCTTCTAATGCATATAACATGCATGAGCCTAATCAAACAACTAGGCCTAGGTGTCTCTACATGTCGATTCATCAATCACATGTCCAACAAGGCATATCATACTTATAAGATAGGTTAGCATTCAAGAATAAACAAAGCCAAGTACAGCATTCACATAACCCAATCATTCACAATCATTCAAGACATACAAAGGGCACACCTTCGGCCCAAGCAGATCTAGACATTCCCCCTAGGCTTAAGGATTATACAAAAATACCCAATTGATATAATTGACATGAATAGGGTACAAATTGAATGGTGAGAAACAACGACAGTAATAGATAGCAATTAATAGTCTGTACAATGACAAGCATGAAGTTTAGCATATAATTAAATCAAGGGTTATTTCTCAGCCAAATGGTGACCCAGCTATGCATAAAAGGATTAAGATTCAATGAAATTTGGAGGGACAGTCAGTAGGCATAAGTCAGAGGTTTGATCAGTCCACAGCAGTGTACGAGGACATGGTACCGAATAAACATGTTGAAAGCATAATAGATCATGCCGGTTTGGTGATCTCAGTTGGCAGCTCTGATAGGGTGAATCCATCTGCCGGACTAGACTACGCTACAGAAGAAGACCAACTCAATTAAGGATCGGCTATGCTTAGGAAATTCTAAGCCCAATTCAGCCAAGGACACTACGGCCAAAGCAGCCACCTAAACGAAGCCAACCTTCAACAAGGATCCACGAGTATGAAACCTAGTTTTCATCTCTAAGGTGAAGCATCAGCTGGGAGGGAAGACTGAGAGTCCCTCCAGTCGGTTCATTGCAGCCAGGGAAGAAACAGAGTAGCAGAACACAAGGGAAAAGAATTCAACACCAACACCAGAAGATCCAACGGGATTCTGGAAACTCCAGTAGCTGGCCAACCAAGAACAGGGGAAACAAATCCAAACCCACGGACAGGGAGGAAGAAACGGATGAGAAAACAGGGGGGGAGGAGGGTACCCAGCCAAGAACAGAGGAAGAGGAATCCAACAAAGCCCAAGATTCAAATCGTAGTAGCAAGAGAAGAAGAAGAGAGCATGGCATCGTATAGATACAATCGATAAGAACAAATCTTGGTGATACATCAAAGCAGGAAGGGAGAGGAAACCGCCAGCCACGAACACCAACGAGCCACGAAAACAGAGACAATGTAGACATCCCAAGCTACGACATCGAAATCCATCAAAAACCCAAAAAAGGAAAAACAAGCTCATCCAAAAATCCAAACAGAGAGAAAACTGTATCTCAATTCAACAAGCCCTCAGAGGTATACGTTAACTTCGAAGGAAAAGCATGGCATCCATCGGAATCCAAAATGGGGGAGAAGAACAAAGCAAGGCCGGGCATCGGGATCCATGGCAGCAAGGAGAGAAAAAAAAGGAAAACTGAGCATTCATCCATCATCGGAACCACGAGATCCACCAATCAACAACCAAATCCAAGCCACAAGCATCAAAACCCATTCCTAGGGCCTAATTCGAGATTAGGGTAGAGATCCCTACCTCTGGGCGTCGAGATCTCGTCCTTCTTTTTCTTCTCCGGTCGCGGTTGTCGTCGCCGCCAACGTCTCCGACGTCGTCGCCAATGAAGCCAAGTTCCCCGCTGTCGCCAAGCTCTCCTCTCTCCGGTCAAGTCGCTGTCGTCCCTTCCCCGCCGTCGCGATCTCTATCTCCCCTCAGCCGTCATGTCGCGACCCAAGCGAGCTCTCGTGGGAAAAGGAGAAGAGAAACATATGGTTGGGTTTTAAATAATTAGGTTGCTTAAGTCCATGGTCGTTTGATCATCATCAAGTTGATCACAGCCGTTCAAATTTAGATCTACTTGATCAAACCCGATCTTCAGATCCAGAGCACTCCTATGGGTCTACTCAAGCACATACATCATTACAGGGCCGTGTGTGTGCTACGCGTGTGAAACTAACTCCGTCAAGGGTAATTTACCAAATTACCCCCGGAGCCGCAACGATCAAAGGAGATCGCGAAGCAAGGCCAACAAAGCCAGACCCTCGACCTACGTGGTCGGACCGGATTGGAGGTACGGGTCCTCACAGGCGAAGCCAGAAATTGAAGATTTTGATTTCAAAGGATAGATCCTTTGCCTTACAAAGATCAATCTTACTCGGGCGACCCAGGTTACACAGAAATAGAGAAGAAGAAGATCGATCCTTGGCCTTCAGAGGATCAGTCCTTTGTTGGGCGAATCTGAATACGAGCCATCAGATTTAATCCAAAGGCTGAAATAAAAGCTAGGCTTTCAAGTCCATATATAAGGGGAGTTCTTGGACATTTTTGAAAGACTTTTCTAACCTTTTCTGAAGGAGGAAGATGAAGAAATCTCCATCCATGGCCGAGTAATCCACGGGCATAGCGGACGGATGATCAAGCGAGGATTAGGGTTTTTTCTTCATCATGGTTCATAGTTTTAATCTTTATTGTTAAATTCTTTTCTATGTATTGAATCTTCAAAAATTGTTTTTAGATTATAGATTCTTATGAGGATGATTAATATTATGAATCTAGTCATGCTTCTTTCATGATCTTATAATCCCATAGTTTTATCTATTATTTACCTACTTTATCTCGTGAAATCTTTGCTATGCATTGCCGATTGTGAGAGTTGGTATTGTGTATTCTTAGAGATCTGGTTAGATAGAGTTAGGGTTTTATCCCGATGAACTTTTGCTATACGTTGCCTGTAGTGACAGCCGGTATCGTATATTCTTAGGTTTTGCTTGGATGAAGTTAAAGTTATAAAGGAAGAATCTATCGTAGCAAGAGACATTTATATATTTTGTTAGATTTATAGTTCCATCTTCTGATTAAGGTGATTGAGATGTGAATCCCTTAACTGAGTATTGAATGAATCGTTGGTAGAAGAAGAACCTAAATCCGAGTGAAGTGATTCCCGATGCCTAGCCTTATTAAAATCCTTTGATCTAATTTAGTTAATTCTTAAGTTCTCGTTTGTCTTCAATTCATTGTTATTTGCATTTTGGATATTTTCTGCTTGTCTCTCTGTGGGTTCGACCTCTTTTATGTTGTACTGCACCGCGACCGCTATGCATGACACTTTCTAGCGATATCAATACTCTCCGTCTTGTTTGTACAAACAGTAACAATAATACTCTGACATTGTTAATCTCTTCGTTAAAGGGCAGCCACGACTAACATCCCACTGCTTGAGGTCTGTACTCCATCTAAGATCACCGTTTGGGAATAAAAGAACATAATGCAGGGGCAGATATGCAGGATGTCATTCACTTATTCATTCTAAGGGCCTATCACCTCGAAGATGTAGCAATATATCATGTTTCGTAGCTATTTCAACACCATCGCTTGGCAAAATAACAACAATTTCATTTACAATTGGCAAATTCAACATGCGACGATCAATTGATGGTCTATATTGCAGGTGCACTGGGAGAGGTGGCGCAGTCATACTTGTATCCGATAGGATTTCATGTGTCTGTCTGTAAATTCGGATAAATGGATTACAATTCCAATGAATGTTATGGATATCTTGAAGAACAGCCGGACTTAAATTTGGATTATTATTTATGCACATCCTCACTGCTTCATTTGGATCATAGATATAAAGTTGATCATAGATCCGATCGGTTCTTGACTCCTGCAATAATGCCCCTGTAAAATGTCTTACTTCGCAATGGATGCTGAATGGCATAGGAACGGTTCTTTGTCTAATCCTATCATCGATACGCAGACCGAGGCTGGTAAAGGAGTTTGCTATGTTGTATTGGCGAATGTTAATACGGAATGAACACGCATTTGCATCATCACCCTCGAAAAGATTTCTGAGAGATTGGGGTGGATCTGTTAAAGGTGCCAGCTTGATTTTACCTTGCCCACAACAATTTCCAAATTTTGAATCATTGGCTGAGGACCCATACAATCTCTCGGCTAGCCAATACTTGGCGTTTTGTCGCACACTACATTCATTGTACCGAGCCAATGACGACCTGGGTACATGCCAGCATGGTGATCCGTAGATGTATATACTTCTAATACATCTTCATCTATGAGACTGTAGAAAGATGGAATTAATGTTATGAGAATAAACATTTTACGTTTCATTAGGAAAGCTATCACTGTAAAAAGTTTGGAGGATGAGAAAGCTCTCACACATCAACGGATGTTGTATCCTTGTCTAGCATCGGTGAGGGAACAATAGGTAAGATCGTTTGATATTCAATTGGTGCCTAAGTCTGAGGTTTCTTGTGACCACTTGAAGACGGAGTAAGGTATTCCTCACGTTCCAAATGTAAGTGTTCCTTCATTCGGTCCTTCCCTAAGTGTCGAGCATTAATAAATCGGGGTAGAGATAGCCCGGATGTCACAGATGCACCCAAGGTTTCTTGCACAAGCTGAGTCACAATAACCTCATCATGTAGTATGTTCAAAGCGTTATAAATGTTTGATGCAATCCCATATGAAGAATGACATGTGTGTGTTGTCAAATTGCCATCATATGATCCACGCGTCATAAGACTCTCTTGCCTATCGCGTTCTTTTCGTCATCACTGAGCCAATTGTCGTGTTGTCAAAACCTCAGTCACAATACTTATATCTTCAACCTCCTCATGAACTATAAACAGCGCATTAGGAACGTTTGATATAGTTCCATATGAAAACTGCTCGGGTTGAGTTGTTGAAATCCTATCGTATGGTCCACGCACCATAAGTCTCTCTTACCTTTCACGCTCTCTTCGTCGCCGATGTCCCAGTTGTCGTGCAGTTAACGGGACTTGTGGGCACGTAGGTGTTAAATCATTGTAATCCAAATTCACGTAATAAATATATGCAAAGTGCACACATTTCAATAAACAACCTACCTAAATAGCCACCTTTTTTTTAATTTAGTGTTCAAAATTCAAACTAAAAGAATTTGCGTAAAGTTCATCGCAAATGATTGAATGATATAATGTTAATAATATTATTTTACTTACCCCATTTGCGGCAGGTGGTGCTGGGGGTCACAGATGTATCTGAGGACATAGTAGCAACACGCTTTATGTATGAGACAAAGTAAAATTAGATGAAATCTTATGTAAGTAATTTTTTTTCCACTCACCAAAGGTGGTTGCATGGCATGGAGCTCGTGCTCAGAGCAAATATCGACACGTGCCCCGTTATCGCGTAACATCTTAGCAGTTCGCCGGATATTAACATCTTCCTAAGTAATAGGAGTCATTAAGAAATAGAGATAAATCGGTAGGAAACTACTGTTTTTTGTAATTTAGAATCTAGACGGGAATGCCTGTGTAACTCACCGCTCCGAAGATGATGACGTGGTCCATATTATCAGCAAAATTGTGGATAATAATGATTGATATGTATCTCCGTCACACATAACATTATATAGTATTAAAATAATAGAAACTTTTATCTATGGTTTTAGAATGAAGCCATCTCATTAAGTTACCAAAATTGCATATGGCAATTGTTAAGCCATCTAACAATGATTAATAGCTATTGGTCCAAACTATGAGAAATGATTAATAGATCGTGTCTTAGGAATTTAATCCATCTAACTATTTTTAAGCTTTAAGATGGATTCTTACAGGATTCTTGGTGGTAGATTATAAAAACAAATAATTTGTGTTATTGTTACTTGTGGATTGAGGAATATGTTATAATGTAATAAGGTTGTTTTAGAAATTTTTGGTAACTAGTCTTTTTAATTTGAACATTGACACTGTCATTGCATAGGTTTGTTGTATGCTTTTATTCTTATATTGACGCAAGAAAATCTGTGTTTTCTAGGGAAGAATTGAGTTGGGAAAGTGAAGTTCTTGAGCCAAATTTATGCTATTCAAAAGAATATTTTATGGAGTAAGTCGAGTTGCGAAGTGAAGTTCTTGTGGCAAAAGTTGTGAAGGTGGGAGATTCACAATTTACTGCTTAACATATATGTGAAAATCTATGGACTTCTATATTTGGTTTTTGATACGATATATGTGTATTCCCCTATAGGTTGACATTGATATAGTACCCATTCATCCATAGATGATAAACAATATGTATTCTTTCAATATATGCACGTAGCTGCATATAAAATTTCATATTGTTATTTGATTCTATATGCACGTAAATGCATGCATGCTTGGTCTTAAATAGAGTGACGTTTTGCATAGAGGGAATGCTCTTAAATAAAGTGAAGTTTTGCATTTATGAGGCTTTTCGCTACTAAGCTTATTAACAATTATAGCACCAAAATCATGCTTAGTAATAATTATAGTTCCTAATTGGTTGTGTTTTATCATAAGACAGTAAATAGAAACATACAGGAAAGAAGAGAACAACAAAGAGTTAAATACGTGATTTTGACCAAAAAATCTAATTCAACTTTAAATGTTTAAGCTAATTAGTGTATGTAACTGCGAGATCTCCATAAGCTGTAGAGCAAGTTTAGAAATGATTATGCGGAACTACTCCACTTGTATAAGAAATGGAGCAAACTTTAACATACCCCGGAATAAAAGAATTGGTGAATTCAAAATCAACAAAATAAACTTCCGATAACATGTAGTTGAGAACAAAGGTAGTAACATTGTATTCATTAATTCTTTTGTTTTTTAAAAAAAATCGGCAGAACCTCCCCTCTACCAAGAGCTAAATGAGACAATTCTACAACATCCATCAAATACAAAAATTAATTCAAAGTTAAAAGGGGTGAACATTGTCCCCGGGGCAAACATTGTCCCCGGGGCAAACATTGTCCCTACAAACCACACAAACCACGCAAACATAAAGGCATACAGCTAACATGGTGGATTTGGACTTTCAAAGTGAATAAATAACTTTGAGCACGTTTTCCTTAATTAATGTAATATTGCATAAGCATAGTTTTTCCTACTACTGGACTATATTGCTAACGTTCAATTGCGCAAACGAAGAAAAGTTAACAAACTTTAGGATAGATGATAGTCACTGCTAGTAATGAATACAATTGTGAAAAGCAAGAAAAGTTAACCATCTTTAGGATAGATGGTAGCCACTGCTAGTAATGAATACAATTGCTCAAAGGAAGGAAATTAATAATAAGCAAAAAAAGTAAACAATTTTTAGGGTAGTTGATAGTCACTGCTAGTAATGTATCCAATTGCGCAAAGCAAGAAAATTTAACAATCTTTAGGATAGATGATAGCCAATGCTAGTAATCAATACAATTGCTCAAATGAAGAAAAGTGATATTCTTCCAATTCTGATGTAGCTACATCCCAGATATGAACCCTTTTTTGAAGGGAAGTTAACAATAGGAAGAAATTTTGTGGAAATGAATCTCAATAAGCTATTATAACTTCCCAACTGATTCTAATTTGCTTTATCATGTAGTAATAGCTGAATTTTTGAACAATGAATGTGCCAACATGCAATGAAGATTACATGAGATGGATTTTGGAAGACACATGGATGATTAGTTGTTGTCAATCTAAAATATTGAAGGAGAACTTGTTTGATTCAGGCAACTTTTTGCTTCAGCATGTAGTAATAGATGAAATTTTGAAGAATGCATGCTTGAGAAGAATGCCAACATGCAATAAAGATTACGTGAGCTAATGATGGTGATGATTGGAGACATGTGGATGATCATAGGATGAATTTTTGCTGTCAATCTCTCCTACTTTATTTTAACAAGGGTGTAGGTAGAAGATGGCTTACATGAGTTTGAGCTACATTTATTTGTATTTCATATTGATTGTGCATGTGACTAACATATTTATTAATGGTGTGCTTGATAAATGGATATGGCTTTTGATTTTTCATCATACTTGACTAATAGTTCAATCACAAAACCTCCACCTAAACAAAATACCAACAACCCTGATTGTGTTTTACTTAAATAGAAAAGGGGGAGATGGAAAAGGTAAAGGAAGGAGAAAGAATTAATTTGGAGGGGGGGAGAGGGGTTGAAGAAGGCAGACAACTGATGGTCTAAAAAGGATAATTCGTCAAATTTAGAACAAACTAATTGATCGGCAAAACCAATATCAAATACATACTTACCTTAACCAAAACCAATGAGCATGCATTTAGAAATCCAGCATGACATTAAAACACACCATTAAAACCATCCAAATCACAGTAATAAGGTATTTGTACTTAATAGAACAATACATGTTATAGTAAAAATAATATAATGCAGTCATTTTGAATGAAATATAGTTTGCAAGAGAACTTTAAAAGCAAAAAACAGAACATAAATATCTCTTAAGATTCAGAAACTGCAATATCATAAATCTCAATGTGCCTATCTTTATTTACATGTTTATCAATTAGTAGCGTAAAAAATATTGGAAAAGACAATGAATGAAAAGTATAAAGGCATCAAAGATCTAGTCCATTCAAACAACCAATGGAAAGGAAAAAAAAATAGAGAGAAGTGGATTAGATCATAGAAGACTAACAAAGAGAGACAACATTTAACTGTGCAAACTTACCCTAGAAGAAATGAAAAGATATATACGCTACCTTTGGTTTCAGTAGCTTTTTGAACCAACCGATGGAAAGGGAAAAAAAAATAGAGAGATCTGGATCAGAGCAAAAGAACATCAAAGAGAAACAACATTCACCTGTGCAAGTTGATCCTAGAATAAATGAAAGTAGATATACATGCTACCTTTGGTTTGAGTAGCTTTTTCAGTTTCCTCTATGCATTTTATACTTAAAATTTGGGTTAATAACATTTTACTCCCCTATAGTTTGAAAATATATCAATTTACCTCCTATATTTTAAAACGTGACAAAACGCACCCTTAATTTATCAATGTGGTCGTATTACACCCAAATGTGACAAAACACACCCCATATATATGGGGTCAATTGGGACATTGGTCAGTAATTAGTATCTATAGATGATAAATCCAAGTTTCTTGATATAGAGAAAGCTTGGATTTTAATGCTTGGTACTGCCAAGTTCCTGATTTATAACTGGGCATAATGAAAAAACAACCTCTTGAGTTTGGGAATAAATGACACGTTCTCTATGAGATTGCAATTGGTCGAAATGGCTGTAATGGACCCAATGTGGATGAAACCATCTCAAAGAAAGCTGTCAAGAGGGAACAAAACTAATTTGAAATGGTCGCAATTCAAGTGAAATGGCAATTGTATTGGACTATTTATGATAAAAATGGATTGTTTTGGTTGGACCTTATATACTTATGGAAGACATCAATTGCAAGGGTTCTAAAATCCTCAATATGTTAGTCACCCTAATAGAAAAATGTGCAGATGCTTATAGACATCAGAAACAATGATAATACAAATTAGATGTAACTTGTATTGTCAAGAGGTGAGTGTATATTCAGTTTACAGAGCAGAAATGATATTACAAACTTGAATAAATACAATGCAAAACGTGGGGGAAATTGGATTAATATATCTACCTTATAAGTTAGAGGGAAGTTTGTCACTTACTTACTCATATAAAATAAGCAAATGGGGTCTTCCTTTAACTTCAAATTTCTTTAAATCTTATACTAAAGAATCATATCTGAATAATTATAGATCTTTGTACATGGGCCATGCTATGTTTTATTGGTAAGTTTATTTAGATTGGTCAAGGGATGAATTTACATAAATGTTAGCAGTTGTCCAATCTTTTGTTGTGCATTCAGAACATCTATTTGCAAAGATCTAACTTGTCCTAAGTAAAGTGATATACTTTGATTGTGCTTGTTGAAAATCATGCCTTTACAATTAAACATATTTGACAAATTTGCTTCATTCCAATTAAGACTAAGAACCTGCAGCAATGGTTGTTTAAGCTTGAAAATAAATCAAGAAGGCAAGAAAGTAGAACCCAATTGATGTATAAGTTTAAGAAATAGGAAGCAAATATGATTCACAGAAGTGAAGAGAGGAGAGGAGAGGGAAAGCTCACCAGAGATATGGCGGTGCTGGGTGAGGTGTGGCTTGGATGACAGTGGCGATGTCGAGATCTGCAGGATCAGGCAACAACTACAAACAGAGATGTGAGGACCTGCCCCTCTACCCCTGTGACTCGTTGTAGACCGTATGGGCAATTTGGTAAATTGCGCCTTTGTGGTTTGTTTCACACCCGCGTGTGCACACACTGACCTTGTTTGTGTTAGTGTTTGATTAGAATGGTTAGGTGGACCCGGGATCGAAAGATCCGAGCTTGGGCTTGTGTTTTAGCCCAAGTTTGTGTTTCTGGGCAAGACGATCGATCTTTCTTGCTAAGGAGATTGATCTTCCTTGCTAAGGAGATCGATCTTTCTTGCTACGGAGATCGATCTTCCTTGAGAAGAGATTGATCCTTCTGTGCCAGAAAGTCCTGGCGGTGTTCTTGAGAGGATAGCCGCCGTTGGCCATCGCTCTCCCCTGTCAGAGGAAGGGAGGACTTTCTCTCTTCTCCTCCCCCTTTTCCCCTCCTTCCCCGGCTATCCCTCTTCCTTTTCTTCCTCTTCTCCTTCTCCTTCTTCTTCCTTCTTCCTTCTTCTTCCCGCGGTTCTGCTTCCCCTGTTTTTGTAGCTGCCTTCTTCTTCTTCGTTCTCCCTCCTCTGGCCACCGTTTTGGGCGTTTCAAGGCTCGTTGGATCCGTGGTGACGTGAGGAAGATCCCTGCTGTGGTTTCAAGGCTCATTGGATCCAACTTAGACTGGTTTGTGGGGAATCAACTGAGGAATGCGTTTCCGATAGGTTTCTACCTACCTGTGTTAGTTTAGGGGTTTTCTCTTAATCTAGCCGTTAGATCTTGTTGTTCTTTGTGTTATTAGATGCCTCTTGCGTAGTATAATTTATGGTTTAAGTTTCATAAGCTTGGGTTGAGATTTTAGTAGGATTTAAGCATGTTTAATCTCGGATTTTTTGGGTTCTGCTGTTCTTCGAGAACAGCCGGTTTACGGTGAGTTTTTTGACCGGTAAATGCATGTTCTTGGGTTTTGATGAACATAAGAGTTGTAGATCTTTCACTCTACTCTCAAACCCAACTTATTTCATAATTGTCTGATTAGTCTATGATTTGTTATGGATTTTGTACGGGTGGGCTGCGTTGCAGCAAGTAATGGTAAGTTAGTTTGATTAGCAGTTTTGATTAGTGTTTTCCCGTTAACCGCGCCTTTGGATGTTTCTAGATTTTGGCTATGTTGATTAGTGTTTTCCCGTTAACCGCGCCTTTGGATGTTTCTAGATTTTGGCTATGTTGATCACAGCATGTTGATCTACTGAAGTCAAAGTTGGATCTCGAATCCGACGTCATTTGGACGTCGGATCGACGAGGCCAATTAGCCTCTAAGTAGAGGATTTAGGTGTTTTAATAATATTATATGTTGGAACATCTAATATTATATTTTTACTGTTCATCAGAGTTTTTGGGGTTGCTTTCCATTGCAGGAGTCCACGGTTGGCGGTCGCGGTACCGTCGTAATGTCGGGACCCGCTGCGGATCGGCTGACAGCGATTGGTAGTACCGCTGCAGCGATCCGGTTGGACTTGTATGCTATCTTTAACATACTGTTGCATGTTTACCTCTTATCTGTGTATGTTCATGGCATGCATTCTTTATTGTGCATTAGTTGCATGGTTAGGGTGTGGGTGGTCTGTGGGTCACCGTCGTCAGGGCTTACTTCTCTCCCTCCAATGTCTTCTTCAATGCAGGTTCCTCCCTATCTATTCCGTCGCGCTAGTCACCACCCAAGCCCACGACCGGCCACGACGTCACCCAAGCCCACGACCGGCCACGACGTCGCCCAAGCCACAGCCGCCCCCTGTGACCATCGTTGCCACCTGAGAAGCCCCTGGAGAAGCAAAACGAACAACGGAGTTCTGAAACAAACACGGTGCAGCAAAGAAGAAGGGACGAGCGCGGAAGAAAGAAAAGAAACAGAGCAACGTTAAAGAAACAACAAAAAAAATAGAGGAAGCGGCAACCATACAACGGAGAAGAAGAAGAACAATAAACAGAAAAGAGATACCTCGAAGGAGAACCAAAATCCTCGCCGCCGCCGGTCGCCCTCGGTGGCTTCGTTCTTCTTCACCAACAAAGCTCTTGTGGAAAAATGCAAAGGAGCGCCGGCCAAAGCAAAGGGATCTTCAAGGACTTCTAGTCACCACAACAAACCCATGACTGGCCTGATCCCCACGACGTCGCCCAACGTTTTGACCTCCCTTGTGACTGTTGATTCCCTCCTTGCCGCTCAAGAAGCTCTTGGAGAAGCAAAACGGTCAGCTAAGCCTTGAGGCAAATAAAAAAAGAGATATAGGAAGAAACAGAGGAATGGGTTCCAAAGCATTGGCTGGCAACTATGGCAACTTCTTCATGGGTTTATCGGCATGCTCTGTTCCAGGAAAGGAGAGCAATGGGTTCTCATGCTAAACTTCTCCCACCACTATTTGGACTTAAGGAAAAGCAAAAAATAAAAGAAGAAAAGAAGGTAACAAGCAACCCAAAGATCCTTACCTCTTCTTCACAACCAGCTTCCCTCGTCTTCCCCAATGTCACTAGCCCTCGTGGTCGCCAAAACTCCCATCGACAACACGTCGGGACCTTGATCTTAGACCCTGTTGCGTTGCGCCAGCAACTTTCTTCCTTCACCACCTGAAACCTCTCGGAGGAATAAAGCATCGGCCACCAGTTAGATGCAAACAAGAAAAGCAGAAAGGAGGAAGGAGCAGAAAAAAAAAACAGAAGAAGAGAAAAGGCCATCACCAGCTGTCCACGTTGCCGCCCAAGTTGACGTAGCCTTCATCACCAAGGTCCGGGATCTTCTATATGCAGGATTATGCAAGAATCAAGGATCCTGATCCTAGCGGGATTGAAAACAAGATCACCCATACACAGAGTGATCCATATTTCATCTAAACAAAATTTTGGAGAAAATGAATTATTTCTCTTTCACGAAGACATGCAAACCTGGTGGTTAAAATTGAATCGCCGGATCCGGCTACACATATGTGTCATGCTGTACATATTCCGGCATGTATTAACCATCAGATGATTCAGGACCATGTAACATCAATTTTAGCTAAGGCTAAATGGACAATATTTGCAGGATTCCCCCTACTGAATCAACATGCACCAAATCCAAACTAGCTTGTACATAGCCTTGACAGCATCCTATACAAATCGAAGGAATAAGGGTATCTTGGTAATTTTACTTACCCAACGGTATTTTGGGAATTTCGACCAAAATATATGTCTAAATCTCCCACTACAATCCAAAATATCTTTTACATAGCCTTGACAGCATCCTAAATAAGCTGTGTAAATATAAGGCCACTTTGGTAATTTTCGACAACACCAGGGATATTATAGAAAATTCCTTGAAATAAATAAAAGAAAAATCCGAAAATTCAAAATAAACCCAAATAAATACCCAACTTCAAATTCTCCTAAGTCCCGACCAAGGCAATACGCGCGTCTAAAATACGCGCACAAGACTCGCATACATCGAGTCTAAAATACGCGCATCACATGATGCGCGCACGTGTCCATGACACGCACAAAAATTGTGCCGCCATACGTCGCGCATAAACAACCAAACCAAAAGGATATTTTGGTCATTTAGCCCCAAGGGGCATTTTTTGGTCATGTCACATTTTCAGGGGTGTGAAAATCTGAAATAGAAGTATTTTCTCTACCCGGAGACATTTCGGTCCAAAGTACATATGACCGGTAAAAAGGTGTTCTGGTTACATCCCGATCAGCCCGGGGGTATTTCAATAAATCCTTCAATCACTGTATGAAATTTGGACAAATATTCGATGTATGGACAATCATTCAAATTCAAGATAAATACTTGAAATTTGGATAAAAGTTTAAAATTCAAATAAGTTCTTATATGAACTTCGAATTTAAACGACACATTCAAAATTTAAACCTCAAATCTTAACTCCCTCGTCAGATGGTTAAAGAAATCCTAACACCTCAGCTTCCCAATAACACACATGGAAATCAAATCTCAACATCCCTAGGATCCCATGATACGCTCCCGCATATCTCACCGGCCTCTCAACAGACCTCCAAACACCTATAAAAGGAAGAGGAGGGCGAACAAAGCAGAGGCTGGAAAAACAGAGAGTGGCTGGCGAATAGAAGCGGAGGTTAGAAAGAAAGAAAGAAAAGAAGGAGAAGAAGAGAAAGCTTGGACGCCCGGGAGGGAGGACCCAATTGCCGTCGCCAGCCTTGAGCCAGTCCGAGGTCTTCGTTGTCGGCGTCCCTCATCCAGCCCAAGGAGCTCATCTGGAAACCCATCGTCGTCGTCGTCTTTGATTCAGCTGGCAGAACCCAAAGAACTCATCGCTGTCATCCAGCCGGAGGAACCCAAAGAACTCATCATCTTCCTTGACCCAGCCGGTGGAACCCGAAGAAGCTCGTCGCCCAGCCAAAGGAGCCCATCGCCATCGTCCTTCTTGATCCAGTCAAGGAGACCGTCGTCGTCTTCTTCCGTTCCAGCTGGCGGAACCCAAAGAAACTCGTCACCTAGCCCAAGGAGGGAGCCCCGTCACCTTTGTGAGGACCTGTCCCTCTATTCCTGGGTCGACCGCCTGGGTCGGGCCCGTGGCTCGTTGTGGACCGCAAGGGCAATTTGGTAAATTGCGCCTTGTTGGTTTGTTTCACACCCGCGTGTGCACACACTGACCTTGTTTGTGTTAGTGCTTGATTAGAATGGTTAGGTAGACCTGGGATCGGAAGATCCCAGCTCGGGCGCGCTGAAGCTTGCTTTTGGGCAGCTTACGGCCCTTGAGCGATCGATCGCTCCTCGATCGGACTCGTTAGCAGAGCAGGTTGGGCAGTTGGGTTTGCGAGGACGGCCGTGGCCATTGCTCTCCGTTGTCAAAGGAGAGGTCCTCTCCTTCACCTTCCCCGACCTTCCCCCACTTTCCCCGGCCTTCCCCTACCTTCTCCTTCTCTTCTCTTCCTCTTCTTCCTTCTCTTCTTCTCCCTTCTTTCTCTCTTCTTCCCGGTTCTATTTTGCTCTGTTTTTCTTCCGGCAGCCCATCTTCTTCTCCTCCGTTCTCCCTCCTTCGGCCACCGTTTTGGGCGTTCTAAGGCTCGTTGGATCCGTGACAACGAGAGAAAGATCTCTGAAGTGATTTGGAACCTTGTTGGTGATCAACTCATGGGGAATCAGCCGAGGAAAGCGCTGTTAGGTAGGTGTTCTACCTACATGAGTTAATTAATGGGTTTAGTTAGATCTAGCCGTTAGATCTTGATGAAATTGTGCTGTGGGATGCATCTTATCTATTAGAATTACTGATATAATTTTCATGATCTTTGGTTGCGATTTGAGTAGGATTTATGCATGATTAATCTCGGAATTTCCGGTTTTCTGCTGTTCTTGAAGAACAGCCGGCTTGCGGCGAGTGTTCCGGCTTGTATGTGTATGATCTTGGCTTTTGATAAACATAAGAGTTGTAGATCTATTCGTTAGCATTCCATTCCAGCTTAGTTTGTATTTTTACGATTTTCCTACGAATTTTGGTGATTTTTCTCGTGGCATGCGATGAGGCTGGTCTGAAACCGGTATGAGCTTGGGATCGATCCTAATGCCCCAGGATCAATCCCAAGGCTGGCTGATGGAGTTTTATGGAGTTTTGATTAGCCATTTTGCGTAATGTTTTTCTGTTAATCCAATCATTGGATGATCCTGGATTTTGGATATGTTGATTCATGCATATAGATCTACTGGTTTCTAAGTTGGATCTTGAATCCGACATCGTTTGGACGTCGGATCGACGGGGTCAACTAGCAGCTTGTAGAGAACATTTTTGGGTTTTGAATAAAATATTATAAGCTCGGATTATAATAATATATTTTTACTGTTCATCGAAGTTTTCGGGATTGCTTCCCGTTGCAGGAGTCCGCGGTTGACGGTCGTGGTACCGTCGTAATGCCGGGATCAGCTGCGGATCGGCTGGCAGCGGTTGGTAGTACCGCTGCAGCGATCCTATTGGACTTGTATGCTGCCTTGACATACTGTTGCATGTCTATTTCCTCTTACTTGTGTATGTTCATAGCATGCATTCTCTGTTGTGCATTAGTTGTATGGTTAGGGCGTGGGTGATTTGTGGATCGCCGTCCCGAGGCTGAAAGCTCGGATTTAGCCCTAGGACCGGGGTTGGGTAGCTTGGTCAAGGTTCGAATCGTGGTATCCAGTCAAACTTGATGATAGGCTTAGATGACTGGTACAAATGTTGCTTGGTGATTATAGAGGTCGTGTCGGCCTTAAGTCTGATGCTGAGGTGTAGCCGGTGTTCCACTGTGTTGACCCTTGAGTAGAGAGGTTGACTACTTAGCGGTGCTATTTCCCGCCTGCAATCCCGTTCCCTGCTTGTGGGCCAGCAGTGTTGTTTCCTGCTACTGAGTGCGACCATATTCGTGGGCCTCAGGGACACACGGAGGGGTTATGGGACCCCTGTATACACCCAGGTCTTACTTGAGGGCGACACTCTTGCGTTCCCCTTCCTTCTGTGTGACGTAGTGTAGAACCCTACTGAGCTTTATGCTCACTCCTACCCGGGCTGTGTTTTGCAGGTGCAGGCGCCTGCTCTTCTTCAGTAGCCCCTACCGTGGCAGGTGTTTGGCGGCGCGGCGGCGTCTGGCGGGGTTTGAGGACCGGTGATCCCTTTCTACACTTTTGTTATAGTTGGTCTCCTACGGGAGTATGATGTATAAACTGTTGTAACCCCTTTGAAATTTTTGAATATTATATTATATCTTTTGAGGTTTGAATTTATTGTATTATTCAGGGGTGCTTATGAATTGTTTAATGAAATCAGTCAGTTGGGGGAACCCCTCGCCTTTATTTCCGCATTTAGTTAGGTTCCGGTTCGCGTCGCCCGACCCGGTTGGGCTTTCGCGGGTCGGGGCGCGACAACCTTCCTCAAGCTCATCGCCGTCCGTTGATCCAGTGGGAGGACTCGTCCCCATCGCCATCCTCGACTCACCCGTGAAGCGTGAAGCACACCTCCAGCAAAGTCCACGCCGCGGCTTCCCCTATTTCCGTCCATCTCCAAGCATGGACGTCTCCTCAGCATCCAGCGCATCCCCACCGGATCCATCGCCCACTGCCATACATAGCCTAAAGCTCGCGGCGGCATCAACACCTACGTCCATCGAAATCCCGTCCAGCGAGGTCTTCTCCGGCGTTCCCCATATCCAACACCCGGCGCATCCCCATCGGATCCGTCGCTACCATCTTGCATAGCCTAAAGCTCACGGCGGCATCTACACCCAACGGCGCTTCCCTTGTTCTCTGTTTCCAGCCAGCTCACTTGACGGCGACGGAGATCGGACCAACGATGAAGTCCATATCCAGGTGCTCCCCTGTTTTATCCGCGGCTTCCCCTATCTTCACCAGCCTTGAAGCTTGGACGACACCTTCCCAATTTTATCCGACATCTTCCCCAACTCCGGCAGTTTCGAAGCTCCGGCAACATCCCGCCAACTTCAGTGACTTAAAAAATCCCGGCGATGAAGGTGGCGGTCCCATATATTATTTTATTTTTAATGTAAGAAGCTTATTTTATCGGATCTAGAATCGGAGGTGTTCCCTACGGGGATGTAAATTATGGATTTGCCGACTTGGCGATCCAGGGGTGTGGTGCCTGCAATTTCCTTGTATGAAATTATGAAATTAAAAATGATTTGCTCGGAAATAAAATAGAAATCTCGTCCCCGCGAGATCGACGTTTTATCCACGAACAAAATCTGGCACGCCCAGTGGGACCACACCTTACCTCCCATCTCTATATCTGATTAAAAAAAATGATGATGGAAACAAATTTCATCATCAAAATTAGAGAAAAAGAAAATAAAAAAAAATCATCATCAAAACCAAAATCAAAATACATATATCCTGACAAGTCTTCTTAAATTAAGGATATGGCATAAGTAACTTTGGAGGCGTTCGTGACTATCCGCTTCGGTGATCTTTGGTTCGACATCCCCATGGGTACTGACGGACTCCCGATGCACACTGCACCATCTAAAGTTTCACTTACAACTCCAGTTACGGTGGTCACCAGCACAAAAGTGGTGACTACACCTGGCGCCAAAATCCCTATTGTCACTTCGGTTGCGGCTACCTCCGGCGCCAAAATGATGGCTACTTCCAATGCACAAGTGAAGGCGTCAGCAGAGCGGCCGTAGGAGGAGATGAAGGCTTATCCTACGCACCAACGGGGGCACGACGTCAAGGTCCCTATACTCGGACCCTCTGTTCGTCAGAATGCCGGAAACGCTCATGCGCACCCGAAGACTGCTGAGCACTCGATGACACCAAATATTTCTCAAGCACAGCTAGGGGAAGCCAGTCGCCCCGGACGTATCCCGACAGATGACGACGGCTTCACCCTTGTCACCTCCAGAAAAGGGCCTAAAACGACCGAGAAAACCCCTATTAAACTAAAATCTCCCTCTGCTATAAAAGCACAAGTGATCCCTGAACTTGCGTACGAGGTTCGGTACGAAGTTTATCCCGATAGACCTTGGATTGGTCTCCATGCAACCGATAATGATGAAGAGTCGCTGCATGTTCGCCATTGTTATGTCCAGTTACTTCGGGCAGAGTACGAGCGCCAACGGAGGAATCCGGACGTGAAGAGTCCAAACCAACAAGTTTACCTCGTTGATATGCGAGCGGCCTATGCTTATTATATAACCCAGGAGCTGCAGAGTCTTCAAGTCGAAGCAGCCTCTGACATGAGCGAGGGTAACAACTATATTGGCGACGACATTCTTCAGCCAGAGTCAGGTTGCAACACTCCACAAACCAATTATCTTCTTGCCAAGACGGAGAAACCCGCCGAGAAGAAGAAGAAGGTGAGTTCAAAAGCAGCTACACACCACCCTCCTGTCCATGCCACGGGATCAAGCCATCCATATTATGGGTCGTCGCTCAGCGCCAACCATCCCGAAGCTTCGTCATCAAGATACGGTGGTGCAAAAGGAGTCCTCCAGGAGAACAACTTTAACATCGTCACAGTGATGCCTGTCGGAGTCCAGGACGATGAAACGTCTACTTCCTCAAATGTCCCTACCAAGAGAAGGAAGAAGAAAGTTGCCGTCGAGAAACCCCGTGATGCTGCCATCGCCGGCCTACCTCAAATTAATATGCCTCTCAATCGCCCCCACACTAGAAGCGTCACTCGTTCCCTTGGCATCAAAGATGCAGCCTCCAAAGCATCATATGAAGAAGAATCCCCTGTTATGCCTGAATCTCCGGAGATTCGATCGCCTTCACCAGCAATTAGATCCCCGGAGCGATATCAAGTTCTTGCAACCACACTCGAGGAAGAGCTGGAGCAGCTGCGAAACACACTCCAGTTGAAAGATGCAGAGATAGCCAATCTAAAGACACAAATACCCAAAAACAACTCACATGTCGAGAACCATTCTCACGAGAATGTACCTCCAAATATGGTACCTCTCGACACCGTACAGACAATGGTCGCGGAGAGCATGAGAGCATTCCACATGCAACAACAGTATGCCATAAGGCCTGGCTACATGAAGTCGTACCCAGCTGAAATCGACTTGGTCCCGAACCCAACAAATTATCGACAGCCTCAGTTCACCAAGTTTAACGAGACTGGATCCCCACATGAGCATATCGCTCATTTCCTAGCAGCATGTCAAGATACGGCTCACAATGGCGCACTACTTCTTCGCCAGTTTGTCCAAACACTCTCGGGACCGGCCTTCACTTGGTACAACAAACTACTTCCAGGATCCATCAATTCATGGGAGCAGATGCAAGAGGCGTTCCTCCAAAGATTTTATAGCATCCAAAGGACTGTCAGGATTACAGAGCTCACTCAGACCGAACAGAGTCAGCATGAGAAGGTTGCTGATTTTATCAACAGGTGGAGAAATCTGAGTATCCACTGCCCACAACCCATCACAGAACCTGAAGTTGTGCGGATGTGCATGAACAACCTACGGCCGGAAATGGCCCTCTACCTGCAAGGTGTCCGTCCGCTTTCTTTCGAGGAGCTGACTTCCAAGGCCACTGATATCGAGAATTACCTACACCACATGGCTCGCAAAAATCATACCGCGGACAAAACTTCCGACCGCACAAGAAAAGACAAGGCTCTTCCCAAGGGGAAAGTTGTGCTACAGACTTCAGCAATACAAATACCAAGATCGAAGGAAACTTATATTCTCAGAGAGCTGCCTTGATCTAGAGACCCCTCGTCCGATCCCACGAAACGACGAGTGAAAACCCTCAAGGAGAGGATTGAAAAGGAGTATTCCTTCCCCCGAGAGGAGGTCCCTGACATCTTCAAAGGTCTGCTGGATCTCGGACTTATAGAGCTCCCGGAGTCGCGGCGCCCTCATGAAGCGGACAAAGTGAACGAGCCAAAGTATTGCCATTACCACAGAATACTTGGGCACGCACTCGAAAACTGCTTCGTCCTCAAGGATCAAATCCAGAAATTAATTGACGACGGAGTCATGGATGCCGGGCTGCTGAAGAAGCTACAGATGGGCAAAAAGGTAGAATCAACACATATGATTACTACCGCAGCACACCCCGAATTCCCATACGAGGAGTACACCCCATCAACACCTCCTTATAAAGAAATGGAGTATGCCCCTCAGGCACCTCCCTACTTGCCCGTTGAGAACAAAAACACATCTTTTTCTCCATACGAGCAAGACGAGAAGCATATAGCTCCCATTCTGACACCTGCCAAGGGATGTCCGTAGCTCACCTTGGAAGAGATGTATTATTCCGGTTTGGATGATGATGATACACTATCCAACTTCGAGCCCAGTTATGATCCCTATGGGAGGCCCTATATCAGCAAAAGGAAAAGGAAAAGACAAGCTTTCGATCAAAGGATTAAAGCATCTAGATGTGCTCCCCCGAGACCTCCACTTCCTGAAAACTGGCAGCCAAGGTCCAGGCAGCGCAGATCTCCAAAATACAAGATTCTGAGGAAAGTGATGGTCCACGAAGAAATCAAGAAGTTCATCCACCAAGTTTCTGCAGATCTTCAAACTAGAAAGCCACGTGTGCCACAAAATGACACCCCTTGGGATGATGACAACTATCCTTGCTTCACCATAGGAGTCTTTGGAGATGACAATGAATCCCTCTGCTTCCCAGAGGAAGAGACAGCGGAAGTCCATGAAATCATCACCCGCTCCGGGCTCCGACTTCCAGATTCCCAACCTTCACAGCCAAGAGGAAGGGACCAAGAACCACACCAAGCAATGCAAAATAATGTAAATTCACATGAGTCCATCAAGTACAATGTAATTTCTCATCTAAAGAAAGTACCAGCGTTGCTTAGCATGTACGATGCCCTTTGTCTCTCGCTTGATCTTCGCAAATCTCTTATAACTGCACTAACCTTTCCTGACGACTACCGGGCAGATGTCCTCCAAACTGGCACCCCAGTAGTCGAAAGCTTAAATATAAAATTTTCTGATAATGACTTATTGCTCGGTACAAAACCACACAATAGACCGTTATTAATGACTGGTGATATAGATGATGTACCCACATCACGAGTAATGTTAGATTGCGGCTCAGCTATTAATCTTTTGTCGCTTAAATTACTTCGTGACTTGGGGCACGATATCGATGACTGTAGCACGTTGCTGACCACAAGGGCAATTTGGTAAATTATGCCTTGTCGGTTTGTTTCACAACCGCGTGTGCACACACCAGCCTTGTTTTGGTGTATGTGTTTGTTTAGAATGGCTAGGTGGACCCGGGATCGGAAGATCCGAGCATGGGCTTGTGTTTAGCCCAAGTTTGTCTTTCTAGGCAAGAAGATCGATCTTTCTTGCTAAGAAGATCGATCTTTCTTGTTAAGGGGATCGATCTTCTTTGGGAAGAGATCGATCCATCTGTGCCAGAAAGTCCGGGCGGTGACTCTTGAGAGGACGGCCGCCGTTGGCCGTCACTCTCCTCTGTCAGAGGGAAAGTCTCCTCTCCTCCCCCTTTTCCCCTCCTTCCCCGGCTTTCCCCTTCTCTTTTCTTCTTCTTCTTCCTCTTCTCCTTCTCTTCTTCTTTCTTCTTCTTTCTTCTTCTTCCGCGGTTCTGTTTTTCCCCTGCTTCCGGCGAGCTTCTTCTACACTGTTCTCCCTCCTTCGGCCAGCGTTTAGAGCGTTTGAAGGCTCGTTGGAATCATAGCGACGTGGGGAAGATCCCTGGTGTGGTTTGGAACCTTGTTGGTGACTGGTTTGCGGGGGATCAACCAAGGATTGCGTTTCCAGTAGGTTTCTACCTACCTGAGTTAGTTTAATGGGTTTCTCTTAAATCTTGTTGTATTTGTGTTGTTGGATGCATGTTGCTTAGTATAATTTCTGATTTAAGTTTCATGAACTTTGGTTGAGATTTTAGTAGGATTTATGCATGTTTAATCTCAGATTTTCTGGTTTTTGCTGTTCTTGAAGAACACCGGCTTGCGGTGACCTTTCCAACCAGTACGTGCATGTTGTTGAGTTGTGATGAACATAAGAGTTGTAGATCCTTGAATCTACTCTCCAACCCAAGTGCTTTCATAATTTTCTGATTTGGCTATGATTTGTTATGAATTTATTACTGGAGGGTTGCGTTGCAGCAAGTAACTGGTAAGTTAGTTTGATTAGCGGTTTTGATTAGTATTTTCCCGTTAATCTAGCCGTTGGATGTTTCTGGATTTTGGATATGTTGATCACGGCATACAGATCTACTGGACTTTAAGTTGGATCTTGAATCCGACGTTGTTTGGATGTCGGATCCAAGGGGTCAACTAGCTCTAGGTAGAGAATGTTTTGGTGTTTTAAATATAATATTATTTGTTCGGATTATACAATTATATTTTACTATTCATCGACGGTTTTCGGGGTTACTTCCCATTGCAGGAGTCCACGGTTGACGGGCATGGTACTGTCGTAATGGCAGGATCCGCTACGAATTGGCTGGCAGCGATTGGTGGTACCCCTGCAGCGATCCGGTTGACTTGCATGCATTGTTGATTGGGGTTTGTCCCTAGTACTCCAGTATCCTTTCCTAAGAGGTGGATGTCGTTACCCCGACTTGTGTCGACGTGTCCACCCTGTGTCAGGGATTGTCGGAGGTGGTCCGTCCTTGAACAGTGGCTGTCAGAGGGACGTATTTTGGACAGGAACCCTGGGGGTATCAATGGGATTTTATGGGCTCCCTGGCAGGATTTAGCTTTTGACTTGGAGTCTAGGGGTCGTGTTAGCTCTATTGCTTTGAATGCTAAGAGTTGGTTGTCATAACCACTGTAGTTCAGCCAAGTGTGGAGATCCCGCTTGGAGAGGGGTGTCCTACTGGTATCGTCATGTCCACCTTGCGTCAAGGATTGTCGGAGGTGGTCCATCCTTGAACAGTGGCTATCGAAGGGACGTACTTGGACAGGTACCCTTCGGGTTATTAACGGTATTTTTGGGGTCCTTGGCAGGCCTCAGTACTTGGCACTGAGTTAGTTCAGTTGTTGTTGCCTTCATTGTGTGTGTCGTATAGTAGAACTGATCGCTTACAAACGTCATCGTTAAAACGTTATAAACTCAATCAAATATTAAATTTATAATCCTTATTCAATCACTAAACTAGTAGGTAGAAATAGCATTGAAGTCGGGACTCGATCCACAGGGAAAACTTTAGAAACTGAAATCAATTCTCAAAACCCTAAAACTAAGGAAAAGAATCAAAGATAGAATAGAGTTATCTAAACTAATAAATAAAATAGATAAAAGGTTGATCAATTTGAATCAATGGATAAGTGACTTAGGAATTACTCAATCCACCCTACTTTCATTATTAGTCTTCTCTAGTTATTATCTTGTTCCCTTCTCTCAATATTACGGATCATATGGCTACAAGCTCACATGAATCCCTAAAAAAAAGTTAATGTTCACAACGGCATAACCTTCTTTGCTTGGCATAGATTGTCTTTGGTCCTACGATTACCTTAAATTATACTACTCCTAATGACCTTGGCACAACCTATCTTCGCGTAGCATAGCTTATCTCAAAGGCAAACCAATAACTTCATGAAAACCATCTGATAAATCTCTACAATCAATCACAGAAATCATGTAGGACTAAAAATACGTCAAGAGAACTCTGTTCGTTCAACTCTATTAACAATAAAACCATATTCATGAGATCATGCATCGAGAAGTTCACAATAATCCAACTAAAGAAAAACTAAAACTACACTAGGGTTTCATGAATAATCCTAAGTACAAAAATTAGCAACTCATCTTTTGGATGAAAGCCATCGGGTTGGAGTAGGAAGCTGTCACCATCCACATCCCCTCCGTCTTCTTCTTCCTCCTCCAAAGATTGTCAAAAATATGAGAAATTCGGCCAGCCAACACCTTCTTATAGGTGTATTCCCGGAATTAGGGTTTTGGGTTGAGTTGGACCTCTAGTGCAACTCGGATTTCCTTTGGTTAATTCTGACAGCCTCTTCCGGTCGTGACTGGGTTCAACCCGTCTGGATTTTGGAAATATTCTCAACATAAAAGATGCAGATTAGGAAGCCTTCTATCTTGTGCCTAAGATTTTATAATATTCTGACTTATGCGGAATATTTGGAGAATATTCTCCGGAACATCAACGGACCAGTTTCTAGCAGCTGTATATCTTCATAGTCTTTAAAACTGGTATTAATCTGTCTGGAATCTCGCCACGTGCCCAACATGAAAATTGTAGCTCTTGAAGTCTTCTATCACGTCTCAAATGTTCAGAATATTTTGACCTTTGTAAACTATTTGGCGAATATATTACTGACGGTCGACGAAGCAGTTTATTTAGTCATTTTAACCGAATTTCTTGAATTTCTTCTCAAATCATGATTAAACCTGAAATCAACTAACAAACTCTTAAATACAACTACTCTAGGCCTAACAAAAAAAATTTAAGGGGTTTAATTATGAATAATTAGTGACTTATCACACCCCCCAACTTACACTTTGCCAGTCCTCGAGCAAAGAAAAGATAAAAAGAAAGTAATAAATCTAACTAGCCACTTTCGTAGGTCTCACGATTGCACTTAGCATGTGTAACAAGCCTTTAAACCCCTAGGTTACCCCAGTGGAGTAGTTATAGTCTCCTGAGGGTTTTCAGAGATGACACCCACAAACATCTATACATTCTCTTGTATATATCATTAGAAATCAATCACAATATTCACCAACTCTAATGCATGTAATAGAACTAATATCCATAAATATAACATTCAACTCATAATCACAAAGAAACATAGTAAATCAAAACATGTCATAACATATTTCCAACACTTCAACATATTTAATCATGATTAAAAATAACTTTAACACTCCTGTGTGTGAATGGGGTTCCACATGCTTCAGAGCCTCAATTATATCTAAACACTTCAACTATTCAAGATCACAATCCTATCCAAGCACATATCTTCCACTTATCACATACCAATATCTGTTTTCTTTTTTTTTTCTTTTCTTTTTTTCTTTTCGTAGAAATTTCAACTGTTTTACGCGAACACCACGCTGGCTAGGCACACTGCCCGGTTACTAAGTTGAAAATCCTCTTTTTTTTCTTTCTTCTTTTTTTCAGGAAATTCAACCATTTTACGCGAACACCACGCTGGCTAGGCACACTGCCCGGTTACTAAGTTGAAGATCCTTTTTTTTGTCTTTTTTTTTCGCATACTCAGATAATTGCATGTGTTCATGTATTTTCTGTGTCATGACATAAAATTATAAATCTATCCCAGTATCATGCTCCGAATCTAATATCGACCACTTAACATGTGGAAGTGAACATGTGCATTAGGATATGTCAAGCTATCCTTAGATCATGATAAAAGTGTTAAAGTATAGAAATAATATCATGCATAGCAAAAATTTACTATTTCTTATATGACATACAAGTCTCAGAATAATTCATAAAATAAATTTCTAAAACATGCATCTTTGTTAAATCATATCATAATTTCATTCTTTTGACATAATTCAAGGGATGTATAATATTTGGTTACCATAAAAATATATGAGCATGAAATTTATGAATGCTACCCCCCAACTTAAATGTAATTGTCCCCAATTACACTAAGTCATAAAAATAACACAATAAGTAAATGGTAGAGATAACCAGAAAGGTCCAAAAATAATAGATTTCTCTCTGTTCCAATTTAAATTTAGGCATCGCCATCATTGAATAAATATCTCCTTCCCCACCATAACCTGTCACAGAAATATATACCTTTCCAAAAAGATCAAATATAACAAATAAAAGTCCAAAGAGGTATTAGAATCATAGAAAATTTCGGCAGAGTCTCCTTTGTATTTTTATGATATATTAATCTGTACAAACATTCATCACATAAAAATATAACATGTACAGATAAATAGTAAAGGAGATAATACATCAAAAATAATCTTCTAGACATCACAGATAAGGAAATAAAGGACCAAAAAATCCAAGCAGGGCAACCATCAGTTATCATCTGCATAAAACATCATCACACACACGGCGGCCGTCCGCAGCGAGATCAGAAACGAAATCGGCAAAAATAAGGAGAATTTAACATCGGATGTTGCTCTAGGACGTCTAGAAGATCAAAGAATGACCAACATGGTCCTGATTGAAGATCTATAGGGTTCAATTAAAAATCATATCACTGTAGCGCCTGGATCGTGTCTAGCAACAATCGGACGGCTGAAACTCACCGGTGACGATCAACGGTGAAACGACTTCGTCGAAGGACGGGAAGGGTACAGGGCGAATCGTGGAGGTCAGAGGAGTTCACCGGTGAGCTCTGATCGAAAAATGGGGGTCCCCAGGTGGTAGAACGGAGGTGGCCGGAACGGAGTACGATGATTGCCGGAATTGGATTCCGATGATCGGGGCTCCAATCAAGTACGGGGAAGATTGAGGAAGGATCGTGGAAGGCCAAGGAACTGTCATATGTTGTATGATTGAAGAATTGGGCTTCCAGGCGACGGATTGAAGGTGGTCGGAGGGGTAAAGACCGTCGGAGTTTGAATCGGATGATCCAGGTGGCAAGGAATGGTTTTGATGGCGGAGGAAGGTTCGTGGTGACTGGAGGAAGGTTCTAGAGGTATTCATGGGTGATGGGAGGCACGTGAAGAGGAGATCGGAGACGACCGACGGAAGCGGAGGGGCTCACCGGCGTCGGAGGAGAGGGTTCTGAGGGAAGAAGAGACCATGGATGAAGAGGTAAGAGGATGGTGGAGGGTTTGGAGAAGGTTTGGAGGGTTGGGGATGGCCGAAGAGGTGGCGACTGTGGACGGCTTGGGATGAGCCGCTTGAAGCTAGGCGGAGCCGGGACGATGATGTCCCGGCTCGATGGTGAGCTGATCGGAAAAAGGGAGAAAAAATCAAAAGAAAATTGGCGGAAAAATGATAGAAAAGCAGAAAAATTGTGGAAAAATTCTATAAAAAATCAGGGAAAACTCCTAAAAATCAGGAAAAATCGTAAAAATTAATAGAAACTCCTAAAAAGCTGGGTTGCCTCCCAGTTAGCGCGCAATTTTACGTCTTTCGCTAGACGCTCCCGAAACAAGATTTAGGAGGTCGATGATTCCATGTGAAGAAATACATGGACCGGATCATCGTGAAGGTATGCAGACATGCTTGATCAAAGAATAAACAAAAGTCCTTAGCAAACATATACTTGGAAATTTTGGTACGATCTTTGATGAAAGGACGATAGGAATTGGCATAGTCTTCACTCATAACAAGGTTCTCCTTCTCACAAAGTTCAACTTATGGGGATGATATTAAAGGTAAAATCTCAAACTGAGGCTCTAGAGAAGGAATATTGCTAACACCCTCATTCTCATTATGTTTATCACTAATATGCATATCATCATCATTCAACTCATCATGTAGAAGTTCAACTTGAGGTTCCTGACAGAGGGTCTCACTAATATGCTCATCGTCATTATGATTATTGGAAATAGACATATTATCTTCATTCAACTCATCATGAACAATCGGCAATTTAGCATAACAACCCTCATCATCACTATCATCAAAAAAACTTGCTTCATAAGAATGACCGAAATACATACAAGGCCCAGAATGTACAACCGGATAGTATTCATCAACTGTATTATCCAAAGTTGGCAAAACAATATTTTCAGCCGCTGGTAAAACATTATTAATAGCATCATGAACTGGCAAAGTATCACAAGCATTGTCATCATTAACAAGAGGAATAGAATCATTCGCATAATCTTCATCCTCATAATACGACTCAGTCATATGTGCTAGTTGTTCTATTTGTGTCTCTATTTTTTTAATTGATTGATCATTAGAGTTAACATCGCTTTTGATTTTTTCCATGTTAGCTTTGATGTCGGCATTCATGTTGGCAAGTGTACGCAAGATTGTGTCCAAAGCTGAGTAAGAGAGTGGTTGTAGAGCATATTGCTGATCAAAATAAGGTGCTGAATTTTGGGTCGGTGTTTCTATGTTCCATGGTTGAACATTTGGAGGTCGCTAACATTGAAATTGCCAACTAGGGTATGTATGATCTCTAAAATTCGGATTATAAGGATATGAATGTGAATTATATACCTGATTTCAGAAATCATATATGTCATTATTGTAAGCAGGTGTACATGTCGAGGGTGTGCGGTAATCCCACGATGTATCACCCGGTGGCATATAATATTCGGCCATGTATGCAAGATCATATATAAGAAAGAGAAAAAGAAAACAGAAGATTCGGAGGAGACGACAAAATCCAAAAAACAATGATTGAAACGAAAAATTTTGAATTTAGAAAACTTACCTGACTGCACACTTCCGATCGGTCAGTATGGGGCCCAACCGATCGCTCTAGGTCGCGGGGGAGATCCTTCCTTCAAAAAAAATCCGTTCCAATGCTGTTAAAAATTCCAGAAAATTGATAGAAAATTCCTTAAAAGTGTAAAATAAAGAAAGAAATAAATAATAAAGATAAAAATCTAACTAAGCAAAGAAAACGAGTTAAAAGAAAATCAATTAGTTAACCGTCGAAGTCCCCGGCAACGGCGCCAAAAATAGATCGCTTACAAACGTCGTCGTTAAAACGTTGTAAACTCAATCAAATATTAAATTTATAATCCTTATTCAATCACTAAACTACCAGGTAGAAATAGCGGTGAAGTCGGGAGTCGATCCACAGGGAAAACGGTGGAAACTGAAATCAATTCTCAAAACCCTAAAACTAAGGAAAAGAATCAAAAATAGAATAGAGTTATCTAAACTAATAAATAAAATAGATAAAACGTTGATCAATTTGAATCAATGGATAAGTGACTTAGGAATTACTCAATCCACCCTACTTTCATTATTAATCTTCTCTAGTTATTATCTTGTTCCCTTCTCTCAACATTATGCATCATATGGCTACAAGCTCACTTGAATCCCTAAAAGAAAGTTAATGTTCCCAACGACATAACCTATCTTTGCTTGGCATAGATTGTATTTGCTCCTACGATAACCTTAAATTATACTACTCCTAATGACCTTGGCACAACCTATCTTCGCGTAGCATAGCTTATCTCAAAGGCAAACCAATAACTTCATGAAACCCATCTCATAAATCTCTACAATCAATCACAGAAATCATGTAGGACTAAAAATACGTCAAGGGAACTCTGTTCCTTCAACTCTATTAATAATAAAACCATATTCATGAGATCATGCATCGAGAAGTTCACAAGAATCCAACTAAAGAAAAACCAAAACTATACTAGGGTTTCATGAATAATCCTAAGTATAAGAATTAGCAACTAATCTTTTGGATGAAAGCCATCGGGTTGGAGTAGGAGGCTGTCACCATCCACATCCTCTCCGTCTTCTTCTTCCTCCTCCAAAGATTGTCAAAAATATGAGAAATTCGGCCAGCCAACACCTTCTTATAGGTGTATTCCCGGAATTAGGGTTTTGGGTTGAGTTGGACCTCTAGTGCAACTCAGATTTCCTGGTTTAATTCTGACAGTCTCTTCCGGTCGTGACTGGGTTCAACCCGTCCGGATTTGGGAAATATGCTCAACATAAAAGATGTAGATTAGGAAGCCTTCTGTCTTGTCCCAAAGATGTTATAATATTCTGACATATGTTGAATATTTGACGAATATTCTCCTGAACATTGACGGACCAGTTTTCAGCAGCTGTATATCCTCATAGTCTTCAAAACTGGTATTAATCTGTCTGGAATCTCGCCACGTGTCCAACATGAAAGTTGTAGCTCTTGAAGTCTTCTATCACATCTCAAAGTTTCAGAATATTTTGAGCTTTGTAAAATATTTGGAGAATATATTACTGACGGTCGACGAAGCAGTTTATTTAGTCATTTTAGCCGAATTTCTTGAATTTCTTCTCAAATCATGATTAAACCTGAAATCGACTAACAAACTCTTAAATACAACTACTCTAAGCCTAACAAAGGTAATTTAAGGGATTTAATTATGAATAATTAGTGACTTATCAAGAACCCTGTTGAGCTTTTGCTCATTCCTACCTGGGCTGTGGTATTTGCAGGTGCAGGTACCAGCTCTTCTACAGTGGCCTCCAGTTGTTCGTCCTGTGGCGGCGCGACGACAACATGTCATGCTTTAGGATCAAGAGGGCTTCTGCTGTGTTTTTCTAGAGACTTCTGATGACGTAACTTTTGAGGACTGATATATGTAATTTTTTATATAACTCTGATATTAGATTTACTTCTGTCCTCTGATTGTTTCTTGTAACTGTTTCCGCTAATTTGATGTTAGTATATGTAGGAACCCCCCCCCCCCTCGTGTCCCGGTCCGGATGGGTTTTCTGGGTCGGGGCGCGACAGAACAGGTATCCGATGCCGAGGATCGACGACCTGTTTGACCAGCTGCGAGGATCTTCAGTGTTCTCGAAGATCGACCTCCGTACCGGCTACCACCAGTTGAGGGAACGGGATTGCGACATCCTGAAGACGGCTTTTTGGACTTGGTACGGCTTGTACGAGTTGGTGGTGGTGCCATTTGGGCTGACGAAAACACCAGCAGCATTCATGGATCTCATGCAGAGGATCTTCCGGCCTTTCCTAGACGAGTTCGTGGTGGTGTTCGTCGACGACCTCCTGATCTACTCTCGGTCAGAGGCGGAGAACAAGCGATACTTGGCGACAGTGTTGCAGCTACTTCGGGAGCATCTACTTTATGCCAAGGCTTCCAAGTGTGAGTAGAATGGATACATGTCCTCAAAACAGGGAAATTATACATTTATCACTCCCGTAGGAGACTATCTATAACAAAAGGGGTAAAACTGGAAGATCGCCACCTCTCAAGCACCGCCAGACGCCGCCACGTCACCAAACACCGACCCGGTAGGGGCGACCGAAGAAGAGCTAGCGCCAGCACCTGCAAAACGCAGCCCGGGTAGGAGTGAGCACTAAGCTCAGCAGGGACACTACACTACGACACTCACAAGGGAGGGAACACAGCAGTGTCACCTCCAAGTTTACCCTGGGTGTATACAAGGGTCCCATAACCCTACCGGAAGTCCGTGAACGCAGGCCCAAAACACTGCATACTCTCAACCGGACACAGAACACTGTTTGCTGGGCCAGGACACCGCTGGGTAGGCACTCCTCCTCCCAAGAGTTTAGGAACACCGGACTCCAGCTACACTTCGGATACAACTTGAAGTCGACACGACCTCTAAACATCGAACTACATGTATTCAGGTCAAACTAACCCTATCATCGAAAACGACTGAATACTACAAATCGAGTCCTTGACCAAGCTACCCGCAACGGTCCTAGAGCTAGATCCGGACTACCTGAAAGCCCCGGATCGGCAACGCTCTACACAGATGCAACTAATGCGCAACACAATGCATGCTATGGACATGCGCAGGATAATACAGATAAACATGCAACAGTATGTGATGATATATCAAACAAGGTCTGGGCACGGCACCCTGCCGGCCCGGGGTGATGAGCAGGTAAATAAGGTCTAAGGAGCTGCTGCAGTGGTACCACCACCAACTGGCACCGGGAAGCAGCCCCGCAACCAACAGCTCACAGATAACACAGATAAAGCCCTCGGCGCATGCCGGCATGCAAGGCTAAGGAAAGCTGTAGGGCTACCCGCCCGTTTATTCTAAACATCCCGGGAGTCATCACTCCCCCGGTTCACCATTGCCCTATTATACGGCAAACATGCTTAAACATATGTACAAGGTATTTAGACAGTAAGAAAACCGTCATACAAAGCCCCGCGGGCAAAATAAAGTAAGTTTTCCTCTCTCTGCCATAGTCGGATCGATCCCTCCCCCAAGGGAGGATCGATCCCTCTAATGACAGAGAACAAAAACTCTACATCGCGCCGAGTCCGATCTATCCGTCCTCCCAGGACGATCGATCCGACTCGCGATAGGGAACGTCCCATGCTATCCAAGGCATCAGGATCGATCACCCTCACCCGGGGCCGATCGATCCTGCTCGGATCAGCATGCCCAACAAGGAGGGATCGATCCATTTCACAGACGGATCGATCGGTTTGGTTCTCCGGTAAGCCAACGGCGAGAAATACCGTCAAAAAACTCCACCAAATCCCACCAAAACCTGGGATCTAGTAGTACGAAGCATCACGAATCCAAAACCGGTGGAAATACTACAATCTAACATGTATACAATAAGTTCTAAGCATAAGAACATCGACAGCCGGGAAAAACTTCCAAAACCCCGAAGAATGTAGGTAGGAATCCCTACCGGAGCAAGAGCAGCTTCAATCCCAGCTGCTAGGCCTTGGATCGTCCGCAACCTCTTCAAAATCCAGAGAAAACCTCAGCCAAGAACTCGGATTTTCAAAGAGATTCAAGGAAGAAGGTTCTGTCTGCTTTATAGGCAAACGAACCGACCTAGCAGGATCGATCCGTCCAAGGAGACCGATCGATCCAACCATGAGAGCGATCGATCCAGCTAAGGAGACCGATCGATCCAGCCAAGGGAACGATCGATCCAACCAAGAGACCGATCGATCCTTCTCCGAGTCCGATCGATCCGTCCCAAGAGACCGATCGATCCTTCTCAACGATCCACGTTCCTATCAAAGACCGATCGATCCCTCTAGCAAGGAAGGATCGATCCGTCTCTCGCAGGAAGCTGGACTTGGGCTAAAACTTAAGCCCAAGCCCGGATCTTTCAATCCCGGGTCCCACTAACCATTCTAGCCCAACAATACCACAAACATGGTCTGTGTGTGCACACGCGAGCGTGAAACAAGCCGACAATGCGTAATTTACCAAATTGCCCTTGCGGTCCACGATGAGCCACAGGAATAGAGGGACGGGTCCTCACATGGTGTCACTACCTCTATGGCGAGAAGTTCTCAGTCTCCTCCGACCATAAGAGCTTGAGGCACGTTTTCACCTAACATGACCTCAACTTGAGGCAGCGACGTTAGATGGAGCTACTGGAGGACTACGACTTTGAGTTGCATTACCATCCTGGTAAGACAAACGTCGTAGCAGACGCGCTGAGCAGGCTGGTGAGAGACACCAGAGCAGTCGTTGTAGGGTTGTCAGCGCGGCAGTGGCAGGCTCTAGAGACAGCGGGCCAGTTGGGGCTCGAGTTTGAGGATCAGGGATCCAGCAGCTTCCTCTACGCAGTGCAGAGTATGCCAGCGGTTCTAACCAAAGTGTTAGAGGCACATCACAGTGACCTAGAGCTCGAAGAGTTACGCACATCGACAAGCACGGAGGGCGCAGACGGGGACTAGACAGTATCATCAGACGAAGGGCTATGGTTCAGAGGCAGAGTAGCCGTTCCAGCAGATCCAGTTCTACGAGACGACGTCCTACGAGAGTTCCACCACTCTCGTTTTGCAGTTCATCTCGGGGGCACCAAGATGTACCAGGACCTGCGGCGGCAGTTCTGGTAGTGCGGGATGAAGAGGGCAGTGACGGAGTTCGTATCGCGCTGCCTTACCTCTCAGAAGGTCAAGGCAGAGCACCAGCGGACTCCGGGGTTACTTCAGTCGCTTCCACTAGCTGAGTGGAAGTGGGAGCACATCACGATGGACTTCGTGACCGGGCTACCAAGATCTGCTATGGGGAATGACGCAATTTGGGTCATCATTGATCGATTGACCAAATCGGCGCACTTCCTGCCTATGCGGACGACAGACTCGACGGACAGGTTGGGCAGTTTGTACGTCAGAGAGGTGGTCAAACTACACGGAGTTCCAGTTTCTATAGTGTCAGACCGTGACCCCAAGTTCTCCAGCAGGTTCTGGCGAGGCTTTCAGGAGGCAGTTGGCGCACTCCTGACTTTCAGTATGCCATTTCATCCGCAGACAGACGGGCAGTCAGAGTGAACGATCCAGATCTTGGAGGACATGCTGAGAGCATGTGTCCACGAAGCCGGAGGCAGCTGGGAGGAGCACATTCCCTTGGTGGAGTTCGCCTACAACAACAGCTACCAGTCCAGTCTTGGAGTAGCACCTTTCGAGGCGTTGTACGGTAGGTCGTGTCGTTCCCCAGTGTGCTGGACAGAGGTTGGAGAGGCTTCACTCACCGGTCCAGACCTCGTCAGGCGATCGTTAGAGAGACTAGTGCAGATCAGGCAGAGACTTCTGACGGCTCAGAGCCGGCAGAAGAGTTATGCAGATCAGAGGCGACGACCGTTAGAGTTTGCAGTCGGCGACCGAGTGTTCTTGCGAGCATCGTTGTACAGAGAATCTATCAGGTTTGGCAAAGGTGGCAAGTTGGTGCCGAGGTTTGTCGGGCCGTTCGAGATCCTAGAGAGGGTCGGTGAGGTAGCTTACCGTCTGGATCTTCCTCAGCACATGTCAGCTGTGCACCCGACTTTCCACGTGTCGATGCTGAGGAAGTATCACCCAGATCCGTCTCATGTCATCAAGGTGGATGACATTGAGCTTGAGGCAGACGCGAGCTTCGTTGGGCAGCCGGTTCGAGTACTTGACCGGAGGGATCAGGTCTTGCGGGGCAAGACGATTCCCTTGGTCAAGGTACTGTGGAACCACAGAGGCACCGAGGAGATGACCTAGGAGCGTGAGGCGCGCATGCGGCAGGAGTTTCCACAATTGTTTTCTTCTTGAGGTACATCTTGTCATGTCTTCTAGTGTAGCTGTTTTGTTGTTTCCGAGCCTTACCCTTATCAAATCTCGGGACGAGATTTCCTTTAAGGGTAATAGGATGTGAGGACCTCCCCCTCTACACCTGTGGCTCGTTGTAGACCGCAATGACCATTTGGTAAATTGTACCTTGTTGGTTTGTTTTACACCCGCGTATGCACACACTGACCTTGTTTGTGTTAGTGTTTGATTAGAATGGTTAGGTGGACTCGGGATCGAAAGATCCGAGCTTGGGCTTGTATTTTAGCCCAAGTTTGTGTTTCTGGGCAAGACGATCGATCTTTCTTGCTAAGGAGATCGATCTTCCTTGCTAAGGGGATTGATCTTCCTTGAGAAGAGATTGATCCTTCTGTGCCAGAAAGTCCTGGCGGTGTTCTTGAGAGGACGGCCGTCGTTGGCCATCGCTCTCCTCTGTCAGAGGGAGAAACGACTTTCTCTCCTCTCCTCCCCCTTTTCCTGTCCTTCCCCGGCTTTCCCTCTTCCTTTTCTTCCTCTTCGCTTTCTCCTTCTTCTTCCTTCTTCCTTCTTCTTCCCGCGGTTCTGCTTCCCCTGTTTTTCCGACAGCCTTCTTCTTCTCCGTTCTCCCTCTTCCGGCCATCGTTTTGGGTGTTTCAAGGCTTGTTGGATCCGTGGCGACTTGAGGAAGATCCTTGGTGTGGTTTGAAGCTGGATTGGTGACTGGTTTGCAGGGAATCAACTGAGAAGTGTGTTTCCGGTAGGTTTCTACCTACCTGAGTTAGTTTAAGGGTTTTCTATTGATCTAGCCGTTAGATCTTGTTGTTTTGTTCTTTGTGTTGTTGGATGCCTCTTGTTTACCTGAGTTAGTTTAGGGGTTTTCTACCTACCTGCGGATCGCCTAGCAACGGTTGGTAGTACCGCTGCAGCGATCCGGTTGGACTTGTATGCTATCTTTAACATACTGTCGCATGTTTGCCTCTTATCTGTGTATGTTCATAACATGCATTCTCTGTTGTGCATTAGTTGCATGGTTAGGGTGTGGGTGATCTGTGGGTCACCGTCCCGAGGCTGCAAGCTCGGATTTAGCCCTAGGATCGGGGTTGGGTAGTTTGGACCCGGTTCGAATTGTGGTGTCCAGTCAAACTTGATGATAGGCTTAGATGACCGGTACACATGTTGCTTGAGTTGAGTTGTAGCCGGTGTCCCACTGTGTTGACTCTTGAGTAGAGGAGTTGCCTACTCAGCGGTGTCATTTCCCGCCTGCAGTATCGTTCCCTGCTTGTGAGCCAGCAGTGTTGTTTCCTGCTACTGAGTGTGACCTGACATGTAACCAACTCGGCTGAAAGACCATGATCGTGGGCCTCAGGGACACGCGGTGGGGTTATGGGGCCCGTGTATACACCCAGATCTTACTTGAGGGTGACACTGTTACGTTTCCCTCTTCCTTCTGTATGTCGTAGTGTAGATCCCTACTGAGCTTTATGCTCACTCCTACCCAGGCTACGTTTTGTAGGTACATGCGTCAGTTCTTCTTCTGTAGTCTCTATTGGGCAGTTGGTCGGCGGTGCGGCGGCGCTAGGCGGAGTCTGAGAGGTGGTGATCTTCTGCTACTTTTAACCTATGTTAGATAGCCTCCTACGGGAGTAATGTTGTATTTGGATCTTCCCCTCTCCGAGAATATGTATATTAAATTCACTTGGATTTTGTAATCTGAGGTTCGAGGCTTGTAATTTAATTATGTCTTTTTAAATTGAGGGTGTTTTGATGAATTGCTAGGGAGACCAATAGGTTAGTGGGAACCCTCGCCAATATTTTCCGCGTTTCATTAGGTTCCGGTTCGCGACGTCCGGCCCAGTTGGGCTTTCGCGGGTCGGGGCTCGACAGCTTGGTAGGGCAGAATAGGCACAGAGGATGCAATGAGGAGGAAGGCACAATCTCGGAATCGCGAGCGAGGATGGTTGAGGCAACCACGATCTCCTCCGCTATGAAACAATGGACTTCGTTATGCTATTAATCCAATCCGTCAAAATAATGCTAGCAAAAATCAAAGAAAGGGACATGATAGAGCCAAACATCGACTAAAAGTACTCAAGAAGTCATTTTCATCATGGAGGGAGTACATTTGAGTACTCTCATAGGGAGCTCACGACAAAGAACATGCATGTATGGCTTTTATTAAGGCATACAACGGAACAAACATGAAAAAGGTTGCATCTATATCTACTTTCATTTATTCTAGGGTCAACTAATTGCTTCTCTATTTTTTTTTGAGAAAGAACTCGATGAAGGTGTTCATTTCTCCTATTACTACATGATGAAGCAAATTACAAAAGTTATATTCTACATGATGAAGCAAAGAGAAACAACATTTTTAACAAATATCTAATTACATTTTTCTCAACTATCCTAAAAAATATGCCCATCTTTCTTTACATGTTTATCATTTAGTAGCATAAAAAATATTGGAAATAAATGGACATGTTGTAAAAACCGAGATCTGAATCAAGCTAAAAGCCCAAACATAAACTATGTACAAAACATGATTCAATTTAATATCTTTTCTATAGAACGAAGGAAAAGACAATGAATGAAAAGTATAAAGGCATCAAATAGTCTACGTAGATAATGTCAAAACATGAAAAAGAAGAAGAAAAATGCAGCCTAAGAAAGCAAATTAAGTTAGCATAATATGGAAGTAAAGAACAAAAACATTATCACCGGAGATACATAATAAATTTGGCGAAGCAATATGTGAGGAAGAAAATCATGCTATATGTAAAACACACATTGATAAAAAAAACTCTTAGTCCAGGTTTGCTATTTGATACGGTTTAACATGAAATGGGCAACCCATGGACATTAGAGCTTGTTGTATTTCTTGAAACTAAGCATCAACCTATTAGATATAGCAAAATTACATTAGGAAGCAGGTTCATGAACTCACAGCATAATAGGAAGTGGCGGAAATCACATAGATAACATGTGACTTTATCAAAATAGATTATCATCGTAAAACCATAAACTGGAACTCACAGCAGAATATGAAGTGGAGAAAATCACATAGCTATCCTCTGAAAACAGGGAGGCAAAACCAGGGAGAGGAAATCAAGATGAAGAGATCGAGCTCGATCTCGAGAAAGATGGAGAGGAAATGATGCTCACATAAGTGAAAGAGAGGAGAGGAGAGGGAAAACTCACTGGAGATATGGTGGTGCTGGGCGAGGCCAGGCTTGGACGACAGCGAGGATGTCGAGATATGCCGGATCCGGCGACAGTGAGGAGACGAAATAGCTGCTAATTTTCTGGGATTTGGAGGACGTAGAACAGCGGAGGGAGGAGGTCCCACTGGTAGAACATCAGAGGAGACGATCTCGGGGTCGCAGGAGAGGATGGTTGAGGCAACTGCGATCTCCGCCACTATGAAACAATGGAGTTCGTTATGTTGTTAATCCAATCCGTCAAAGTAATGCTATCAATCCAAGAAGATCTTATAAGAGCAACAATACCCTAAGAATAGGAAAAGATCTAACTTGATCAATCGCCAACACCTCCAACTTGGACAGCATGTTCCCATGTCGGTGACGGGAATGAACTGGGGACCGCAGATCGTAGTCATAGATGGCGGTGCTCGAGTAAAATGTGGCTGACGAAGCCGTTGGAGAGTGAGGTCGATGAGGGCTTCTGGCGAGGCCGGCAGAGTAGGGAGGAGGTCTTCCTATTTGGAGAGAGGGTGGCGACCTCGGGAGGAAGTGATGGCCGGCGAGAGAGAGTGCAGCGGAGCCTACGGGCTTGGAGCTCGAGGAGATCGGAGTAGGCTCCTGACATCTCCCGTTGTGCCTGGAGTGGAGAAGACATGGATGGCGACGACAACGCCTTGCTGGAGGTTCGTCGCTACGGACATCTGGCTCGAATGATCGTGGTCGAGTGAAATATGGTTGGCGAAGGCGTTGGAGATTGAGGTCGATGAGGGCTTCTGGCGAGTCCAGCGGAGTAGGGAGGAGGTCTTATTGGTTGGAGAGAGAGCGGCGACCTCGGGAGGAAGTGGTGGTGGCGATGGTTGGCGAGAGAGAGTGGAGCGGAGCCTACGGACTTGGAGCTCGAGGAGATCGAAGTAGGCTCGGGAACCGCTGGTCCTTCCCAACCCCTTGACGGCAACGATCCTCACCCTTCTCACTCCTTTTACCCCCGCCCCGTGAATGGCATACAAGGCAACACCGACTCCGACGTGAAGGACCCACAATGCCATCGAAATGCTGGGCCGATGTTGACAATCGAGCGCTGCATCGTCACCGTCTGGGTGGATCACGAAGGATCTGTACTCGGTAGCTACAGATAGCGCTATGTCTGGAGGGAGAGGGAGAGGGCGTGCTCGCGCATGGGATCGGGGGAGTGGAAGAAGTGGATCGGGGAACGGTGTATCGGGGAAGTGGGGTATGCTCGGCTCGAGTGCTGCACTGTCGCCGTCGGGGCGGATCACGAAGGCGGACAGCGCGGTTGTCGATGGCGGAGAGGGAGCAGCAGTGGTTGGGGGGCTCGGTGCTTACGGCTCGCGTATGGGGTCGGGGGAGTGAAAGTAGGACTCCACATTGGACATAGAGGTGACAGTGGGACAAAGCCGATAACTATCATCTGATCTTATAAGGTAGATGGGCACATCTATGTATTATCTTAAACTTTGAGCCTTAATGTCTATGGGCATCTTAGTCATTTTATATTTAATTTTGCATTTTATCATAGTTAAGTCTCTTAAATCGGATAGAAGGGGTCATAGGAAATGAACCCTATATTTTAGAAAAAGTAATTTCAAGAGGGTATATGATATCATCAGAATCGCAGGAGGTTTTGTGATATTTAGTAAATTCATAGGGTATATGATATTAAGCCTGAAAAGTAGAATGTGAGAAGTGCTTGAGCCACTAAAGCCCCCTTGATGATATATCTCTATACAATGGGCTTAACCTACTAATGAATTTGAAAACAGAGGGTGGTGACAGAGACATGGATATGCTAATTTCATGGTGAGTAAATTGTCACGGCACCTCATGCAGAGAGAGTGAGTTCCGTGTGGAAGTTGGTTGGATTCGGGACTATTAAGAGCTACATGTTTGTTTGTTACGGGGAATAATATAAAACCTCCGATAGCTACCCATACACTTGTTAGCTTCTCAGAGTGTCACATATAATGTTGAAAAGTTTGCCAACTTTCACATCTCAAGTTGTCAACATGCATGGGTTTCCTCAAGATAGATATTTTCATGGTTTTAGTGTCATCTTCTGCTCGGATTTCCCTTGCACACTTCGTTTTCTTTGATTTTGAAGTTTAAAGTTTGTAGTTTGTCTACAAACCCTAAAATTCAGCCTTTTTTAATTATATGAGCAAAGGCACTACAAGCATATCCACTAGAAGTTCCTTCACGCCATAAACCGTGCTCATTGTTGAGATGTGGATTCACCGGCGGATTGTGTTGGGAACACAACCATATCGCGTTGCACAGAACAATACGGTTCGACCTGTCTCGCTGGGGTCGGTGGGGGGACGGGGGCAACGCCCCTCAAGCTAAACATAAAATGATATCTGTTTAATATGGATATTTTATATAGTTTTACTTCTGTGTGTCGAAACCTTAGAATACGATGATTTATATAGACGGTTGTCATATGATAGACATGTGTTAGGATCTAGAGGAGAGGAGGAAGAAGAAGTAAGCACAGACACAAGATTTACGTGGTTCACCCCAGAATAGGGCTACGTCCACGGAGTCGCTGGAGGTTTTCACTATCTCAGAGGCAAAGAGCCAATTACAAGTTACAAATGACGGCCACCCATACAAACCCTCATATCCTAGGGTTTCGGCATATAGGGAATAGAAAATTACATAAACTACCCCTATCCATGGACCCCGTCAACTCTGCGTAGGGAATAGGGTTTCGGCGCTGCCCCGGACCCCGTCAACTCTGCGTAGTGGGTCATGGTCGGGTCCGGAATGATCAGGCTCCACAAACTCAACAATTCTCCCACTTGGAGACTGATTAAAAGGAACATGCTCCAATCAGCTTCATTCGCTCCAAAAAAACAAACACTCACAGCGACTCATCCCTTCAACTTCAAGCTTGAAGACCAAAAGAAACTGAACAGGTGTTCAGCTTCTCTATTGTAACCATCTTGGTTAACATATCTGCAGGATTTTTACTAGTGTGGATCTTCTCAAGAACAACTTTCCCATCTTCCAGAAGTGATCATATGAAGTGATACATGATGTCAATATGCTTCGTTCTGGAATGATATGCTGAATTCTTTGCAAGATGAATTGCACTCTGACTATCACTTTATAGTCTACAATCAACTTGCTCTCTACCTAACTCTTTCATGAAGGTCTGAAGCCATATCATCTCCTTGCAAGCCTCTGCCATTGCTGTATACTCAGCTTCTGTTGTTGAAAGGGAAACTATCTTCTGCAATCTTGAGACCCAGCTTACTGCACCAGCACCCAATGTAAACACATAACCAGTAGTGCTCTTCCTGCTATCCATGTCGCCTGCTAGATCGGCATCAACATATCCATGTAATTTAATGTCTGACCCTCCAAAGCACAAAGCCATACATGTAGTACCTTTTAGATATCTAAGAATCCACTTTACGGCACTCCAATGTTCCTTTCCTGGGTTGGTCATAAACCTGCTCACTACTCCCACTGCATGAGCAATATCTGGTCTCGTGCAGACCATAGCATACATTAAACTCCCAACTGCTGATGCATACGGTACCTTGGACATGTACTCCCACTCATCCCCTGTCGTCGCGCCTTGTGTAGCAGATAGTTTGAAATGACCTGCCAATGGTGTACGAACAGGAGTAGCATTATCCATATTAAATCTCTTAAGTACCTTCTCAATATATTCAGCCTGGGACAACTTCAATTTTCCTTTCGCTCTGTCTCTGCTAATTCTCATCCCAAGGATTTGGTTTGCAGCACCTAAATCCTTCATTTCAAACTCCTTTGAGAGCGCGTTCTTCAGGTTTGAAATTTCTTTCATGTCGGATCCTGCAACTAACATGTCATCCACATACAAGAGCAATATAATATAGGAGCTCTTAAAATTCTTGAAATAACAGCAGTGATCAGAATGACATCTCTTGCACCCATTGGTACTCATAAACCCATCAAATCTGATATACCATTGCCTTGGTGCCTGCTTTAAACCATACAAGCTTTTCTTCAATTTGCATACAAGCTTCTCTTCCCCTGCTGTAATATATCCCTATGGCTGATGCATATAAATGTCATCTTCCAAATTTCCATGTAGAAAAGTTGTCTTTACATCTAATTGTTCAAGATGTAAATTCTCTACAGCCACAATACTCAAAACAAATCTTATGGTAGTCAATTTAACAACAAGAGCAAATATCTCAGTATAGTCAATACCTGCCTTCTGCTCGAAACCTTTAACAACTAACCTTGCCTTGTATCGTTTCGATCCATGACTCTCTCCTTTCAGTCTGTAAACCCATTTGTTGTGCAAAGCCTTCTTCCCTTCAGGCAGCTCAACCAAATCCCATGTCTGATTTGCCGTAAGAGACTTCATCTCATCATCCATGGCCAACTTCCATTTTCTTTGGGCGTCGACCTGCAAGGCTTCTTCATAACTTTCAGGTTCATCATTATCAGTTAGTAATAGATAATGCAAAGAAGGAGAGTAATGTGAAGGAGGTCTAATGACTCTTCTCGTTCTTCTAACTGCAATAGGAGGAGTTTGCGGTTCTTCCTGTTCTTCATGTTCTTCCACTGCTTTTGATTTAACCATACTACCATCATTGATCTCCTCTAATTCAACATAATCAGGTTCCACGTCCTTTTCAACCTGATTATTCCAATCCTTATACATAACCTTTTCATTGAATATAACATCCCTGCTTCTGATAATTTTTCTATTCTCATGATCGTAAAAACGATAACCAAAATTATCAACACCATATCCAATGAAACTGCATTTTCTAGACTTAGGATCTAGCTTGGATCTATCAGCAGAGTCAACATGAACATATGAAGTGCATCCAAAAACTTTAAGATGTGACAAGTTTACCTCCTTTCCTGTCCAAGCTTCTTCTGGTAGTCCATAGTCCAGTGCAACCGAAGGGCCTCTGTTTATCAGGTAAACCGCGGTACTCACAGCATCTGTCCAAAACTGTTTTGGCAATCCAACATGAATTCTCATACTTCTGGCACGCTCCATAATGGTTCTATTCATTCTCTCAGTGACGCCGTTTTGCTGCGGAGTTCTTGGAACGGTCTTCTGTCTCTTGATTCCATTTTCTGCACAGTACTCCTCAAACTCATCACTGCAGTATTCACCTCCATTGTCCGATCTGAGACATTTCAACTTTGTACCTGCCTCATTCTCAACCAAAGCTTTCCACTTCTTGAAAACATTAAATACCTCAGATTTATGTTTCAAAAAATAGACCCAAAGCTTTCTACTAGCATCATCAATGAAAGTGACAAAGTAGAGTGAGTTTCCAATAGATGATACCTTGGCTGGACCCCAAACATCGGTGTGCACAAGCTCCAATTTTTCTGCCTTGGGCCTCCTTCCAACCTTTGAGAAACTGACCTTCCTCTGCTTCCCATAGATGCAGTCTTCACATAAATCCAAATCAACTGATTTCAAGTCAGGTAGTTTCCCTTTCGAGAGCATCATCTGCATCCCCTTCTCACTCATATGTCCAAGTCTGCAATGCCATGTGCTCGCATCCACATCTGATGATGCAACTGAGATAGAATGGTTAGTACCAGAAGCAACATAAAGAGTTCCTTCTTTCTTACCCTGAGCAACAACCATAGCTCCATTGATGATCTTCCATGAAGTATTGGTGAAGCTCGTCTTCAACCCTGATTCTGCGAGTTGACCAACTGAAATAAGATTTCTCTTGAGATCTGGAACGTGTCTCACATCCTTCAATTTCAGTTCAGTTCCATCTAAAAGCTTCATCCGTACTTCACCTTTGCCAACAATACTACAAGGCTCATCATCACCAAGATAAACATTACCGAAATTTCCCTTCACATAATTATTTAGAAATTTCATATTCGAGGTAGCATGAAAAGAAGCTCCAGAATCTATAATCCATGATTCAGATCGATTATCTAAAGAAAGGATTAAAACATCACAACCATCATCAGAAACGTTTACCGTATCATTAACGTTCTCTGATTGCTTCTTGCGATCTCTGCAATCTCGCCGGAAATGTCCTTTCTTCTCACAGTGCCAACAGCCATCTCCCTTTCCCTGGGGAGGTCTCGACTTGCTCTTGTTTCTAGACTTCGATCTACCATGATTATTTTTGCTCCACCTCTTTGACAATCTACCTCTTTCTTCTATATTCAATGCACTCCCGGATGTCTCCTCCGAAAGCCCCGATGATTTCCTGCGTGTCTCTTCGCTCAAAAGAACACCAACGACATCATCAAAATCTAACTTTCCTGACTCCGATGAGTTGCTCACAGCCATTACCAAGCCACCCCGGCTTTCAGGTAATCCAGACAAGATCACAAGAGCCCTGATCTCGCTATCGAAGACTATATCTACGAATTCCAACTAAGCAATGATTGTGTTGAACTCGTTCACATATTGAGCCACGCTACCACCATCAGACATCTTCATGTTGAACAATCTTTTCATCAGAAAAACCTTGTTCTACGCAGAAGGTTTCTCGTACATCTTCGAGAGGGCTGCCATCAGATCTGCAGTCTTCTTCTACTTCGAGATGTTGAACGCTACGGACGCGGCCAACGTGAGACGGATCGCACCTAGGGCTTTTCTATCAAGAATCGCCCATCCATCATCCTCCATATCGTCCGGCTTCTTTCCTGTAAGAGGTTGATAGATATCCTTTTGATAAAGGTAATCCTCCATCTGCATCTTCCAAAATCCGAAGTTCTGCCCATTGAACTTCTCGATCTTCACCTTTCCTTCTTCCGCCATCGCTTCCACTGAACCCGAGCTCTGATACCACTTGTTAGGATCTAGAGGAGAGGAGGAAGAAGCAAGCACAGACACAAGATTTACGTGGTTCACCCCAGAATAGGGCTACGTCCACGGAGTCGCTGGAGGTTTTCACTATCTCAGAGGCAAAGAGCCAATTACAAGTTACAAATGACGACCGCCCATACAAACCCTCATATCCTAGGGTTTCGGCACATAGGAAATAGAAAATTACATAAACTACCCCTATCCATGGATCTTCAAATCCGTTTTTGTTCCGGGGGCGCTGCCCCCGGAAATCCCCGCCGGGGCGCTGCCCCGGACCCCGTCAACTCTGCGTAGTGGGTCATGGTCGGGTCCGGAATGATCAGGCTCCACAAACTCAACAATATGTTACTAGATTAGACGTATATTGGCGTAAACGGAACCATATTCTAGGATGAATCACTGTAAATTAGTGTATTTATATGCTTTCTCTTCCCTTCTCTTACATATAATCCTGACACTCATTTCCATACTGTAAGTTGCGCCATAGATGCCCCAATATTACTGTCATACACAACGGTTGTTGGAGCTCGACCCATACACCAAAGGAGCCACACAGCTCGAAAATTTCAGATTGTTCCAATGCACTACAAACGCATCCACTAAAAGTTTTCCGTGCCATAAACTACGCTCGTTTCCATGCCATAAATTGCACATTGATGCCAAAATATTACTATCATGAGCTATCGCACTGGAGGTCATACTTCTCTATCACTGAGGTGTGGCCCCAAGCACGACTCTAAAATTTCAGATTCTTTAGATGAATTGCTTGCATGAGCGATGTTGATTAAGGTTAATCAAATCAATATATAGAGTTCACTACAGGGAAGCGAATTGAATGGTTGGCAACTCAAAGACAGAGACAAGCAAACAAATTACAATACGTTGGCGCACTTATCCCACCCTTCCACCTTCAGCTCCTTGATATTTATTCATATAGTCGTCAAGATCTAGGAGCAGAGGTTGAAGTGTCTTTCTCCATGCATGATAAAAAAAGGATTAACATCAGGTTCATAATAACAACTTTCAATCCTCCACAATCAACCAAAACTTGATACACTTTACCAGTAGCAAGCAACCTGATGTTAATCCTTTTTATCATGATTGATTTATCTCTACCTTCAAAAAAAAAAAATAAAGCCTTCAAGAATCTTCTGAGCAGATCAGACTATGTGAAGCTAGTATATATAAAGAACTAATGTATCTCATAAGCCATTCTATCAATCAGTAGATGCGAAGAGTACTTAAAACCAAGGTAATACAATGAAATAGCTAGTACTTCTTTCCCATTTATATGGGTACCCAAGTACTATGATTTCCCTCCATAAAGAGGAATATGAGAGCTTAACTACAATGACCACTAAGATCCATAGACACATATACCTCAATGTACAAAGCTGGCTATAGTTTGGTGGTGATCATATCTTTCACTCAGAGCCCATCGTAGTAGCCTCCGAAGGATATGTTTGCTCTAGTGGTCATCATCGGAGCTCCTCTCACCGCCGACAGCGCCTGGTTCAGCCTTGTTGCATGCTGCACCACCTGCTTGATCCTCTGCCGTATCAACACCCATCTCAGTCTCAGCAATCCATAAAAATAAAAATAAAAATCATCCAAGCACTCAAACTCAAAGTCCAAAACATGTATGAAGATTTCTACACTATAAGTAATTTGCTTACCTTGTCTTCGGCGTAGATCTGGAACTGGAGCTCGTGATTCTGGCCGTGCTGCTGCTGACTCTGGCGGCCGCCTAGCATTAATATACAGATAGTGGCTGCCGCCGCACCGATGGAGCAGAGCGCGCCAATCCCGGTCACCTTCCACTGGCAAGTGCTAACGCCAAAGATTTCCTTCCCTCCATTATCATCTCTTTGATCTCCTTCCTGCAAATCGTTGTCCTCCATAGATGGTTTCTTTGATAATTTGTCATCTGCGTCTTCTCCTTTCCACAACACCTCTTCTTGCTCATCTCCGTCGAACTGAACCTGATTGAGCTCCACTTGAGGCTTGGGTTTGGGTGGTTCCATCGTCATGTCGGCGAATTCGTTCTCCGTCCGCTTCTTGTACAATATCTCAGATATCACGCCGTGGTCCGCCAGGATCAGCACCGGCGGCGACGGTGGCGGCGGTGACACGACGCCGAAATGCTTAAACTCCTTGGCTACGTCATCATCATCACCCTCAGCTATTACTTGTATGTCCTCATCGGGCTCCTGGCAAATTGGAGCCACCACCAGCCTTTTATCCTCTGTTCCAGCATCCCAATCCTCTTTCGGCTGCTTCACCGGGCATATGAAGTAATTAAGGTCGACGACGCCATTCCCATCGTCGAACCTTAGCTCATCAGAGATCAAGCTCTTGCCACCACCCTCATGGCTAACACTCAAGAAGCCATGATCATCATGGAGCAAGTCCCACTCCTCAAGATCAATCGCTATAGAAGAGGCTTTCTTCTCCATTGGGCAAAAGGCAAGAGTGGTACTTGAGAAATTAAGCTTTAGAGTGTGATCAATGATTTTTAGAGAGAGAATTTTAGAGAGAGATGGTTCTTGGAAAGAGGAAGTTCTTCCATGGCATGTCTTCTTACTCTAGGGAAGAAGGAGTTGATTGTGGCCTTATCCTTCCAGCTAATGACAAAAGAGGAAAGGTACCATGGCCCCCACCACTGAAAAGGAAGGCACCTATTGGGTGGATCCTTTCTTGATATTTACTTATTCTCCTCTCCAAGATAAAGTTTTCTCCTTGCAGCAAAAGTTATCTTTAAAAAAAAAAACAAGGAGAGGTTACACATAAGAAGAAAGAAATTCCAAATTGTAAAAAAATTGTGAGCTTAGCGTGGTGTTAAGGAGAACGGATAGAAAATTAAAAGGTAGTTACTATTGATATAATACATGTTAAATTTTAAATTTTGGGTAATTGATACCCGAGAATTTGTGTTGAGTTTATGTATACTTTCCCGTTTGGTATGTGGTTAGAAAAAGTGGGGTTAAAAGGGGATAGGGTTAGATGGAGTTAGAAAAAAGTGATAATTAGTGTTTAGGTCATTTAGATGAAAATATTTAGTCCTAGGTCCTCGTACATTTTCCTTAAGAAATTTAGCGCATAATATTTTTTTATTACTAAATGCCCTTTCAATATTCCTAACATATCCCAATGACTGTTCATATTCCAAGTGGAAAAGTGAAAAGTAAGTTACTTTTCACGATTACGAAAAATAAGTTACTTTCTTTCCACGATTACGGAAAGTAACTTGTGTTCTTTGTGATGAAATCGTTGAAAATAACTTGAGCGGGGGTGGCCTTGAGGGTTCGCCGATCGGGGGGGTTATAAGGGGGGCTGGGGGGGATTAGGGGGGGGTTTTCGTCTCATTGCCTCTATTGCCATATTAAAAATAAATTGAGACCTACTCTCAAACCCCTTTTTTTCCGCCCCTATTGACCCTTTTCTCTCTGGAAAAAATGAGGTTAAGAAATGGAGATAAGAAAAAGTAGAGAAGGATGTGATAAGTGGAATAATAGTAACCCCATAATCATTGTTTTGATATTTGATAAAAAAAAAATATAAATAAGGAGAATAAAATGGGATTGTCCTCCGTTAACCCCGAACCAAACGGCCTCGGGCAGAAGAGGATACGACAATTAACTGTGAAAAGGAATACAACTATTATAGAAACGGCCCAAACTGTAGGAGAATAGTCATCTTTCAAGAAAATTATCTTGTTTACCAAATAATATAAAATAAAATTCATTTTGAAAATCTAGACGGCCCATGATTAACAAAGCCTATTTTTGCTGTCATATTTCACTATCAAATCTCATATCTCACCCGCGTACCATAATCTTTCAAATATCATATTTGTCCTTGCAAAGTTGCAATTCCATGACCATTTTTGTGATTATTCAGGATAATTCGGAAAAAACTAATTCCGAGTCCATAGATGAAATGGCTCCTGAGATGTGTAGACATGAGTATGATTTTTGAGAGATTGTATAGGTGAATTGTAAAACTTAGAACCTTTTAAGAGTCGAGCAATATTGATTCTTTTTCTAGACAATTGGTGATAACACCAGTTCAGTTTCTTTTATTTCTAAAAACCCCATTAACCATGTTTTAAAGGTGAAAACCCCATGACAGTGTATTAGCTGGCTTATTATTCACATTAAAAGACCATAATACCCCCTCTTCTTACTTGTTACCCATCCTCTCTCTCTCTCTCTCTCTCTCTCTCTCTCTCTCTCTCGTTCCCCCCCTCTTCTCAGTTCCTGATGCCGACCAAGCACCGGCCGGCGTCCCGCCCTTGCTCGGAGCTCTATCGCCGGATCGCCGGAGATCCAAGCTCGCGTCCATGGTTGTGCCCCGTCGCTGGCTCACCTCCCCGACCCCTCGCTACCATGCCCATTAGCCCCGGCAAACTCCTCCAGACTGCCAGCACCTCCTCCATTGGAGTCGCGGCCACCTACGGTGAGCCCACTCCATTCCATGGCATCCGCCCGAGGTCCCCTGCATCCGCCGGCCATCAACCCCCGCAAGCTCCACCATACCGCCATCACCTCCTCCATCGGAGCCACGACCACCTACGGTGAGACCTCTCCATTCCCTGGTCGTATCAACCTACCCCCGAGGTCCCCTGCATCGATGATGACCTTCCTCGGCACCAGCGACCTCGACCTGAGCTCGGACGCCACCCGAGCTTCTCCGTCTCCTCCGGACCTAATAGTGCCGACGTCACCACACCTCCCCAGCCTCCATCTACATCGAGAGCCCATCTGAGCTCCTCCTCCCTCTTAGATCCAGCGCTGCCTTCCTCGGAGGCTGCCGTGCTACTAGCTTCTCGCTCCGTCTTGGATCCGACCACCTCGTCGCCCGGTGACCCTTCTCCGGTCGTTGCCATGCGAGATCCACCGGGCACCACCTGCCCCCCGCACCCCTCCTCCTCCGTGGTCGTCTTCCTTGTTGAGCAGCAACAACCTGAGCTTGTTCAGCCACGCTCAGCACATTGGGTTCAACCATAACTCCACCTGATATGATTTAGCTCAGCTCAGCCCACTAATATGTAGGCCTAGTGAGCCCTCAGTCCATTGCTTCCAGCTCATTCAAGGCCGGCCTAAGCCTAGGTGAGCCCCGACGATGAAGTCCCAGCTCCCTCAGTGAGCTACGCGAGTGCGGGGGCGAGTTGACAGGGGAAAGGAGAGAGAAAATAGGAAAATGGCCAAAAAATAGGGGAAAATAGTAAAAAAAGAAAGAAAGATGAAAACGACTGCTTTATGTATTACATCAAATGACAAAGATGAAAATGAGTTGAGAAAGGTGAAAATGACTGTCATGTGGCTTACATTAATCGACAAAGATGAAAATGAGCTGGAAAAGATGAAAATGAGCTAACAAAGATGAAAATGGCTTGCTTGTGGCTTACATTAATTATCATAGATGAAAATGCCGAGGAACACCGCGTTGATGTCAGATCATTTTCATCTTTGTCCACTCACTTTCATCTTTCTTAGTTGATGTCAGATCATTTTCATCTTTGGCAGCTTATCGACGTGGCCGAGGAACACCGTGTGCGCATAGCGCCACCCATGCCCGAAGGTCCTTTTCACTCTTGGATTCTCCGTTGTCGACGTCATCATCGTTGTACCAGTGCCTGCCTCCATGGGGGTGTGGTGGCGCCAGCGTGGCCAGGAAGAAGATGTTGGTGCTGCTCGACATGGCCGTCATTGACGGGGAGCGGCTGGAATTTTATATAGTTTTCTTTTATTTTTCTAGATTTTAAAAGCATTATTTAATATATAATATACATTAAATATTGTGAGAAAAGGGGGTTTTGAGGTTTGGGTTCACCACCGGCGAACCCATCGGATCGGTGGTCTCTGACGGCTGATCCACACCCACCACGATCGGGAGCTTCTTCTCCGACTGATTCGACGGTGGAGAACTGCGTGCGACGAGAAGAGGCGGCGCTCAAGGCGCCCTCTCTCCATCTCCCGTGGTTTCAAGTCAAACCCAACCAGCGGGCAACTGCTCGCTGAGGACGACGACCGCGAGCAAGGGTGGGCAGCATGACAGCAGATCGTCCCGAGGAATGCTGGAGGACGGGCCGTGAGGCGACGGGAACACCGGATCTGCGGAATGGTGGAGGCGGTGTTGGATTTGATAGAGGGGATGAACTCGGGCGAGGCTTCCAGCGAGGAGGGCGAAGACGACGAAAGGTTACAGTTGACGCCGGAGGAGGTGGAGGGACGAGCGACAACGGGCAAGTTGGCAGTGGACGCCGCGCAGGGACTGGGAGCTCGGGTTGGGTTTGGACTGAGGAGTTGGCCGGAGGTGGGAAAGGGGAAGGAGGTGGAGGGGTTCACCGTGGGGCATGGCGGCGACGGCTGGAGATGGAGCAATGGCTTGCCGCCCGGAGGAGAGCGAAAACAGTCGTGAGTCGACTGGCCAGAGGAGAGAGCATAGAGATGAGAGAGAAAAGGGGGAAAGAAATTAAAAAAAATAGAAAAGATAATTTTGGTCATTTTTTACCTGATTTGGGTTATTGACTCAGAATAAATGGGCATGGGGTTTTTGGTAAAATGCATGGGGTGTTGGACAAGAAGGGGTCTAGATTTGAAGTTGTGGGCAAATACCCTTTTGGATTTTTTTTTGCAAATATACCTTATAGATGTTTTCTGAAATACACCGTCTTGGTATTTGCATTTTGCCCTCTTCTTTATCCATTTTTTTTTTAATTTATCTTTTTAATAGTCATATTTCTTTTGTTTTTGCTGGCGAACTACTCACGGTTGATTAGAGAAATCGTACACGATAATAGGGCTGCCGCTAATAAAGCGGGGATCAATCTCTTCCACGAGGTCTCCTACAGTTGGATTCGTGGAGTGACCCTCAAAACAAAAACGGAGGGTAACAAAGAAAGCCCTCCGGAGACAGCTATTAATTTTTATACAAACATAATTAATCATCTCTATTTTAACTCACCCAATAAACAATCAATATGACCTTAATTTGGACCATGAGAGAGACGTGGGGACAAGGAATGATACCTCTGACCTGTACTCAAGAACACGCTGGATGGTGCTCTCTTTCTTTTTTCTCCGCTTTCCCTTTCCTCTATCTTGCTTTCCTTCAGGCAGACGTCAAGAACAAGAGCCAGGTTCCTCGCTATATTAAGCTTAGAAAAGTCAAGGGTTCCGCATCATATCTAGGGGTGGTAATTCGGATTCACAAGTCGGGTTGGGTCTAATCGAGTTGGATTCGAGTCGGATTGACCCGTTTAAAACCATCTCCACCTCTCTCTCTCTCTCTCTCTCTCCATTCCTCCACCCGCCTTCTCCTCCTTCCTCCTGAGCTACCCCACAACCCACTCCTTCCCTCCTTCTCTGGTGAAGCTGCGGCCACCCACGGCAACCTCCCCCTCTCCACTCCACCGACGCGTGGCCACCCCTGGTGTGAGGACCTGTCCCTCTACTCCTGGGTCGACTGGCTGGGTGAGACCCGTGGCTCGTTTGATTGTTTCGCGTCGAGCACGCGATCCGGCGGATCGCACTGTTTCTTGGGCCACAAGGGCAATTTGGTAAATTGTGCCTTATTGGTTTGTTTCATACCCGCGTGTGCACACACTGACCTTGTTTGGTGCTAGTGTTTGTGTCGCGCCCGGGCCCGGAAGACCCACCCGGACCGGGACATGAGGGGGGTTCCTACATCTACTAACAGCAACTGGCGGAAACAGTTACAACAAGTAGTCTGACGACAGAAGTAAATCTAACAACTCCTATTATTACAAAACTGTACATAAAGCAGAGTTACATTAAGATTTACATAAACCAGTTCTCATATACAACAGATGCTACAAAACTCAAAAAGGGGGTTACATCATCAGTAGTCTCCTAACAAGCACCGCAGAAACCATCCTGGCCCTCAAACATGCCCTGACGCCACAGGAGAGCAACTGGGGCCCACCGCAGGAGAGCTGGTACCTGCACTTGCAAACGCCGCCCGGGTAGGAGTGAGCACTAAGCTCAGCAGGGTTCTACTCTACGACACACACAAGGAAGGGGAAACTGCAACTGAACTAACTCTGTGCCAAGTACTGAGGCCTGCCAAGGACCCCATAAATCTTGTCAATAACCCGAAGGGTACATGTCCAAAGTACGTCTTCCGACAGCCACTGCCTAGGGTGGACATTCTCCGACATTCCTGACACAGGGTAGACATGACGATACCAGTAGGACACCCTTCTCCAAGCGGAACCTCCACATTTGGCGGAACAACCGTGGTTATGACAACCAACTCTCAGCATTCAAAGCGACAGAGCTAACACGACCCCAAACAGCAGACTAACAACACTAGAGTCAAACCCTAGGCATCTAATGCACAAACAACAATGCATGCAACAGTATAAACAAGCAACAATCAAAGGCACAACCCATGGCCCATTTATTCTAAGCATTCCCAAGGGTTCATGACTCCATCGGTTAACCACAAAGCGATAAAGGGCATCCAACCAGCCCATTTATTCGACACAATTCCAGGAGTTATTACACTCCCGGTTCAACCACAAAGCGGTAACAAACAACAGTTTATAGCGATATCACTAAACATGCCATTCTCTGCTACCCTTAGATACTGTTCCTAGGAAACACTGGATCGATCCAAACATACCCATGGATCGATCCGACTGCCCTCAGTGAACAGACCATCTTGGGTGCAAGCTGGATCGATCCTAGATCCAACAGGATCCACGGCTCGATTACCGGGAAAAACGCTAATCAAAACCACTAAAAATAGTCCATTAAACACCATCAGCCAGCTTTGGGATCGATCCGGAACATTTGGATCGATCTAGAAAACATTGGATCGATCCGGACTAATTGGATCGATCCAAACAGCTTCATACCAGCTTCAGATCAGTCTCGTCGCAGGCCACGAGATAAAATCACCACAATTCGTAGAAAAATCGAAAAAATACGAAATAAGCTGGAATGGAAAGATAACTCAGTGATCTACAACTCTTATGTTCATCACAACCCAAGAACATGCATGTACAAACCGGAAAACGCGCCGTACACTGGCTATTCCTCAAGAACAGAGAAACCGGAAAATCCGAGTCTAATCATGCTCAAATCCTACTATAATCTTAACCAAAGTTTATGAAACTTAAACCATAAATTATACTAAGCAAAAGGAAGCTAACCACACAAAGAACAACAAGATCAAACGGCTAGATTTAGAGAAACCCATTAAACAACTCACGTATGTAGAACACCAACCGGAAACGCTAATCCTCGACTGATTCCCCGCTAAACGACCGCTAACCAAGCAACTAAACCACGCCAGGTATCTTCCTCACACCGCCACGGATCCAACGAGCTTTCAAGCTCCCAAAACGGTGGTCGGAGGAGGAAGAACGGCGAAGAAGAAGATGGCTACCAGAAAACAAGGGAAGAAGCAGAGCTCCACGGGAAGAAGAGAAGCCAGGAAGAAGAAGAGAAAAGAAGAGAAGGAAGAGAAGAGGAAGAAAAGGCCGGGGAAAGCAGGGAAGGTCGTGGAAAAGCGAAATCAGAGGAGAGGAAGTCTGCTCTCCCCTGACAGCGGAGGGCGACGGCCACGACGGCCGTCCTCGCAAATCCACCGACGTGCTACAGTTCTCGGATCGATCCCAGGCCAAGAGGGATCGATCCAAGACTTAGTTGGATCGATCCAACACTAACTTGGATCGATCCACCGGTCCAAGATCCAAAATAAAAACCTCCTAAATGGGTCTAGTCAAACACAAACATCAATCAGAGGTCACGAGCACACACGCGGGTAAGAAATGAACCGACAAGGCGCAATTTACTGAATTGCCCTTGTGGTCAACAACGAGCTACAGGAATAGAGGGATAGGTCCTCACAGTTTGATTAGAATAGTTAGGTGGACCCGGGATCGGAAGATCCGAGCTTGGGCTTGTGTTTAGCCCAAGTTTGTCTTTCTAGGCAAGGGGATCGATCTTCCTTGGGAAGGGATCGATCCCTCTGTGCCAAAAAGTTTTGGCAGTTGAGCTTGGAGAGGACGGCCGTCGTGGCCGTCGCCCTCCATTGTCAGGAGAAGAGAGGACTTTCTCTCCTCTCCTTCCCCTTTTCCCCTCCTTCCCCGGCCTTCCCCCTCACTCTTCTTCCTCTTCTCTTCCTCTTCTCTTCCTCTTTTCTTTCTCTCCTTCTTCCTTCCTTCTTCTTCTTCCCGCGGGCTCTGTTTCCCCTGTTTTGACAGCCCCTTCTTCTCATCTGTTCTCCTTCCTCCGGCCACCGTTTTAGGCTTTTGAAGGCTCGTTGGATCCGTGGCGGCGTGAGGAAGATCCCTGGTGTGGTATGGAGCTAGGTTGGTGACTGTTTAGCGGGGAATCAACCGAGGAGTGCGTTTCCGGTAGGTGTTCTACCTACGTGAGTTGTTTAGTGGGTTTATCTTAATCTAACCGTTAGATCTATTAGTTCTTTGTGTTGTTTGATGCATCTTGCTTAGTATAATTTCTGGTTTAAGTTTCATAAGCTTTGGTTGAGATTTTAGTAGGATTTAAGCATGTTTAATCTCAGATTTTCCGGTTTCTGCTGTTCTTGAAGAACAGCCGGTTTGCGGCGAGTTTTGCCGACCAGTACGTGCATGTTCTTGGGTTGTGATGAACATACAAGTTGTAGATATTTGCATCTACTCTCAAATGCAACTAATTTCATAATTTTCTGATTTTTTTATGAATTTTGGTGATGTTTCTCGTGACCTGCGACGAGACTGATCTGAAGCTGGTATGAAGCTGTTCGGATCAATCCAAATGTTCCGGATCGATCCAATATTTTCTGGATCGATCCAAATATTCTGGATCGATCCCAAGGCTAACTGATGGGGTTTTATTGACTATTTTTTTAGTGGTTTTGATTAGAGTTTTTTCGTTAATCGAGCCGTTGGATGTTTCCTGGTTTTGGATATGTTGATCTCGGCATGCTGATCTACTGGTGTCTTAGTTGGATCTCGAATCCGATGTCGTTTGGACATCGGATCGACGGGGTCAATTAGCTTCTAAGTAGAGGATTTTTGGTGATTTAAATAATATTATATGTTCGGAACATATAATATTATATTTTATTGTTCATCGAGGTTTTCGGGGTTGCTTCCCGTTGCAGGAGTTCGCGGTTGACGGTCGTGGTACCGTTGTAATGCCGGGACCCACTGTGGATCGGCTGGCAGCGGTTGGTAGTACCGCTGCAGCGATCCAGTTGGACTTGTATGCTGCCTTGTCATACTGTTGCATGCCTATTTCTCTTACTTGTGTATGTTCATAGCATGCATTCTCTGTTGTGCATTAGTTGCATGGTTAGGGCGTGAGTGATCTGTGGGTCGCCGTCCCGAGACTGGAAGCTCGGATTTAGCCCTAGGACCGGGGTTGGGTAGTTTGGACCCGGTTTGAATTGCGGTGTCCAGTCGAACTTGATGATAGGCTTAGATGACTGGTACCCCTGTTGGTTGGTGATTATAGAGTCGGATGCTGAGGTGTAGCCGGTGTTCTACTGTATTGACCCTTGAGTAGTGAGGTTGACTACTTAGCGGTGCAGTTTCCCGCCTGCAGTGTCTTTCCCTGCTTGTGGGCCAGCAGTGTTGTTTCCTGCTACTGAGTGCGACCATGTTCGTAGGCCTCAGGGACACGCGGTGGGGTTATGGAACCCCTGTATACACCCAGATCTTATTTAAGGGCGACACTCTTGCGTTTCCCGCTTCATCCTGTGTGGCGTAGTGTAGAACCCTGCTGAGCTTAGTGCTCACTCTTACCCGAGCTGCGTTTGCAAGTGCAGGCGTTGGCTCCTCTTTGGTGGCCCTACCGGGCAGTTGGTCGGCGGTGCGGCGGCGCCAGGTGGAGTCTGAGAGGTGGTGATATTTTACTGCTTTTAAAACCTTGGTTAGTTAGTTTCCTACGGGAGTATAAATGTTATATTTTGAATCTTACCCTCTCCGAGGATATGTATATTAAATTCACTTGGATTTTGTAATATGAAGTTCGAGGTTTGTATATTTTAATTATGTTTTTTAAATTGAGGGTGTTCTGATGAATTGTTAGGGAGACCCATAGGTTAGAGGGAAGCATCGCCTTTATTTTCCGCGGTTTGTTAGGTTTCGGTTCGCGTCACCCGGCTCGGTTGGGCTTTCGCAGGTCGGGGCGCGACACCTGGCGTCCCCTGCTCTTCCTTGTCGCCGTCTCGATCTTCCCCAAGATCCCCTACGCCGGCGAGGGCCTTCCCTGTCGCCTCTGACATCAACCCCGGCCCATCAACAACCGCCGAGCTCCTCCATCTTCTCCGTTCTCCACGGATCCAGGCCCGCCCTGTTGCCTCTGACGTGAACCCCGACCATCAACAACCGCCGAGCTCCTCTATCTTCTCCGTTCTCCCCGGATCAAGCACCTCCCTGTCACCTCCGACGTCAACCCCCACCTTCCCTAATGACTCCCAACGCTGCTCCCAGCGCCGCCACCACCTAAACCCATCGTCTCTGCCCTCCCAAATCTAATCCAAGGCCAGATCCACCATCCCCGTCGCCCTGTGACCGTTTCTCCGCCATCTTCGGGCCAGATCTGGTGGTCTGCTACCGTCCTCCTGCTCGCGGCTCGTCTTCTCCACGAGCTTCAGTGTCGGCCCCGCTCAGCACCACCACCTCTAACTTCTCCAGCACATCCAACACCAGATTTGACGCCCTCTATCCACCGTGACCCTCCTTCTCTCGTTTCCTGGCCAGATCCGGTCGCCGAGCGCCAACTCCATCACTGGGCCGCGCCCGTCGTCATCTCTGACAGGCTGACATTAAACGGGTAAACGGGTTGACCCGTCTAACCCGTGGGTCAACCCGATCCGACCCATTTATTCACGGGTCGTAAAACGGGTCGACCCGTTTATGACCCGAATCCAATAACATCAAACCCAAACCCGTTTATTTCGGGTCGGGTCGGTCGGGTTTATGGGTCATGACCCAGATTGCCACCCCTAATCATAACAGATTGTTGAAACTGTTATAATATATACTATTAAAAAGAATCAAAAACATGAAACATAAATCTAGGAAAGAAATGAGGAATGAGTCTCCATTTCTTTGTTGCTTATATAAGCCTTCTTTCATAGGCATAGGAGAAGTAACGTTACAACTTCACCATAATGAAAAGAAAGTTAATAGGAGTAACGTGGAGGTCAGGTGAGTTTCGGAGGAGAGACTTTAGTAAGGTGGTCATCCGTATGTAGTAAATGTAAGACAAGAATCGTCGCAAAAGACTACAAACATTAGGAATATTATAGATTATATAACTGAAACAATCATGAAAAAATAATAAAAAAATTTTTCTATTAATTGAATCTATTACCCGGTCCTAAGAGTGCAAATGCAATACGAGGAGTGCAAATGCAATACAAAAATACCCGCTAATACAAATTAGCAGTACGCCATAAGTCACCTCATAGATGGTCAACACAATTTTTTTTAATCTTTCATAATGAAAGCTCAAACTTGTAACGTGAACGTGTTTGAGGTGTCCACATAAAAAGGAAACGAAAACCCTTTTGCCAACAACCAAAGTATACTATTATTTGTTTGACTATTATTTCGTAAACCAGCTTAAGCTCCTGTTGGGAGTACAAAAATAAAGAATGGGTTTTGAGGTATTCGGTTGGCCCTGTAGTGAAAAGTCTCAATCTTTGGATGTTGATCCAATGGTTGGGAGCAAGATCACCTAAAATGATTAAAAAGTAAAGTAATAAATAAGAGAGCAGGAAACAGTAAATGTGACTTTGACTACAGTAACTAAACACACATGTTTGGGAGTTTTGGGATGAGTTTTGGAGGATTTTTCTAGTCCACCAAAACCCAGGTGTGGCCTTGATTCATGGAATTTCAGAGATGCCACCGAATCCCAAATCAGTGGGTCTTCCTGGATTAGAATTTTATTTTTTGATTTTACCATCAATGTAGAATATAATATTTGTCACTTCGTATGATAAGGGAGAGTTATATTGGTCGGACCCTCCCTCTTAGGTGGCCTTTGGTAAGGGGATAAGTCATTTCGGATTAAGGGAAATTGCCAGTAGGAAAGTAAGGATAACCCATGGGGATGGAGTAATTCCACTTTAAGAATAGAAATCGTAGTTTTTTATTAGATTGATTGGAATAAGAAAATAGTGTTTCGTTGTAAAATGTAGATTAAGAATAGGAATCGTAGTTTTTTATTAGAATACTTTGTCAATTTGAACCCTCCATATTTGTTTTTGGTGTATCATAACTATTATTTTTTTTTTTTTGCAGAATAGGACCCGAAACCCATTTTATTACCATGTTACCCATGCCAACCAAGGTATGCCCTTCAATATGTCTACCATGCCACATGGCATGGTCATCGTGGCTACCACATGATGTGGCATGGGGATGTGGCATGGTGACATAGCAATACATCCCCATACGAACTGACTTATATTAATAAAATATTATTAATTATAAATATATATTATTAAAATAATATAAAGTAAATAAATTTTTACATGATGTGGACCAATCGTGATATGACACGAGACATGTGGGAGCCACTTATATGAATATTTTATTATATTAACATATTAAAAATATTATTTAATACACTACACATAGGAAAATTGTGAGAACTGTTAGCCCAGATATTGTTTTGATGATGTTAATATATATTTGATGATAAAATAATGATTTAATATTATTATCCCTTAATTTGGAAAGCATTAAATCATATTTAAAGTGTTTTTGTACTGACGGTCGATACGACGGATGATGCATGGATCGACCGTGGGATATGGCGGTTGATGGAAGGATCGACTGTGGAAGCTGACAATGGGAAAATAGGCGACGGTCGATGTGACGGTCGATGGACCGATCGACCGTGGCCTATGTGACTTGGCTCGAAGGAGCGACGGTCGATCGGTGCATCTACCCTGGGAAGAGGTTTTCGCAACAGAGCCTGACGGACGATGTCACGGTCGATGGGACGGTCGACCGTGCGGCGTTACGGTCGATAGGCGGATCGACCGTGCGGTGCGACGGTCGATTGGTGGATCGACCGTGGCTCAAGAAAAGGCTGGCGGACGATGTCACGGACGATGCGACGGTCGACCGTGAGCCCAGAAACTAGCCGTCAAAGAGCCGTTGCAGGAGAAAGAAATAGCCGTTGGGAGGCTATTTGGAAGGGTTGGAAGCTCAGCTATAAAAGGGAAAGTCCAGCAAACTTGCCAAGTGCCAAGGACTTAGAGGGAGCTAAGTGATTATTGTGATAATATTCTAGCAAGTTTTATTCTCTTTATTTGTGACCTAAACCTTTGTAAAACTACTTCAAGTGTGAAGTAGACTTTGAGAGAGAGATCCAATAGTGAGACTGGAGAGATTGTAAGGTTACCAAGCACCCGTAAGCTTGGTGGATAGGCTGCCAAGCACCCGTAAGCTTGGTGAGAAGCTTGTAAGAGTTCTTGCAAGTAGTGGAACCCCAAGGAGGTCCTTGGGAGAAGTGGACGTAGGCATGGTTGGCCGAACCACTATAAAAATCATGCTGCAATCTCTCTAACTCTCCTTTATCCTTCTATTTAATTGCTTAATTATCTATTCATATCATTTACAAGCATACAAGTTTATTAGACTCCTCCTACCTAGTTTTTTTTTCTTTATCGATCATTGTTTAAAGCCTAAGATTACTCCCCCCTCTTAGAGCTTCAATTGATATCAGAGTTTGGTCTCTATTTTTGTGGTGTAACAACCCATAGAGGATCCTAGATCGATATGGAAAACATAGAAGGACAATCCACAAATAGGCCACCTTACTTCAATGGTTCAAACTATACATATTGGAAGAATAGGATGGAAATATTTATAAAATCCATGGATTATGAAGCATGGATGGTTATTGAGGATGGCCCAACTATTCCTACCAAAATTCTTGAAGGAAATGAAGTGCCTAAGGCTAAGAGTGAGCTCACCCGTACTGATTTGAAAATTTTGCAAGTCAATGCCAAAGCCAAAAATTTCTTATTTTGTGCCCTTAGCCCTGATGAATTTAATAGAATTTCAGCTTGTAAATCGACTAAGGAAATATGGGAGAACCTTGAGATAACTCATGAAGGAACTAGCCGAGTAAAGGAGTCTAAGATTAGCATACTTGTTAATGACTATGAGTTATTTTCTATGAAGGATGATGAAAATATAAATGAAATGTTTACTCGCTTTACCAATATTATAAATGTTCTTGATTCTCTTGGTAAAAGCTATACTAATGATGAGAAAGTGAGAAAGGTTCTTAGGTGTCTACCTAAGTCATGCGATCCCAAGGTTACGGCAATCGAAGAAGCTAAAGATTTAACCAAGCTGCCCCTTGATGAGCTAATGGGTTCTCTCATGACATATGAGATGAACATGGAGAGGAGCAATGATGGAGAAAGGAAGAAAAAGAAAACCATTGCTTTTAAGTCAACATACAAGGATTCATCCGACTCAAGTGATGAAGATGATGATGAGGAGATGCAAAAGATCACAAGAAGAATCCAACGAATCATCAAGAATCAAGGAAAGAAAAATCCCAAAGGTGAAAAAGAAAAGTCCTCTTCTTACTTAAATAAAATTACTTGTTATGAGTGTAGGAAGCCCGGACATTACATGTCGGATTGTCCAAAGCTCAAGAAATCTTCAAAGAAGAAGAAAAAGGCCAAAGAAGAAAGTGACTCAAGCTCCACCTCCGAAGAAGAAGAAGAAGAAGAAGAAGAAGAAACAGCACATCTTTGTCTAACTGCCTTCGAAATAAACGAAAATAAAATTGACAAGTGGAGGCGCAAGGTATTTAAAGGAGTATAACATTTTGGGGTATAAGGTAATGGAGGTATGTCTTAAATTTTCAATATATGTCTCCTCCATTACATCTTCTTATTCCATTTTTTTTTTTAAAAATAGTTTATTGTTTAAAAATGGTTTAAGAAAGTCTTTTGTGTGAAGATTTGATTACTTTTTACAAATGACCATTTTGATTATAAATCTTCATTTGGTATATTGTTTTGAGATGATTTTAAAACTGTCTATTTGTTTCTCTTAAGAAATGTTTTTGTTTTAAACTTGATTCTTCTCCCCCCCTCTACCAAATCTTTTTGATAATGTCAAAGAGGGAGAAATATTGTGATATCAGTTTGGTTTGAAAGCTCTTAAAACTTTTTTATTCTACATACTTGAAACCTTTTGATGTTTAAAGGATTTACTGGAGATTTCATGAGAATATAATTCATGATCAAATATCATGTCTCATTTTACATTTTTCTATACAAAGAGGTACATAGGTCATATTTTACACTTTCATATCGTTTGACCTATAATCAAGCCTGATGTATCTTTTTAGTGATATATGACTTGTTGCCTCAGAGAAATTCACTTTAGAACATATTTTATGAGGTAGATGGATGCATGAATTAAGAGGGAGCTTTCAAAGTTTTATCATCACAATTTAAAATGTTGCCATAATCAAAAAGAGGGAGATTGTTAGCCCAGATATTGTTTTGATGATGTCAATATATATTTGATGATAAAACAATGATTTAATATTATTATTGTCACACCCCGACCCAGAAAACCCATCCAGGACGGGGCGTGAGGGTCCTAACTCTATTCATCATCAACCGGCGCAGTACAAGCGGAAATGGTAAACAATTTAAGCAAAAGTATTCCAGAGGCTAAGCAGATTTTAATAATAATAAAACATCAAGTCTTACAATATCTGAGTTCCAAATTACAGATTTATACCAAATTCCAAACTATCTCCAAAATGGTTACAACATGTTATATATATCAAAAATACAACAGTTACTTCCTCCAACAAACCTCAGACGCCTCTGGATGTACCTGCGCCGCCAAAAGCCGAACCAGACGGCTCCACTGAAAAAGGACCGCCGCCTGCACCTGCAAACGCAGCCCGGGTAGGAATGAGCAAAAAGCCCAGTAGGGTTCTACTCTACGGCACACTGAAAGGAGGAAAACACCAACAGTGTTGTCTCCCAGCCTAAGTCTAACGGATGCCACGGGTCCCATAACCCACCGATGTCCCAAGGGCTCCTGTCATGAACCTCTCTCTTGGTCGCTCTACCAAGATCACCCTAAGCACTGACAGGGGAACAGTACCATGCAAGATCAGCCTTACCCAGCAGGGATACCACTGCCTGGGGACCACGTCGGGAGCACATCGGTTGCGTCCTTAGCACTTGGCCTTGGAAGACAACACGACCTCTAAACCTCGAACACTGATCAGAGTCAACTAGCGTGAATCCTCAAAAGACAAGAGACTTGATCAACAATCACACCCTACTCCTAGCTACCCATCCACGGTCCTAAGGCTAGATCCGAGCTACCCGAGAGCCTCGGATCGGCGACCTAAAACATCGCCCGCCTAACCTCAAATGCTTCTAATGCATACAATGCATGAGCTTAAGCAAGCATCTAACCCTAGATGTCTCTATATGTCACATCAACAACTATAAGTTCAACAGATATACAATAGCCCTCGGCACTCGCCGGCAAGAGGCTAAGGTTCCACAATTCCTCATTAGCTAGCACTCATAACTAGCCAATGGTTAAGCAAACAACTAAGCATTTAACCGCTACCAAATATGTATTTTCTATCAGGACTTGAATTAAATGCAAGCACAACCATAAGTTTGCTAAAAAGAGAGGAAACTCGGATCAAACATCAAACCCGATGAAAGTCCTTTGAAAACATCACGAGATCCACCTACAAGCTTCCCTACATGTTTAAGATTCAATCGAGATTGAAGGCCATTTAAGAAAAATCAGAAAACACTGTTCAAAGGGCCACGGACGATGCCACGGTCGATCCGTGCATCGACCGTGGGGCCACGGACGATGCCACGGTCGATCCGTGGATCGACCGTGAGGCCCACACGAAGAAAATCAAGGGCGACGGTCGATCCAACCATCGACCCTGAACAGCCCAAAACCAACCAGAGCCTGACGGTCGATGCGACGGTCGATCCGACGGTCGACCGTCAGGTAAATGGCGAAAAAGCTAAGGTCCCACGGTCGATCGATCCATCGACCCTGGGAACCCAAAATCTCAACAGAGCCCGACGGTCGATCCGACGGTCGACCGTCAGGCCCAAAGCAAACATACTAAAGCTGGACGGTCGATACGTCGATCGACCGTCGATCGACCGTCGAGCCTGACGGTCGATGCACCGATCGACCGTCGAGCTCAAAACGCAGTATTTCGGAAATCCATTTTCTAAGATTTGAAGGATCAAAACATGTTAGAATACAATCAAACTTTGCAAGCAAGTATATTTTGAAGTGAGGGATCTAATGATGCAAAGAAATCCATATTTGGACGGTTAAATCCCATTTTAGGTCGGAAAACCAAAACCGACGAAACTTCGACAATACGGAAAACGAACCGTTACAATACCAGAATTTGCAAAGCAAGAATACAAGGAATGACCTACATTGCACACCATGAACTACAAGCATTCTAACATGGCATTCACAGCACAACCATAAACATCCTAGCCTAGTAGAACCCGATCCAAGGATCGAGGTAGAAACACCTACCTCAACAGCAAAGAAGCTCTCCACGCGTCCAGCCAACCTTGCCACGAAGATCCTCTGCTCAAAGCCCAGCCTTCCAAAGTCTACCCAGCCGGAGGAGAAGGGAGAAGAAGGGGAAAACTTGGCTGGAGAAGAGAAGAACCAGGGAAAGAAGGAAGGAAGGGAGAGAAGAAGAGAGGGGGAAAAGAGAAACCGGGTAGGTTGGAGCCAACTGCTCCAACCACCCCTAGTCATCAGGCCCTTAACGGGCCAGGCCCACTAACGGGCCAGCAGCCTAACTAACGGGTCAGCCCGTTCGACCCGCTCACGAGCCCGAGCTGGGATCTTCCGATCCCAGGGTCCACCTAACCATCCTAAACAACCACATACATCAATCCAAGGCCGTGGGTGCAACGCGGGTGTGAAACCGACCACCATGGGCATATTTACCAAAATGTCCCTGGGTCCAAACCGCCACACGATCGCCCGATCGTGCCCGATGCGGAACCAAATCAACAGAAAACCGGCTCTCGACCCACGTGGTCAAGTCAAGTCCGAGGGACGGGCCCTCACAATTATCCCTTAATTTGAAAAGCATTAAATCATATTTAAAGTGTTTTTGTACTGACGGTCGATGCGACGGATGATGCATGGATCGACCGTGGGATATGGCGGTTGATGGAAGGATCGACCGCCGAAGCTGACAATGGGAAAATAGGCGACAGTCGATGTGACGGTCGATGGACCGATCGACCGTGGCCTATGTGACTTGGCTCGAAGGAGCGACGGTCGATCGGTGCATCGACCCTGGGAAGAGGTTTTCACAACAGAGCCTGACGGACGATGTCACGGTCGATGGGACGGTCGACCGTGAGGTGTTACGGTCGATAGGCGGATCGACCGTGCGGTGCGACGGTCGATTGGTGGATCGACCGTGGCTCAAGAAAAGGCTGGCGGACGATGTCACAGACGATGTGACGGTCGACCGTGAGCCCAGAAACTAGCCGTTAAAGATCCGTTGCATGAGAAAGAAATAGCCGTTGGGAGGCTATTTGGAAGGGTTGGAAGCTCAGCTATAAAAGGGAAAGTCCAGCAAACTTGCCAAGGACTTAGAGGGAGCTAAGAGATTATTGTGATAATATTCTAGCAAGTTTTATTCTCTTTATTTGTGAGCTAAATCTTTGTAAAACTACTTCAAGTGTGAAGTAGACTTTGAGAGAGAGATCCAATAGTGAGATTGGAGAGATTGTAAGGTTACCAAGCACCCGTAAGCTTGGTGGATAGGTTGCCAAGCACTCGTAAGCTTGGTGGGAAGCTTGTAAGAGTTCTTGCAAGTAGTGGAACCCCAAGGAGGTCCTTGGGAGAAGTGGACGTAGGCATGGTTGGCCGAACCAGTATAAAAATCCTGGTGCAATCTCTCTAACTCTCCTTTATCCTTCTATTTAATTGCTTAATTATCTATTCATATCATTTACAAGCATACAAGTTTATTAGACTCCTCCTACATAGTTTTTTTTTCTTTATCGATCATTGTTTAAAGCCTAAGATTACTCCCCCCCCTCTTAGAGCTTCAAGGACCCGTACCTCCAACCCGATTCGACTGCGTAGGTCGAGGGTCTAGTTCGGTTGGTTTGGCTTGGTTGGTCTTGCATCGCAATGTCTTTTGATCATTGCGGCTATAGGGGTAATTTGGTAAATTACCCTTGGCAGAGTTGGTTTCACACACGCGTAACGCACATACGGCCTTGTAATGATGTATGTGCTTTATCAGACCATTAGGGGAACCTCAGATCAGAGGATTGAACTCCGATCTGAGTTTGATCATTAAGGATCGAGATTTGAGCGGCTAGGATCGGATCTGGTTGATCGAACAGCCATGATCTAACTTAAGCTAATCGTATAACCCCCCCCCCCCCAAAAAAAAACCCTTTCTCTCGTTAGGGAGGCCCGATCGTGTTCCTTCGAAGGAGAGAGAGAGAGAGGCAGCGACGACCATATCGGGAGAGAGAGAGAGAGAGCGGCGTCAACCGCGAATAGAGAGACCACCGACGATGACCGTGGCCAGAGGATGAGATCTCGACCAGCGTGGCAGCGGCACTCGTGATCGGAAGCGAGAGAGAGAGGTAGGCCACGGCCGGAGGAGAAACCGATGGTGACCGGACGAGATCAACGACGAGCTTGGCGACGGTGACCGTGGCTGGAGAAGAGAAGAGAGGAGAGGAAATCTCAGCCAAGATCAAACCGAGAGGTAGGGAGCTCTACCCTAATCTTGGATTAGGCTCTTTGGATGGGTTCTGACGCATTCTAGCTCAGGATCTGGATGTTTCTTCTTCTTCTTCCTCTCGTTTTGCTATTGTGACGTGCATCTTGAGTTTTTCTCCTTGATCTCGTGGCCCTCTTGCGATTCATTTTTCTTCTCTTATTACTGCCATGCTCTGTTCTCTCTTGATGCTTTGTGATGCCATGTTTTCCCCTGCTGCCATGCTATGTTTTCCCTTGATGCTATGTGATGCTTTACCTTGCCCTTGCTGCCCTGCTATGCGATGATTTTCTTTGCCCTTGCTGCCATCCTATGCGATGCTTTGTCCCTCACCCCTTACTGCCATGCTCTGTTCTCTTAGCTAAGGTATATATCTGGTGGCTTGCTGAATTGATATGTTGTTTCCTCTCTGTTTGGATTTCCGATGAGATTTGCTCCCCCTTTCTCTGATTCGATGGTTTTCGAAGCTAAGCTAGTGGTCTTGTCGGATTCTGTTGGGTTGGCCCTTACTGGTTGATACTATGGGTTGGTTTGGATTGGCTGGATGTCATTGGGGCTTCATTGCTTGATTGGAATGATTGCTACAACTGCCAGATTTCCTTTGGATGGACCGCCCTACCCTGTCCGATATACTTTTAGATTTCTTTGGGATCAACTGGTTATAGTTGAGCTTTGTCGGATGTTTGGATTTCTTTTGGAATGTTGTGAACGAGTTTTGAATTTCCCCTGTTTTCCCTGACTCTCGGATTTTGGTCCTTCGTGTTTGATTAAATGCCAATAGAAAAGCTTTCCAGTCAAACATATGGTAACCTCTAGCTTCCGTGTTGCTCTGTGGGATTCCTTAATCTGTGATTGCATGCCTTAATTGGTATAGCAGTTAATTTCCCTTCTAAAAACTTGATTATGCTCGATGGCTTGAGGCTTGTGTTGAAGTCCTTGAATGCTTGATTGTCCCAGGTCCTAGCCTTCCGACCGATTGGGACAGGTGCCAACCGATCCGAAGCCAGGCAAAGGTCCACATTGCTACAGATTTTGGAATTTCCTTTATTTTCCTAGTTGAATTGATCTTGTATAATTGTTTGGATTAGATATGACCCCTCAATTTAGTTCTATGCCAAATTTTATCGTCGTCCCCGTGCTTACTGTAAATTGCCATTCATCAATGCCAATTATATGACCTTATATCATGTTGAAGCCTAGGGCCGGCGGTGTGCATGTTTCTATTTCTTTATGGGTTAACCGAGAGGGTGATGACCCTCAGGAATGTGTAGCCTGGTTGGGCCGATTGTGTGCCCTTTCGTGTTGGATGATGTTGATTATGGTTGAATGTTTGTACCTTTAGTTGTATGTTGATAGTTGATGCATGTCTGTCTCTTATCTCGTTATCTTGTTGTCTTGTTATATTTAACAAGTGTTCCATGATTTGGCATGTAAATACATCTAGGCCTAGTTATTTGAATAGACTCATGCATGATGCTTGCATTAGAGGCATTAAGGGTAGGTGGTAGGTGATGGATTCGATCGTCGATCCGGAGTTCTCGGGTAGCCTAGATCTAGCTCTAGGACCGGGATTTGGGTAGTTGAGGATTAGGACGTGATTGTCATCGAATGATCATGTTTGCTAACATTTGAGGATATTGCTATAGTCGACTATGAACTATATTCTTATACTTGAGGATCTCCGAGGCCAAGCGCTGGCCAAGCGCTAAGGATGGTTGTCGATGTCCCTGACATGTGTCCCCGGGAGAGATGATATGACTGGGCAGAGTGGTACCTGGAAAGGACCCCGTAGTCTTTGCTTCCTCTCTTTTTTTCTTGGGTGAGGTCACTCATCCCGGGACCAGACTTCCCAATGGGTCACCCATCCCGGGACCACTCCAAGGCAAGCACGCTTAGCCTTGGAGTTTTCTGACGGATCACTGCCATCATGGCATTAAAATACGTTGTGTCTTATAAGGGTTATTAATATACTTATTATCTACGTGGGGTTGCTTACTCGGTTACCTGACCACATGCCCTCTAGGCGAATACCGACACCCAGGTACCCCGGGTCTCACAATGCAGGTCAATGCAGTTCCTTCTTTCAGCTGGTCTTTTGGAAGACGGTGTGACAAAGTGATGGAGGATTTGGAGCTTCGATGAGTTCTTCTACAGTTAATTTACAATTTTAATCAAGGGTTAATAACACTTTACTCCCATCTAGTTTAGCAAATTATCATTTTACACCCAAGATTTTCAAACGTGACAAAATGGACCTTGAAGTTTTCAATTAGGTCGATTTAAACCTAGACGGGGACGTCGTTAATTAGGTAACGGCGTTCAGATCATCTTCGACACTATCCTTTCAGATCCGCCATCTGCGACGACGAATCTGACGATCCAACCAATTGGATTGACTCCCCAGAGCCTTGCGATCTCTCCTATATCATCGCCATTCTCGGGCGACCTTGTTTCATCGTCGATCAAGTTTCGACGCGTTCTCAGCCGTCCAAATCACCTCCGGCGCCATCCCTTCCAAAATTGCCGCCTCTGGCAACGAATCCGGTGATCCAACCCATTGGATTGACTCCTCAGAACCTTGCGATCACTCATGTACCATCGCCGTCCTCCAGCGGCCTTGTTTCACCGTCGATCGAGTTTCGACGCGTTCTGAGTCATCCAAATCACCTCCAATGTCGTCCCTTCCAAAACTGCCACCTCCGGAAACAAATCTGGCGATCCAACCCATTGGATTTACTACCCAGAACCTTACGATCTCTCTTGTACCATCGCCATCCTCCGGTGACCTCGTCTCGCTGCCGATCGAGCTTCAACGCGATCTCGGCCGTCCAGATCACCATCACTCGGATTAACGATGTCCCCCGCCAGAGTTCAAATCAACCTAATTGAAAACTTCATGGTCCATTTTGTCATGTTTGAAAATATTGGGTGTAAAATGAGAATTTGCCAAACTAGAGGGGAGTAAAGTGTTATTATCCCTTTAATCAATGATGTACAAATTAATGTATCATTCAATGTATTTGAGAACATAATTATATGATTCTTAATCTAGTTGTATTCGAGAAATTGTTTTAATATTCGTTAATGTAGACATTTGAGGAATGTAATCATTAGTTATTTGTTTTAATTATAATTTGTTCAAATTCGTAGTTGTAAATTAATTATCAATTGAAGTCATTTATGCCTATCGATGAAATTGTACAGGGTTCAAACTGAGGAAATAAAAGGGAGACTCTCACGATTTGCTTTTAGAAACAGGTTCAGGTTGCTCACGCCTCGACCTAGATGTGTTTTTTGGGTTGGGATGTGACAAAAATATTTCTAAGCACGCAAAAAATTTTATACGCTAATAAAACCGTATACTAAAATGTTCACGCGCTAACAAAAATAAATATTTGAGTGAAGAATAACAAACATGCACAAAAAAGTTACCGCGAGTACAAAATTTCTTATATGCTCATTGTAATTTTTGCGTGCATGTTCGGAAGCGTATAAAAATGTCTACACGTACAGAAACATTTTTTCTACGAGTACTGTATACAATAGTATTAATAATATATTTATTATAATAAAAAGTTAATATAAGATTGTCTGACATGGCATGTCATACCATGATTGGTCCACATCATGTAAAAAAAGTATTTATTTCATATTATATTTATAATATATATTAAATTAATATAAGTGGGCCCGTATGGGGATCCATTGATGTGCATGACCTTGCCACATCACCATGTAATGCTATGCCCCATCCGAGGGCAATTTTTTAATAAATATTTTATATCTTGCCTTACTTGAAACGTCAAAATACTTTTTATACTTGGTGGGATAAAAATTGGGATAGAAATCATGGTGAAGTTAAATGGGGATAGGATAAGTTATATACCCATTTTTTAAGATAACCCATCTTATCCCGATTTTCATATCCTCATCAATGGTACCGTTTGGTCACGGGATAGACTATTCCGGGTTTAGAGATGATAGCGATTAGTATGTTGGATAAGTAGTGAGATAAAGTTTATCCACTTATGGTGTTTGGTTGAAAAATAGGGATAAATCAGTAATTATTATTTGGGATAAGGAAATGGTGTTCGAATGGAAAATGTACCTAATCGGGGTAAGGCACTTGTTCATTCACCAAATCAATATGTGCTGGCCAAACATCATCCCTAATATCATCACACACCGGCGAAATATTATTCCAAACATCATGAACAAGCGAGGCCTCATTAGGAATCTCATAGTTGCATGCGTCACTAACATTGGTAAATTAGGTGTAACAAGCCTCGTCATTAGAACTAAGGAACACAAGCTCATTTCCACAATCATCAACCTCATCATAATAAGATTTCATCAAGGATGTTAATTGTCCAATTTGAACTTCCATATTAGGTAATAATTGTGAATGAGAACGTAGAATTTGGTATAAAGATTAATAAGATTCCATCAAGAAGCTGAAAAGAGTATATTGATCAACTTTAAAGATTAAACTATACCTGCTTATGAAGAACCAGATAATGTGCCATACATAGTTAGAAAGTTCTTGAAGTCTAGTTTCTGAAGAATTTTACGGTTCGTGATTCCGAGTTTCCTAGAGGAAGTTACGACAATTTTAGTACCAATCACGCTGTCTGGATGGCAAAATAGTAAATACTCAGGAAAGGAAGATCGATCCTACACTCATAGTAGGATCGATCCTTCTATGCAGCAGACCTGACATAACGCATACTTTTCAGATGATCATGGAAGGATCGATCCTACTATCCATCCTACTGGGCAAGATCAATCCTACACCCAGAGAAGGATCGATCTGACTCGGGCATAACCAGAAATTGAAGATTTTGATGCAAAGGATCAATCCTACACCTATGGAATGATCGATCCTACTTTCCCAGTAGAGAAAATCAACGGTTCAGATCTAATCCGAGGATGGAGACACTTAAGGCTATAAATAGGACTCTTTCTAGGGGTTGAGGGGGGATTTTCTGGATACTTTTGGCTGCTACTTTCTATTTTTTTATATTTTTCCTAGGTTTTCTCTAACTTTATGGAATCTTTTGGAGGATTGTTTTTGATGGCCCTGCGTGGCTAAATCTTGATTCTTGGTCAAGGAAACTGAAACCTCGGAATCAATGAAACTGTGAAATCTAATCTATTTTTATTGTTCAGTTTATACTTGAGTATTGAATGTTATTCTGTGATTATCTTCATGATTGTTTCATCTAATTGCTAGGAGGCCTACTAGTATATTATTCATCGCAATCTACTGCTAGGTTAGATATCAAATCCGTAATTGTTTGATCCCTCTATTTCGTGCATTAGAGTTGATGAGTATTATGATTGATTTCGAATGATATATTCAAGGGAATGTATAGATGTTTGTGGGTGTAATCCCTGAAAACTCTCAGGAGACTATAACTCCTCTACTAGGGTAACCCATGGGTTTAAAGGCTTGTTGCACATGCTAAGTGCAATCGTGAAACTTACGAAAGTGGCTAGTTAGTTTTATTGCTTTCTTTTTATCTTTTCTTTGCTCGAGGACTAGCAAAGTGTAAGTTGGGGGGTGTGATAAGTCACTAAATCTTCATAATTAAACCCCTTAAATTACATTTGTTAGGCCTAAAGTGGTTGTATTTGATGTCATATTGCTTGATTTCAGGTTTAAGTAGGATTTGAGAAGAAATACAAGAAATTCGGCCAAAAATCACTAAATTCTGCAAAAAGACTGCTTCGTCGACTGTGTGGAAATAAATCTCCAGAAATTCTACAAATCTCCAAATATTCTGAATTTCTGGGAGTTGAAAGAAGACTTCAAGATCTACAACTTTCATGTTGAAGACTTTGTGAGTTTCTCTATAGATTGGCGCCAGGTTTGAAGCAAAGTCAGAAGTATGAAAGCTGAAATTTGAGAAAGGCTGAAATTAATTGATGACGTGGCAGACCCAGTCTGACTTGAGCGATGGATCGGATTTGAGTCCGATCGATCGCTTCGATGACGTCAGCAACTCGGAATTTAGGGAAATTAGAGTTTAAGTTCAACTATAACTCCTAATTCCGGGATTAAGGGTTTCTATTATATTAAGGGGTGATTCCAGCCGAAAATTATCATCTTTTGGACCACTTTTGGAGGAGAAGGCTAGGGTTTTGAAGATGGAGATCTTTCCGCGGGGATCGACGGCTTCCTTCCCAGCACCTATGGATCTCTCATAGAAGATGAGTAGCTAATTCTTAACTTATGGATCTCATGAAACCCTAGTGTAGCTTTTGATTTTCTTTGGTTTGATTCTTCTAAACTTCTTCTCAATATGATCTCATAAATATGATTTTAATGATTAGAGATTTAAGGGAACAGAGTTCCTTTGAAGTATTTTCAGTCGTATGAGCTTTCTGTGATTGTTTATACAGATTTATGAGATGGTTTTCATGTGATTTATGATTTGCTAGTGAGATAGGCTATGCTAAGTTAGGATAGGTTGTGCCAAGATCATTAGGAGTAGTATAACTTAAAGTAATCGTAGGATCGAAGATAACCTATGCCAAGAAAGATAGGCTATGCCGTTAGGAACATAAATCTTATTTTAGGGATTCATGTGAGCTTGTAGTCATATGATCCATAATGTTGAGAGAAGTGAACAAGAGGATAACTAGAGAAGATTAGAGGTGAAGCTAGGGTGGATTGAGTAATCCCTAGGTAATTCATCACTTGGTTCCAATCCCGATCACTTTACTTGCTTTCTTAGGTAATTATTAGATAATTTTACATTCAATTCTGATTATTCCGCATAGGATTTTGAGTTTTGAGTATTGATTTCAGTTTCCATCTTTTTCCCTGTGGATCGACTCCGGATTTCACCACTAGTCTACGTAGTAGTATTAGTGATTGAATAAGGATATAAATTTAAGATTTGATTGAGGTTAGCAACGTTTTAACGACAACGTTTGCGAGGGATCAGTGTGCCTATTGTACAATTTCTGTCTGACGGCGGTGCATGTCATCGTAATGCCGGAATTTGGATTGAAACGTGATAACACTGTAATAGCTTAGTTCTCTTTTATGTCTTATATGATAAATTGAACATGCCTGATGAGATGTCATGTAGAGACACCAAGGCCTAGTTGTTTGAATAGGCTCATGCATGATGATTGCATTAGAGACATTCAGGCTAGGTGGTAGGCGATGGATTCGATCGCCGATCCGGAGTTCTCGGGTAGCCCGGATCTAGCCCTAGGACCGGGGCTTGGGTAATCGAGGATTAGGACGTGATTGTCATCAATAATCATGCTTGATATCATTTGAGGTTATTGTTATAGTCGACCATGTTCAATATTATTGTAATTGAGGTGTAGAGGTCGAGTCGGGTCTTCAAGACCAAGTGCTAAGGATGGTTGTCGATGTCCCTGACATGCGTGTCCCCGCGAGAGATGGTATGACTGGGCAGGGTGGTACCTGGACAGGAGCCCGCAGTCTTTGGTTCCTCTCGTCTGTTCTTGGGTGAGGGTGGGACCTGGACAGGAGCCCACGGGAATCGACGGGGTCATGTGGCCCTTGACATACCTTAGGCTTAGACGGAGAACGACACCATTGATGTTTCCTTTCCTTTCTCTGCGACCTAGAGTAGAACCCTACTGGGCATTGTTGCTCACCCTACCTGGGCTGCATCGACGATGCAGGTCGATGCAGTTCCTTCTTTCTGGTGTTCTTTTAGAAGATGGCGCGGTATTTCGAGGTGATCGAGGACTTGGAGCATTGAGGAGTTCGTCAACATATAATTTACAGCTTTAATCTATGATGTACAAATTGATGTGTAAATCGAGGTATAACATGATGTATTCAAGAATAGAATTGTATGAGTAATGATTCGATTGTATTTGAGAAATGTAATATTTAGTTATTTACCATGTTATCATTGTACAAGTTGAATTCGGTATATTATGAAATGTACAGGTTTCTCGTGCTATAATTATAAAAGGGATTATGTCGAAATTTTTTACGAACTTGAGCATTAAATTGTTTAAATTCATAGCAGTTATATACTTGTGCGCCAATTGATGATGTAAACATGCAGGTTTATGTGACTCACGCCTCGATCTGGATGGGTTTTCTGGGTCGGGACGTGACAGTTTGGTATCAGAGCCGGTTCCCAGCCGTAAATTGTACCAGCGAGGACGTGGGCCTCCAAGGGGGGTGGATTGTGAGGCCCGCTAGGTCTACCGTGGGACAAGATGCCTGCGCCTGGAGAGCGGGGCTGAGTCGGGTAGCCTTGCCTGCGCCTGGAAGACGGGGCTGAGTCGGGTAGCCATGCCTGCGCCTGGAGGGCGGGGCTGAGTCGGGTAGCCGGGTAAGCAATCCCACAACGCCTGGGTATGGTCCGGGGTTCGATATAAGTACATAGTAAGTCCTTAATAGACACAACGTGTTTTAAAGCCGTGATGGTAGTGATCCGTCAGAAAACTCTATGGTTAAGCGTGCTCAACCTGGAGTAGTCACACGATGGGTGACCTACTGGGAAGTTTTCCCAGATTTCTGCGGTGAGCCAAAAGCGGACAATATTGTGTCGGTCCGCAGCACCGCTGGGCGGATCCTGGTCGGACCGGGAGCTCGCGGGCCGTGGCCGAGGCCCAGTGGAGGGCCGGGGTGTTGCAGTAGAAACAAGAATCCACAAAGCCCAGCAAAACAGAGGAGAGAAAATGGGGAAACATGCTCACAACACCTAGCTTCCGCCATGGCAGCAAGGGGGAAGAATACAGGGAACACGGATACAGGGGAGAGGATGAACAGAGGAGGAAAGCCTCGAAAGCCCAGAGAGAAATCCGATAAAACCCCAAGCTTAACATCAGATCCATCAAACTGGAAAAAGGGGAAGCAAATCTCGTCGAAATCCACCATTAACTCAAAGATCTAAGCAACGGCATGCAATGGAAGAGAAAGAACATCAACAGAGCAGCAACAACCAAACAACTGAGCCCCAGCGTCCTAATCTAGCATGCATCAATCCCTACCTAAACTAGTAGAGTCCTAAACCAAGTTTAGGGAAGTAACCCTATGTCACACCCCGACCCAGAAAACCCATCCAGGACGGGGCGTGAGGGTTCCTATCACTATTCATCTCCAATTGGCATGACACAAAGCGGAAAAGACGGATAATTTAAGCAATTTATATTCCAGAGGTGAAACAAATATTCAATTCATATATGAACCTCAAGTTGTACAGATACAAGATTCCATAACAAACTCCTCCAAGGGAAAGATTTATACAATAATCCAAAATTCCTCAAAGGATGATTACAATATACAAATTATCAAAAAGTACAACAGTTTATCCTCCAGCAACCTCAAGCACCTCTGGACGTACTCGCGCCACCAAAGGCCGATCCCGCCGGCTCCACAGAGGAAGAACTGCCGCATGCACCTGCAAACGCAGCCCGGATAGGAGTGAGCGATAAACTCAGTAGGGTTCTACTCTACGGCACACAGAAGGGAGGAAAACAACAACAGTGTTGTGTCCCCGCTCAAGTCTAACGGATGCCACGAGTCCCACAACCATGTCGATGTCCCAAGGGCTCCTGTCATGAAACCTCTCTCATGAACAAGTTACCAGGAGGCCAAGAAACAGTAACATGCAGGATCACCCTTACCCAAGCTGGAATACCAAGCCTTGGGGAACCACGTCGGGAACGCATCGACATCCATCTTTAGCACTTGTCCTTGGAAGACAATACGACCTCTAAACCTCAAATACTGATCAGAGTCAACTATCGCAAATCCTCAATACATGAGATTCCATTATACAATCACACCCTAATCCTGACTACCTATCCACGGTCCTAAGGCTAGATCCGAGCTACCCGAGAGCCTCGGATCGGCGACTCAAACCATCGCCCGCCTAACCTCATATGCCTCTAATGCATACAATCCATGAACTTATTCAAACATCTACCCTAGATGTCTCTATATGCCACAGCATCAATTATAAGTTCAACAGATATACAACAGCCCTCGGCACCCGCCGGCAAGAGGCTAAGGTTCCACAATTCCACATTAGGTAGCACTCATAGCTAGCTAATGGCTAAGCAATCAATTAAACATTCAATTACCAACCAAACATGTATTTAAATGCAAGCCAAACCATCAGTTCACTCGAAAGGGGATACACGCGATTCAATCTTCGATCTCAATAGAAATCCCTTGGAAACTTCATGAAAACAACATGCCAACCTCCCAACATGCTTAGATATCAATCACGTATGAAAGCCAATCAAGAAAAGCCAGAAAACAATGCTCAAGGGCCCACGGTCGGATGCGACGGTCGACCGTGAGGCCACGGTCGATGTCACGGTCGATGCAACAGTCGACCGTGAGACCAAAACGAAGAAAACCATAAGGGCGACAGTCGATCCACCCATCGACCCTGGGAAGCCCAAAACCAACCAGAGCCTGACGGTCGATCCGACGGTCGACCGTGAGGCAAATCGGAAAAAGAGCAGATCCCGCGGTCGATCCATGCATCGACCCTAGGAGACTAAAAACCACACATAGCCTGACAGTCGATGCGACGGTCGATCCGACGGTCGACCGCCAAGCCCAGAAAGAGCGTATCAACGCTTGATGGTCGATGCATCGATCGACCATCGAGCCTTAGGCACAGTTCATCAGAACAGTGCCGGAAATCCAATTTCTTGGATTTCAAGGATCAAATCAAGTTGGAAGTTGATGAAATTTTGCAAGCATGTGTAATTAACGATGGGGAAACCAATGGTATGAAAAAAACACATTTTTGATGGTTAAATCTCCTATCTAGGTCAAAATGGGCAAAAACTGACAAAACGGCGATAATACAGAAACCAGCCGTTAGAATACGGAAATCGCGAGGTAGTAATACTTCAAACCATTCACAACACATGTACAATGAGCTACATAACATTCTAACAAGTATTCCTACAGTGAAGAGACACTAAACCTATCCTAGGAGAACCCGATCACGAGATCGAGGTAGAAAAGTAGGGCAGCTCCTCCACGCGTCCAACCAGTCAAACCGCCAAGATCCGCGCTTCGAAGCCCGCGTCTCCAAGCCCTAGCTCAGCCGAAGGAGAGACAAAGAGAAAGAAGGAGATAACGACAGGGAGGAGAAAAGAGAGAGAAAGGGACAGGGCTTATATAGAGATCCGGATCGATCTCAGCCGTCCGATTCAATCTTTCCCGATCGAGCTCCGATCTTCCGATCGGACGCACCCTGGGGATTCTAATCAAACACATACATCAATCTAAGGCCGTGGATGCAACGCGGGTGTGAAACCGACCACCAGAGAGCATATTTACCAAAATGCCCCTGGGGTCGAAATCGCCATACGATCGCCCGATCATACCCGATGCGGAACCAAACCAACAGGAAAATGGCCCACGACCCACGCAGTCGAGCCAGGTGAGAGGGACGGGCCCTCACACCCTACCTCCAGCGTCGAGCTTGCGTTCTCCTTCCTTTTCTCCGGCCGTGAGTCGTCCTCTCTGTCCTCGTCGGGTCGCGATCGCCATCAAACGCGAGTCGCCGACCACTCCTCTCCAGTCGCGGTCGCCATTACCATCGCCCAGCTCCTCACCAGCCGCCGCCGTCTCGAAGTTCCTCTCCAGCCGCCGTACGGCCGCGGGACGCTCTCCTCTCTCCCCGATCTCTCTCACAACGTTAACCTAACGGGAGAAAAGGGTTTAAGAAGGTTTAGACTTAATCGAGTAGTGATCTACTCGATTAAGTCTTCCGACCCCTAGATCAGCCAGATTCAATCACAACCGTCCAAATCTCGATCAGTACGATCAGACTTAGATCCTTAGATCTGGGGTACTCCTAATGGTCTAACCAAGCACATACATCACTACAATGCCGTATGTGCACTTCACGTGTGTGAAACCAACTCTGTCAAGGGTTATTTACCAAATTACCCCCGGAGTCGCAACGATCAAAGGAGATCGCGAGGCAAGTCCAACCAAGCCAAACCAAATGAACCAGACCCTCGACCGACGCGGTCGGACCGGGTTGGAGGTACGGGTCCTCATAACCTATCACCCTTATAAGAATTTCGTCCTCGAAATTTGATAAGGGTAGGGCCGAAAACAACAGAGCAAAACCACAGCACACCTGCAAAAGACAAGAACGTTAGTAGCCTCACAACATGAGGGACCACACACAAAGGCACCGGGCATCAACGCCTGCAACACAAACCACTGGGCACCAACGCCCGCAACGGCCACACAAGACAAAGAAACACCTCGGGGTGAGAACCACTTGGGACAAACTGCATATTCGCCTCCAGCGCTCCCAAGTTACCCCTACAACACCTCTGCACCTCCAGAGGACTAAAGCTGACTGAACCGTTCTGTCTCTCGAAACTGGTCTCTCCTACCAATCATCTGAATTGACTATCCTCTTGTGTAATGTAGCTGGCCAAGCTCGAATCATCACGTCTGATGACGCACGACGCAACTGAACGACGCCTCCTCGGCACCTCTGTTGCCAACACTGAATGGACCTATGTGTCGTATCCTCTAAAATGACACTCTGTCGCCAAATGTGTCTCCAACAGTCATCGCTTCTGATTTGCACAAAGTTTTCTGTAAACTCTGACCTGATCTATGCTGATCTTCTGAAGGTTGGGTGATGATGTCTGAGTTAGTGGATGAAGCCTCTGCAAGCTATGTCCAACAAGCTAGGAATCAACATGGGATGTCGTACTATGCCTCAAACGGTGCGATGCAAAGCTGGACTGACAACTACCGTAGCAAGCGAACACCACAATGGAAGGTGATCTTGTCAGCTGATATCTGCATCAACTATACATGCTTCCTCTAAGATCTGCATCGTTCTCTTTGACCGCCTCTCTGTCCATAAGTGGGATACCGTGCTGACAGTCAACAATGTGATCATGGGCTTCTGCAAACTGTACTAGAGCCTGCCTTTGAATCTGGAATCATGACCTAACTTGATGAAAGCTGAAACGCCATGCAGCATGTTCACCTCTCCGACATGGGCATGCTAAACTGCTTTGCAGTATCCGTACTCATAGGCAATATAGGTGATGATTTGGCCAATCAGGCTATAATGACCCAAATCATATAAAGTCCTCTCTGCATCCTCTATATGATGATGATGAAGTCCGTCATGCTATGATACCCACTCTGACACTGGAAAGGGTCGTAACAAGTTTGTTATCTATCGACATTCCGCCTCCACTTCCTGACATGTGAGGTTATAAGGAACGAACTCTGCGTCTGACCTCTGCATTTGGTGCCAACTAAGTTGATGATGAAGTCCATGACATATCTCCGTGCCTCCTGGATGAACAACAATAAGGAAGGAGTCGCTCTCACGCACGATACCCTCGCACAGTTTTGAAACTGCTACTCGATCTCTGAAGCACAATCAACTGTCTGCTGCTGCCGCCAGAAACCTCTGTAGGCCCGATGTCGTCGTCCCTCCATGTAGTCATGAGTCTTTGTCTGATCTGTAATAATCTCTTTGGAGACTGCCTGATGACGTCCGGAATGGTGGGTGATGTTTTGACAACCTCTGAGTGGTAAGGAGTGATTTCTGAACTGGATAACTGCCTCCACCTCCACCACTGACAGGTTGCCATTGCCGCTAAAGTTGTTCTAATTTCTCTTGCCCATCTGTTTGAGGTAAGATCTACGGCATTAGCCTAAACTGAAAGGTGATACAAGAAAGGTCGAGGCCTTTCTAGCAACTACCAGTTGCTATCACCCTTAAAGGCACCAACGTGGTGATTTTAAGACAAGAGCTCCAGTCTCCTGGTCAATCTGGTCAACAATCCCGCGGTCCTGAAAATATCTTTGCTGAATTGCGAATGCAGTCTTCGATATCTACTGTCACATATCTACTTTAAGCTCAGCTGGATCAAATAATTCGTCTACCGCTGACACAATCTATATCTTGTGCTGGAAGCTGTCATCGGGATGTTGCAATCCTGAATCTTTATATGATTGTAGCTGGTACGAAGTCCGACCTTCGCGAAGGTCGACAAAACTTTGAACTGACGAGTATCTCGACGATGCACTGCAACGGGCACGTACTCCTCGGAGAACGGAAGGTTCGGGGACAGCCTACTGATGTGACTGCTGAAACTACTGAGACGGCAGAAACTGCCGCACGCGGTCCAGTTGCTCATGGTCCAGAAGAGCGAACACACGTCCTCGACGGTCGCCACTACCCCAAATACAGCCCGGCCTACTCGGCCCTAATGTCTGATGCGTTCGCTGAAGACACTGGCTGAATTACCTCGAACGAACCTCGAGTCCACACCCGGCAATCCTGCGAAGGCGGAATATCATGGAAGCTCCTCAAAAGGACAGCTACACAAGCAACAACAACACGAGGAAAAACCTGCTCTCCCGAGCACCCTCAAAACAAAGGGGGAGGAGATCGCCACAGACTGGTGAACAACCCCAGCTCTCGGCAACCAGAAGGCGCGCTAACCCGCGACTTCCAACGAGAGCAAAACAACGCCGTCATGTGTACCCACAACACCTTCTCACGGCCAACAAACACAACTCGATGCGCGACCAACCAGCGCAAACCGAGGAAGCCATCGAACCCGAACGTGTCTCACTCACACGTGGGCGACGGACACCTAGAGGTCTCCAACCTCTAGCAAACGCCCCGATAAGAGCAACCAACCCAAGCTCTTGTCCCAAATCGATGGCTACTCCTAAAGCCACACCTGACTCCAGTCCCAAGCCAACATAGCTGCACGGGGACGAGTCACAAGGGAGAAACACCCAGCGCCACAAGAAAACTACGAGCCGCAAGACACACCGAAAGCTGAAGGCTGAAGCTGAAAGCTGGAGGAAGTCGGCTCTGAAACGGGCTGCTGCTGAAGGTGCTCTCTGCCAAGAAGTGCATGAAACTCTGGTAAGACTGGTCACTGCCTCGTCACCGGCAAGACCCTATCTAGAATCTGAATTCCCGCGTCTGGCCTAAGTACCTGCCCCAACTGAGGTATCAACCCACTGCTCTGCTCCACGCCGTGTGTCACGCCCGACTGCTCTGCGGTAAGAGTCTCGCGCCCCCCGCAACCAGCACCGTCGGCGGAAAGGCTCCCGGCGGCTAGCACTCAAGTACCCTGTGGGTTCCCTCTCAGTCTGGCGGTCCAAGCTACCTCTCAAAGTACTGGCAAGACGTTGCTGCTACCACCGATGCCTAGCTCTCTGACATATGCCAACGGCTACCCTGCCGTCTCACGAAACCCGGGACAACCCGAAACTCACAACGACCACTGACCAACTGTCCGGTGTCAACCCTCAAGTCATCCGTCTCAGCATTCGGAGTACAGTCCAATGCGTCCCCCGCTGTCGCTCCAGCATACCGAGCCGGGTGATCCAACCAACCCGCGCGCCACCACGCGGTGTGAGTACCAAGAAGAGAGGAAGGTACTCCCAGCTACACCACCCGCCAAGGGTAGGTGCCAGAGAACAGTACGCGAACTGTTCTCAACACACAACCAACAATGTCCCTAGTGGCCCCAACAAGTGCCACTACGCATCGCTTCCTGGGAGGACAAGAAAACAACGGCTACCCAAGCAAGCAATACTCTAGGATGTCCAAAACATCCAGGATCCGGGACACCTCCTTCAATCAAGTCTCTACTGTCGAAGGATCTCCAACGCCGTCTCTGAACCCTAGCAGCTTCGCCTCTCGAGATTTCGAAAGCACAAAGATGACACACATCCGATTCCCTACTCGCTCATCTCCAGCAAACAACCTAACTAATGCACATCACACGCATTCGCAAACAGCCATGCAAGGATGTTCTAGACCTAGAACTATCTCATTCCACACTCAAAATCTTAACCGCAAGCCTAATCCTATCCCTGGGATCTGCAGCCTGCTCTGATACCATACTGTAACGCCCCGTCCCTCCACTAGGCCTCGGCCCCGGCCCGCGGGCTCCCGGTCCGACCAGAATCCGCCCATCTTGATTCAATTTGATTCTTCACTTTAAATTGTTTCTTTATTGTTTTCATTTTACTCAAAAAACCCCCCATCTTTGTTCACAAAGCACAAAACCTAGGCTAGACACTCTTCGTGGGATCTACTCGTACTCGCACTACTACATTTATTTTTACGAGTATTGGTTTTATTTTTGAGTGCCTACGACAACACATCAATAGGCCACGGTCGATCGGTCCATCGACCGTCACATCGACCGTCAGCCTATTTTCCCAAGAACATCTTCCACAGTTGATCCTTGCATGAACCGCCATACCCCACGGTCGATCCATGCATCGTCCGTAGCATCGATCGTCAGTACGTTATTAGTAACCCTTATAAGACACAATGCACTTTAAAGCCGTGATGGCAGTGATCCGCCATAAAACTCCAAGGTTAAGCATGCTTGCCTTGGAGCGATCCTGGGATGGGTGACCCACTGGGAAGTTTTCCCATATTTCTACTTTGAACCAAAGGTGGATAATATTGTATCAGGTGGGGCCCTCGGGTGGATCCTGTACGGAGCCCGCGGGCCCTGGGCGGCTCCGGACGGCGGGGGTCGTTATAGGTTGGCAACTGGTGGTGTTACCGTTGTACCTTATCTGTGTGTGTTCATAGCATGTATTGTTGATTGTGCATTAGATGCACGAGGATAGGGCGTGGGCAATGGGTTGGTCGCCGATCCAAGGCTTTCGGGTAGCTCAGATCTAGCTCTTGGACCGTGGCGGGTAGCGTGGTCCAGGATCGGATGGTAGTATTCAGTCGATATCGATGAAAGGCTTAGATGAGTCGGGTTCTGAGGTGTAGCCAGTGTCCAGTGTTCTACGACTCTTGAGTAGAGGGTGTGCCTACTCAGCGGTGCCATTTTTTGCCAGCATTGTCAGGTTCCTGCTTGTGAGTCAGCAGTGTTGGCTTCCTCCTACTGAGCATGACCCGGCATGTGACCAGTTCTTCTGGAAGACCATGACTGAGGCCCTCAGGGCACACGGTGCAGTTATGGGGCCCCTATGTACACCCAAGCTCTGGTTAAGGGCGACACTGTTGTGTTTCCCCTTCTTATTTGTGTCGTAATGTAGTTTCCCTACTAAGCTTAGTTGCTCACTCATACCCAGACTGCGTTTTACAGGTGCAAGCGTTAGCTCCTTTTCGGTGGCCCCTACCGGGCAGGTGTTTCGTGGCGCGGCGGCGCCTGGCGATGCTCGAGGAGCGGTGATCATCGTCTCTGCCCCTTTTTATTTAGATAGTCTCCTACTGGAGTATGTGATGAATGTAAACCCTTTTGAGGACTTTGAATTATTACAACATATCTGTTGAGATTGTTTATTTGAACTGTTAACAAGGGTATCGTGTTGGACTTGTTTCCAAAATCTGGCTTGATTGGGCCCAGTTGCGCTCGGAATAGGCTGTCAGGATTAATTCAAGAAATCCGAGTTGCACTAGAAGTTCAACTTAGCCATAACCATAATTTCGGGAATGCACCTATAAGAAGGTGTTGGCTGGCCGAAAATAAGCTTCTTTTTGACAATCTTTGGAGGAGGAAGAAGAAGACGGAGAGGATGTGGATGGTGACAGCTTCTTATTCCAACTCGATGGCTTTCATCCAAAAGATGAGTTTCTAATTCTTGTATTTAGGAATATCATGAAACCCTAGTGTAGTTTTGGTTTTTCTTTAGTTTGATTCTTGTAAACTTCTCGATGCATGATCTCATGAATATGGTTTTATTGTTAATAGAGTTAAAGGAATAGAGTTCCCTTGACGTACTTTCAGTCCTACATGATTTCTGTGATTGATTGTAGAGATTTATGAGATGGTTTTCATGAAGTTATTGGTTTGCATTTGAGATAAGCTATGCTACGCGAAGATAGGTTGTGCCAAGGTCATTAGGAGTAGTATAATTTAAGGTAATCATAGGACCAAAGACAATCTATGCCAAGCAAAGATAGGTTATGTCGTTGGGAACATTAACTTTATTTTAGGGATTCATGTGAGCTTGTAGCCATATGATCCATAATGTTGAGAGAAGGGAACAAGATGATAACTAGAGAAGACTAATAATGAAACTAGGGCGGATTGAGTAATACCTAAGTAACTACTCCATTGATTCAAATTGATCAACCTTTTATTTCTTTTATTTATTAGTTTAGATAACTATATTCTATCTTTGATTCTTTTCCTTAGTTTTAAGGTTTCGAGAATTGATTTCAGTTTCCAATGTTTTCCCTGTGGATCGACTCCCGACTTCACCACTATCCTACCTAGTAGTGTAGTGATTGAATAAGGATTATAAATTTAATATTTGATTAAATTTGCAACGTTTTAACGACACGTTTGCGAGTGATCAGTGACTTAGGAATTACTCAATCCGCCCTAGTTTCGCCTTCAATCTTCTCTAGTTATCCACTTGTTCTCTTCTCTAAACATTATGGATTCACAGCTTCTTAAGCTTACATGTATCCCTAAAATCATATTTATTTTCCTAACAGCATAACCTATCTTTCTTGGCATAATAATAATATGAGACGAAGCAGTCTTTATCACATAAATTCATCTTTTTAGCCGAATTTTTTGTATTTCTTCTCAAATCATGATTAAACCTGAAATCAACTAACAAGCTATTAAATACAACTACTGTAAGCTTAACAAAGGTAAATTAAAGGGTTTAATTATAAATATTTAGTGACTCATCAAGATCGATCTTCTTAAAAGAGAATATCGATCTTTTCCATCGTCGATTTTCTCAAATGTTTTAACTGCGGAGAAGATCGATCTTTTTAAAGGAGAAGATCGATCTTTTATTCCATGTTTCCTGTTTACGCTCGTGGTTGATCTTCGCATTGACCGTGAGAAGCCTTTTTCGTGACAAAGGCTCATGGTCGATGTGGTGGACGATGCGACGATCGACCGTTAGTCTCTATATTGTATATTTTGTCTTGCCTTAATAAAGATCGATCTTTTATGTAAAGATGATCGATCTTCTATTCTTCGTATTTCTTTTGCCATTCAGCTCTGCACCCTTGGTACTAAAAGTATTATAACTTCCTCTAGAAAACATGGAATCACGAACCGTAAAATTATACAGAAACTAGACTTTAAGAGCTTTCCAATAATGTACAGCACATCATCTAGTTCTTCATGAGAAGGTACATTTTAATCTTTCAAGTTGACCCATGTAATCTTTTCAGCTTCTTTGCTTCGTTTAGCTACAATTTTCTGCATTTTTCAACCAACTATATGAGGCAACATATAAATATAAAAATAGTACTATAGAGGTTAATTAAGGATAGCAATCCAGCAATTGAGATGGTTATCAAACTGTTCAAAGTGCATTTTCATACACTCATCACACCCCCCAACCAGCTTATTGCTAGTATCTAGCATTTTTAAACACTTAAAAATATATTTGAGCACACCAACGGTCTAAAGTTGTAGACATGCATGATAAGAGTTCTACCTTATCAAGTCAATAGTATTCTATGTAGTACAGATCATGAAAACTTCTTATACCCATACACATACTACTAATACATGAAATTAATTTCTACACTTCAAACATGCTAATCACCATCCAGATAATTCACGTGACGTGACAAATAAAGATTATATACATAGGCAACTTCTACCCACCATTAGTCCAAACACACCACTATCTTCCTGGCCAATCATCCAACCCTCACACATTAACTACAGCATGCACTTTTTTATTACTTCACTCTTTTTTAGAGCTATCAGTGGTTGTACCTGTTTACGCGAGCTCCCCGCTTCCTGAAGCAAGAACAACCTATTACTCAGTAGATCACTTAATAGTCATTTAGGCACAGCTTGATCCCTTAAGCTACAACTAGATCCTTGTAGCGACCTCGAACCAATGACTCCCAAACCAAATGGCTTTAGGGCACTGAATGTAAAACTCTCCTCAGGCTCAAGAATCAAATCCAGTGGCTACAAATCAGCTCCAGAATCTCATATTATTATTATTTTCTCCACACTAGCATGCTTATTCCTCTAGTGAGTATAATTGCCACTGCACATAAGGCGCTCGTGTGTGAATCACATGATGTTTTACCTTCGGGTAATCACACATGCAATCAATGTATAGGTCAATCCATGTGAATGCAACATGTATAATAAGCATAAAAATTTCACCTCATGTATAATTTCTAATAACATGCTCAATTCAACACTATTAACTTCACAAGGTAACATGCATAAGGTCATGAATATCTACACCCTCCAACCTGAATTCAATATTGTCCTCAATGTGTGCAATAAAATATGTAGGAGGTGGCTGTCTAAAATTCCATATAAAAGAAAGACAAGATAATGTAAATAAGAAAGAGACCTCCTGATAGAGTAAGCGAACCTCTCCTCAGGGATCCTAAGGGAGGCTGAAATCCTAAAAGAACAACAAAAGATAAAACATATAACTGAAAACTAAAGCTTAAAATAGGGTAACTTGGTGGGTTGCCTCCCACCCAGCGCTTTATTTAACGTCTAGGCAAGACGAACTGCAAAACCTATAGTTCAACAAAATCTGCTGCATCCACAAATTCTAATGGTCCTTCCAAATACAATTTCAAACGGTGCCCATTGACTTTGAATTTGCTCCCATTTCTTTCATTCTCAAGTTCAACAGCACCATGAGGAGATACTTGTGTTACTTTGAAGGGACCAGTCCATCTTGACCTTAATCTACCTAGAAAGAATTTCATTCGTGAGTTATAAAGTAAAACTTTCATAACTAGTGTAAACTCCTTCCGCTGTATTGCTTTATCATGATAGAGTTTGGTCCTTTCTTTGTAGATTTTAGCGTTCTCGTAAGCTTCATTCCGCAGCTCATCCAATTCGTTCAATTGCATCTTCCTCATGTCCCCAGCTTCTCTCATATCAAAATTCAGCTGCTTTATTGCCCAATAGGCCCTATATTCCAATTCCACCGGTAAGTGGCATGCTTTGCCAAACACAATTCGATAAGGGCTAATACCAATAGGAGTCTTATATGCAGTGCGATATGCCCACAGAACATCATTCAATTTTGCCGCCCAATCCTTCCTTGTACTGCCGACAACTCGCTCTAAAATTGTCTTTATTTGCCTATTACTCACCTCAACTTGTCCCGATGTTTGAGGGTGGTAAGGAGTTGCTACCCGATGGGTGATGTTGTACTTCTTTAACAAGGAATCAAATGTTTTATTGCAAATGTGCATCCCCCATCACTTATAATAGCCCATGAGGTGTTCCAAACCTTGTAAAAATCATATCTTTCAAGAAACTCACCACGGTCTTGTTATCATTGTTGTTATCATTGTTCCTTGTTGCAATTGCTTCAATCCACTAAGATACATAATCCACAACAACAAGAATATAAGTGTACCCATCTGATAGAGGAAGCATCGAACAATTCTACCACTAGATTATTTGTAAGATGCATCTCGTTCCTCTTGCTTATGTTCCCTAATATTTGTCATCTGTCACACTTAGCAATAAAATTAAATGCATCTTTGAATAAGGTACGTCAGAAAAAACCAGATTGGAGAACTTTAAAAGCAGTTTCCTTACCTCCAAAATGCCCTCCACAAGTTAATTCATGACTAAATTTCAATATATCATTATGCTCAGATTCTGGAACACAACGCCTTATCATTTGATCAGGACAATACTTAAATAAATAAGGGTCATATCAAAAGTAATATCTAATTGCGGACAAAAATATTTTCTTTTTCTGTGAACTTAAATCATCACGCATAACATTACTAGCTAAATAGCTAACAATATCCGCATACCATGGTTGTTTACCATGCATAGAAAATAGTTATTCATCAGAAAAACATTTCTTGGATGGGTTGTACATCCTTATGGTCGGCCATGGGCTCCAATCTCGACAGGTGATCCGCCACGACATTATCGCTCCCTTTCTTGTCTCTTATTTCCAAATCAAAATCTTGCAGCAACAGGATCCACCTAATTAATCTGGGCTTGGTATCCTTTTTTATTAGTAGATATTTCAATGCTGCATTATCTGAATAAATAACAACTTTAGATCCAATCAAATAAGAGCAAAATTTCTCTAATGCAAAACCAACAACAAGCAATTTTTTTCTCAGTGATCGAGTAATTTACTTGAGCATCATTGAGGGTTCAACTTGCATAATAAATAGCATGAGAAACCTTATTTACCCTTTGTCCTAAAACAACCCTTATAGCATAATCAGAAGCATCACATATTATTTCAAAGGGCAATGACCAATTAGGAGGCATAATGATAGGTGCAGTAATCAATTTATCTTTCAAGGTATTGAAACCATCAAGAAAAGCTTTACTAAACTTAAACTCAGTATCCTTGGCTAATAAATCACACAATGGTCATGCAATTTTAGAAAAATCTCTAATGAATATGTGATAAAATCCTACATGGCCCAAAAACCTTCTTACACCCTTCACAGAAGTAGGGGATGGTAATTTCTCAATCAAATCTATTTTTGCTTTATCAACTTCAATACCTTTACTAGAGATAGTATGTCCCAAAACAATACCTTGCCTTACCATGAAGTGACTCTTCTCCCAGCACAATGTCAAATTTGTCTCTTCACATCTCTTAAGCACCAAGGTTAGATGTGCAAGGTAATTATCCAAAGAATTCACAAAGACAGAAAAATCATCCATAAAAACCTCGACAAACCTTTATATCATGTCGGAGAAAATCGATATCATGCATCTTTGGAAAGTGGCATGTGCACTACACAATTCGAACGGCATCCGTCTATATGCGAATTTTCCAAATTGACAGGTGAATGTCGTCTTCTCTTGGTCCTCTTGGGCGATAGCAATTTGATTGTAACCTGAAAATCCATCGAGAAAATAATAAAATGAGTGACCAGCTAAACGTTTAGGCATTTGATCAATAAAAGGTAAGGGAAAGTGGTCCGTTTTAGTAGCCACGCTAAGCTTGCGATAATCGATACAGACACGCCAACCAGTAGTCATCCCTATAGGTATAAGCTCATTGTTCTCATTCTCCACAACTGTTATCCCTGATTTCTTAGGGACCACATGAACTGGACTTACCCATTTGCTATCAGAGATAGGATATGTCACGCCAACATCAAGTAGCTTGAGAATCTCTGCCCGAACAACTTCTTTCATGTTCGGATTAAGACGACGCTAAGCGTCCCTTATGGGCTTGGCGTCCTCTTCCAACATAATGTGATGCATGCGCATAGTAGGACTTACTCCTCTAATATTTGCAATTGTCCAACCTATTGCACTCTTATGCTCCCTAAGAACTCTCAATAATTTTTCCTCTCCCAATGGAATAATGTCAGAAGCAATAATTACAGGAAGGGTTTCATTCTCACCAAGATATGCATATTTCATATTAGAAGGAAGAAGTTTTAACTCCAGCTTTGGTGGAGAACCTATTGATGAAACCATTTTAGAATAAGAGTTGTTCAGAATGTCAAATCGAAATCCATCAGGAGACATGGCAGCAATGCCTCAAGGGTTGTTGTAACCTCCTCTGCTCCCTCATAACTGTACAACTCATCTTTTTCCATCGTCAATGCCGCTTCCAATGTAGTCTTAACTTGCTCCTGCGTGAAATTAGAAAACACCAATGAATCTAAAACATCTATTGAGAAACAATCAAAAGAGTTAGAAGGATGAGACATAGACTCAAACAGTTTAAATTCAACAGTTTCCCCTAAAACTGTCATGTTGAGTTTACCATCATGCACATTAATCATAGTCTTGGTTATAGCCATAAATGGATGTCCTAGCAAAATAGGTAAAGTTCTATCATTCAAAGGTGCATCATCCATATCCAATATCACAAAATCAGCATGAATAATTAATTTATCAACTTATACTAAAATGTCTTCTACAATGTCTAATGGATACTTAATTGAACGATCTGTGAGCTGTAGAGACATAGTAGTAGGTTTTAATTCACCAACACCTAATTGAAGGAAAAAAGAATAAGACATCAAATTAACACTGGCTCCTAAGTCAAGCATTGCATCCCCTATTTTGTATCACCAACAGTAATACTAATGTTAAAACTCTCTGGATCCTTAAGCTTGGGTTGAAGCTTCCTTTGTAGTATTGTGCTTACCATCTCTGAAATCATCACCTTTTCATGAGGCTCATACTTAAGTTTATAAGTACTTAGTTCCTTGAAGAAGTTTGGAAAGGCTGGCATGTTCCTAATCACAACAAGTAATGGTAAGTTCACATTAACCTTAGATAAAATATCATAAATTTCAGAATATGACTTATTCATTTTGGCTTTCTTCAGGCGGCCTGGAAAAGAAACGGGCGGCACATATGGTGGAGGAGTGTTATGATCAACCTCATGATCTGAATTTGCTCTCTTTTCATGCTCAGAAAAAGATTTGGCCAGCGGTGGCCTTTTCAAGGGCTCCTCCCTCTTGACTTCCTCAATTTTATCATCAATACACTCATCAGTAACTTCAGTATTAATCTTATTATCAATTATCTTACATGAACGAAGAAGTTTAACTGCTTTCGCTTGTTCAGGTTGGCTTGGAAATTTGCCTGGAATATGGGATCGTACAACATCCGCAAGCTATCCTACTTGAACTTCCAATTTTTCAATGGATGCTGCCATATTCTTCAGTGTTGTTTCATGTTGAACAATTGCTGAATCTTGCCATTCCATCTTTGAGTCTATATTCTACATAAAAGCTAACATTGTCGCTTCCAAAGACGACTTAGCAGGTGGGTTAGACTGATTAGCAATAGACATACTAGCATTAGCAGTATTTTTTCATGAAAAATTTGGATGCTCCCTCCAACCAGAATTGTGAGTATTTGCATAAGGATCAAATCTAGGTTTCGGGTTATAAGAATTCATCAAATTAGTTTGTTCTTGCACATATTCAGAAAATTCATTACCAGAAGGACATGAATCAAACCTATGACCAACAATATTACAAATCGAACAAACTTCAACCAATTTTGCTTGTGTGGACATCATCGCGTCCATCTTCTTGTTGAGGGTTGCGATTTGTCTTGCCATGTCGTCATTCTGGTTAAGCTCATAGATGCCTCTTGCCTTATTTCTTATGTCCCTCTGCTACGAGTTGGATCCCAGCATCTCATAAATCTCATATACCTCTGGTGGTGTCTTTTTGAACATCGCTCCACCTGCAGCATTATCTGCCATACTTTGAAAATGAAGGTTTAGTCCATCATAAAAATATTGCATCTGATTTTCTAAAGAGTAATTATGATGGGGACATTGCATCAAAAGCATTTTAAATCTGTCACATGCTTCATGGAATGGTTCTCCATCAGCTTGTTGAAAATTTGGAATTTGCCTCCTCAAGTTGGTGGTCATGGCATGAGAGTAAAATTGCTGACAAACTTCTTCTTCCTCCCAATTTTATCTATTTTATCATCCAAGGGCAACAACTTTTCTTTCCGTGATCGGCGACCTTGCGTTCACTACTAATAAACTGTAATCAAATCCCAGGTAACAGCACCAAAAACTTGATGATTAAATTTTATTATCTCACAAGTATACGAATCGGTGTGGTCAGTATAGCAGCAAGACGAGTATCGTACCCACAGAGATTTCTAGATATTATTACGGTAAAACGCTAAAGAAGAACAGAAAGTAAAGAAAGTAAGGAAAGTAAAGAGAGAACTAAGGGATACTGAAAGTAGAATATCTGACAATGAAATAAAAAAATGATAGAAATTAGATGGATGAAGACTAAGGTTCCGATTTCACCATAACGTCATCATTCTATTCATTGAATCGACAAAATCTCAATTTAATTCCAAGGGTTCATTCTTCCACTATGATGATTCGTTCGATCGCGGTGTCACCAAGTACCCTCAATTAACCCTTGCTAATGAACCCATAGCTTAGTGTCAATCAAGAATCCATTAGGCTCTGAAGAACAATTATGAACCAAGAATTGTCTTAGCTTGAACCCGGCTTTGACATAAACTCATGCATTCATAGATTCTGTATGATTAGGGAATAAACCCACACCCAATCTCACATAAAATAATCCATAATACTTCTATTAGCCAAATAAAGATATTTAAGATCTCAGTTATAATAATGAATGCAACAAGGAATATAAACTGATTAAATAAGAATGATTCAATAATATAGAATGATTCTATTAGGCTACATGAGTACCTTAGTAAAGAACTAGCCACTCATGTTCATCATGAGGGCATCAAAAAGTATTCGAAGGAAAAATAAAGAGATAAAGAAACAAAAACCAAAATTCTCCTAGCTTTCGCTACTCCAAACCCTCCAGAAAAGTCCTCCAAAAGATCCCCAAAAAGCCCCCTTTTAATAGCCCTAAGTTGCCTATCTGTAGCCTCCAAAAGATTCCCACTCGGATTTGATCTGCACCCTTTATTTTGCTTAACCGCCATATAAAGATCGATCTTCTAGGGATGAAGATCGATCTTTTCATCCCGTAGAACTGGTTGCGCCCGAGGAAGATCGATGTTCTTAAAGGAGAAGATCGATCTTTTCCATCATCAATTTTCTCCCTTTTCTCAACTGCGAAGAAAATCGATCTTTTTAAAGGAGAAGATCGATCTTTTATTCCATGTTTCCTGTTTATGCTCGCGGTTGATCTTCGCATCAACCGTGAGAAGCCTTTTTCATGACAGAGGCTCATAGTTGATGTGGTGGACGATGCGACGGTCGACCACCGGTCTCTATATTGTATCTTTTGTCTTGGCTTAATAAATATCGATCTTTTATTTAAAGAAGATCGATCTTCTTTTCTTCGTATTTCTTTTGTCATTCAGCTCTGCGTCCTTGGTATTAAAAAAACTGTAACTTCCTCTACGAAACTCGGAATCACAAACCATAAAATTCTTCAGAAACTAGACTTCAAGAGATTTCCAATCATGTATGACACATTATCTGGTTCTTCATGAGCAGGTACAGTTTAATCTTCCAAGTTGACCCATGTAATATTTTCAACTTTTTTCCTCCGTTTAGCTCCAATTTCCTACATTTTTCAACCAACTATGTGAAGCAACATATAAATATAAAAATAGTACTAAAGATGTTGATTAAGGATATCAATCCAGCAATTGAGATGATTATAAAACTATTCAGAGTGCATTTTCATACACTCATCAATGACCTAAAAAAGACCAAATCTGACGCACAGACGACGGTAGAGGTAAATTGGCAATTATATCAACTTTAGCCCAACCAACCTCTATACCAAATTTGACTCTTTTCCCAACTAAGAACTAGATTGATTTCAATGCATCGATCAAGATCAAGAACTTTAGAAAGATTGTCTAAGCAAGATTCAAAAGAACTTCCAAATACAGAAAAATCATCCATAAAGACTTCAAGAAATTTATCAATCATATCAGAGAAAACTATCATACACCTTTGAAAAGTCACTGGTGCATTACAAAAACCAAAAGGCATCGAACAAAAGTACCAAATGGACTGGTGAAAGTGGTCTTTTCTTGATCATGAGGATCGACTGCAACCTGATTATAACCTGAATATCCATCTAGAAAACAATAATAACTTTGACCAGAAAGTCTTTCTAAAATTTGATAAATAAAAGGTAAGGAAAAATGATCTTTCATAGTCAATGCACTTAGTTTCATTATAATCTATGCAAACACGCCATCCAGTAGTCTAGCGCATCGGGATCTACTTACCATTCTCATTTTCTACAACTGTTAAGCCTGATTTCTTAGGAACTACTTCTGTAGGGATGACCCACTGGCTATCAGAAATTGAGTAAATAATACATGCATCAAGAAGCTTCACTACCTCTTTCTTCGCAACCTCTTTCATATTTGGATTGAGGAAGCGTTGCATCTCCCTATTAGTTTTATATTCATCCTAGAGATGAATCTTATGCATGCAAATCGAAGGGTCGATACCTTTCATATCGGCCACTGGCCATCCTATGCTTTCGTATGGAGTTTGAAAACCTCTAAAAGTTTGCTCTTCTGATCGCTCAGAAGTGAAGAAGAGATGATAATGGGAAGAGAGGAAACTGACCCTAAAAAAACATATTTTAACATTTTAGGCAGTGGTTACAATTCTAAATCAGGTGGTTTCTCCAATGAGGAAGGTTCAGGAGTAGAGGAGAGTGGTTGAAGGGGTTCAACCAACCAAGAAATAGTTTTCGTAGACCGATGGATCGGTTCTCTGGACGATCAATCAGTCGAGCAGATTCAATGTCATCTTTTGATTGTGCAGTGTTCAGAACATTCTCAACATCATCATCATAGTCATATTCTTTCAAAATATTATATAATTCATCAAAAATCATAGCATATGATCTATCATCAGCACATTCAGTCAACGTATCAACATTAAAGCATTCATCATCAGGCTCAGGCAAACATGCAGTTTTAAAAATATTCAATTTAACATGCATGTGACCAAAAGAAACACCCATTATACAAGTTCGACAGTTTATATCATTCGCGGTGGCCAAAAAGGGGTGTCCTAAGATGATAGGGACGATCTTTTTGCAGTTGACAGCGGACTCCATATCCAAGACAACAAAGTCAACATGAAATAAAAAATTATCCACCTTAACTAAAACATCCTCCAAGATACCTTTAGGTGTCTTAATGGATCTATCAGCTAATTGCAAAATTACCCATATCTCTTTAAGTTCTCCCATACCAAATTCCTTGTAAATGTAATAGGGCATAAGGTTAACACTGACACCTAAATCAAGAAGGGCGACATCAATATGGTAGTCTCCTATACAATAAGGTATGGTAGGGGTACCAGGGTCCTTCAGTTTGGGTGATTTATCATGTTTTAAAATCTGTTTGACTTGCTCGGTAAGAAAAATCTTTTTGGAAACTTTGGATTTGGCCTGGCGTTCTCTATTCTTATTTTATTTTCTTTATGGTACCAGGGTGAAAATAAGGCATTCGTCATTTTCGATCTTGGAGGACTCCCACTGAAGTGCCCACTTGATACACATCTCCACCAAATTGAACTTTCGATAGTGGCTCGGTTTAGGAAGTGTAATAACATAGATCTTCCAATCAAGTAGGAGATTGCTCCTAAAGGAGCAAATTTTGATCATGCAGCTACAAAGACAACTAGACTCCATTTTAAGAAAGCAAGAGCAAGGAACGGGTCACTGTTATACGGTCAGATGCTTCATGGCTTGCTGGACGCGCAGCGATCAGAGTGGCGGCTTTAGCCGGAGAGAAAATAAGGTGGGCTATAAGAGAGCCAACTTCTGCCAATTCGGTGCTTCATGCAGAATTGAAGGCCATTTCGCTTGCCTTACAATATGCAAAGGTGGATGGTATGCGTAGCTTTATCGTCGAGTCTGACTCACGGCATGCTATTGATGTCCTTAACGGAAGACGCGTTTGGACGCCATGTATAGAGGAAAATGTGCGCGAGATTTGACTTCAGACGTCCATTTTGGGATCTGTTTTGTTTACTCCTTATCCCACGGGGTGACAATGTAATAGCTGATGGTATAACTCAGTCATGTCGGTCCTCCGAGGTTCCTATTGTTTGGGAACCAGAGGACAGCCAACCGGCGCTGGATAAGTTTTTATAATTCTAGCCTCCAGCCTCAACTTATAAAAAAAAAGGATCAAGACAATCAACCACTAGAATCCTCTCCATAAGAAATTATTTGCCCTTTTTAGAATTCCACACCTAAAAGAACAAGTTTTATAACTCGTCTTTTCCGGTAGCACTATATATTTTTTTAAACAATAGCAATAAATCATCCTGCTAATGGGGAGAAATTCCACCATCTCTATTCTTGTTTTAATTAGTTTCTCTAAATTTTAGCTCCAGAGTGGCAATCTATGGGGCGAACAAGCCGAGCTGGCTACATTCAAAACCGGCAACGATAGCTTGTGTTTGAGCCGGCACTCGAACTCAATTCGAACTAGAAATAAATAACTCATATTTTGGCTCTGTTTTGCTCTCTCTTTTTTGGAGCCAATTCGAGCACAAGCTCAGATTGTTCGGCTGGGGTAGCGAAATATTCTAAATTAGCCGAAAACTCATTTATGCATGATCTGTTGTCAAATCCAGCGAGCGGGGAAAGAAAGGCATGAAGTTTTTTCATTAGTAGAGATTTATTAGCATATTTAACTTCTTTCTATATATAACATCGACAGCCAAGAAACTTAGTCGGGTTAAATCAAGTTAAATACTAATGAGCTGGTTTTTGTTCTATGCTCGATTTATAGCTTGAACTCAAATTTATAATGATTCGCGTCTAGCTCCTCCAAACAAGTTTATTAAGGACGTGATTGGCAACGACCAATCCAGACGGATCTGTGGGTTGGGAGTACGTGGACGGATCCCGATGGATTCATGGGATAGGAGGACGCGTGAATTCCATCCATGGGATCCGCACGTTTGGATCTCATGACGGATCGGGATCCGTCCTATCCGATTTTCAATATCCGCTCGGTTAACGCGGCACACGGGATCCTGAGAATTAAGCCAAATTTGGACCCCAACAACAACAATTTAGTTGGACCGTTCCTCAATCCTCCTATTATTAGACTGTAGCAAGCAACGGACTCGGTTGACCGAACGCCTTGCAACCTAAAAAATCATACCTTCCCTACCCGTCAATTGCGTGAGCTAGAGAGAAAGATCGAGAGAGAGTTGAGAGAGAGAGAGAGAGAGAGAGAGAGAGAGAGAGAGCATGTCAGCGTTGCAGAGATCGTCGGTGTCATTCCGGCGACAAGGCTCGTCCGGCCGCATATGGGAGGATCCGATCAAGGAATGGGAGCTAAAAGGAGCAGCGGCGACGCCGGCCGCAGACATGCAGCCGGCCGTCATGGCCCCTCCGCATGCCGAGCCTCCTCCGAAGCCGACGCCGAGGTGCGGCTTCTCCGCAGTCTTCGGCCCATGCATGCGACCTTCAACTGTCAGATCTCAATAAATATTTTTTATGAGCAACACATTTATATCTTTGGCAAGGAATAAGAAGGCGCTTTTTTTTTGTTGTAAGAATTATAATTTGTAGCTGTGATTTTTAACTTTTTTATGCACATTGATATTTTGTAGAGAGATTGTAAATACCCACTAATGTGAACAAAATGAAAATCTCTTTTTACTCTTCCAAGAAGGATATTAGACCCGGTTACGATTAAAGCCACAATAATATTTTTGCTTATCCTTGATCCATTTCCGGAGATTATACTCCTACTGTTTGCTGGTTTCATTTCTTATTTTAAAAGCCACGATATTTCAAATTTCTTATTATTCCATTATATACCATTTGCCCTATAATTGATGAGGTTATAACTGAGCTCAATAGTTTTCGGAATGACACATAAACGTTTCATCTAAAGTAAAGGATAAAAAATAACAAAAAAGAACCGATAAGGATGTGATTTCTGCCAGAATTGAAATAAAGAGCAATACAGTGTAATGTGCAACGCAAGATCTTAACTCTAACGAATAGGAACATCCAAGTAAGAGTGATTTGGACAATTCATCACTGTTATGGTCGGAAGAAGATATCAGAAATAGCAATTGAATATGTTACTGTATCTTGGATTTAAAGACCCTTATTTCCATAATTGTTTATCAGGCAGCAAAACAATTTAATGCTTCCCACTTGGCTCCAAGAGTGCATTCAAGTGTAATGCATTCGTCCATGTTACGGAACAGCAGGGAAAAAGCACACGAAAAAAAAAACTGTTTGAATCCTGATTCAATCAATGTCTTCTTAAAGTAGCTAAGCCTCCCATATTTAACAAAAAAGCCAGAAGAATGACTTTCTTACTGATCATTTAAGAACATCAGTGTTACATCCCCTGGAGGATTTCACAGAACTTTAGGAAAAGAAACATTCATTTGCCTTCTGAAGAACAAATGTTACTGCTTGATTCAGGCAAACGAGAAGGCATTACGAAAGGTTTATCAAGAGCAGTTCCTTTCTAGAGATCTGCAAATCTGACAAACTTGATTGTTACACTACAAGGAGACGAGATGAACTCTGCATTTGGCACAAACACCATGGATAAATAGAGATCGCATTCCTTGAATCCAAAGAACGTTCATCTTAGTTACATACCATAATCCCGGTAAAGTTCATCATTTGAAGGATTGAACAGCAAACACAATAGACAATAGGAGGACCACCATCATTATCTGCAAAGGAAATAACTCAGCAGACTGAACTGAAGCATTTAAACTATGGACTGCATCAAAAACTCACCAATACAGGAGTGTAGCTAGGCGCACTGCCTGTCGTGAGACATCTCCTGCAGTGCAGAAAAGATTGTCATAAAACAAACGACACTCAATGCTAAAAAAAATAAATATGACATACCTTTTGTTCATAAACCCAGAGGATACGCATGCCTTCTGTATAGCTTCTATCCTCTTATAAGTTAGAGGAGCATTAGGATCATTCTGATCAACCTGCATAAACCAACTTACAACTTTTGTAAACCATTTCAAAGAGTGATTAGTCCAGGAAAAACATATTGGGACCCATGACCTTTTTTGCCCATGCAACTCTTGCAAGCTAACCAAAATAAAGAGAAAATGATAAAGTGAAGAATCTACAATCCACCTTATAATGCTGATGTAAGCAAATATGGTGTTTCTTCAAAAGTGTTCTTTGCTGTTTCTGTTCACTAGCGCAGACAACGAAAACACTCCTAAACCTATAATAGTGGGAAATATTCCCAACGTGTAGGATAATTGTAGCACAACAACTGCAAGCTGTTATTGTACTCTCATTTCCGTGACAAACTTGAACTCCATCTATGGAAGTACTGCCAGCATTGCCATATTATAAGGCTTTTTCTCGAATCGCTAACAATCAGTTTCGTCCAGTTTCATACCACATTTTCCAGTACATGGTGAGTATATTTGCTTTTGTAAAATCCAGAAATTGAAAGATGCCCTAGATTTCACGTTGGATTAAGGCTCTAATTATGGTAGTAAATCAGTTAATTGTAACCCTAGTTGATTAGGTTAGCCTAAAGTACCTTTTTGAGACCTAATTGTAAGAGTTTGAGTCGATTAAGACTCTATTTAGACCAAAAATCCCAACAACTATAAGTTGGTTTGAATCCAATTAGAATTAGGTCTAGTCAACTAAGTCTATTAAAAACTTATGTTTAAGTTCTTACAGATAATCAAATGGATTAGATTTGAATCCATTAGGACTCAAATTATTAGAATCCAGATTTCCTACTACATATAAAAGCCGCAGCCCTTTATTTTAGGGTTTTATACGTATCTTTCTCCTCTCTTTCTTCAAGTCCTGCGTTCAACAGAGCTTTAGGGCTTTTGAAGGACAAGGTAGGTATACAAGTATTAAATGATAACCTAACTTGAATGTTGATCGCTTTATGGTTCAGCTTTAGGTTAGGATTTGAGATTTGAGATTTCATATCATACCTTGTTTTCAGATTTCATATCCTTGCTTTTAGATTTCAGATTCTTGTTTCAGATGTCAGATTTCTAAGTTTCATCATTCATATTTCATATTCTTCTTCTTCATTTTCATATTTTAGACTTAATCATAAAGTTGGATTCAAGTGTTGTTTAAATAATGGGTGCGGCTATCTACACCACTATTTGGACTCAACACACCACAGTTCTGAGTTTTTTTTCATTTTTAAAAATAAAAAATTAAAAAATTAAAAAAATCCTAAACTACCCTCATCCCCTACCTCCCCCTCTCCCCCATCCCACCCTCACCTCCTCCACCACCCCCCACCCCCCACCACGCCGGTAGCCACC
>OY986972.1:10143812-10233561 GCA_963920575.1 Narthecium ossifragum
ACATTGAACAGGATCCCATTACGCCAGAAAAATACACATACCACGACGCATCTTCACAACCCCTCTAAAGACCTCCACATTATTGTAGCATAATGCTAGTGTCCCAATAGCCATAACCTAGTATAAAGTCTGAGAGTGTTAGCTCCATACATCGTTGATATAGCACAATCGCAATCAATACCTACAACTATTTTGGTAGAAAATCACTAGTAAGCACATTGTTAAGTTTTAGAGTTGTAGTAAAAAATTCCAACTTATCAGGTATATATAAGCAAATGAATAAGCAGAAAAAAACTCTTAACAAAATCGATTGATAAAAGTTCCATGATCTTCAAGATATTTCACTTATAAGTTTTAGAAGATGCGCTAAGTTCATGTAGTGACTTCGTCCTTGCATTCTTGCCGGCAGTAGGTTCTCTATTTCTGCAGGGTCAAATTGAGGTGTGGAAGCTTCCAGAATCATAAAAGTTGTTTGGAAGCCAATGTCAGCGAAGTCATCCCTGTAAGACAATCTTTACCTAGTGAGCAGGTTAAGTCCTCGGCACCCAGAACAGTCAACGAGAATCAATATATGTTAGTTGGCAAGAACTACAATTCTGCAGGATAAAATCTAAAAGTAGGGCTGTAAACAAACCGGGCTTTAATCGGATAGCTCAGGCCCGAGCCCGATTAAGCTCGAGTTCGAACCCTGATAAAGGCTCGGCTCATTATCGAGCTCGAGCTCAATCAAACTTGGGCTCGGCTCGACTCAAAAGATCGCAAGCTCGGCCCGATTAAATTTTGTACATAATATATGTATTAAGTATATGTATATATATTGTATAGGCTAGATTAGGCTCGAAAGCTCGGCTCAGAAGCTCGGATTCGAGGCTCGCGAGTCGAATCCAAGCTCGAGCCTAACCTTACTTATTACGAGCCGAGCTCGAGCTGAGCTTCTAGGCTCGACTTAGGCTCGAGCCCGAGTAAAGAGCAGAGCTAAAGCTCTAGCAAGCCAAAGCTCGGCTCGGCTCAATTACAGCCCTATGTAGAAGTGGAAGCTTCCAGGATTCATATGGGTCCTGGAACTCAAAACGCATGCCAGTTTTGGGTACGTCCCAGGCCATCCATGCCTTCAATCGAATCTGTAAGCCAACCAGTTCGTCGAAAAGCAGTGCTATTCATGACCCATGGCATTATTCATAAGGCACCAATGGGTGGGGCCCCAAACACAATGGCCTAAGATCTAATCAGCATTACCATCTATATGATTTTGATATTTCGTTTCGGTTTTAATCAATGTCTGCTTTTGTACTCAAGGCTTTACAAAATAGATGAAGCTGTTATTAACTAGCTTAAACCACAATTTGTTACCTATGATCTGCCATTTGAACATCATACAGTCAAATTTGCAAACGACATACCATAATGAAGCATTGTCATATTAGAGACTCCAAATTAGCAAAATACAAAAACATCTTCCAGATAAGGTGACTAAAGTAATATACAAATGTAACTTCCAAGCATTAACAAATAAACTTCTTGCATACCTGAGGAATGGCACAAAATCGAAAAATTGCCGGGCTCTTTAAAGCAGACATGTATAAAAGGCAATCTTCAGCATGTGTCAAAGCATTGGTGACCAAATCATTGAGACAATGCACAGCTTTCACAGAATTTTCCTCATATTTCAAATCCTAAATCAGATATCAAAAAATGGAGAAACAAATTAACAGTGTCAGAAAATTGTACGAACAAGAATTTGTTGGTATAAGCTCTCCATTGTGATCTGCATTACTTCCTAGCAAGGATTACCCTGCTGGTGGCACGTTAGCGGCGCCAAGTATCAACACGGCCAATGTGCCACCAGCATGGGAACACTTCAGGAAATAATACATAGATCAGCACAGTGTGTGCTGATAAATGTCACATGCCGGTTGGCAGGAACTGGCATGGAAATCACTGCTTCCAAGTACAAAGGAGAAAAACTTATTCCTTAAAGATATTTCAATATTTGCATCAAAATTTACAACTCAAAACGGAAATAGTGGTCACTACGTTCAAGATCTCTGAATCATATATGAAAACTGAAATATGAAGGACAAACCTCAAGCTTGCTGGCATATTTTCCCCATATTTGACGGGGCCAGAACATGCGCGACTTGGGTATCTCGTTTATATCTTCTAGATAATCCCGAATAATATTTGTTTTCTGCATATGAAACAGAGTCTTAGCTGTTACTTGCTTCGATAGAATGACAAACTAATGCTATGCATGCCGACACGATGCGTGGCTCATGCAATTTAAATTGGAATCTCACAGATTACCGACTACTATAATACATACCTGCAGAAATAGGCCCATTGAGTTGGAAAGCGCATCTGTAGCCAAATCTTCCGAACCAGATGCATGAAAGAGCTTCGACAATCCTAGTCCAACTAACCCTGCTACATAGTGGCAATACTCATCATAGTCATCAACTGTTTCTACCTGCATTTTAGGAAAAGAAATGTTGATATTTGATCTCAGAATATTGCATGACAATTCTAACCTAATGTATGATGTATAACTTATTTTTATTAAAAAAAATAAAGCATTTTACTTTAACTGACATTTTTGTACTCTCTTTTAGAGTAAGAAGATTAACATTTTAGGTCCTACGTACACTGTCCATTCAATAACATTAAGAGTGAAATAATCAGCAGCTATTTGCCCTTCTGACTTATTAAGTTCTCTATTTGGGTATAATGTTAATCTCAAATGTGCATGGGTACAAATGAATAGATTGAGCATGATACCGAATATGGTGTCCCGGCTGTTCTTCCTACATAATCATTACCTTCTTTACATTATACTGAGATAGAGAAATCAAGGACGGGACTACCCAAGCTTTTCCACATAAAGTGTATATCAATATTTAGAGGCTTATAAAGTTAGATACTGATATATGATAGCAAAGACAAGACAAAAGTTCAAATTAGTTTGCCGAACTTATTGAGCATTTAGGCAAACCATTCAAAGTTGTTTTTGGCATTCAAAGTACATCCTTAAAATTCAAGGTTAAGGTTGCTTGTGCAAATACGAGAAATCTGTCTCAGAATTAACTCTACTATGCTTTGATTAAAAGAGTTTGTTACGAGCATTTTGCTCGTAAGCCTTTCAAGCTCGCGTGCTATCCCTGTTAGGCCGGAGTACCGGTGTGGGGGCTCCCTTAGGCTTAGGCTTTTTCTTCCCAATGTTTGCGGAAGGGGAGAAAAGTCATGGCACATGGGTGTAGCCAAAGTCCCTTAGGTGGGTGAGCTGGAGGAAAAGGCTCGAGATAGCGCGGCGAGCTCAGGAGCCGATGCGATGGAAGGGGAGTCGACGCGGTGGAAGCAGAGTCGGCACGACGGGGGCAGCGCACCGGGCATGGATGGCGTGGTGCGGCCACGAAGCGGGCATGGCATTGAGGCCCGACGCGGAGCGCGGTGGGGCACAACGCGGGCGAGGCTGAGGGGGCGCGGGCGAGACCAAGCAAGGTACGGTGCGGAGGCGTGACACGGGCGCATGGGGCGCAGCACGGGCCCGGTCAGGCGAGGGGTGCGATCACGGGGGTGCGGCGCGGGGAAGCCGGCCGAGCGGAGGTAAGGCACAGGTGAGGAGAGAGAGTGGGTTGAGAAGACAGCCGCAGGTCCGCCCGTGTGTGACGTGGGTCCTTGTCCGTGGGGCAGGTTGGCTTGGAGCCAGCGGGGACGCCAGACCGAGGCGGGAGGAGAGGCCGGCCGAGAGGAAGAGGGAGAAGGGAGAGAAAGGGGTCTCAACTTGGCCAGAGAAGCGGAGGAAAAGAAGAAGAAAGAGAAGCTAAGTTAAGGCTAGACCAAGAGAGAGAAGAAGAAATACCGGATGAAGTAGGGGCGCTGGTGAGGGCACCAGCGATGGCCGTTGGCGATGAACACCGGAGTACTCCTTGGTGACTCTGGAGACGAGCTCACTCGAATAATCCCTCGTTAGGGGATCGAGCCTTAAACCACAAGGGTCTTTTGATTAATTATTTTGAGGATGGCTTTCTCATTGATTTATGGGCCTTTAAATAGGCAAAGCAATACAAGACCCTGAGGGGAGTTGAACTCTGACTAAGTGACTTCGTACTCAAGCAAAAATCTAACTAAGAAAGAGAAGCAAGAGTTCTAATACAATGTGGATAAGCAAACTACGAAAGCAATTAGGAAAGCAGTAAAGGACTAAGCTAGGATAGATGAGCCAGTTGGCTCGTGGGACCACATGGGCCAGTTCCTCAAGGTAGCCCAACCCGGTTTGAGCCAGGTCCGGCTCTAGGCCTTGCTCAGCCAAGGCCATGGCTCAGGCTCGAGTCAGGGGCCCTTGGGTGCAGACAGGGATGTGGTTTTGAACCGTATCAGAGTTCTGTGCTCTTATTTGTCTGGTTTCTAAATATCATAGACATATCCTGAAGGGCTAAGGTCTGGGAGCAAAATAGGAAGGCTTGGCAGCTTGCACTTTGCTGTTTATTTTGGTTGATTTTTGGAGATAAATAGATGAACTTTTCAGCACGTTGAATATGCTTTGTTTAAATTAAAAGTAGTTTTTTGTTGGTTTAGTATAGTTGGCTATCTGGGAAGGTTGATACCAGCCTAGGCTTATTCCTGAAGATACTGATTATCTACAAGCTCCAAAGTGACCTGTTTTGGGCATAAATCACTTTGTTATTAGGTCTAATTTCCTTGATACTTTTAATACAACTGTCTGACTAAAAAACAAGAAAAGAGTTCTGCCTATTATTTCAGTTCAGTGTTTAAGTAGCAGTCAGTCCACTTTGCCAGTTATACTCAGCAGAAACATATTAGTATCAATTGGTAACAATAACAGGTCAACAAGCCTAATATGCAATGCCCAAATAATTGCAATTTTGAGTGGGAGCAGCGATCAACAACAATCTGAAGAAAAGGTTGAGCGTCTTTATCACGTATAAAGTCCAGTTTATTTGCAGACAAAAATGTCATGCATTAGAAGACAAACCTTCTGGCATATAAATTTTGCCATTCCTGCGCCCATTCTCCTTGTAATATCGTCTATTGCCTCCTGATAACTGAAGGTCATATGAGTACCAAGAGAAAGTTACAGACTATCCAACAGTAATGCCTCCATATAGTTTGACTACAAGGTCCACTGTACTTTATAAGAAAATGAACTTTTACATAACAGACCAAACAATCTCATTGAGCCTTGAAATAACAGATAAACATAAGCACTTTATATATGAACATAGATCTAAAAATAAGCTATAACTTCACTCATTGCTTTACAAGAAAAGACATGGTTACATTCACATGTTTTAGACATTGGACAGCGAGCTAAGCCATGTCTAGAGTAATGCACAGCAAATAATGGTACGTACCTAATAAATGAGAACATCAAGTGAAATTCAAACTTATCTTGACATACAATTCATAATACTATTGAAGTTGTTTCAGCTGTGAGCAAGCATACATCGTCAACTGTATGCCATTAGCACGAATGCTATCAACTGCAACAAGCAACACCATCTCAAAAATACAACACCAGCAATACTGCAAATGACAGCCAAATGAACTTGTCCAAATGGGTACCATCTAATATCTCTTAGTCTCTATGTAGGAAGCCTCCATGATTGCAATAACAAAAAATACTAGTCTCAGGTTATCCACATGAACCTAGCTCAGCCTTGAGCTGTTTTGGAGAACATCAATACTAATATATCCTCTAATCACCTCAATTCGGCTAATAGGCATAAATAATAACAACTTTCCGGTAGGGCTGATGGGATACAAGGATATCCAATGCATAAACAACTGTAACAGGCTGATTGGTTCCGGAAAATGGTTCTCTAGACTTGGTTCAGCTTCTAAGCATTGGCCCATGTCAACATACTTAGTCAAGTGAAACAACTACCGTAGAGCATGTAACCAAGATTAGGAGTAATCAAGCTTCTAGATTTGAATCGCTCTACAACATTCGAAGCACCAACGATAGATATCTGAACTAATCGATCAGAGAATCTGTCTATAAAAGGCTGTTGATCGTCAAGGTTTGGTAATCTGATGTTTTGCCCACGAAACATGTACCATCTATGCTTTCTTCCTGCTTGCCATCCCCACGAGATACTCTAAAAGGTAACCTACAAACATACAACATTACCTCCTTGTGACAATCATAGTGATTACTTTAATGGTAGACAGTACATGATGCAAAAGAAGAATTCAAACTCCCTATACAACATGAAGGAATCTACCTATACTTAACAATCAACCTCACATATGGATGATTGACAAATGCTGGATTATAGAAGTAGCAAAAGGCCAAATCAGAACAGGTGCCAAAGAAGTTGACTCCATGCAATGTATAATCCTTCATATTTAAACAGTGAGTTGCTTGTCATACTGCCCAATGTTTCTTTCTTTCACAATGGCTTGAAAAAAAACCCAGCATTTAATTGAAGTAATACAAGGATTTGCCGGTATCTATGCAATAACCTGGGGAAATAAAAAAGATCTTCAAAGAAAATAGCATGATTGACTTAATTCAATCATGGCATGTTTCATCTTAGATGATTTCAAAACTTAATCCAACAGCGAAACATCGTCGTTTCGGGTGATGTTCTGTTTTTGCAGAGAAAGGAAACAAACTCCTGTACATCATGCTCTTAATTAGGGATAGAACTTATAATAAACCAAATAGACAAGCATATATAACATAATGTCGTTCATAACTTTTCTTTCCTAGGTCGATTCAGCTTTAATCTCCAACCTTTTATCTAATCTGTCTGCTTTTCTTGCCTTCTAGTATTTTCATTTCTACAGCTTTCCACATGTAGTCATTTACAAATGTCTATTAAAGTTGGAAAATTGACAGACGAGAAACTTTATCAAAGTAATATCCAAGATTCAGTGGGGCATCAAATAGTTAAACAACTTCAACATATGCAATAGACAAAACACAGAAGAATAGCATCTCCAATTACAGCGCACTGCCAATTGTTCTGAGAAATTATGAACTGATTGACCTTTTACCAAGCTCCAAAAACGCAGTTGAGACATAATGAAATTTATCCATCAGAACTTTGTACTCCTTTGTACCACCTAATAATGAAATTAAGGATCACAATTAGAAAGTTTGAGCAATACAGTAATAGACATATCAAAACGAGTTAGACATAGCATCCATGTGTAAGGTTAGAACAGTGAAGGGCTTCTTAATGTTCTATAGAACGGCTTGTTATGTTCTACAAAGCATCCATGTGTAAGGTCAGGACATAGGTCTGAAGTTTGAAACAATATTTGAATAGAGATAATCAATATATGCTGAATAGAGATAATCCACAACTCCACTGTCACGTGGATACTATTGCAATTATACCATAATTATGCATGAGAGAAATATTAAGTAGCTTGGGGCTTGTCTGATCATCCATCTTCATTGAAGGTGAGGACATAAGTCACAAATTTGAAACAATATATGCTGAATAGAGATAATCCACAACTCCACTGTCATGTAGATACTATTGCTTTTATACCATAATATTGCAGGAAAGAAATATTAAGTAGCTTGGGCCTTGTCTGATCTTCCATCTTCATTACAATATATATAGAGTTTGCTAAACACTGTGAGATCCTAAATAGCGAGATCACCAGACCACGAAAGTGCTTTCCTAAAATATTTCCAGCTAGGCGATGATACTACATTCCAGAATACCAAATGATGCAAGCTAAATGGCAATGAGTATGGAAAACTGCGGGAGGCTAGAATGCTAAGTTTGTGATAGATAAAGTATGTAGTGTTTGCTTATAATAACTTCAAACAAACAATGATCAAGAAGAACTGAGATCCAAATGTACCATTAGCTTTTGTGTGCCTGGATTATATGCCGACCAATGCCTGAGAATGGCATGGAAATGCTATTGTAGACAAGTTCATAAATCATATCAGCCAATATTTTGGCACATCCAAAGTTATCTAATCCTTGAAATGGCTATATCGAGACAAGTCTATACTCCTTTCATTGTTGAGTCAACTCAGCTCGCAGTCCTTTAATCCTTCCATGGACATGGTTAATCTGCTTGGGCAGGCACGGGCTAATTGACATTTGACAGAAGTCACAGCTCTGCAAATCCATCCTTGGAGACACATACAAACGTGGTTAGCTCGACTCACTCACGATTCTCTCATCCTTTCTTGAACATGGTTAGATTCACATGCGTGCTCGCACACACACACAGAGGAATATTTTAACCGACACAAATTCACAGTTCTTAAATCCTTCCTCGTACATGATTGAGTCGCACACAAACACTAGCTTGGACAAAGCTAAATCAACACAAGTCACATTTCTCTTCTAATCCTTCCTCGGACACAAAGACGCACACATGATCAAATGAACAACACTCACAGCTCTCTAATCCCTCACTGGACATTGTTAAATTCACACATGAACATAGAAAGTACATGTGTATAAATACGCATGCACCCACACATATGTACATTAGGTTTACACACATTCAAACACATGCATGCCACACAAAAACAAATGCGTAAACAAATAAAGATATATACATATGCCTGTAGGTGTGTCTACATATCTAGATAGAATGAAAAAATATGAGATCAAACAATCACATATGCACTTATTCAAATGCAACATATTCAATTGCATGCATGTAAACATTGCATGAATCTTAACATGTTCATCTACATATCCAAATACTACTACTACATCAAATGGCTCATGGTTTAAGAAACTAATATAGTCTTTTAAACTGCACTTGAGGTTCCTATAGGATTCTTGAATAAAGCCACACTCACAATGAAATAAACGGTGATATTAGAAGAATTATAACTAACAATCAGTGCACAACCTACGAGCTGAAAAACTATGCAATTCTTACATGAAAAATGCCAGTCAAGATCGTATATATGACGATGAAAAGACTCCAAAATAGGCAATTTGATCTCCAATGGTATGCTAGTGTCATCCTCTGCAAAGTACGATGGAAGTAGATCAAATAAAAAGCTGGACTTGCATTGTAAGGTACATCTTCCAGGCCAAAAATGCCACAAAGCAAAAGCACATATAAGATAGTTCCCAATTTGCATAGGTTACACATGATTCCAAAAGGAAAAAAAGCAATTCTTGTATCTATTTCATAGATACATTAAGCAATTTAATTATGTGCTTTACCATACATTGCTTCTAATGTCATTGAATCATAAAAGCTGATTTTTATTTCTTCCTCTTGCACATGACCTGTTGTTAATTTGTTATCATATTGACAGAGCCCAATCCAGTATTTGTAACTTTATTCCTACAATTTATGCCACACCATTTATGATTGGAACATCCAACTTACTCTTATCCATCGAATAATGATGTTCCAACTTATAAAAACTTATCAGGAATGTCTATTAGAAGGTGTATTAGGGTATTCATGTTCAAATTAGATTACCTAAAACAAGCAGATAAACCTATAATGGCTGGCAGCTTAGATTTAGAAGGAAAGTTTCTGCCACCTGGCCTGGTTCCCCAATGTGAAGTATTTTCATGACATGATCATATATGTTTACAATTAAACCAAGCTATTTTGGTTGCTCCATGCTGTAGTACAGATTGTGTGGTGGGACATTTGTTATTTCATTAGAGTGCTAAATTTAGTTCTGATTTCAATTGAAGGACTCTGTTTTTGGTGTATGTTCAAATGCAAAAGTTCTGGATTAACAGAAATAGTGAAGAAAAAGAGTGAGAAAACAGTGCCATACTTAATCGAATGATTCAAAAGTTACAGTTTGCAAACATATACTAAGAAAATGAAAGGAAAGGGAAAGGAAGACGATGGAACATACCAACTGTGTCCAGGGCTCTGAGGACTAGGTAGAAAATGCAAACCTGCAAAGAAGAACAACAAAGTCGAAACTCCACAAGTTAAAAAGAATGCAAACCCACACAAGAAGTGCAATAGGGCGAAAAAGAAAGTCAAAACTCTAAAACGGCCGTCTATCCTTTAATGGCATGTGGTCAAATAAAAGTCATGGCCTTTCCAACATCAACAGTCCCAAGTCATATCATTTGAGGAGAAATTCTCCGCTTTAAATACTTTGACATCCCTTCAAACAACGATGGAAAAAATTTCACCCTTTTGAAAACTAAAACGTCCCAGAAATCATTAGGATAACACGGTGACAGATCGCCATCGACAGGTGCTTTTCTTAACCCAATCAGGGCATACCCGTGTTCTACGAAAAGCGCGAGACGTCAATCAACATCAAGATCCGATTTTACTCCCCCACTAGTTGAAAAAACCCCAAAGCAACCGATCCAAACCCAAAAAACGAAGCAAACAGAGAGATTGAAGAAAAAACAGGCGGAAAGTGCACGCCCGAAGCGGATCATACAGCGTTGCGGAGCTCGACGGGGAGCTGCTGGATCACGAGGGCAAAGCTCCGCGAGACCTTCTGGAGCATCCCATAGGAGAATGCCCAGTGTGGCTCCGGGGGGATCTGCCTGGAGATCCGCACCGACGCAACCTTGAGCTTCACCAGCGCCGCCAGATCCCCGGGGTTCTCCAGCACCGCCTCCACCATCCCCATCTCGATCTACCTCTAATGGTGGATTATATCTCCCAATCGAATGCTCGCTCGAGAGAGGGAGAGAGGGTGGAGATGGGAGAAGAGGGAAGTCCGTGCTCTCTTATGTGATTTTTTAGCATAGATTTTGGTGGCAGAGGCAGAGCTATTTGGTCATGTAACCCGCGGGACCACGAACGATTTATGCTGTTCTAATGCACGTGGGTGCCGGCATCTTCTTAACGGGTCGGATTGTGTAAGGATCCGAATCATCATCTGATACGGTTTTGGGTTCGGTTCGGAGGCAATGAAACAGTGACACGCGGTCCGCGGACTCATAGAAACCACAAGCCCTAATTCCAATCTTCTGCCAGGTGTCACATTTTTTTTCTTTTTTATCAGCCTAGTGGCTGGTGTACAACAAAATCCCCTCTTACAACACAAACCAGATAGTCTGGAGAGGGGCGAACTCCTTTGCCCACCGCAAAGGAGTGTTACTATCTTTACCCATTCTAGCTAGCTTATCAGCAACCATGTTCCCTTCCCTAGGGATATATAAAAATATGATATCTTCCATTTGAGAAGATAACCAGCATATTCTTTGGAAGAAACTTCTGAATTCCTCTGTCCATCTCATCCGGCCATTTATCATCTCAATTAGGTCTTTAGAATCAGATTCAACTATTAGTCTTTCAATCCTGTCTTTTTTGGCTTCTTCCAATGCTCTCAAGACTGCAACAATCTCTCCTTCCATCGGCCCATTTATGGATACCGGCTCCGCAGTCACCCATGTTGGCCTCCCCTGAGCATCTATACACGCTAAACCAACCCCTCCTTTCTTCATCCTTGGATCAAATGAGGCATCACACTGAATGGAGGGATAGTCATAGGTTTCCTTCTTTTTCTGTTCTGCTTTTGTAGACAACAACCATTATTTAGACATAGGGGTGTCCATCCGGGCCGACCCGGCCCGGCCCGGCCCGGGTAAACCGGGCCCATGCGGGTTGGAGGCAATGCCCGGTACGGGTCCGGTAAGTAGCCGGACCGGGTCGGGCCAGTACCCGGGCCAATAAGGCCTCCACCCGGTCCGCCCCGGTTATGGCCCGCCCGCCTTGAAAACTCTTCTGATCCAGATTTGGGGTATCACGCAGGGCTTTGAATTTTTCTTTTCAAATATCAAACATACAAGTTTGACATGTAATACAGCTAATAAAGGGTTATATGTATTTATTGAATAATGTTAAGCCATGCAAGCCACAAATGCCATCTTCCATATAACACTCTGTTGCTGGCTCTTCTTTCCTAACCCGGAATAACTGCATCGCTTCCCACAGTCGAAACGGCACAGGTCTCTTTCCTGCATCCATGCAAAGCAGAGGCATGACATAAAGTAGTATGCTCAATCAGTGTAATATCATGAAATCATAGAGCTAAAGTCATGAGACATGAACCATGGTGTTATTTGTGCATATCACCTACAAACATGGATCATTTAAATCTTCACAAAGTTTTAACACGCAATTAATATCTGAGGACACGAATCCAAGCCTGTTAAGCATGCAGATACATTGTTTTAAATTTGCACCAAAAGAAACTTCAACTTTGGATGGGCTTAATAGACATGAAACTCCACTAATCTGCAAACCTCAAAAATACATAATCTTGTGCTTAGAGAGATCTTGTGGTATAAGAAAAAATACATAATCTTGTCCAAGCAATTCAGAGCCTAGTCTGGGTCAGAAAGTGAAAATATGAGGAATTAATGTTCAACCAACAAAGTAAGAAAGAAAGTGAAAAAATGGCAAAAATAATGAGAGAAATTAATGGCGAGGAGGAGAGGAGGAGGCCGTCGCAGATCCAGCTCCTCACCCGTGACGGAGAGAGAGAGGAGGATGGACCGGTGGTGGAGGAGAGTGGAGCGGCGTGGATCTGGTCCGGAGGCGCTCGATTCGAGGGTGAAGGGGAGGCGAGAAGGGGTGGTGGAGCAGGAGGCCGTGGGAGAGGAGCAGGGGAAGGAGGGCTAGAGACGGGGATCTGGTCTGAGGAGACGGGGAAGGAGTGCTGGGAGAGGAGCCAGGGAAGGGGTGGAGGAGGAGGAGGCCGTGGGAGAGGAGCCGGGGAAGAAGGGCTGGAGACGGGGAAGGATCTCGTCCGAGGAAGAGATCGGGAACCGAAGCGGTGCTGGCAAATATTAACCCGGGCCGGGCCGGACCGGGTTTTTGAACAAGGGGCCCTGGTCCGGCCCGGAACCCGGATTGGCCCGGTCCAGCAGGGCCAACACCCGGGCCGGACCGGGTTATAGCCCAGGCGGGCCCGGGCCGGACACGTACTGGGCCGGGTCAACCGGGCTTTTTGGACACCCCTATTTAGACAACCACAATCATCTTCTAGCTACCTCCCTTGATTTCTCCTGAGATTTCTCAAAGATAAGCTTATTTCTGGATTTCCAAAGCTGCCATAAGGTATATCCGATCATGGACTTCCTCTCCCTGACCTGCTGACTTTTACCCGATGCCTGCAGGAGCTCCTTCCATTGAGTCTAGCTTCGGTTAGTTAATATCTCCACTACAAGAAAAGATGGATTCGATAACACATATTTCATAGCATATATTTGTAAATGCTATTAAAGATTGAATATTGATAACAAAAATATTCAATATGCCATAAATTTGTAAAGAAGTCGTGACATTTAGAGATTGGTGATATTTTATAGGATGCTTTATAGCATATTATTTGTTGATGCTATCAATGCATATATCATAGCACATGTTTCATAACATTCTTTACTAAATGCTATAAAAAAAAATTATGTATTTATAACATAAATTTAAAAATGCTATAAATTTGAACGTTACAATAAACAAGAATCCTGCTACTATTAAAACATTACAATAAGCAAAAAATAGTACTATTAGGACGCTATAATAAGTCTCCCAAAACATTATTTGCATACTGTAATAAGTGAATCATAACACTACGTGGTTGTTATAACTGGCAAAACATAGCATTATTTCGATGTTATAATGTGTATTTCATAATACTATTTAATAGTTACGATGAGTAAAACATAGTATTATTAGACTGCTATAATAATTAACTAAAGCAACGCACTACTGCAATATTATAACAAGTTAAGCATAACACTATCCGTATGTTATAATAAGTATAACATAACGCTATTAGGATATTATAATAAGAAAGCTTAACAATATTTGAATATAGTGTTTAGTCCCACATCGAAAGTGACACGAAAGTTGGTTTGCCCGGAGGCTATATAAGAAGATTAGGGGCACAAGAGATCAATACTTAAACAAGTTTATGGGTGATTATAAAGGCTCCTGGCCAATAATAGCAATAATAAAATGCTATAACAACAATAGATTTTTGTAAATGTTGTGGTAATAATATTTACCACTCAAATATTGTTAAGCTTGAGTTTGATATTTACCTATGAATTTTTTTGAATATTATATCAAATAAAGCATAGCACTAAATGAATGCTACAATATTAAAAATATAACACTAATTGGATGCAATAATATTAAAAATATAACACTAATTGGATGTTATAATAAATAAATCAAAACACTATTTGGATGTTCTAATAAGTATATCATAGCATTTATATATTGCAATGAAAAATAATTCATAACTTAGATTAGTTGTCATATTATAATATTCACATGTCTTTTAAAGTGCTATCTTTACTTTTAGATGATATAAATTTATAACTTTGAAAATGTGTTATGAAAATTCGATACTTTTCATAGCACCGCATGCTATAACAGTCACTTTTATGCTATTGAATAGTTTTCATAGCTTTTTTGTGTGCTATCGAATCCATCTTTTCTTGTAGTGCTCCTCATCTCTTCTAAACAATAAGCTCCATAGCTCCCTTGCAAAAGAACAATCCAAAAACACATGATCTATGGTCTCCTCCGCCGCGCCGCATCTCTGACATATTTTGGATTCCATCATACCAATTTTCCCTAGAGCCTCCAAAGTAGGAATCTTACCGTGAACTAATTTCCAGATGAAAGATCTAATTCTTGCCCGAATGGTCCTCCTCATATGCTTTGCCATCCAAACCATTCCTCCTGTGTGTTTAATGACCTTATGGGCTACGTATTACCGTTGTTCATGGTTTTAATTATATAAATATCATTTTAAATTTTTTAATATCAATCTATTATATAATATCTAGTGGATCCTATCCAGGATGCCCAATCCAACTTAAAACCGGATATATCATGCGATCAAAATGAAGTCACCTGAAAGAAAATACTAGGGGTTGTGTTTACTTGTGTCAGGTGGCACGGAGGCCACCTAGTGAGTACATATCCTTCAAGATGATTGACCATTTGAATATGTGATGTTTTTGACCATTTCTAGTAATAACAATTATTCTTGGTTTTAATTATGTAAATATCATTTTAATATTAATTGTCACGTCCCGACCCAGAAAACCCATTCAGATCGAGTCGTGAGCCACCTAAACCTGTTTACATCATCAATTGGTGCACAAGTATAAAACTGCTATGAATTTAAACAATTTAATTCTCAAGTTCATAAAAATTTCGACAGAATCTGTTACGAGCGGTCTACTCGTGATCCTCTCGTAATGGGTCTCTACTGCTCCAATCGATCAGAATCGGGCTGATCGGACTTGATTTGAGTCAAATTGGCTGATTTGGCTAGCTAGATCGGATCTGGCTTGAGCTGGATCGGATCTGGCTGAAGCTGGATCGAATCTGGCTAAGCCTGATTGGATGGGACTTGAATGGGTCAAGTCTGAAGTAATCTGGATCAAGCTGATCAAGTTGGATTGGGCTGGATCCAGACTAAGTGGCTCGGCTGAACCAATTAAGTGGGCTGGACCTGATTGAAGTGGCTGAACCGGAGTGATCCAAGGGCTGGGAAGTCGCCGGAGTAGATCGCCGGCGTAGGGACGGCGGCGGTGGTCGGGATACTTCCAGGAAGGGTCGCCTGGAGGTGGGGATGAGATCTACCGGCTCGGATCGGTGAGGTAGGTGGCGGATCGGCCGGATCTGGGAGATGGACGGCGGGGTTTGGGTTCACCGGCGTCGGGGACGATGAGGGAGCTCGGCTGGGGCCAGGAACGGTCAGGGATGGTCGGGATCGGGTCGTGAGGAGACGAGGAAGGGTTTACGATGGTTTAGGGATGAGATCGGGTCGTATGGCGGACGGCGGACGGTGGCTGTGAGGTTGAGGTTGCCGGGGAACGGCGCCGGAGGGGACGAAGGGCGGAGGGAAGGGTATGGCCGGGGTCGTGGTGGCTCGGGGAAGAGAATGGAGGTCTTGGATGGCGACGGGGCTGGCCGGAGAGGGCTTGACGGAGGAGATCGGCGGTGAAGCTCGGGTTCGGCTTGAGGAAGACGATGAACAGTGCTGACGTGGCGCTGATGTGGCGGTGGGGTCGCTGACGTGGCGGAGAGAGAAAGTGACGGGGAGAAAGAAGATGAAGGTGAAGGCGATGCCGGCTGCGGAAAAGATGACCAGCAGGGAAGAAGATGGATCTATAGTTCCTCTTCTTGGTTCCGGTCCAGTTGGTCGAATCGGATCGACTCGTATTACCCCCTCTTCCTTCAAAATTGGCCTTGTCCTCAAGGCCAGAGTCAGGTCAGGTAGGATGGCTCCATGTGGCTGGACCGAATCAACTTGCTACTGTAGTTCTGGACTCGGTGGGGAGAAACCAGGTCGATCCCATGTGGGGTCCAGTGGTAGCAGTGGCAGTGATGGATGAGCATCTGGCGGTCGATCTGACGGCTCAGGTAGCTCCAGGAATATGATCTTCAATGGCTCTCCTGGATCATCCTCATCATGTCCCATCAGTAGTGTTGCCCATGACCATAGGATGGGATCTGATCTCCATGGTCTGATCAACTGTGCAGGGACTTGGCTTGAATCTGGGTCAAGCTGGCTTTGGTCCAATTTGAAGTGAAGATGGCTGGACCACGCTTCTGCTGCACTAGTCTGGGCTAGAAGTTGATTGAACCAAGTTGAATCTTCAGCTGTGCTGAGTCGTACTCTGGTCCAAACCTGTCTGACTTGGTTGGCTCTACCGGTGTCAATCTGGACTTGAGTCAGTTGAACCAAACCGGTGTTACCATCATAATCAGATCTGATCAGATTGAATATGGCATCTGAATAAGAAGGGTAGCTCCTCTAATGACTCATATCAACCTTTGAATGCTTGATCAACTGCTGAGGATGCATCTGGATCACTTGGAGTTGATCTGGATGGTCCTGATTGTTGGGGACTCTTGGATCAGGTTCAGATCGAAGATCGGAACCACTGGATCGAAGATCACGCTGATCAAACGGCTGGATCAAGTTGCAGCCTTGATCGGACGGCTGAGAAGCTGCCGGAGCTGGATCAACGGCGAAACGAGCTCGTCGGAGAGTGGCAACGGCACAGGAAGCTTCGTAGGGACGAGGGGGTTCCATCCGTACGGTCTGATCGACGGATTGGGCCTCGGATGCACCGGATCTGAAGGTGGCGGCGCGGTGGAGAACGTCGCCGGTGATCGGCGGTGAAGGAGGGCTCATCGGTAGCCGGGGATGGGTGGAAACGGTTCGTGAAGGTCTTGGGACCTTTCTCGTGAGGTTCGATCGAAGGATCAACCTCAGATCTGGGCGGATTGGAGGAGGCCGGAACAGGGCCTTTTGCCGGAGTTGGTTTCCGGCGATCCGAGCCTCTATCGTCGTCGTGGTTGGCCACGGCGGCTTAGGTGAGGGACGCCGATGCTTCCTCGATGGATGGATGGGGAGGAAGACGCCGGAGGACGGCCTTGAAGTGACGGCTCGGAGATAAGCCGATGAAGCCGTGGATGAGCCGGGACGAAGGGGTCCTGGCTTGGAAGTGAGCCGGGCGCGGGTGAGGGTGGTGAGCTGATGGCGAGCCGCGGTTGAGCCAGGGACGAGCCGATTCCCAGGAGGAGAGAGAAAACCAGGGGAAATTTCAGAAAAATATGGAAAAATAGGTAAAAATCCAGAAAAATCATTGGAAGGTAGAAGGAAGGTTTCACTCGGGTCTGACAGAGGTTGCAACAGCAGGTGCTCTGGTTCGATCTGAGAATCGGACGGTTGTTGCTCCTCGATTAGCTCCTGGACCTTTTCTCTCTTACTGATTGCTGGTCTCTCATTCGGACTCGCAATTACAACCGGAGTCATAATCTGAGTTGGCTCAGGGTCAGGTTCCGCAATCTGGGTTGCAGTTGGAGTAGGGGTCTGACTCAAAACCTGAATCCCTATGGGAGTTGTTTGAGTCACAGTTGACCATCTACTAGTAATCTGCTCCCACTTCCTACTGGTGCGCTCCAAGGTTTTGCTTTGGCGTTCCATCAAAGTTGAACAGAGCTTCAACTGGGACTGCAGAATCTTGAATTGCTGCTCCAAACTTTCCTGGGGTACTCCGTACATGGTGGCGAAGTTTCCAGTAGGTTCTGAACCGCACAGTCGATGGAACGGAGCTCTGATACCAAGTTGTTACGAGCGGTCTACTCGTGATCCTCTCGTAATGGGTCTCTACTGCTCCAATCGATCAGAATCGGGCTGATCGGACTTGATTTGAGTCAAATTGGCTGATTTGGCTAGCTAGATCGGATCTGGCTTGAGCTGGATCGGATCTGGCTGAAGCTGGATCGAATCTGGCTAAGCCTGATTGGATGGGACTTGACTGGGTCAAGTCTGAAGTAATCTGGATCAAGCTGATCAAGTTGGATTGGGCTGGATCCAGACTAAGTGGCTCGGCTGAACCAATTAAGTGGGCTGGACCTGATTGAAGTGGCTGAACCGGAGTGATCCAAGGGCTGGGAAGTCGCCGGAGTAGATCGCCGGCGTAGGGACGGCGGCGGTGGTCGGGATACTTCCAGGAAGGGTCGCCTGGAGGTGGGGATGAGATCTACCGACTCGGATCGGTGAGGTAGGTGGCGGATCGGCCGGATCTGGGAGATGGACGGCGGGGTTTGGGTTCACCGGCGTCGGGGACGATGAGGGAGCTCGGCTGGGGCCAGGAACGGTCAGGGATGGTCGGGATCGGGTCGTGAGGAGACGAGGAAGGGTTTACGATGGTTTAGGGATGAGATCGGGTCGTATGGCGGACGGCGGACGGTGGCTGTGAGGTTGAGGTTGCCGGGGAACGGTGTCGGAGGGGACGAAGGGCGGAGGGAAGGGTATGGCCGGGGTCGTGGTGGCTCGGGGAAGAGAATGGAGGTCTTGGATGGCGACGGGGCTGGCCGGAGAGGGCTTGACGGAGGAGATCGGCGGTGAAGCTCGGGTTCGGCTTGAGGAAGACGATGAACAGTGCTGACGTGGCGGTGGGGTCGCTGACGTGGCGGAGAGAGAAAGTGACGGGGAGAAAGAAGATGAAGGTGAAGGCGATGCCGGCTGCGGAGAAGATGACCAGCGGGGAAGAAGATGGATCTATGGTGGATTTCGGGTGGAATCTACTTTACTTCTACTCCTATGATATTCTACTAATTACTCTTAATCATTCATCTCATGCATCATTACCTAATACAAACTACTAAGGTCCTTTTATAGAGACCTTGACAGAGTCCTAATCCACTAGAAAAACCCCCTTGCTTGATTAGCAAGTAATAAGGTTTCTGACTCAACTCAACTTCCTAATTCAAAGGGACTCTTAATTAATTCCTAACAATCAACTAGGACTCAATAAAAGACTAATGATAAAATACTAATTAAATACTCTAGTTTGAACTAGGGAAGTCCAAGTCAAACTAGGAAAGAGGTTGAACCAGCTTGGTTCCTCTTCTTGGTTCCGGTCCAGTTGGTCGAGTCGGATCGACTCGTATCAGAATCCCCTTTATAATTATTACACAAGAAACCTGTACAATTTTACAACTTCAACTTATACAATGGCACAATCGTAAATTACATTTCTCAACTGTCTACATTAATGAATATTACATTTCTCAAATACAACTGAATTAACGATCATACAATTATGGCCTCGAATACATCATGTTATACCTCGATTTATACATCAAGTTGTGCATCATCGATTAAGAATGTAAATTATCTGTAAAAGAACTCCTCGAAACTCCAGGTCCTCAATCACCTCGAAATACCGCGTCATCTTCTAAACGAACACCTGAAAGAAGGAACTGCATCGACCTGCATCGCCGATGCAGCCCAGGTAGGGTGAGCAACAATGCCCAATAGGGTTCTACTCTACGGCACTCTCAAGGAAGAGGAAACTACAACTGTGTCGTCTCTGTCCAATCCTAAGGCAACAAAAAAACAAGTCTGGACAAGGGTCATGCATCACCAAACGCCCCTCTACAGATCAGGGAAGGACAAGGGACAAGTGCATCTCCCATGCACTCCCACCTCTACAACCCTTAACAGGATAACATCCACTGCCCTTAGCGATTGACACAGAGAACGACACGACCTCTACACCTCAATACCACAATTCAAATGGGCATATCTATATAACAACCTCAATCAACACAAGATCATAATCACACAATCTCGCCCTAGTCCTTCTACCCAGACCCCGGTCCTAGGGCTAGATCCGGGCTACCCGAGAACCCCGGATCGGCGATCGAATCCATCGCCTACCACCTAGCCTGAATGCCTCTAATGCAATCATCATGCATGAGCCTATTCAAACAACTAGGCCTAGGTGTCTCTACATGCCAAATCATCACTCTTGTCCAACAGATTATAACACAGCTATAGAGTAGATTTAACATTAAAGAACTAACATAAAGTACACATGGCATTCACGTACCCAAATCATGCATAATCATTCAACACATATGGCACACCTTCGACCCAATTAAATCTAGCCATTCCCAAGGGCTTCACTCCCTTGGTTAACCCACAAATAAAATAGAAACGGGCACACCGCCGGCCCTAGGCATGAATATGATATATTAGCACATAACTGAAGTAACCAACAAGAAATCCTAAGAATTAGATTGAGGAAGATAGAGGGCACTAAAGAGTAACATTAGCATTAAGTCCGGGGACAACAATACAATCAACAAATCGGACGTGGAAATCCGTAAATCAAGCCGTATAAAGTCAGCAATTCGGAACAACAGGAATCCATGTAAAAACTGGAAGTTAAGAAAACATCAGATGCATTCTTTCGATTCCATGGGTTCTCATCGGCATATATATAGACACGAACCATTCAAAGAACCCAACACCCAGTCAATTTCTACAGAAGCTGGAACCTAGGCCCGACCTCAGCCAAGCTACTAGCCATCGGCCTCCCCGATCGATCAGGTGGTTGACAGGTCTTGGTAAGTCCCTGAGAACAATCCCTGCAACCACCCTAAGGCTGCCCCAAGCTAGGTAGTCACTGGGTAGAATGTACCCAGCAACTGGGAGCAGGGGAGAGTCCCAGCTCTCGATGCATCCAGCAGTAGCCAACGAGAAGGATAACCTCGCTGAAACGCAACAAGACCAGCCACAGCAACCCACATACCAAGAACAGGGGAAATCCGAAAGAATTCCAAAGGAAACAGGGAAACTCGATCAAAACCCAAGGGAGGAGGAGGAAACTCTGTCGATCAGCCAAATAAAACCAGGGAAGAGAAGGAGAAATGTCATCTGAAATCAGTCGGCATCCAAGGAACCAAAACAGGGGAATGGAAATGCCAATCCCAGCCCAGTAGTTGATCAGACCACGAAACCGAGACCAACAGTTGATTGCAAGAAAGACAACAAACGTAGCAACCCAATTGAGCTATGAAACCCAAGTAAGATTTGCAAATCCCAACCAAATACCAAGAAATTCGAGTGAAATCAGAAAGGGGTTGGAGGTGCTCAAGCCTCTGGCAACCCAAGAACAAGGGAAAACAGAGCATGGCAGCAGGGGAATAGGGCAAGAACATCCCAAGAGAAGCCACTAATTCAATGGCTACAACCAGAGATCCGAGAGATCCAACATCAAAAACCAGAGAGGGAAACGATCTCACCAAAAACCATGAAAATCTATAGGTCTAAATCGCGGCAGCAAGAGAGAAGAACATCGACAAGAAGTCACGAGATCAACAGGGAAACCAGGGGTCCAAATAGCATGCATCAAACCCATTCCTAAGAGCCTAATCCATGATTAGAGTAGATCCCCTACCTCTGGATCGCTTCTCCCTCTTCTTCTTCTTCCTCTCCGACCGCAAGCACCGCCGGCGCACGCCTCAGACTCCTATGGTCGCGGTTGATCACCTCCGCTGGTTCCTCTCCTCAGCCGTCGAGCACCGTTGCCGTTGTTGTCGTTCTTCCTTCCACGGTCGCCGTCATCGGACGGGATGCGCGCCCGCTTCCTCTCCTCCGGCTGCTGGACACCGACGCCGGACTCCTCTCCTCCTCTCTCTCTCCGCGAGATCGGGCCGCCGCTCTCTCTCGATCTCCCTCTCTCAATCGCGGTTGAATCCCTAACAGGAGATGGGTTAAGTGGAGGTTAAGTACTAATGGCTTAAGATTAGATCCTGGCCGTCCGATCGGCCAGATCTGATCCCATAAGCTCAAAGCTTGATCTAATCAAGATCTTCCGGTCTAGGATTTCCCTAATGATCTAATCAAGCACATACATCACCACATATCCGTGTGTGCGCAACGCGTGTGTGAAACCAACTCCGCCAAGGGTAATTTACCAAATTGCCCTTGGGGTCTAAAAACAACGATGCGATCAACCGATCGCAAGGAAAGGCTAACCGAGCCGACCCAACCAAACCAGACCCTCGACCGACGCGGTCGGACCAGGTTGGAGATACGGGTCCTCACATTAATCAAGCTTATAAGACAGTGCATTACATCATACGGTCCGTAATTAATATCTTTATGAGTTTATATCTAACGATGAGGAAGAGAGGCCGTGTTTTGGTGTGGGAAAGGGTGTCGGTAATAATCGTACCATGTGGCACGGGCATGCTACTAAATATATATTCTTCAAGATTGACTTTTGACTCCTTTGAATATGTGAATTTATTTTATCATTTCTAACTTAGTTATATATTTTTATCTCTTTTGAAATATATATATATACTAGTGGGACCTCTACCACCTGACAGGGTAACCATCAGATTAATGGATGATTCGGTTATAAAAACCAAATTTGATTAATGGATTAGTATGGATATCATATAAGGTTAACATTATAAGGGGGCGGTTATGCATAACCGTTTTTGTTCCTTATAAGGTTGATGTATATTTAAAACTAATTTAGGGAATATGATAAAAATATACAAAGTTAACTTAGGAAAATATACATGTAAATAAACTAATATAAGAAAACGGTTGTAACCGTTATTGCTTCTTATAAGATTGATATATAAACTAATGGTCCTTATGCCACTTGCCACGATCCCCTTCATTCTAATAATAACCGCTCGCTACCTCATCGGGGCTCAAACAAATAACCTTAGCCTCGTGATAGGATACACCATGTCCTATATGGTTGATAATTTATTGAAAAGTATAGACACAAATTAATTCTAATAGTAAGGCTAAGTGGATTGATGATAGTTGTGCATTGCAATATTGCTCGAGTCATTTTTCTTTTAAAAATTTGTCACATAATTCCTATTATTTAGATAAGATGATCCAAGACTACCTCGCGCTGAAGATTTTTAATCAAAACAATGCGAACCATTGTTACATGTGCTTTCCCATTGATGTGCCAAGATTTTTTGTGGCTTTTTGCACCCCAGTATCTTTATATTAGCAAATTTATAATAAACTATCCCACTTGTTGAAAATTATATGTACCTTCTTTATTTGTATTTATGCCTAGACCTACATTCTGTCAAAAGGAAAGGCCATTACTCTTATTCATTAATCTGAATTTTTTTTTCTTTTTCAATACTATTAACATAAAATTGACCAAAATACCTTTTTACTAGATGCAATTTTATATTTTTTGTAAATAAAAATTTACATAATAAAAATATTTGTTAATATTACCATCTCCATATTGAACTATTATTTTAGCTATATTCTAAATATATTTTTTATAGGCATTTTTGTTATTTGGACCTAGTTAATAACTATAATTAATTAGAGCGGTTGAAGCTGACCGTAAGTAGGATTTTGTGAAACACAAATTGTCAAGATACCGGGATGCAATTTAGGGCATGTTTGAATAAGCGAAATGGATGTTGCATATTTCGCGGGGAGACTTCGAGCTCGGAAACAACGGCGCGAGGTGCGATATGGGGGGCCAAGGAATGGATGTTGCATCGGGGTGGTGGAACGCAGGTCTTAGTCCGGCAAACACCGGAGGGATTCACTCTCGTTCAGTCGGATGCTTCGTGGGAGAGGAACGGCTCTGTCGCTGGTATTGGTATCGCCTGCTTTGATGAATCATCCTCTATCTCTTGGGTTGTTGCCGACAGCGTGGTGGCTCTCTCAATTGATCACGTGGAACTTCAGGCCTTCTTGAGAGGGCTAGAGATCGTATCTAGCAAGGGTTCAAGGAGAGTGGTGTTTGAAACTGACTCCTTGAATGTTGTTAGATATGTGAAAGGGTGGTGCTTTTGGCCGGAGTCTCTAAAGAACACGCTAAAGAGGGTGTGCTGGCTGGCGGCTCAGTTACAAGAGGTAATTATCATGCATGTATCGAGGGAACTGAATATCTCGGCTGATCGTCTTGCGAGGTATGGGAGAGGGAATACTGTATTTTGGGATAGGGGATCTGGTGAGCCACCACCGGATGTCCCTGAGTTATATTTGTAGATGGCTTTGTGTTTTAGCTTCGGCTCAACTCTTTAAAAAAATAAATAAATAAGCGAAATGGTCGAATCCGTTTGAACGGAGAATGGACAGATTTTGGGCGGATTCCAGACCCACCTATTCTTCTGTTTGGATCTCAACCGGATCCCGAAGTGGATTCCATTTTATTTTTGGCCTCCGCTCGATTCCGGATCCATCATTGGTCAAACAGGCAACAAATCGGTTAAAAGAAGCGGTATGAGAATAAAACCTTTTATATTATTATATCTTGAATTGACTTCACCGCTGTTTGCTGCCGGCCGATCTAATCTAACCAAAAGTGCGCCAATAAACGGCCTCTTCACGTGTGCGAGTTCTATGCGGACCTCAGTCTAATCGGATCCAGTATTTGGATCCGTAACCCAAACCTCATAAGATCACGGATAAAGTCTCTCGCATCGGCTGATTGGATCGGTGTAAAACACCGATCCGATGTGGTAGAGTATAATGGTAAAATCCACATCTTAGGTGGCATGAAGGTTCAATTACTCTACAGAGAACTTTCTCATCTCTTCCTTCACTCCCGACTCCCGTGAGAGAGATCACTCCCGATCTCGCTGGTAGGCGTCCTCATTGTCGCGCCCCGACGCGTGAAAGCCCAACCGGGGCGGACGACGCGAATCAGAACCTAATAAACTGTGAAATTTTTTGGCGAGGGTACCCTCTAACCTATAGGTCTCCCTAAATAATTCATCAAAACACCCTTAATTACGAATCAAAGATTTACAGAAACCTCTAACTGAAGATATGAAATCCCAAAGTAAATTATACAAAACCTCGATGAGAGAAAGATCAAGTACAAATATTTATACTCTCCCGTAGGAGGCTAACTATACAAGGGTTGTGAGGATCCGTCCCTCTACTCCTGTGGCTCGTCGTGGACCGCAAGGGCAATTTGGTAAATTATGCATTGTCGGCTAGTTTCATACCCGCGTGTGCACACACTGACCATGGTCGTGTTAATGTTTGGCTAGAATGGTTAGTTAGACCCGGGATCGAAAGATCCAGGCTTGGGCTTAAGTTTTAGCCCAAGTCTAGCTTTCTGCACCTAAGGGATCAATCTTCCTAGCTAGGAGATCGATCTCTTAGTGCCAGAAAGTCAAACCCGATTTGACAAGGAAGATCGATCTCTTCTCAAAAGAGATCGATCTCTCTTGAGTCGGTTCGTTCGTCTATAAAACGAACGAAACCTTTTCTTTTGATTTTTTTGGAAAATCCGAGATTTCAGCCTTGTTCTTGCTGGATTTGACTTCGTTTGAGGAAGATCTAAGGCCTAGTAGCTTGGATTGAAGCTGCTATTGCATAGGTAGGGATCCTACCTACAATCTTTCGGGTTTTTGGAGTTTTTCTGGTTTGATTGTGATCTTTTGCTTAGATCTGTTAAAATACATGTTTGTTTTCCATGATTTCACCGGTTTTGGACTCGTGGTTTCTTGATCTACCAGATCCCAGAGTTTTGGGGGATTTGGTTATATTTTCCGGCGGTATTTCTTGCCGTCCGGTCGCCGGAGAACCCATTCGGATCGATCTCCCTTGAGGGAAGATCGATCCCTTCTAGGGCGTCACGTCTAGCCCGAGCAGGATCGATCCCTCGGTGGGAGAAGATCGATCCTTGCCTAGGTTGAGGTGGTGGGTTCCATGTCACGAAGAAGATCGATCCTTCTGGTGGAGAAGATCGATCCTTCTGGTGGAGAAGATCGATCTCCTTCGGTTGACAGGGACGAGTTTCTCCCAAGTACTAAGAAGATCGATCCCCTTGGGAAGGGAGATCGATCTCTTAGTGGCTGAGGGGTGTTTTCAAGTGGCTTTTACCCGCAGGGCTTTGTATGACGGTTTTCTTTATTGTCTTATACATGGTACATATGTTTAAGCATGTTAGCCCTATAATAGGGGCAATGGTGAACCGGGGGAGTGATGACTCCCGGGATGTTTAGAATAAACGGCCGAGTAGCCCTACAGCTTTCCTTAGCCTTGCATGCTGGCGTGCGCCGAGGGCTTTATCTGTGATGACTGTGAGCTGTTGTTTGCGGGGCTGCTTCCCGATGCAGGTGTTGTGGCGGTCTGCTGACAGTTGGTGGGGGTACCACTGTAGCAGCTCCTAGACCTTACTTACCTGTTCACCACCCCGGGCCGGCAGGGTGCCGTACCTAGACCTTGTTTGATATACAATCACATACTGATGCATGCTTATCTATATATTCCTGCGTGTGCTCATAACATGCATTGCTTGTGCATTAGTCGCATCTGTGTAGGACGCTGGCGATGGGTTGATCGCCGATCCGGGGCTTTTGGGTAGTCCGGATCTAGCTCTAGGACCGTTGTGGGTAGCTTGGTCCAAGACTCGATTTGTAGTATTCAATCGTTGTCGATGATAGGGTTAGATGACCTGAATAGATGTGGTTTGATGTTTAGAGGTCGTGTCAACTCCAAGTTGAATCTTAGGTGTAGCCGGTGTCCGATGTTCTTGACTCTTGGGTCGAGGAGTGCCTACCCAGCGGTGTCCTTGCCCGCCAAACAGTGTTCAGTGTCCTGTTGTGAGTCTGCAGTGTTTTGGGCCTGCGTTCATGGACTCCCGGTAGGGTTATGGGACCATTGTATACACCTAGAGTAGACTTGGGGGCTGCACTGTTGTGTTCCCTCCCTTGTGAGTGTCGTAGTGTAGTGTCTATACTGAGCTTAGTGCTCACTCCTACCTGGGCTGCGTTTTGCAGGTGCTGGCGCTAGCTCTTCTTCGGTTGCCCCTACAGGGCCGGTGTTTGGTGACGTTGAGGCGTTTGGCGGTGCTTGAGGTGCGGCGATCGTCAGTTATACCTTTTGTTTAGTTAGCCTCCTACTGGAGAGATTTTGTATAACTTTTACCCTGTTGAGGATTTGTATATATTCAGTTTCAGTCTTTGAGGGTTGTGATTGTTTGTATAATACAGGATGATTATGAATTGCTAGGGAGACCACTATGATTAGAGGGAAACCTCGCCAAAATTTCCGCAGTAGGTTAGGTTCCGGTTCGCGTCGCCCGGCCTGGTTGGGCCTACGCGGGTCGGGACGCGACAAGGGTTCTGGGAAAGACAGGTCACCACTCCTCAGACTCTGCCAGGCGCCGCCGCATCGCTGACCAACTTCCCGGTAGGGGCCACCGAAGAGGAGCTAACGCCTGCACCTGCAAAACACAACCCGGGTAGGAATGAGCACTAAGCTCAGTAGGGAAACTATACTACGACACACAGAAGGAAGATGAAAACGCAACAGTGTTGCCCTCTAGCAAGGTCTGTGTGAGGGCTTGTCCCTCCGACCTAGCTCGACCGCGTGGGTCGAGATCCGTTTTCCTTTTGGTTTGGTTTTTAGCCCTAGGGGCATTTTGGTAAATATGCCCCTTGGTGGTCGGTTTCACACCCGCGTTGCACACACGGCCTTGGATTGATGTATTTGTTTGATTAGAATCTTAAGGGCGCATTCGATCGGAAGATCGGAGTTCGATCGGGAAAGATCGAATCAGACGGCCGAGATCGGTCCGGATCTCTATATATAGCCTGTCCCTTTCTCTCTCTTTCTTCTTTACTGTCGACGTATCTTCCCTTCTCTCTCTCTCTCTTTCTCTCTCCTGCGGCTGAGCTAGGGCTTGGGGACGCGAGCTCCGAGGCGCGGATCTTGGCGGGTTGACTGGTTGGACGCGTGGAGGAGCGGCCCTACTCGCTCAAGTAGGTGTTTCTACCTCGATCTTGTGATCGGGTTGACTGGTTGGACGCGTGTAGGAATACTTGTTAGAATGTTATGTAACTTGTAGCATATGTGTTATGCCTTGCTTCTAGTATTCCTACCGTGAGATTTCCGTATTTTATCGGATGATTTTCGTATTATCGTCGTTTTGTCGGTTTTCGGCCATTTTAACCTAGATTGGAGATTTAACCATCAAAATCTTATTTTCTTCGCACCAATAGTTTCCCCATCATCTTTTATGCATGCATTCAAGGTTTCATTGATTTCCAACTTGATTTGATCATTGAAATCCAATTTCAATTTCATGCACTGTTCTAAGGAATTGTGCAATAGGCCGGACGGTCGACCGTTGGATCGACCGTCAAGCGTTGATACGCTTTTTCTTGGCCTCACGGTCGACCGTGACATCGACCGTGGCCTCACGGTTGACCGTCGGATCGACCCTCAGGCGTTGTTGCGTTGTTGGACTCCCAGGATCGATGCTCGGATCGATCGCGAGTCCTTCCCCTTTTTCCACTTTGCCTCACGGTCGACTGTCGGATCGACCGTCAGGCTCAGTCTCGTTTTTGGTTTTCCAGGGTCGATGTACCGATCGACCGTCGCTCTTGTGTTTTTCCTCATTTTGGTCTCACGGTCGACCGTCGGATCGACGGTGACATCGACCGTGGCCTCACGGTCGACCGTCAGATCGACCATGAGCCCTTGAACACTGTTTTCTGGGTTTTTTTGAATGGCTTTCGTTTGTGATAGAGACTTAAGCATGTTGGGAAGCTTATACTTTACTTTCATGGAGTTTTAAGGGATTTCTATCGAGATTGAGAATTAAATCGCGTACTTACCCTTTCTTGGCAAATTTATGGTATACTTGCATTTAAATACTCGGTTGGTTAGTAGTTAAATGCTAAATTGGTTGCATAGCCATTAGCTAGCTATGAGTGCTAGCTAATGTAAAATTGTGGAACCTTAGCCTATTGTCGGCGAGTGCCGAGGGCTATTGTATATCTGTTGAACCTATAACTGATGTTGTGGCATATAGAGACATCTAGGATAGATGTTTGCATAGGTTCATGCATTGTATGCATTAGAGGCATATCAGGTTAGGCGGGCGATGGGTTGATCGCCGATCCGAGGCTCTCGGGTAGCTCAGATCTAGCCTTAGGACCGCGGCTGGGTAGTGAGGACTAGGACGTGATCATAATTGAAATCTCATGTTATCAAGGATGTATTATAGTTAACTGCGATATTTGCTTTGAGGTTTAGAGGTCGTGTTGTCTTCCCAAGGCTAAGTGTTAAGGATGGTTGTCAATGTCCCTGACATGGTCCCCATGCAGTGGTTTTCTGCTGGGTAACGGTGATCCTACTAGTTATGGTTCTTTTCCTCCCAGCGTGTTGGTTGATGTTCCCAGCATGATCGGTTGAGAAGAGTAGGATCCCTTTGGGGAGTCGATAAGGGTTGTGGGACCCCGTGACATTCCTTAGGCTTGAGCGGGGTGATATCACTGTTAATGTTTTCCTCACTTCTGTGTGCCGTAGAGTAGAACCCTACTGAGCTTATCACTCACTTCTACCCGGGTTGCGTTTGCAGGTGCAGACGCCAGCTCTTCAGCAGTAGAGCCGGGGGGATCAGCCTTTGGCGGCGCGAGTACTTCAAGAGACGTCTGAGGTTGCTGCAGGAAGACTGTTGTACTTTTTGATAGTTTTGTATATTATAAACATCTTTCGAGGACTTTTGGGATTATTTGTATAATATCTTTTCCTTGGAGGAGTTTGATAAGAATTATAATTAGATGTTTAATCAGTACAACTTGGTGTATTTATAATTTGAATTACAGTTTACCTCTGGAATATGAATTGTTTAAGTTTATCCATGTTTTCCGCAATATATCGCGCCAGTTGGAGATGAATAGTGATAGGAACCCTCACGCTTCGTTCTGGATGGATTTTCTGGGTCGGGGTGTGACAGTCTGGGTGTATACATGGGTCCCATAACCCCACCGAGTGTGCCGCGTCTCGACCCACGTAGGCCCAACCGGGCGGGGCGACGCGAACCGGAACCTAACCTACAGCGGAAATTTTGGCGAGGTTTCCCTCTAATCATAGTGGTCTCCCTAGCAATTCATAATCATCCTGTATTAAACATACAATCACAAACCTTAAAACTGAAACTGAATATATTATAAATCCTCAACATGGTAAAAGTTATACAATTCTCTCCCGTAGGAGGCTAACTAAGCAAAAGGGTATAAGTAGATGATCACCGCTCCTCAAGCACCGATAGACGCCGCCACGTGACCAAACGCCTGCCCGGTAGGGGCGACCGAAGAAGAGCTAGCGCCAGCACCAGTAAACCACAGCCCGCGTAGGAGTGAGCACTAAGGGGGCGTTTGGTTGCTTGCATCAGTTGATGCAGTGCATCAGATGATGCAGTGCATCAGCTGATGCTGCTGTTTGTGTTTGGTTGCTTGTATCAACTGATACAGTATTAGCTCATTTTCTGTTTGGTTGGTATGTATTGTATCAGCTGATACAGCTGTTTCATCCAATCCTCTGTTTGGTTCGTATGTATTGCATTGCTTAGAATCACCCCTTGTATCATTTGGTGAGATTACCCCCACTCTTGATACATATCATATTTTTTCTTTATCTATTTTTTATTTAGCTATATTCATTCTTTATATTTATTTATATCACTAAAAATTTAATGAGTGGACCATATAGGCAATCCAATTTTAACCCAACTCAATGCCTAACATAAGATTTAAACTGCATATTAAGATGAAAACATGTAGTCAGTTTAAACTAATCGACTATTTGATCTGAAAAGGCAAAATTCAAAGCTCAATCACATAACAAAACATGGGATCCAGTTTTGCAATTAATCCACCATAGAAATCCCAAAATGACAGATTCATCATTCCTTATGGGTACAAACCAAAGTGAAGATTTCCATGAGAATTTCTCTCTAATATCAAATTAATTTCAACAAAATGACAGATTCATCATTCCTTTTGAACAAACCAAAGTCAAGATTTCCATGAGGTCTTCTCTCTAATATCAAACTAATTTCAACAAAATGCAAAATAAAGCTCATTGTCTTCCAAAATCACAACAAGTAAGCAATCATCATCATCCAATTGATTCTCCAAGCAATCAGCATCATCCAAGCATTCAACAACATTCAATTGTCTTCCAAAATCACAAAACTGGAAGTGTTGGTCATCACTGCATTGCACAAACAAGAAGAGAAGGAAAGTAAGAGGCATGCTTAACTCTGAGGTTTCAATTGATTTGGAAATAAAGAACTTTGACTAACCACGAATGAGTTAATCAAGGGCATAATACAAAATTATAAATAACCCCAACAACGTGATATTGGTAACAGACATGCCCAATACATAAAAGCTTTGAGTAACAAGATATTAGAAACTAACATAGTATTGCTAACATAGAAACTCATCAGATTCATACCCGGCCAAGTTCTAACAATGACAGTTCAAGAAACTAACATAGAAACTAACATCGTATTGCTTTGAGTAACAAACTATCATAGGACATGCTTGACTAGTGACCAGCAATCTAAAATATACAAACTGGCAAGGGACAACATTGCTCATCCAAATTTCTTACCCAATGCTGGTTCACAGTCAAAGATCAACATTGTTGGCAATAAACTTGTCAAGCCAAAACACCCTCAATTAGACCGACTTAGCCATGAAACCTCTAGCGTCAGTGTCCGTCCTAAGAAGATGGTCATATGCCTCGGAAAGATCTTCCACTTTATAGCCTTTGCCATATTTTTCAAGACTCATAACTTCACCACGACGTGAAGGACGACGCCGCCGGTGGGGAAGAACTGAAGGCCTTGGAGGAAGGGATCTGGGCTTCCTCGTCGGATCTGGTGTCGGCGACAGGGAAAGGGGTGGAGATCAGGTCTTCTAGCCGGATCTGGGCTTCCTCGCAGGATCTGGTTGGCAGGAAGAAGGAGAGAGGAAGGGATCTGGGCTTCCTCGTCGGATTTGGTGTCAGCGACGGGGAAAGGGGTGGAGACCTCGGCGACGGGGGCGGCGGGGAACGGGGAGGGGAGGGAGAGAAGCGCGACGAGGGGCGACGGGGAAAGGGTGGAGGGGAAGGAGAGCTCGGGGGCGACGGGGAAAGGGGGGAGGGGAAGGAGAGCTCGGGGGCGACGGGGAAAGGGGGGAGGGGAAGGAGAGCTCGGGGGCGACGGGGAAAGGGGGAGGGGAGGGAGAGAAGGGCGACGGGGGAGGGGAAAGAGAGCTTGGGGGCGACGGGGAAAGGGGGACGAGGGGGACGGAGAAAAGGGTGAGGGGAAGGAGAGATTGGGGGCGACGGGGGAAGGGCGAGGGGAGGGAGAGAATGGCAAGAGACGAGGGCGGTCACGAGATACATCGTGGAGTGTGAACTGATGCATCACATGATATCACGTGGATGCATCAGCTCATGCTGCATCAGCAGAAATAGCCATTTTGGCTGCATCAGCTGATGCAGCATCTGAGCCCCTTTTTGCATCAGCTGATACATGCATCAGCTGATGCATTTGACCAACCAAACACCGGTTTGTATCAAAATGCTGCATCAACTGATGCATGTATCAGCTGATACATGCAACCAAACAGCCCCTAAGCTCAGCAGGGACACTACACTACGACACTCACAAGGGAGGGAACACAACAGTGCCGTCCCCAAATCAGACCTAGGTGTATACAAGGGTCCCATAACCCCACCGGGAGTCCGTGAACGCAGGCCCAAACACTGCAGACTCTCAACAGGACACAGAACACTGTTTGGCGGGAAGAGGCACCACTGAGTAGGCAACTCCTCTACTCAAGAGTCAAGAACACCGGACACCGGCTACACCTCAGATTCAACTTGGAGCCGACACGACCTCTAAACATCAAACCACATGTATTTAGGTCATTTAACCCTATCATCGAAATCTACTGAATACTACAAATTGAGTCATGGACCAAGCTACCCGCAACGGTTCTAGAGCTAGATTCGGACTACCCGAAAGCCCCGGATCGGCGATCAACCCATCGCCAGCGTCCTACTATTATGCAACTAATGCACAAAACAATGCATGCTATAATCACACGCATGATAATACAGGTAAGCATGCAACAGTATGTGATGGTACATTAAACAAGGTCTGGGGACGGCACCCTGCCGGCCCGGGGTAGTGAACATGTAAGTAAGGTCTAGGAGCTGCTGCAGTGGTATCACCACCAACTGCCAGCAGTCCACCACAACACCTGCATCGGGAAGCAGCCCAGCAAACAACTGCTCACAGACATCACAGATAAAGCCCTCGGCGCACGCCGGCATGCAAGGCTAAGGAAAGCTGTAGGGCTACCCGCCCGTTTATTCTAAACATCACGGGAGTCATCACTCCCCCCAGTTCACCACTGCCCATGTTGTAGGGCTAACATGCTTAAACATATGTACCAGGTATAAGGCGGTAAGGAAAACCGTCATACAAAGCCCCGCGGGTAAAAGCCACTTGAAAATACCCCTCAACCACTAAGAGATCGGTCTCTCTTCCAGAGAAGATCGATCTTCTTAGTGCTTGGGAGAGAACTCGTCCCTGTCAACCGAAAGAGATCGATCTTCTCCACCAGAAGGATCGATCTTCTTCGTGACATGTGAGAAAACGCGTCCCTGTCAACCGAAGGAGATCGATCTTCTCCACCAGAAGGACCGATCTTCTTCGTGACATGGGAGAAAACTCGTCCCTGTCAACCGAAGGAGATCGATCTTCTCCACCAGAAGGATCGATCTTCTTCGTGACATGGGAGAAAACGCGTCCCTGTCAACTGAAGGAGATCGATCTTCTCCACCAGAAGGACCGATCTTCTTCGTGACATGGAACCCGCCATACCAGCCTAAGTAAGGATCGATCTTCTCTAACAGAAAAAATCGTTCCTGCTCGGGCTGGGCCTGACATTCCATAAGGGATCGATCTTTCGTCAAGGGAGATCGATCCGAATGGGTTCTCCGGCGGCCGGAAGGCGAGAAAATACCGCCAGAAAACACAACCAAACCCTCCAAAACTCTGGGATCTGGTAGGACAAGGGACCACGAGTCCAAAACCGGTGAGATCATGGGAAACAAACATGTATTTAAACAAATCTAAGCAAAAGATCACAAACAAACCGGAAAACTCCAAAACCCCGAAAGATTTGTAGGGAGGATCCCTACCTAAGCAATAGCAGCTTCAATCCTAGCTGCTAGGCCTTGGATCGTCCTCAACTCTTTCAAAATCAACGGATCTGAGCTCAAGATCCACGGATTTCAAAAGGGATTCAAGAAGAGAGTTGTGTCCGCTTTATAGGCAAACGAACCAACCTATGAATGATCGATCTTTCCTGACGATCACACCTTGACTTTCTGGCACAAGGAGATCGATCTCTTAGCCAAAGAAGATCGATCTTATTTGTCCAAAAAACTAAACTTGGGCAAGAACTCAAGCCCAAGCCCGGATCTTTAGATCCCGGGTCCCACTAACCATTCTAGCCAAACATTACCACGAACATGGTCAGTGTGTGCACACGCTGGTGTGAAACAAGCCGACAAGGCACAATTTACCAAATTGCCCTTGCGGTCTACAACGAGACACATGAGTAGAGGGACGGGTCCTCACATCCTATTTGTCCAGAAAGCTAAACTTGGGCAAAAACTTAAGCCCAAGGCCAGATCTTTCGATCCCGGGTCCCACTAACCATTCTAACCAATCATTACCACAAACATGGTCAGTGTGTGCATATGCGGGTGTGAAACAAGCCGACAAGACACAATTTACCAAATTGCCATTGCGGTCTACAACGAGCCACAAGAGTAGAGGGACGGGTTCTCACAGAGTGTCCCTGAACATAGGAAACCAACACTGTAGACTCACAAGCAGGAAACCAACACTGCCGGCAGGAAATGACACCGCTGAGTAGGCACACCCTCTACTCAAGAGTCGTAGATCACCGAACACCGGCTACACCTCAACACCCGACTCGAGGTCGACACGACCTCTAGAATCATCAATCAACAGGTATTCAAGTTATCTAGGCCTATCATCGAAATCGACTGAATACCACCATTCAAACCTGGACCAAGCTACCCAACTCCGGTCCTAGGGCTAAAACTTAGCTTCCAAGCCTCGGGACGGCGACCGACAGATCGCCCACGCCCTAATCTTATGCAACTAATGCACAACCAGATGCTTGTTATGCACAAATGCAGGAAAGCAGATAAGCATGCAACATATGTGACGATTAAAAAAACAAGGTCTGGGCATGGTACCTGTTAGCCCTAATATTGTTTCGATGATGTCAATATATATTTGATGATAAAAAATTGGTTTAATATTATTATCCCTTAATTTGGAAAGCATTAAAATCATATTTAATGTGTTTTTGTACTCACAGTCGTTATTACGGACGATGCATGGATCGACCGTGGGGTATGGCGGTTGATGCAAGGATCGACTGCGGAAGATGTTCTTGGGAAAATTGGCTGACGGTCGATGGACTGATCGACCGTGGCCTATGTGACCTGGCTCAGAGGAGCGACGGTCGAACGAGATATCGACCCTAAGAAGCGGTTTTCGCAACATAGCCTGACGGACGATGTCACGATCGATGTGACGGTCGACCGTGAAGTTTGACGGACGATGTGTGGATCGACCGTGGCTCAAGAAGAACCTGGCGGACGATGTCACTGACGATGTGACGGTCGATCGCCATCTACCGTCAGACCAGAAGAGAGCCGTTAAAGAGCCGTTGCAGGAGAAGAAAATAGCCATTGGGAGGCTATTTGGAGGGGTTTGGAGCTCAGCTATAAAACAAAAAGTGCAGCAAACTTGCCAAGGGCTTAGGGGGAGCTAAGGGATTATTGTAATAATATTCTAACAAGTTTTTATCCCTTATTAGTGAGTTAAACCTTTGTAAAACTACTTCAAGTGTGAAGTAGACTTTGAGAGAAATATCCTAGAGAGTTATTAGAGAGATTGTAAGGTTGCCAAGCACCCGTAAGCTTGGTGGATAGGTTGCCAAGCACCCGAAAACTTGGTGGACAACTTTTAAGTGGTCTTGCAAGTAGTGGAACCTCAAGGAGGCCCTTGAGTGAAGTGGACGTAGGCATGGTTGGCGGAACCACTATAAAATTCTGGTGCAATCTCTTTAACTCTCATCTCATATCCCTTGCTCGATTATATTATCTGTTCTTATCTTTAGCAAGCATATGATTTAATTAAACTCATCCTATTTAGATTTCCATAATTGATTTTATTGTACAAGTTCTAAGATAAACCCCCCCTCTTAGAGCTTCAGTACCCTGCCGGTCCGGGGGTGGTGAACAACAAAATAGGCTAAGGAGCTGCTGCAATGGTAGCCCCACCAACTGCAGCCAGCCCGCCAAAAGACAACATGATATGGGAAGCAACCCCGACAGACAAGACTAGCAGTACAACATGCTATCTAAACATCCCGGAAGTCATCACTCTCCCGGTTCACCACTACCCCTCACTATGGGGCTAACATGCTCAAGTATATGTACCAGTTTATAAAGCTGCAGAGAAAATCGCATAAGCGAAGCCCCATGGGCAAAAACCAATGAAAACAACCCTCTGTCACCCAAAGGATCGATCATCTACCAAGGGAATGATCGATCCTCCTAGTGATAGGAAGGTTCCGTCCCTGTCAAGCCCAAGGTGATCGATCCTTCCTCCGAAAGGATCGAACATCTTCGCGTCAGAGACCACACCCATGCAAGCCAAGGAGAAATGATCGATCATCCTCACCAGATGATCGATCCCCAAGGAGACATGATCGATCATCCTCACCAAATGATCGATCCTTCTCGGGCTAGGCATGACCAACCCAGAGTGATCGATCATTCCTCAAGAATGATCAATCCTATTGGGTTCTCCGGAACCCGGACGACAAGAAATACCGTCGAAAAACTCTACCAAATCCCACAAAACATTGGGATCTTGTAGTACGAAGGACCACGAGTTCAAAACCGGTACGCATACTACAAACCATCGAACATGCAACAAGATTAACTCAAACCAAACACATCCAAGCTCAAAACCTCACAAAACTAGAAAGAAAGTAGGTAGAATCCCTACCTAGACTAGCGTAGCTTCTGATGAGTGCATGAAAGTGCACTCTAAATAGCCTTACAACCATCTCAATTGCTAGATTATTATCCTTAATCAACATCTTTATTACTATTTTTATATTTATATGTTGCGTCACAAAGTTGTCTGGAAAATGCAGGAAAAATGAGAAAAGAAGCTGAAAAGATTACATGGATCAACTTGAAAGATTAATCTGTACCTGCTCATGAAGAACCAGATGATGTTCCATATATGATTGGAAAGATCTTGAAATCTACTTTCGGGAGAATTTTACGGTTCGTGATTTGGAGTTTCAGAGAGGAAGATACAACACTTTTCGTACAAGTGCGCAAGCTGAATGAATAGTGACGGTCGACCGTGAGGATGTGACGGTCGACCGTCGCGCTCAGAAATTCCCCCGAACGACCGTCGCATCGACCGTCAGATGCAAAACTTCCCACGGTCGACCGTGGCATCATCCGTCGCATCGACCGTCAGCCTCTGTTAAAGAAAATACTTCTCAGGGTCGATGCGAGGATCGACCGTCGCTCTTCCGAAATATTTTGAACAGTTGCCGGTCGACCGTGAGATCTCACGGTCGACCGCCACGTCAGCAAGGAGCGTTTAATGAGCCGGATCTCACCCGAGTTTAGGCCTATAAATACAATACTTAGGGTTATCAAAGGGGATCTTTTGGAGGACTTTTTGGCAGCGTTTGGAGGCGAGGAGAAGGGTTCCAGGCTTGGTTTTCTTTTCTTATTTCTTCTTTATTTCTCCATTAGTTTTGTTGCCCTCATGGTGAACATGAGTGGCTAGTTTCTTCTCTAAGGTACCGATGTAGCCCTAACTGAATCATTCTATGTTATTGGATCATGATTATTTAATCAGTTTATTTTCCTTGTTTCATTCATTATTATAACTGAGATCTTAAATACATTTATCTGGCCAATAAAAGTATTGTAGATTGTTTTATGTGAGATTGGGCGATGGTTCATTCCCTAATCTTACAGGATCTGTGAATGAATGAGTTTATGTCGAGGCCGGGTTCAAGCTAAGAGTATTCTTGGTTCATGATTGTTTTTCAGAGCTTAATGGATTCTTGGTTAACACTTAGTTATGGGTTCATTAACTAGGGTTAATTGGGGGTACTTGGTGAAGACCGCGGCCGAACGGATCATCATACCGGAAGATCGAGCCCTTGGAATTAAACTGAGATCTTGATTGATTCAATGCATAGAATGAGGATGTTTTGGTGAAATCGGAACCTTAGTATTCATCCATCATATTTCTATCGTTTTCTTATTTCGTTATTAGATCTTCTATTCTCAATACTTCATATCTCTTATTTTCCCTTTCTTATTTTCTTTCTTTTCTGTTCTTTAGTATTTTACTCTAATAATCTCTACAAATCTCTGTGGGTACGATACTCGTCTTGCTACTATACTGATTGCACCGATTCGTATACTTGCGAGATATAAAATTTATTCATCAAGTTTTTGGCGCCGTTGCCGGGGATTTGATTAGAGTTTATTTGTAGTGAATGCAAGGTCGCCGATCACGGAAAGAAAAGTTGCCCTTGAACGATAAAGTAGATCAAATTGGTTGGAAGAAAAGATCTAACAAAGACAGCCTGTCCACATCAGATCTAGGAGTTCAAGAGGAGGAACAAGAGGAGATGGCGCTCAATAATAATTTATGTCCTTTGGAGGAGTACGCGAGGCCTACTATTTCTACCTCACCTTCGTGCATTGCGTTACCTGCAGAGGCTAGGAATTATGAACTTAAAAATCTACATTTTTCTATGCTTCCTGAATTTCATGGTTTACCTTCTGAGGATGCACTAACGTTTGTGAAAGATTATTATGCTACTATTCAGACTTTTCCTCTAGGTGGCATTACTGAAGATCAACTGAGGATGCGTTGTTTTCCTTACACCTTGAAGGATAAAGCGAAGAGATGGTTGATGTCGTTGCCTCCTGGATCACCCACTACTTGGGATGCAATTTATAACAAGTTTGTTAGTAAATTTTATTCTCATGCCATGACTACTAACTTGAGAAGGCAAATTCCAAATTTTCAGCAATCTGATGGAGAACCATTCCATAAAGCATGGGATAGATTTAAAATGCTTTTGATGCAATGTCCACATCATAATTATTCTTTAGAAAATCAGATGCAATATTTTTATGATGGACTAAATCTTTCTTGTCAGACTATGGCAGATAATGCTGCAGGTGGAGCGATGTTCAAAAGGACACCACCGGAGGCATATGAAATCTATGAGATGCTAGGATCAAACTCGCAGCAGAGGGACACGAGGAATAAGGCGAGAGGCATCTATGAGCTGAACCAGAATGATGACATGGCAAGGCAGATTGCAACCCTTAACAAGAAGATAGACGCGATGATGTCCACACAAGCAAAACCGGTTGAGGTTTGTTCAATTTGCAATATTGTTGGTCATAGGTTTGATTCATGTCCTTCTGGTAGTGAATTTCCTGAATATGTGCAAGAGCAAGCTAATTTGATGAATGCTTATAATCTGAGACCTAGATTTGACCCTTATGCAAATACTTACAATCCTGGCTGGAGGGAGCATCCGAATTTTTCATGGAAAAATACTGCTAATGCTAGTATGCCTACTGCTAATCAGTCTAACTCACCTGTTAAGTCGTCTTTGGAAGCGACTATGTTAGCTTTTATGCAGAAAATAGATTCAAAGATGGAAAAACAAGATTCAGCCATTGCTCGACAAGAGTCAGCCATTGCTCAACATGACGCGGTACTAAAGAATGTTGCAGCATCCGTTGGGAAGTTAGAAGTTCAAGTGGGACAACTTGCTGATGCGGTACGAGCTCATGTCCCAGGCAAATTCCCAAGCCAACCTGAGCAAGCGAAAGCAGTTACAGTTCTTCGTTCAGGTAAAATTATTGATAATAAGATTAATGCTAAAGTTGTTGATGAGTGTAATGATGATGCAAGTGAGGAAGTTGAAACGGAGGAACGCTCGAAAGGGCCACCACCGGCCACATCTGCTTCTGAGCATGGAAAGAGAGCAAATTCAGTTCCGGAGGTTTATCACAACTCTCCTCCACCATATGTGCCGCCGGTTCCTTTTCCAGGCCGTCTAAAGAAAGCCAAAATGGATAAGTCATATTCTGAAATTTATGATATTTTATCTAAGGTTAATGTGAACTTACCATTACTCGATGTGATCAGGAACATGCCAGCATTTCCAAAGTTCTTCAAGGAACTAAGTACTTCAAAGCGTAAGTAAGAACCTCATGAAAAAGTGATGGTTTCAGAGACGGTAAGCGCGGTTCTACAAAGGAAGCTTCCACCCAAGCTTAAGGATCCAGGGAGTTTTAACATTACTATTACTGTTGGTGATACAAAAATAGGAGAGGCAATGCTTGATTTAGGAGCCAGTGTTAATTTGATGCCTTACTCTGTTTTTCTTCAGTTAGGTGTGGGTGAATTAAAACCTACTACGATGTCTCTACAACTTGCAGATCGTTCAATTAAATATCCATTAGGCATTGTAGAAGACATCTTAGTACAAGTTGATAAATTAATTATCCCTGCTGATTTTGTGATATTGGATATGGATGATGCACCCTTGCATGATAGAAATTTACCGATCTTGTTGGGACGTCCATTTATGGCCACAGCCAAGACTATGATTAATGTGCAGGATGGTAAGCTCAGCATGACTGTTTTAGGTGAAACTGTTGAATTTAAAGTTTTTGAATCTATGTCCTACCCTTCAAACTCTTTTGATTGTTTCTCGATAGATGTTTTTGATTCATTGGTGTTTTCTAGTTTCATGCAGGAGCAAGTGAAGACTACTCTAGAAGCGGCATTGACGATGGAAAAAGAGGAGTTGCAGAATTAAGAGGGAGCAAAGGAGGTTATAGCAGCCCTTGAGGCATTGCAGCCATGTTTCCCTGATGAATCTCGGTTAGACATGCTAAACGAATCCTATTCTAAAATGGTTTCATCAATAGTTTCCCCACCAAAGCTTGAGTTAAAACCTCTTCCTAGTAATATGAAATATGCATATCTTGGTGAGAATGAAACCCTTCCTGTGATTATTGCTTCTGACATTACTCCATTGGAAGAGGAAAAATTATTGAGAGTTCTTAGGGAGCATAAAACTGCAATAGGTTGGACAATTGCAGATATTAAAGGAGTAAGTCCTACTATGTGCATGCATCGCATTATTTTGGAAAAGGATGCCAAACCTATATGGGATGCCCAGCGTCGCCTCAACCCAAACATGAAAGACGTTGTTCGGGAAGAGATCCTTAAGTTGCTCGATGTTGGCGTGATCTATCCTATTTCTGACAGCAAATGGGTAAGTCCAGTTCACGTGGTGCCTAAGAAATCAGGGATAACAGTTGTGAAGAATGAGAACAATGAGCTCATACCCACGAGGATGACTACTGGATGGCGTGTCTGCATCGATTATCGCAAGCTTAATGCAGCTACTAAAAAGGACCACTTTCCTTTACCTTTTATTGATCAAATGCTTGAACGCTTAGCTGGTCACTCATTTTATTGTTTTCTTGATGGATTTTCAGGTTATAATCAAATTGCTATCGCCCCAGAGGACCAAGAGAAGACAACTTTCACCTGTCCGTTTGGAACATTCGCATACAGAAGGATGCCGTTCGGATTGTGCAATGCACCTGCCACCTTTCAAAGATGCATGATATCGATTTTCTCCGACATGATAGAAAGGTTTGTCGAGGTATTCATGGATGATTTTTCTGTATTTGGGAATTCTTTTGATAATTGCCTAGCACACCTAACCTTGGTGCTTAAAAGATGTGAAGAGACAAATTTGACATTGAGCTGGGAGAAGAGTCACTTCATGGTAAGGCAAGGTATTGTTTTGGGACATGCTATTTCTAGTAAAGGTATTGGAGTAGATAAAGCAAAAATAGAATTGATTGAGAAATTACCGCCCCCTACTTCTGTGAAATGTGTGCGAAGTTTTTTGGGCCATGCAGGATTTTATCGCAGATTCATTAGAGATTTTTCTAAGATTGCACGACCTCTGTGTGAGTTATTGGCTAAGGATGTTGAGTTTAAGTTTAGTAAAGCCTGTCTTGATGCTTTTAATGCTTTAAAAGAGAAATTGATTACTGCACCTATTATTATGCCTCTTGATTGGTCGTTGCCCTTTGAGATAATGTGTGATGCGTCTGATTATGCTATAGGGGCTGTTCTAGGACAAAGGGTAAATAAGGTCTCTCATGCTATTTATTATGCAAGTCGTATACTCAATGATGCTCAAATCAATTACTCAACTACTGAAAAAGAATTACTTGCTGTTGTTTTTGCATTGGAGAAATTTCGCTCTTATTTGATTGGATCTAAAGTTATTATTTATTCAGATCATGCAGCATTGAAATATCTACTAACCAAAAAGGATACAAAGCCAAGGTTAATCAGGTGGGTCCTACTGCTACAAGAGTTCGATTTGGAAATAAGGGACAAGAAAGGGAGCGACAATGTAGTGGCAGATCACTTGTCACGATTGGAGCACATGGACAGCCCTAAGGATGTACAACCCATCCAAGAATGCTTTCCCGATGAACAACTATTTTCTGTGAATGGTAAAGAGCCCTGGTATGCGGATATTGTTAACTATTTAGCTAGTAATGTTCTGCGTACTGAATTGAGTTCACAGGAAAAGAAAAGATTTTTATCTACTGTTCGATATTATTTTTGGGATGATCCTTATTTATTTAAGCATTGCCCTGATCAAATAATAAGGTGTTGTGTTCCAGAATATAAGCATGATGATATATTGAAATTTAGTCATGAATTAACTTGTGGAGGACACTTTGGAGGTAAGAAAACTGCTTTTAAAGTTCTTCAATCTGGTTTCTTTTGGCCTACATTATTCAAAGATGCATTTAATTTTGTTGCTAAGTGTGACAGATGTCAATGGTCAGGGAATATAAGCAAAAGGAATGAGATGCCTCTTACAAATAATTTAGTGGTGGAATTGTTCTATGTTTGGGGCATAGACTTTATGGGACCGTTTCCTCCATCATACGGGTACACGTATATTCTTGTTGCTGTAGATTATGTGTCTAAGTGGATTGAAGCAATTGCAACTAGGAACAATGACAGCAAGACCGTGGTGGGATTCTTGAAAGATATGATTTTTACAAGATTTGGTACACCTCGGGCGATTATAAGTGATGGGGGATCACACTTTTGTAATAGAGCATTTGATGCATTGTTGAAGAAGTACAACATCACTCATCGGGTCGCAACCCCATATCACCCTCAAACATCGGGCCAAGTGGAGGTGAGCAATAGGCAAATAAAGACGATCCTGGAACGGGTTGTTGGTACTACAAGGAAGGATTGGGCAGTAAAATTGAATGATGTTCTTTGGGCGTATCGCACCGCATATAAAACTACAATTGGTATGAGCCCTTATCGCATTGTGTTTGGAAAAGCATGTCATCTACCGGTGGAATTGGAGTATAGGGCATATTGGGCAATCAAGCAGCTGAATTTTGATATGGGAAAAGCGGGGGATATGAGAAAGATGCAATTGAACGAATTAGTTGAGCTGCGGAATGAAGCGTACGAGAACGCTAAAATCTACAAAGAAAGGACCAAGCTCTATCATGACAAAGCAATACAACGGAAGGAGTTCCATCCAGGTATGAAAGTTTTACTTTATAACTCACGAATGAAATTCTTTCCAGGTAAATTAAGGTCAAGATGGACGGGTCCCTTTAAAGTGACACAAGTATCTCCTCATGGTGCTGTTGAAATTGAGAATGAAAGGAGTGGAAGCAAATTCAAAGTCAATGGGCACCGTTTGAAGTTGTATTTGGAAGGACCATCAGAAGTTGTGGATGCCGCAAATTTTGTTGAACCTTAAGGCTTTGCAGTACGTCTTGCCTAGACGTTAAATAAAGCGCTGGGTGGGAGGCAACCCACCAAGGTAACTTGTTTTTAAGTTTCAATTCTTAGTTTTTATTTTTATGTTTCTCTTTTGTTTTCTTTTAGGTTTTCAGCCACCCTGAGGATCCTTGAGGAGATGTTCGCTATTCTATCAGGTGGCCTCTTTCTTATTTACAGTACTTGTCTCTTCTTTCTCTGGAATTTTTGGATAGCCACCTCCTACATATTTTAGTGGATAAATGCACACATTGAGGACAATGTTGATTTCAGGTTGGGGGGTGTAGGCATGCATGACCTTATGCATGTTACCTTATTGAGTTTAATAGTGTTGAATTGATTATGTTACTAGAAATTGTACATGAGCTGAAATTTTTTTTTATGCTTATTATGCATGTTGCTTTCATATGGATTGACCAATACATTGATTGCATGCGTGATAACCTGAAAGTATAACATCATGTGATCCACACACGAACACTTTATGTGCAGCGGTAATTATACTCACTAGAGGAATGAGCATGCTATTGTTAATCTAGACCATGATTTCAGCATTAGCTAGTGTTGAGTATTGCATGCAGAAAAAAAAAGAGAAAAAGTTCTGGAGCTTGATTAAGCAGTGCCTAAACGACTGTTAAGTGATCTACTGAGTAACCGGGTGTTCTTGCCTCAGGAAGCGGGGAGCTCGCGTAAAAAGGTAGAACCACTTATAGCTAAAAAAAAAAAACTATTAAGTGTTTTGCTAAGTAACCGGGTCTCTGCGCCTCAAGAAGCGGAGAGTGCTCGCGTAAAAAGGCAAAATGTCTGATAGTTGAAAAGAAAAAAGAAAGAAAGAAAGAGCATGCTGTACTTAAAGTGCGAGGGTTGGATAGGTCATGAAGAGAGTAGTGTGCTTGGACTAATGGTGGATAGAAGTTGCTTCTGCACGTAACATTTATTTGTCACGTCACATGTGTTCTTCTGGATGGTGATTAGCATGTTTGATGTGTAGAAGTTGATTTCATGTGTTGGTAGTATGTGTATGAGTATAAGAAGTTTTCGTACTCTGTACTGTATGAAACACTATTGACTTGATAAGGTAGAATTTTTATCAAACATGTCTACATCCTTGAACCGTTGGTGTGCTTAATATATTTTATGCGCTTAAAATTGCTAGAGACTAGCAATAAGCTGGTTGGGGGGTGTGATGAGTGCATGAAAGTGCACTCTAAATAGCCTTACAACCATCTCAATTGCTAGATTATTATCCTTAATTAACATCTTTATTACTATTTTTATATTTATATGTTGCGTCACAAAGTTGTCTAGAAAATGCAGGAAAAATGAGAAAAGAAGTTGAAAAGATTACATGGATCAACTTGAAAGATTAATCTGTACCTGCTCATGAAGAACCAGATGATGTGCCATATATGGTTGGAAAGATCTTGAAGTCTAGTTTCAGGAGAATTTTACGGTTCGTGATTTGGAGTTTCAGAGAGGAAGATACAATACTTTTCGTACAAGTGCGCAAGCTGAATGAATAGTGACGGTCGACCGTGAGGATGTGACGGTCGACCGTCGCGCTCAGAAATTCCACCGAACGACTGTCACATGCAAAACTTCCCACGGTCGACCGTGGCATCATCCGTCGCATCGACCGTCAGCCTCTGTTATAGAAAATACTTCTCAGGGTCGATGCGAGGATCGACCGTCGTTCTTGCGAAATATTTTGAACAGTTGCCGGTCGACCGTGAGATCTCACGGTCGACCGCCACGTCAGCAAGGAGCGTTTAATGAGCCGGATCTCACCCGAGTTTAGGCCTATAAATACAATACTTAGGGTTATCAAAGGGGATCTTTTGGAGGACTTTTTGGCAGCGTTTGGAGGCGAGGAGAAGGGTTCCAGGCTTGGTTTTCTTTTCTTATTTCTTCTTTATTTCTCCATTAGTTTTGTTGCCCTCATGGTGAACATGGGTGGCTAGTTTCTTCTCTAAGGTACCGATGTAGCCCTAACTGAATCATTCTATGTTATTGGATCATGATTATTTAATCAGTTTATTTTCCTTGTTTCATTCATTATTATAACTGAGATCTTAAATACATTTATCTGGCCAATAAAAGTATTGTAGATTGTTTTATGTGAGATTGGGCGAGGGTTTATTCCCTAATCTTACGGGATCTGTGAATGAATGAGTTTATGTCGAGGCCGAGTTCAAGCTAAGAGTATTCTTGGTTCATGATTGTTCTTCAGAGCTTAATGGATTCTTGGTTAACACTTAGTTATGGGTTCATTAACTAGGGTTAATTGGGGGTACTTGGTGAAGACCGCGGCCGAACGGATCATCATACCGGAAGAACGAGCCCTTGGAATTAAACTGAGATCTTGATTGATTCAATGCATAGAATGAGGATGTTTTGGTGAAATCGGAACCTTAGTATTCATCCATCATATTTCTATCGTTTTCTTATTTCGTTATTAGATCTTCTATTCTCAATACTTCATATCTCTTATTTTCCCTTTCTTATTTTCTTTCTTTTCTGTTCTTTAGTATTTTACTCTAATAATCTCTACAAATCTCTGTGGGTACGATACTCATCTTGCTACTATACTGATTGCACCGATTCGTATACTTGCGAGATATAAAATTTATTCATCAGCTTCAATCACAGCTGCCAAGCTGACGATCGCCCTCAATCTCTTCCAAATCCAACCAACTCTGAGCTCAGGGGTGGAGAGTTTCAAAAGGATTGAAAGAAGAAGGTCTCGTTCGGTTTATAGACGAACAAACCGACTTATGAATGATCGATCCTTCATGACGATCGCAACTCCCTATGCCAAATGATCGATCCTTCCAGTGAGGGATGATCGATCATCATCAAATGATCGATCCTCCCAGCGAGGGATGATCGATCATCACTAAATGATCGATCCTTCTAGCAAGGAATGATCGATCCTTCTAGCAATGAATGATCGATCCTTCTAGCAATGAATGATCGATCCTTCTAGCAATGAATGATCGATCCTTCTAGCAAGGAATGATCGATCCTTCTAGCAAGGAATGATCGATCATCTAGGTGCAGAAAGCTAGACTTGGGCCAGAACACTAGCCCAAGCCCGGATCTTTCGATCCCGGGTCCACCTAACCGTTCTAAACAGATACTAACACAAACACGGTCAGTGTGTGCACACGCGGGTGTGAAACAAACTGACAAGGCGCAATTTACCAAATTGCCCTTGCGGTCCACAACGAGCCACGGGCTTGACCCAAGCGGTTGACCCAGGAGTATTGGGGCAGGTCCTCACACTCCTCCTCATCGATCTCGCTCTCTCTCTCTTGATCACACTGGTAGTGGTCCTCCTCATCGATCTCGCGCCCCGCGTCCTCCTCCTCATCGATCTCGCGTCCGGTGGTTCTCCTCCTCATCGATCTTACAGCCGGCATCCTCCTCCTCAACGATCTCGTGGCTGGTGGTTGTCCCCAACTTTTGGGCTCTAGTGTGTCAGCGGCTGGATTGGGTTCGCCTGTGAGTCAAATTTTGCCCCCTTTTTCTTTGAGAGCACAATGCTCTCTAGTCTTTGCTAGAATAAGGTCTAAAATAGCTTCAGTAACTAACCACCAACCATCAAGGACGTCAGCCATAATTGCCCGACTCTCAACGAAGGAAATTTAAAAATCTTCCTTCCGAGGAAAATATTTTCAATGCTCATTGTAGCTTTTACACACAATAATTGATGGTGATTTGCTGCCAAAACTATTAAAATTGTTGACGAAGGCTACATGACTATGATACGAGTCGATCCGACTCGACCAATTGGATCCGAACCCAGAAGAGGAACCAAGCTGGTTCAACCTCTTTCCTAGTTTGACTTGGACTTCCCTAGTTCAAACTAGAGTATTTAATTAGTATTTATCATTAGTCTTTTATTGAGTCCTAGTTGATTGTTAGGAATTAATTAAGAGTCCCTTTGAGTTAGGAAGTTGAGTTGAGTCAGAAACCTTATTACTTGTTAATCAAGCAAGGGGGTTTTTCTAGTGGATTAGGACTCTGTCAAGGTCTCTATAAAAGGACCTTAGTAGTTTGTATTAGAGAATGATGCATGAGATGAATGATTAAGAGTAGTTGATAAGTTATCATAGGAGTAGAATATCATAGGAGTAGAAGTAAAGTAGATTCCACCAAATATCCACCATAGATCCACCTTCTTCCCCGTCGGTCATCTTCTCCGCAGCCGGCATCGCCTTCACCTTCAATTTCCTTCTCCACGCCACTTTCTCTCTCCGCCACGTCAGCGACCCCACGCCACGTCATCGCCACGTCAGCTCATCTCCTTCCTCTCTTCTCTCCCGTGACCCAACCCTACCTACCGCCGGCCATACCGCCGTTCCCTCTCCGGCCACCCCCGTCGCCACCTAAACCCTCCATCGTCTTCCCCTAAGCCTCATGACTCCGGACATCACCCTTACCGCCTCCTTCACCTTCTCCGGCGCCTTCCCCGGCAAACCCGACCTTCATCCTCACTGCCATCACCCGCGTCCGTCCCCGATTTCACCCCTAAACCCTCCTAAAACCTTCTTTGTCTCTCCACGACCCTTTCCCGACCATCTTCCCGACGTCCCAAGCCCCAGCCGAGCTCCCCGTCGTCCCCGACGCCGGTGAACCCAAACCTCCGCCGTCCATCTCCCAGATCCCGCCGATCTAGCCCACCTCCGACCAATCCACTCCAGTAGATCTCATCCCCACCTCCAGGCGTCCCTTCCTGCCACTACCCCGACCGCCGCCGCCGTCCCTACGCCGGCGATCTACTCCGGCGACTTCCCAGCCCTTGGATCACTCCGGTTCAGCCACTTCAATCAGGTCCAGCCCACTTAATTGGTTCAGCCGAGCCACTTAGTCTGGATCCAGCCCAATCCAACTTGATCAGCTTGATCCAGATTACTTCAGACTTGACCCAGTCAAGTCCCATCCAATCAGGCTTAGCCAGATTCGATCCAGCTTCAGCCAGATCCGATCCAGCTCAAGCCAGATCCGATCTAGCTAGCCAAATCAGCCAATTGGACTCAAATCAAGTCCGATCAGGCCGATTCTGATCGATTGGAGCAGTAGAGACCCATTACGAGAGGATCACGAGTAGACCGCTCATAACAGACTATGCGAAGTGATGATGATTGCCATGAAAATCACATGGACCAATCCATCCATATTATATATCTCGGGGGTATCATTTGAAATAAATATTGTTATTGTTAACAATAGTAGAAGGTTCTTGCTGCCACTAAAAAGGAACCAATATGCAATGGAATCCATCAAATTACAGCATATTTTGTATGGCTCTTGTTGCTTTGGGAAAGGAGATCACAAGGAAAAGCTTTGTGCTAGCTTTACCAAACTTGTGAATTTCTATGTTTTGATATTTGGTCATCTTATTTTCGCTATTCCTTGTGAGAATGATTGAAATTGTTGAAAAAGGCTTTTAGGAGGATTTTGTTACATACCATGGCCTTGCAATGCCCTAGCCACGTGGCGCTTCCTAATTGTGCCACGTTCTCACACCCCACTCAACCAAAAGTTGCTGATATACCAGGCGGGGAGAGAGATTTGGGCGTGGGTTTTAATTTTCCACTCCCTCTCTCTCTCTCCCTGGTCTCGTCCCTCTCCTCCTCCGGCATCCGCCGGTCCTCCTCCGTGCGCTGCTCCTCCTCATCCGACATCCGCGCGGATCTCCTCCTCCGGCTCCTCCTCCCCGCGCTCCTCCTCCTCCGGCATCCGCGGGTCCTCCTCGGCTCGCTGCTCCTCCGGTATCCGCGCGGATCTCAAGTGCCCGACTTCTCTCTGAGTGCCCGACCTCTCTCTGTCCCTCATTCTCTCCCACTCTCTTCCCACCGCCCCCCTCCCCCGACCATCCCGATATTAAGACTGCATTCACTATTTTTTTAGCTTACCCACAGTTTGTGCTTGTCATTGTGAGCTTTCTCGCTGTTGAATTGTAACTTGTGTTTTTTATTCAGAACAGATTAGAAAGTGATCCTTTCATCTCTCTGTCATTGTGAGCTTTCTCGTTGTTGAAGAGAGTGTAGACAATGATGAAGTTGCTGAGATTTCTAAATGGGAATCAATTATTTGGCTAGCAATTTTTACCGCTTGCATTTCAGTCCTATCCGAATACCTGGTAGATGCAATTGAGGTAATGTTTCTGGTGCCACCTTCCTCTCTTATCTTCCATTGTTGTAGCTTTCCCTCCTATGAATAATTTTCATGTGCCATTCTTTTAATTTTCACTTCACCGCTGCCTATGTACGAATACCAAGTTGCCTAAATCAATTTAATAACTATTAGACAGAACCTATGCTCAACGCATTTGGAGATGGGCCATTAGAAGGATTTTATTTTCCACTTAGAGGATTTCTGTGCTGGATGCTGAGCAATTTACCAAATTGTAATTGGACATTAAGTCAAAGGATTATAGAAAGACCAGTCTATATTATCATGCAAACACAGCTTCTTTTTTTTTTGATTAGTTAAGCCCGAGGGATCATGCAAACACAGTTTACTTAGCCATGGGATATGGAAAGAATTCTTTTAACTTTCTTGCCTTTTCTACTTTCATAAATGTTCTTGATGTCCACTAAGATGAGTGGAAACTTTCTATGGTTGCTACATTTACTAATATGACTAGCTTTTTGTTGGAACTTTTCAGGGGGCTTCAGTTGCATGGAAGATGCTCACAAGTTTCTTAGTGTTATTTTGCTTCCTATTGTAGGAAATGCTGCTGAGCATACTAGTGCCATTATGTTTGCCATGAAAGACAAACTTGTGAGTATCATAGAGTTCTCTATATCCATTTCAGAATTTTTTTTGACTGACATGTTTCCTTTGTCAATTTTTTTTTGACACTGATAAATTGTGATACTGCAGCTGACCGACCACCAAAAGCTTAGGAAGCAAGGGGTATCAAACTGATAGATATTGACAAAGCTTACGAGGTAGCTACTTTGCATAGCTTTTTAACAAACCCAAGCAGCAAGGCCAACATTGTGTTGCTTTTGGGGCATTGGCAATGGTTGTATCCTTGGATAGGGTCATCCATGTAAAGTTTTACATAGGAAAAGAAAATGTGACTGATTTGTTGATTGTTATATGTGGTTCATTTTTTGAACCAAGGTTGTCCTCTTGCAATCCTTTAGTACAAGGCCCTTTTCTTTTTTCATATCTTTGGAACCATGAATGGCTAGGCTTACAGCCTTATTCCTTCAGTAGTCAATACAAGATGAGGCACCCAAAAACTGTATTTGGTACATGAAAGGCCTGACTGCTCTCACCTGGCATCTAGCGTGACTAGTTTTCGGTTAACGCATTGAGCCGGTGCCTGGAATATTCCACTTAAGACAATCTAGGCCAATTTTTCCCTGAGGTGTAACAATTATGCTATGCGTTATACCTTGATAAAGGGTTATGGTGATTACTTTGACAAAAATTAACAGGTCCACCCGAAGAAGCTTTACATCAAAAATCCTTGCCATCCAATTAAAGAACAAATTTTAAGTCTACAGAAAATCAAGTAGCAATCAAGGTAGGCCTTAGCCTTTGCTTCCAATTCCTCGACAGAAGTCCTGCTATATACATGAACTAAAAGCCATTTGTATTAAGGATAAATATGCACAAACCATGTTTATGCATCCAAACACTTTTCTCTAAATCCTACATAACTACCTTCGATGTTTGTATGACTTTTACTTTATTCATTATGCAAACTTATTCTATTCTCAATCCAAACGACCTCTAAAAGTTCATACCCCACCACCCATGAGGGAATAAATAGAGAGAGAATGCTTCTACTCAATGTCTACAATACATAGCAATCTTGCTTCGGCACTGAATTCCCAGCTATGAGAAAAACAGTTGCAACATATGATCTCCACGGCCATCATGCGGAAGTTATTTCGAGCTCGACTTCATGTCTTGCCCTCTTCTCACCTTGGAGTTGCATGGAGTCAGTATCCGGATTGATTGCCTTGTGCTTTGGATGTGAAGGTGATGGCAACTCGGACTTCCATTCCGCCTGTACAGGCGAGGCATGATCAGGAGACTCAGGCTGCATTTCTGAGCTTGTTTGTTGCTTAGAGCACATAAATGAATTGCTAGCTTTTTGTTGTTCTTCCAGAATCTTCTGCAAGTATCTTGCATGTTCCTCGATTCTTAACTGAAGGGCTCGTTGCACCTACAGGCAGTACAATGGGTGGCTAAAAATCTAGAGAAAACTCCCAATTTTCCATTTAGTACTTCAGACGCAATTGATAGACACAAGCAAGCAATGAAGGTAGCAGAGTAAAAATGTCATTGTTTGGTGGACAAGACGGATACAGTGATTTAGGTCCAAAAGGTGCTAAAGACAGTATTGCTTGCTACATTTAAAAAGGGCCTATTTGCAGCTTATGACCAATAATAATCTTGTAACGTTTGTGTAGGTGCTGATTTTGAAATATCCATAGGAGCAGATAAAATCACGATTGACATCTTTCATGTTTGTTCTGGAATGATTTCGTCCTAGATTATAAATGCATTCAGAGCCTAAGTAAGCCAATGAGTGGAAGTTAGCACAATGGGAACACCAAAAATATTGAAGCCATACCAAGAGATATGAGTTCTAAGCAGAGGAAAACACAAGCTAGCATCTAGACCAAGACACCACATCTAAAGCTCACCTCAAGTTGTTCGTGCAGCTGTTTCTGAACTTCTATCTGTATCCTTAATGCCTCCGTGACTTGCATGCTCCTATCAGAGACGACAAAGGATGGAAAAGGTTATTAACATAAAAAGTCAGAGGCTATAAGAAAAGGCTTGGAGAGAGGGAGTCCATTGAGTGAGGTTGTACCTTTTGGGTCCAGTATCACTATCATCACTGATTAAGGGTGCCTTCTTTTCTTCAGAACATGGAGCCTTCTTGTCTTTAACAAGCAAATATGAACCAAGCAAAGAAAAGGCATGTCAATCTTCCTTGAACAGTAATTTTACAAATATCCAAAATGCACAAACAATAAAGTAATGATCAAAGAAATCGAAATCATGAGGTTTACACATCTCATAAATAATGTGTTCTATTTTGCTTTAGACATTCTCCATTTGTGTTTCCCAGCGGGAAGATTGAAATAACTGACTGAACAAGCAATCATAAGGCAGTATCTTCTTCTCCTCTAGCAGATACAACAGCAACAAACTATCCCTGTAATATACTTGAAGTGGGTCAATGGATGGGCTAATCTAATGTTTCTACGAACTGATTTATTCACACATTACAACAACAAATTTAGCTTACTCTTGCATATTATGCTTGCAAAAACCACAGTTTGAAAAAAAACCCAGTATCATATGCCATACTTAAATTTTCCAAGCAGCGAGTTCAATATCATAGTTCATAGCCACCCGAATCAAACCGCGTCGAACAAAACACACACCAAGCATTACCAATTCAAATCGAACAAAACCCAGCATAAATCACACGATCCATGCACATACCCGGAGAGCTGGTGGGCAATGGCTAGGCCAGTAGTGGTCTTCCCGGTCCCCGGCGGCCCATAGAACAGCATGTGTGGCCACTATCAAACAACAAGGACGATCCATTAAAATCCAACTCGAATTACAACAATACAACCAAGAACAGTCATGGAAACGGAGATCGAGAGAGGAAGCTCTCTAACATTGGTGGTCTCAAGAGTGTTGGTGAGCACCCGCACGACCTCGTCCTGGTGGGCGACGTCCTTCACCTGCTTGGGCCGGCTGCGACCAGGAGAGATTAGAGATAGTTAGGGAACCTGGATCAAAAGAGGGTTAGGGTTTGGGAGATGGGGATGTGCTCTTCTCGCGTTTGGAGGCTGGTGACGCCGGCGCCGGGGAGAGAGAGGGACGAGAGGACGGGAGGGGGGCGGTGGGGGAGGGAGGGAGAGAGACCGGCGCCGGGGGAGGAGGGAGAGATCGGGGACAGATTTAGGGATTTTGAAACGTACCGCCGAATTTTGCAATTTTGCTACATGCCGGAGGAGGAGGAGCGTGCTGATGCCGGAGGAGGAGTAGCCGCGGATGCCGGATGAAGAGGAGCGCGCGGAGAGAATGAGGGAGAGAGAGAGGTCGGGCACCTGAGATCCGCGCGGATGCCGGAGGAGGATGAGGAGGAGATCCACGCAGATGCCGGAGGAGGAGGAGCAGCACGCGGATGCCGAAGGAGGAGCAGCGCGTGGAGGAGGAGATCCACGTGGATGCCGGAGGAGGAGAAGCAGCGCGGATGCCGGCGGAGGAGGAGCCGGAGCCGGCGCCGCCGTCGGAGAGAGAGACGACAGGTCGGGGTCCGGGGAGAGAGGGAGAATGAAAAATCAAAACCCGCGCCCAATCTCTTTATCCCCGCTTGGCTATTATCCCGTTTGGTGGGGGAGGAACACGTGGCGCACGCTGATTTGGCCACATGACAAGATCCTTGCAAGCTCCTTGCAGATCCTTGTCTCTAGCAAAATCCCTTTTAGGGGGACGGTCAGTACTGTAAATTGATGGAAAGTGTCGCGCCCCGACCTGTGAAAGCCCAACCGGGCCGGGCGACGCGAACCGGAAACTAACTAAATGCGAAAATAAAGACGAGGGGTTCCCCCAAACTTACTGATTTCATTAAACAGTTCATAAACACCCCTGAATATTATAACAAATTTAAACCTCAAAGGGGTTACAACAGTTTATACATCATACTCCCGTAGGAGACTAACAAAAGTGTAGAAAGGGATCACCGGTCCTCAAACCCCGCCAGACGCCGCCGCGCCACCAAACACCTGCCCGGTGGGGGCTACTGAAGAAGAGCTGGCGCCTGCACCTGCAAAACGCAGCCCGGGAAGGAGTGAGCATAAAGCTCAATAGGGTTCTACACTACGTCACACAGAAGGAAGGGGAACGCAAGAGTGTCTCCCTCAAGTAAGACCTGGGTGTATACAGGGGTCCCATAACCCCACCGCATGTCCCTGAGGCCCACGAACATGGTCTCACTCAGTAACAGGAAACAACACTGCTGGCCCACAAGCAGGGAACGGCACTGCAGGCGGGAAATAGCACCGCTAAGTAGTCAACCTCTCTACTCAAGGGTCAACACAATGGAACACGGGCTACACCTCAGCATCCGATTTAAGGTCGACACGACCTCTATAATCATCAATCAACATGTGTACCAGTCATCTAAGCCTATCATTAAGTTTGACTGGACACCACAATTTGAACCGAGTCCTAACTACCCAACCCCGGTCCTAGGGCTAAATCCGAGCTTCCAGCCTCGGGACGGCGATCCACAAATCACCTACGCCCTAACCTTATGCAACTAATGCACAACAGAGAATGCATGCTATGAACATACACAAGCATGAGAAATAGGCATGCAACAGTATGTCAAGGCATCATACAAGTCCAACAGGATCGCTGCAGCGGTACTACCAACCGCTGCCAGCAGATCCGCAGCGGGTCCCGGCATTACGACGGTACCACGACCGTCAACCGCGGACTCCTGCAACGGGAAGCAACCCCGAAAACTTCGATGAACAGTAAAATATAATATCATATTAAGACACTAATCAAAACCACTAAAAACACTATTCAAGGCTGGGCGGTCGATCAACGGATCGACCTTGGAAAAGCTAAGGTTGACGGTCGATCAACGGATCGACCGTGAGGGGTTATTTTGCTATTTTTTGGGCTCACGGTCGACCGTGGAGACCGCGACGGTCGACCTTGGAGTCTGGCGGTTGATCAACGGATCAACCGTGGCACTATTCATGAACAACTCTGCTCTAACACAGTTTCGTATAAAAATCACCAAAACTCGTAGAAAAATCAGAAAAATATGAAATCAATTGGGTTTGAAAGTAGACTCACAGATCTACAACTCTTATTTCTCATAAAAATCCAAGATCATGCATGTACAAGCCGAAAAACTCGCCGCAAGCCGGCTGTTTTTCAAGAACAGCAGAAAACCGGAAATCCAAGATTTATCATGCATAAATCCTACTGAAATCTTAACCAAAGTTCATGAAACTTAAACCAGAGACTATATTAAACAACATGCATTCAACAACATAATTTCATCAAGATCTAACGCCTAGATCTAACTAAACCCATTAATTTAACTCATGTAGGTAGAACACCTACCGAACTGCGCATTCCTCGGTTGATCCCTCACAAACCAGCCACCAATGAGGTTCCAAACCACACCAGGAGCCTTCCTCTCGCTGCCACGAATCCAACAAGCTTTCAAGCTCCCAAAAAGGTGGTCGGAGGAGGGAGAACGATAACGAAAGAGATGGCTGCCGGGAAGAACAGAGGAACCAGGGCACCGCGGGAAGAAGAAAGAAAGAAGGAAGAGAAGAGAAAGAAGAAGAGGAAGAGAAGAGAAGAGAAGGAGAAGGTAGGGGAAGGTCGGGGAAGGTTGGGGAAGGTGGGGAAAGGGGAGGAGAGGTCCTCTCTTCTCCTGACAAAGGAGGACGATGGAAGTTTAACTGCTCTGCGCAGTTCAACTGCCCTGCGCACGAGTCCGATCGATCGCTCCTAGGAGCGACCGATCGCTCAAGGGTCGTAAGCTGCCCAAAAGCAAGCTTCAGCGCGCCCGAGCTGGGATCTTCCGATCCCGGGTCAACCTAACCATTCTAATCAAGCACTAACACAAACAAGGTCAGTGTGTGCACACGCGGGTGTGAAACAAACCAACAAGACACAATTTACCAAATTGCCCTTACGGTCCACAACGAACCACGGGCCCGACCCAGGCGGTCGACCCAGGAATAGAGGGACAGGTCCTTACAGAAAGCATGTTCTTGGTTGGATAGGTGGCTGAAAATAAAATCATAGCCATGCTCACATCAAATAAATTAAAATTATAATGGCATCTTTAGTACGATGTATAAGATTAAGTATAAGATGGAATTACACGTTGCAATCGTAATGTGATATTGGTGCGACAATGGATAGTAGAAATCACATGTCCTCCTCATATTCGACATCTATCCATGTAGTTTTGCATGCGTATTTTCAATGTGCTTAAAATGAATAAGGACTCATCAACACTATTCAAGTTGGAATGTTGGAGGAGTAGACTCTGTCTGCTAAATGATAAATGATAAAATGTTGTCTTGATGGTTTAGCATCTTGGACTTTGTTTAACATGAGTATTTTTCATATTTTCACGGGGTGTTGAGAAGATCTGTTGTTTATGCTTGCAGGGGTCTAGAGGTTGACATCGATCATACTGTCAGCTACAAATAGTAAAAGTAGTAGGTAATATTTCACACTTGAATGGATGAAAAATCTAATCACTCTACTTTATATTGATTTGTTTCATTTGATGTGAAATATAGGTCTTTCAGTCACATACTTTATATGCACGATGTAAGCCATGGACCTTTCAGACATTTGTTCGAACATGGTTAATTACCATTTGCATTGATTTATGAATTGTCACGGTGTCTTGAAGAGTTACTAGCTTTGATACCCTTTCAACCAAAACAAGGAATTCTTAGTTGCATATGCTATTTTAGGTTTACTTCTCTCAGGAAACAATACATGCTTGTTTCTCTGGCAAAATTTCTAAAATCTCTTGCTTTACATGCTAGTCTAGTTATTGCTGTGATTATCTATTTTCTTCATTTGTGTAGTCAAATTTGATTCAGTTACCAATCAAATTACTTATATATATAATTGCTAAAATATATAGTTAAATTTGTGTTTGAATACAGTTTTGTGGTGCCTTGCAGTTATGACATTTGGATGAGATATGGAATACACATTGAAGTAACTAGGAAGTGAAAAATGTTATGTTAAAAAAGCTCAATGTCGATGTCTTCCTTGTGATTGCTTGAAGAAATTGAAACTTATACTGACTTCTCCTCCACACCACCAGCTATGAATTCGTCTATCCCTGATATTGGGAGGCCCAAAGACATTTTTCTTGAGGTTCTTGTATGGCTAGAGTACGTTGGCTCCTGTAATGAAGACATTCCTCAATCTATCATTTTTGCCTTAATGGACCGCAGTGAAACTGAGCTGAGGGAGCGCCTTACTCGTCTGCTCCCTATAGCACTTGGCCTTCTATACTTTGATTGAAGCAAGTAACAAAACAAACTTATACTTTGATTTTCTTTTCTTTTTTTTTATGTGTGTGTGTGTTGTGTGTATTGTCACTATTATTGACTTGCCAGTAATGCCTTTTCTCCACCTGAATGATTTGGTACATGCTTATTATGTATTTTGCAAGAAATATGTATTGTAATTTTGTTTATCGCATTATGTTCTCTTGGCTCTTCCTTTGAGTAAAAGCTGTTTTTTTATTTCTAATTATATGCTTATCCATGATATTTGAATGTTGTGATGAAGCTTATTTAGTTTCATGTTTTACTCGCTGCCTTCATTGTAGCATGTTTCAATTTTATATGAAAGCCAGTCCCAGCCAGTTTCTGAAGATTTCACCATGAGCATTTACTTTTGGATGTTTAGAGTTTGATCCTGTTTTTATAGAGCATTGTTCTCACTATTTTCTGCCTGCCATTGACAGAATTGGACTTGTTGGATTAGTCACCGTGCTCAACGAAGTCCGGACATGAAATCCATCATCATAAAAAAATATCATTACTTGCTTTACATCCTTGTCTTGACTATGCAGGTCCCCATTCAAACTTACAGATCTGCCTACAATTGTCTTGTGGTCATAATTTGTCCATTAATGAGTTTTCATAGTTTAAATGAAATCATGTCCAATTTCTTGATCATTGCAGCCAAGTTGGCTGATGACTGTTGATGAGAACCTGAAGCCTCTCTCTGTTCCTGTAAGGGTTGGTTGGTCAAGTTGTTGATGTAGTGAAACAAGCTGGAAGTCCAAAAACCATCACTGGGTTTCAGACTCATTCCACACCTGTTCTCCTTGCAGCAGGGGAGAGAACTGAACTTGCCACAGAAAAGTAAAACTTTTGGACGTCCAGCTTAACTCCATTTTCCTAAGAAATGTTGGTGATTTAGATCTCACGGATTGCGCCTCCTAAGCCACATAATCTAAGGAAATCATCTTGTCGAGGCCCAGTCAGCGGCACTAGTTAATTTTTTATTGTCATGAATGTTTGACTGAACGAAAGAGACAAGTATGAAAATTAACGTTGAAAGAGCCATCATTCAAAAATATTGCTTTGGAATAATTTATTTTTGGTAGTTGAGTTTGTTTGCTGCTCTCTAGGATGCTGATCTTTTCTTAATAAAATTCCTACTATTTTCCTCCAACTTCTAGCTCAACTGAAATGTGTGCTATATTATCGTCCGAATACTGTGCATTGTGGGGATGGTGCAAGTGTGTGACCACAACTTTTTCCTGAAAGCTATAGCTGCGGCCTTGAATGTCGTGTCTTTTGTTTGGCTTCCTTGCTTCCTTGAATCTTGTATAATAGTCAAGTATGGGTTATTAACAACACTGAGGTTGGATTTTGTTGGGTGGTATTTTATGGATGGAAACGTTCATGGTGACATGTGAATCTCATCTATACAGCAATACATGTTTTTGTAGAAGAAGGTACTGGCTAGAGAAAATATTCAGTGGGAGGCTGGCACGCGCTGAGGTAGTGGTGTCAAACTGTGAGGATCTATCCCTCTACTCTTGGGTCGACTGGCTGGGTCAGACCCGTGGCTCGTTTGATTGTTTCGCGTCGAGCGCGCGATCCACCGATCGCATTGTTTCTTGGACCACAACGGCAATTTGGTAAATTGCGCCTTGTCGGTTTGTTTCATACCCGCGTGTGTACACACTGACCTTGTTTGGTGTTAGTGTTTGATTAGAATGCTTAGGTGGATACGGAATCGGAAGATCCGAGCTTGGGCTTGTGTTTAGCCCAAGTTTGTCTTTCTGGGCAAAGGAGATCGATCTTCCTTGCTAAGGGGATCGATCTTCCTTGGGAAGAGATCGATCCCTCTGTGTCAGAAAGTCCTGGCGGTGACTCTTGAGAGGACGGCCGCCGTTGGCCGTCGCTCTCTCCTGTCAGAGGGAGAGAGGACTTTCTCTCCTCTCCTCCCCCTTTTCCCCTCCTTCCCCAGCTTTCCCCCCTCATTTTCTTCCTCTTCTTCTTCTCCTTCTTCTTCTGTCTTTCTTCTTCCCGCGAGCTCTGCTTCCCCTGTTTTTCCGGCGAGCTTCTTCTTCTCCGTTCTCCCTCCTCCGGCCACCGTTTTGGACGTTTGAAGGCTCGTTGGATCCGTGGCGACGTGAGGATGATCCCTGGTGTGGTTTGAAGCTTTGTTGGTAACTGGTTTATGGGGAATCAACCGAGGAGTGCGTTTTCGGTAGGTTTCTACCTACGAGAGTTGTTTTTGGGTTTTCTCTAGATCTAGCCGGTAGATCTTTTTGTTCTTTGTGTTGTTGGATGCCTCTTGCTTAGTATAATTTCTGGTTTAAGTTTCATAAGCTTTGGTTGAGATTTTAGTAGAATTTAAGCATGTTTAATCTCGGATTTTCCGATTTCTGCTGTTCTTGAAGAATAGCCGGTTTGTGGCGAGGTTTCCGATCCGTACGTGCATGTTCTTGGGTTGTCATGAACATATGAGTGGTATATCATTGAATCTACTCTCAGACTCAACTGATTTCATAATTTGTTAATTTTTCTACGATTTGTTATGAATTTCTTACTGGTGGGCTGCGTTGCAGCAAGTAATGGTAAGTTAGTTTGACTAGTGGTTGTGATTAATGTTTTTCCGTTAATCTAGCCGTTGGATGTTTCTGGATTTTGGATAGGTTGATTCCGGCATGTTGAGCGACTGGTGGCTAAGTTGGATCTTAGATCTGACGTTGTTTGGATGTCGGATCGACGGGGTCAATTAACCCATAAGTAGAGGATTTTGGTGATTTATATAATATTATATGTTCGAAACATATAATATTTTATTTTACTGTTCATCAGCGTTTTTGGGGTTGCTTCCCATTACAGGAGTCCGCGGTTGACGGTCGTAGTACCGTCGTAATGCCGGGACCCGCTGCGGATTGGCCGGCAATTGTTGGTAGTACCGCTGTAGCGATCAAGTTGGATTTATATGATGTTTTATCATACTGTTGTATGCTTACCTCTTATCTGTGTATGTTCATAGCATGCATTCTCTATTGTGCGTTAGTTGCATGGTTAGGGCGTGGGTGATTTGTGGGTCGCCGTCCCGAGGCTGGAAGCTCGGATTTAGCCCTAGGACCGGGGTTGGGTAGTTTGGACCCGGTTTGAACTGTGGTGTCCAGTCAAACTCGATGATAGGCTTAGATGACTGGTACACCTATTGCTTGCTGATTATAGAGGTCGTGTTGGCCACGAGTCGGATGCTGAGGTGTAGCCAGTGTTCCACTGTGACGACTCTTGAGTAGTGGAGTTACCTACTCGGCGGTGCCATTTCCCGCCCATAGTGTTGGGTTCCTGCTTGTGAGTCTACAGTGTTCGTTCCTGCTTACTGAGTGTGACACGACATGTGACCAGTCTTCTGGAAGACCATGATCGTAGGACCTCAGGGACACGCGATGGGGTTATGGGGCCTCTGTATACACCCAGATCTGACTTGAGGGTGACACTGTTGCGTTTCCCTCTTCCTTCTGTGTGTCGTCGTGTAGAACCCTGCTGAGCTTAGTGCTCACTCCTACCCGGGTTGCGTTTTGCAGGTGTAGGTGTTAGCTCCTCTTTGGTGGCCCCTACCAGGCAGTTGGTTGGCAATGCGGCGGCGCTAGACGGAGTATGAGAGGTGGTGATCTTTTACTGCTTTTAAAACATTGTTAGATAGTCTCCTACGGGAGTAATGTTGTATTGGAATCTTCCCCTCTCCGAGGATATGTATATTAAATTCACTTGGGTTTTGTAATTTGAGGTTCGAGGCTTGTAATTTAATTATGTCTTTTGAAATTGGGGGTGTTTGATGAATTGCTAGGAAGTCCAATAGGTTAGAGGAAACTCTCGCCAATATTTTTCCTTGGTTTGTTAGGTTTCGGTTCGCGTCGTCTTGCCCGATAGGGCTTTTGCGGGTCGGGGGCGCGACACAAACTTTGCTGATTAAACGACATATAAGTCTTTTGTTAATCCACATTATATATATAAATTGCTGTCATTAAAAGGTTTTGACTGCATACACAACCAATATGCGCTCAATGCCATGTATCACATATCCATGTACAAAATTGTATGTCGCGCAAAAACATAGGTACAATCACACAATATAAGCAAACAATAAGCGCTACATGAGCAAAGTACTCTTTCGCGCAAAAACATAGACATAATCGCGCTCAATGCTGGATGCCATGAAGCACATATCGATATACATATAACTCTTACGCGCATTAACTTCTGGTACAATCACACAATATAAGCAAACAATACCCCTAAAATGAACAGAGAACTCTTTCGCGCAAAAACAGAGGTACAATCGCACAATATAAGCAACCAGTACGCGCTACATGAGCAGAGAACTCTTTCGCGTAAAAACATAGGCACAATCGCAGAATAACATAGGTACAATCAAACAACATAAGCAACAAATACGCGCTCAATGTTGAATGCTATGAAGACCATATCCATGTATAGATAACTCTTTCGCGCAAAAACTTCTGGCATAATTGCACAATATAAGCAAACAATACGCCTTAAATGAACAGAGAACTCTTTCGTACAAAAACAGAGGTACAATCGCACAATATAAGCAACGAATACGCGCCATGATCAGAGAACTCATTCGCGTAAAAACATAGACACAATCGCAGAACAACATCGGCACAATCGCAGAACATAAGCAACTAATACACGCTCAATGCTGGATGCCATGAAGCACATATCCATGTCCATATAACTCTTTCGCGCAAAAACATAGGCACAATCGCATAATAACATAGACACAATCATACAGTATACACTACCAATATACGCTTAATGGTGGATGTCATGTATCATATCCATCTACAGTGAACTCTTATGCATATGAACTTGTGACACAATCGCACAATATAAGCAACCAATACGCGCTCAATAAACAGAGAACGCTTACGCGCAAAAATAAAGCTACAATCGCACAATATAAGCAAACAATACGCCTAAAATGAACACAGAGAACTTTTTGACGCAAAAACATATGGACAATCGTGTTAGTCCTAATATTGTTTTGATGATGTTTTGATGATGCCAATATGTTCTTAAATGATAAAATATATATGTGATAAATATATGTTGGAAACATGCTTTAATTTTCATATTTCAGAAATGTTAGTGTCCACGGTCGATGCGGTGGTCGACCGTGGGATCGACCGCGGGCTATGAAGAGGTCGATCGAGGAGTATGGCGAGCGATGTTGGATTGACCACGGAGGTTATTTATGGACTTTAGGCCGACGGTCGATGTGACGGTTGATGGACCAATCGACTGTGGCCTATGTGATCTTATGAGGAGAAGCGACGGTCGAACGAGGCATTGACCATGGGAAGTGTTTTTCCTTATAGAGTCTCACGGACGATGTGACGGTCGACCGTGAAGCTTGAAGTTCGATGCGTGGATTGACTGAGGCTCAAGAAGAATACGATGGATGGTGCGACGGTCGATGCGTGGATTGACCGAGGCTCAAGAAAAATACGACGGATGATGCGACGGTCGACTGCCAGTCAGAAAACTAGCCGTTAAAGAGCCGTTGCAGAAATGCAAAGTGGTCGTTGGGAGCTACTTTGAAGTCGTAAAGCTCAAGAATATATGGGAAGTTGTAGAAAACTTGGAAAAAGACTAAGGGAGATATTAATTTACATTGTAACAAGTTTTAGTCTTATTTTGAGAGCTTTAATTTTTGTAAAACTACTTGAAGTTGTGAAGTAGACTTTGTGAGAAATATCAAAGAGTTGCTTGGAGTGATTTGTTAGGTTCTCAAGCACCCGGAAGCTTGAGGGAAAGATCCAACAGTTGTTGGCTGTGGTTGTAAGGTTGCCAAGCACCCGGAAGCTTGGTGGAAAAACTTGTAAGGAAGGATTACAAGTAGTGGAGTCTCAAGGAGGACCTTGAGTGAAGTGGACGTAGGCAAGGTTGACCGAACCACTATAAAATCTGATGCAAGTCTCCTAACTCTCTCTTATCCTTCATTACTTGCTTTATTTATTGTTTTCATATCTTTACAAGCTTACTAGTCTTCTAGGTTTTCATCTATTGTATTTCCGCAAAAGAGTTCAATTCACCCCCCCCCCTCTTTTGAACCTACAAATCGCACAATATTAGCAATCAATACACGCTACATGAGCAGAGAACTCTTTTATGTGAAAACATAGGCACAATCGTAGAATAACATAAGTACAATCGCACAAGATAAGCCACCAATACGCGCTCAATGCCGGATGCCATGAAGCACATATCCATGTACATATAACTCTTTCGCGCAAAAATATAGCCACAATCGCACAATCTATGTAACCAAACAGGTGTTGCTGTACAGAGAACTCTTTCGCGTAAAAACATGGGCACAATCGCATAATATAAGAAACCAAGACGCGCTCAATGCTGGATGCCATAGATTGTGATGGATACACAAAGGGTTACATGCACAAACACATAGGCACTATCACACAATAATTGCAATGAATTTCTTGATCATTTGTGTATATTGCCATGCCTTACGTCCATCTCCACACCGAGAATGAACAAAATCATAAGCAAAATCGCACAATATTTCCAACCAATACGTGGTTAACGCAGAAGACACAAAGGAAAATTATCATATCTACACCGAGGTCGGATAAAAACAGACACATATCACATATTTGCCTTTTGTAAACTGTGATATCTAATTAGTTTTTATTGTTCAATTTATGCTTTGAGTATTGAATATTCTTCTGTGTTATTTTCATGATTGTCTTGTTTAATTACTAGGAGCGCTACTACTTTATTATTCATTGCGATCTACTGCTAGGTTGGATATCAAATCCGTAATTGTTTGATCCCTCTAATCTGCGAAGCAACTGAGATCTATTGATTTACTGTGTTTCAGAGATTAATAGATCTTAGGAAGAATATTCGACTAGATTAAATGCAACCGCTTGTGCTTGTGTTGTTTAGCTTCATTGATCTCCCTATTCTTAAGGCTTCTACTAGATTAAACCTACAGCGCTTGTCTTAGGTTGTTTAGTAGTTAGGGTTAATTGGATCGCTTGTTTCTAATTAACTATGATTGAGGAGAGATTCGAATTTATTTCGAACGGTGAATATTCATGGTTTGAATTGATTGATACTTACATCAATGATCAGTTGTCAGATTCTGATGGTGGATGTTGACTTAGACCAAGGTTAGTTCTTCTGATTGACTTCGCTCTTTAATTTTAATTTTCTCTTAATTTCTTTTTGTTATATTCAAAACCCCTTTTTGTTCACGAAGCACAAAACTAGGCTAGGCACTCCTCGTGGGATCGACCCTTGCTCGCACTACTACATTTGTTTTGAAGAGTACTGGATTTATTTTTGAGTGCCTGCGACAACACATCAAATTTTGGCGCCGTTGCCGGGGAGTGATTCAAGTTGATTTTTGTGCTTATAGTGATCTTTATTTGCATAAAAAAAAAGAGTTTACTTCGTTTATTAGTTCTTTAGAGTAGGATTTTTATTTATGTTCATTACTCTAGACCTTTTCTTAATTTGTTTCTCTCGGTTTACCGGAATTTTCTTGATTGTTTATGAGTATAGCTCGGTCCTTTAATCAAGGGGATTTACAGTACGATCCAGAGATAGAAAGAACTTTGCGCAGGTTAAGGAGGGAAGCTCGGATAAACTCCGAGGAGAACGATTCGGATCGTGATTCTCCATTTGCTAGTGATTCAGAATTAGAAGAGGAAGAAGTCATGGCCGGAAATCGGACTTTGAAAGAACTTGCAGCCCCAGATTTGAATCAACAACCCTTATGCATTACATTCCCTACTTTGGATGTTGCTACTACTTTTGAATTGAAATCTGGACTAATACATCTCTTACCCACTTTTCATGGACTTTCAGGTGAATATCCTCACAAACATTTAAAGGAGCTTAATGTTGTGTGCACAAGTATGAAACCAATGGGGGTGACTGAAGATCAAATCAAATTGAGAGCCTTCCCATTTTCTTTGAAGGATTCGGCTAAGGATTGACTTTATTATTTACCCTCTGAGAGTATTACTACATGGAATGAGATGAATAGGTTGTTTTTGGAGAAATATTTCCCAGCCTCAAGAGCGGCCAACATTCGAAAAGAAATCTGTGGTATAAGGCAACATAATGGAGAATCTCTACACGAGTATTGGGAACGTTTCAAGAAACTCTGTGCAAGCTGTCCCCATCATCAAATTAATGAGCAATTACTTATCCAATATTTTTATGAGGGCTTACTAACCAATGACAGGAGTATGATTGATGCCGCTAGTGGAGGAACTTTGGTGGATAAAACTCCTGAAACTGCAAGGAACTTGATTGCAAATATGGAAGCTAATTCTCAGTAATTTAATACTAGACTTGATTCTTATTCAAAACATGTTAAGGAGGTAAATGTTTCATCTCTTGAAAAATAGATTGCGAGTCTAACTTCTCTTGTTCGTCAAATGGTTGTAGGTAATATGCAAACATCGAAGGTTTGTGAAATTTGTTCGGTGGCAGGACATCCAACCGATATGTGCCCAACTCTTCAAGAGGAACCGATTGAGCAAGTGAATACAGCGGGGAGTTTCCCTGGACTACTGCAAAGGAAGTATGATCCATATTCAAACACATATAATCCTGGATGGAGGGATCTCCCCAATCTCAACTATGAGAATCCACAAGTGATTCAACCCACAACTCAATTCCACCCAAGCGCCCAACAATATCAGCAGTATAGACCGCCATACCCCCCGAGACCACAACCAAACCCAACTTCTAACTCTGGTATGTCTTTAGAAGATATAGTTAAATCTCTTGCTACTAATACTTTGCAATTTCAACAGGAGACAAAGGCGAGAATTCAAGGTTTGGAACATCAGGTGGGCCAGGTGGCGACTGCAATTGGCAAGCTAGAGGCGCAAAGTTCGGGAAAATTACCCTCTCAAACGGTAATAAATCCAAGAGAAAATGCAAGTGCAATCGTTTTGAGGAGTGGTAATTAGAGGTTGAGATTCTAGTAAAGGAAGCCCCTGCATCGTCACCACAAGAAAAAGGGCAAAACATCTTTCCTGATGACGATGATGTACCTAAACGTAAGTTTCCACCTCTTTCTGATTATAAACAAGTGTCTCCTTTTCCTCAAGCTTTAACAGAATCAAGAAGATATGAGAAGAATTCAGATCTATATGAGACTTTTCGCCGATGCGAGGCAAATATTCCACTCTTAGATGCTATTAAACAAGTACCTCGTTGTGCTAGATTTTTGAAAGAATTGTGCACAATTAAGAGGAAGCAAAAACTTAAAGGATGTGAGAAGGTGAAAGTTGGTGAAAATGTTTCTGCAATTCTTCAAAGAAAAATTCCTATAAAGTGTAGAGATCCAGATATGTTTACTATCCCATGTACAATTGGTAACACCAAATTTGAGAAGGCCATGTTAGATTTGGGAGCTTCTATCAATGTTATGCCATATTCTACATATGCTTCTTTGAATCTTGGACCTTTGAATGAAACGGGTGTTGTGATTCAATTGGCTGACAGATCTAATGCCTATACTAAGGGTGTAGTTGAGGATGTTCTTGTGCAAGTTAATGATTTGATTTTCCCTGCTGATTTTTATGTGCTTGATATGGAGAATGATGATCATACTACTCCTATTTTGTTGGGAAGACCATTCTTAAAGACATCTAATACTAAGATAGATATGCATAGTGGCACACTTACCATTGAATTTGATGGTGAAGTTGTTAAGTTTAATATATATGATGTCATGAAATATCATGCTGATGATTGTCCAGTTTATTCTATTAATGTGAGGGAATTGAAAGTTGCGGTTGGAGATGCTTCGGGGGAATTTCTACAAAATGCAGATGAAGAAGCTGTCCAGTCTAGGCCAATCGACCGCCGAGAACAGAAGGAGCACTTATTCGAAGAACCTCCTCTAGCTGAAGTTGAAGGCATTCCTGTTACGCCGCGAGGTATATTTCCTGTGACTATCTCGTCTTCATTAGTGGTTAAAAAGGAGATGACCTAAGTAGATATTTTCATATCTCGACGGATTTATTTTCGATCATGTGATCTTGACATCCTTGACAATGCGAACGACGACATTATTAATAGATCAATGGATGATTAGATTATAGTTGAGCATAATGTTGACCCCTTTCTTCTTGATCACCATGATGATAAGTATTCCTGTTTAAGAGATCTAGCTATCTTGTTTACTAGTGTTAGAATGGAAAAGCTAGTTTTCATTTTTGAAATATGCCACTTGGATTCATATGCTAAATTAACCTTGGTGGCACTATTGAGGTTAAATATCCATATTATGGCATCCATTGCTTTTGCATACCATCTTGCTAGAGAACGGCCACCGAGGGCACGATTAAAACTTATTGTATATAGTACTTTAGTTTGCTTTATTTACTTTCTTGTGTGCTTGAGAGTGCTTGAATTATTTTTAGGTTGTGTGCTTGCATGTTTGCTTTTGTTTTGTTTTGCTTTGCTTTTGCTTTTTAGGTGATTGAGTATCCCCTGTGATACATGAAGAATTCACCCAGACATGCAGTGAACCATTCCTGTGTAACTCATAAACAAAAGCGCTTCTTGGAAGGCAACCCAAGGGGAGTTCGTTCCTTTCTCTTTTTATTTTTGCATTTCCATTTTAGTTATATTTACCTTTTCTTTGCATTCCACCTTACATTGGGGACAATGTCAGTTTCAAGTATGGGGGAGGAGATCTAGGTTGCATATGCCATGAGCAAGAATTAAAGAAGCTTGACATATTCATAACATGATTGAATGAGTAATTTTGCGACTTGGAATTAATTAGTTGAGTTATTTTCCTTGAGATGGTAGTGACTGAATGCGTAGACAAAAGCTGGTGAGATTTTGAGCCTTTAGACTGACACATTCATTTCAGTCTCACTATTTTCTTTCATGAGAGATATTCTTCCATGGATTTGTTTCTCTAGAACTTGCTTTGATTCTATTCAAGGTCACATTGACACATGCAGACATGAACATGATTAAGGCCATCTTTATTATAAGCTATATAAGCCAAATAGCCTACCTTGCAATTAATTTTTCCCTTTGCTAAACACCTTTGAGCTTTATTGACTTCATTGTTAACCCACATTACAAGCTTTAAACCTGAAAAAAAAAATATTTCTGTTACCAAAGCCATAAAACTAGTGGAGCATTGATCATCATTATGACATGTATGGGTGTGCAAGTTTCAAGTGTGGGGGTGTTTGGATCATGGTATGGCTATGATTGGTGAAGTGGAGTATATTTTTCATACTTAATTCGTGAGTATGTTGTTTCTGAAAAAAAAAGAAGAAGAAAAGAAAAAGAAAAGAAAAAAAGAAAGTGAAGGAGGAAATTGTTTCTCATGTTGCAAAATGTGTTTATGAATCCTCCTAATACTCCAAAAAAGAGGTATGTTGATGTATGATCTCTACAAAGGTGGAAGTTTTTGCAAAAGATTGTTCACTATTTCAGTTAAAAAGTATTCCTTTGAACAATCTCTTTGCCAAGGTCGTAATGTTATATGGTTTCAGTACTTTAAAGCCAAGTTGAAGAAGTTGCTGAACGGAGTGATTGGTTGTACATGTCTTGTTAATGCATTTTTGCTCCATTAGTTTCATTGGCTTTTGAGCTACATTCCCAAATATTTCCCACCTTGATCCTAGACCCCATTACAACCTTTTGAAGTCCTTATGATTTGTGTTATGCATGTGATTCTAGTGATGGAGAATGAGAAGATATGCAAGCTTATGGTAGATCATTTTCATTGGAATGAATTTGAGTGAAATACATACCCTTCAAACACATGAGAGTTGAGTGTTTATTTCCGTGAGGGTCTACTTGTTTAGTATGCTCCATATTCAAGTGAAAATGCTTATTGATTAATTTTTAAGTTGTCAAAAAATATTTGTTCATGATGTGTTATGAATTGTGAAGACCTTGATTGTTCTTTGTTGATGGCGTTGCAACCTTGATATGTTGAGTAGAGTGAATTTTAGTTTTGCCCGAGGACGAGCAAAGGTTAAGTGTGGGGGAATTTGATGAGAATATAAAATGTCATATTTTTCTCCCTTAATGTTTGGTCTTCTATATCTATTTTGTGCCTAAATGTACTCATTATTCTTATATTTGATTTAGGATACATTTGGAGACCTTAAGTGGAAAATGAAGCTAATTGAGCAATTCTGGACATTCTGCACAGCAGTTAGTAATTTGAACATAACTTCTTCAATACAATCTCTGATTGGGATGATCCAGGATGCTTTGGAAAGCTAAGGAAGAGCTCTACAACGTTAATGGTTTGCGTTTTGTGAGATACCGACTCCAGAAAGACAGAAAAATCGCGGAAGTGATCAGGTCTGAAGTTGCTGCATTTTTGGACGAGATTCGTGTATAGAAGATTCCAGATTTGATGCAAGAAGATTCCAGCTGGATACCACTTTCTTTCCCAGTTATATTAGGACTTTATTTTCTAATAAGCTGGCCTTAATTGGTTAGATTTGCTTATTTTTAATTGAGGAGAGTGTTTAGGTTTTTGGAAAGTGGGCACATATGGAAAAGAGGAAAGATTAGTTGGAGAGGACTCTCACGTTCCTCTATTCCACGTATCCCTCTCTCTCACTCATCTATTTCTCATATATAAGGCTGCCACTACCTCTCACGGGGGGGGGCTCTCTCTCCTTTCTCTTTAGTTTTCCTTTTGTTTTCTTTCTTTTCTTTTGAGTTATTCATGGCCCTGCGTGGCTAAACTTTGATACTTGGTCGAAGGAGACGGAAACCTCGGAATCAATAAAACTGTGAGATCTAATTAGTTTTTATTGTTCAATTTATGCTTGGAGTATTGAGTATTCTTCTGTGTTATTTTCATGATTGTCTTGTTTAATTACTAAGAGCGCTACTAGTTTATTATTCATTACGATCTACTGTTAGGTTGGATATCAAATCTGTAATTGTTTGATCCCTCTAATCTGCGAAGCAACTGAGATCTATTGATTTACTGCGTTTCAGAGATTAATAGATTTTAGGAAGAATATTCGACTAGATTAAATGCAACCGCTTGTGCTTGTGTTGTTTAGCTTCATCGATCTCCCTATTCTTTAGGCTTCTACTAGATTAAACTTACAGCGCTTGTCTTAGGTTGTTTAGTAGTTAGGGTTAATTGGATCGCTTGTTTCTAATTAACTATGATTGAGGAGAGATTCGAATTTATTTCGAACGGTGAATATTCATGGTATGAATTGATAGATACTTGCATCAATGATCAGTTGTCAGATTCTGATGGTGGATGTTGACTTAGACCAAGGTTAGTTCTTCTAATTGACTTCGCTCTTTAATTTTAATTATCTCTTAATTTCTTTTTGTTATATTCAAAACCCCTTTTTGTTCACGAAGCACAAAACTAGGCTAGGCACTCCTCGTGGGATCGACCTTTGCTCGCACTACTAAATTTGTTTTGAAGAGTACTGGATTTATTTTTTAGTGCCTGCGACAGCACATCAGTGGCATCTCATTCCTTTGGGATATATTACCTGTCTTTTGACAATTCTCACATGACTTACAAAGAGAGTATGAATCTCGAAATTAAGAAGGCCAATAGAAACCATATTCTAACACTTTTCTTGCCGTTCTCTTAACTCCAAAGTGACCTCCACAAGCGTAAGAATGACAAAAAGTGAGTATAGAAATAATTTCATTTTCAGGAACGCACCTTCTTATTACTTGATCTGCACAATGTTTTCATAAATATGGGTCATCCCACACATAGTATTTGACATCACTTTTGATCTTGTCTCTTTGAGCCTTAGACAAATCAGACGGTAACATATTAGTAACCGAATAATTCACAATATTTGCATACCAAGGTAATTTCACATTTGCGGAGAACAGTTGTTCATCAGGGAATGTTTTCTGCAAACGAAGTTCATCCTCCACATGAACTAAACGACTCAGATGATCTGCGACTCGATTTTCTGTTCCTCTTTTGTCTTTTATCTCCAAATCAAATTCACTCAAGAGAAGTATCCATCGTATTAATCTCGGCTTTGCCTCCTTCTTCGTCATTAAATAACGAAGGGCTGCTTGATCAGAATAAACAATGACTTTAGTACAAAGTAAATAAGATCGAAATTTTTCTAAAGCAAACACAACGGCTAAAAGTTCTTTTTCAGTTTTAGAATAATTTCTCTGGCCGTCATCCAAAGTCTTGGAAGTATAGTAAATTGCATGAGAAGCTCTTCCAATCTTTTGACCCAAAATCATGCCCACTGCATAATCACTCGCATCACATATTATCTCGAAAGGAACGCTCCAGTCAGGGGGCTGAATAACTGGGGTAGAAGTCAACAATTCTTTCAGTTTATCAAATGCCTTTTTGCATGCCTCATCGAACTCAAAAACCTTGTCCTTTTGTAACAACGTGCATAGCGGTAATGCTATTTTGGAGATGTCCTTGGTGAATCTTCAGTAAAAACCTGCATGTCCAAGAAAAGAATGAACTTCCCACACACTAGTGGGATAAGGTAAAGATTGAATAACATCAACTTTAGCTTTATCAACCTCAATTCCTTTAGATGAAACAACATGACCCAAAACTATACCTTGTTCAACCATGAAATGACATTTTTCAGAATTTAACACAAGGCTAGTTTCTATATATCTTTGAAGAACAAGTGTAAGGTTATGTAAATAATTATCAAAGGAGTTTCCATAAACTGTGAAATCATCCATAAAATCCTCTATGATATGTTCAATATAATCTGAGAATATACTAACCATACACCTTTAGAAAGTAGCTGGGGCGTTGCAAAGGCCAAAGGGCATGCGACGATATGCAAAAGTTTCAAATGTGCATGTGAACGTCGTCTTTTCCTGATCTTCAGGGGCAATTGCAATCTGAAAATAACCTGAATAACCATCAAGAAAACAATAATAAGAATGACCAGCTAATCTTTCAAGCTTCTGATCAATAAAAGGTAAAGGGAAGTGGTCCTTGCGGGTTATAATATTTAATTTTCTATAATCAATAGAAACCCTCCACCCATTTTGAACACGGGTAGGAACTAACTCATCTTTTTTATTTCTCACCACGGTTATTCCTGTCTTTTTAGGAACCACTTGAACTGGACTAACCCAAGTGCTATCCGAAATAGGATAGATCACTCCAACTTCAAGAAGTTTGAGGATCTCCGTCTTTACTACATCCATCATGGGCGGGTTTAACCTTCTTTGTGGTTGGCGGGAAGGTTTCGCTCCCTCTTCAAGCAAGATACGATGCATACATATACTTGGGCTGATTCCCTTGATGTCTGCAATTGTCCAACCAATAGCTGTCTTATGCTTCTTAAGAACCTGCACAAGGTTTTCTTCCTGTAGTGCACTACTAAGGTTATTGGAAATAATCACTGGTAACAATCCTTCATCTCCAAGAAAAGCATATTTAAGATGATTAGGAAGAGGTTTCAGATCTGGAATGGGTGCTTGCAATACATAAGGTAATGATTTCTCATTAGAAATAGGTAATGGACTATAAGAATCGTTACCTGATTGCTGAAGTATTGAAAAATCATTCAGTGTTGCAACAGTTTCCTATAAACTAGTACTCAAAGATGGCTCCTCATTTTCTTCCTCAAGAGATTTACTAATAGCCAATTCCAATTCATCTTTGTCACTAAGTTCAAAGACTTCCTGTGATAAATAATTAATCACATCAATTGAATACACTAAACAATCATCAGCAGGATATTTCATGGCATCATAAATATTAAACTTAACAGTTTCACCATCAAATTCCATGGTAAGTGTGCCACTATGGACATCTATCTTAGTCTTGGATGTCTTTAAGGAAGGTCTTCCCAACAAAATAGGAGTAGTTTGATCACCATTCTCCATATCAAGCACATAAAAATCAGCAGGGAAAACTAAATCATTGACTTGCACAAGAATATCTTCAACTACACCTTTAGGATAGGCGTTAGATCTGTCAGCCAATTGAATCACAACACTAGTTTCATTCAAAGGCCCAAGTTTTAAAGAAGAATATATAGAATATGACATGACATTGATAGAAGCTCCTAAATCTAACATGGCCTTCTCAAATTTGGTGTCACCAATTGTACATGGGATAGTAAACATCCCTGAATCTTTACACTTTGCAGGAATTTTTCTTTGAAGAATTGCAGAAACATTTTCACCAACTCTCACCTTCTCACATCCTTTAAGTTTCTGCTTCCTCTTAATTGTGCACAATTCTTTCAAGAATTTAGCATAACGAGGTACTTATTTAATAGCATCTAAGAGTGGAATATTTACCTCGCATCGGCGAAAAGTCTCATATAGATCTGAATTCTTCTCATATCTTTTAGATTCAACTAAAGCTTGAGGAAAAGGAGGCACTGGTTTATAATCAGAAAGAGGTGGAAACTTACGTTTAGGTACATCGTCGTCATCGGGAAAGTCTTTGTTCGCAACAATATTTTGCTCTTTTACTTGCGATGATGATGCAGTGGCTTCCTTTGCTGAAATCTCAACTTCTTTACCATTTCTCAAAATGATCGCACTTGCATTTTCTCTTGGATTTATTACCGTTTGAGAGGGTAATTTTCCGGAACTTTGTGCCTCAAGCTTGCTAATTGCAGTAGCCATCTGGCCCACCTGATGTTCCAAACCTTGAATACTGGCCTTCGTCTTCTGTTGAAATTGCAAAGTATTAGTAGCAAGAGATTTAACTATATCTTCTAAAGACATACCAGAATTAAAACTTGGGTTTGGTTGTTGTCTCGGGGGGTGTGGCGGTCTATATTGTTGATATTGCTGGCCACTTGGACGGAATTGAGTTGTGGGCTGATTTACTTGTGGATTCCTATAGTTGAGATTGGGGTGATCCCTCCATCCCGGATTATACGTGTTTGAATGTGGATCATACTTCCTTTGCGGTAGTCCAGGGAAACTACCCGCTGCATTCACTTGTTCACTGGGCTCCTCTTGAAGAGTTGGGTACATGTCGGTTGGATGTCCTGCCACCGAACAAATCTCACAAACCTTCCCTGTTTGCATGTTGCCTACAGCCAATTGACGAACAAGAGAAGTTAGACTCATAATCTGTTGTTCAAGAGATGAAACATTTACCTCATTAACATATTTTGAATAAGAATCAAGCCTAGTATTAAATTGTTAAGAATTAGCCGCCATATTTGCAATCAAGTTCCTTGCGGCTTCAGGAGTTTTATCCACCAAAGCTCCTCCACTAGCGGCATCAATCATACACCTGTCAGTGGTTAGTAAGCCCTCATAAAAATATTGGATATGTAATTGCTCACTAATTTGATGATGGGGACAACTTGCACATAATTTCTTGAAACATTCCCAATACTCGTGTAGAGACTCCCCGTTATATTGCCTTACACCACATATCTCTTTCCAAATGTTGGCTGCCCTTGAAGCTGGAAAATATTTCTCCAAAAACAACCTCTTCATCTCGTTCCATGTGGTAATACTCCCATATGGTAAATAATAAAGCCAATCCTTAGCCGAATCCTTCAAAGAAAACGGGAAGGCTCTCAATTTGATTAGATCTTCAGTCACCCCCATGGGTTTCATACTCGTGCACACAACATGAAGCTCCTTTAAATGCTTGTGAGGATCTTCACCTGCAAGTCCATGAAAAGTGGGTAAGAGATGTATTAGTCCAGATTTTAATTCAAAAGTAGTAGCAACATTCAAAGTAGGGAATGTAATGCATAAGGGTTATTGATTCAAATCTGGGGCTGCAAGTTCTTTCCAAGTCTGATTTCCGGCCATGACTTCCTCATCTTCTAATCCAAAATAGCTAGCAAATGGGAAATCTAGATCCAAATAGTTCTCCTTAATGTTTCTCCGAGCTTCTCTCTTTAACCTGCGTAAAGTTCTTTCTATCTCTGGAACGTACTGTAAATCACCTTGATTAAAGATCGAGCTATACTCATAAACAATCAAGAAGATTCCGGTAAACCGAGAAAAACAAATCAAGCAAATTCTTGTAAAATCTTTTTTTTATGAAAATAAAGATCATAATAAGCACAAAAATCTACTAGAATCACTCCCCGGCAACGGCGCCAAAATTTGGTGTGCTGTAGCAAGCAACCAAAAATAAAACCAATACTCTTCAAAATAAATGTAGTAGTGCGAGTACGAGTCGATCCCACGAAGAGCGTCTAATATAAGTTTTGTGCTATGTGAACAAAGATGAGGGTTTTTGAGTAGAACGAACACAATAAAGACATAATCTAAAGCGGAGAATCGAATTGAATCAAGAGAACAAACCTTGGTCTGAGTCAACATCCACCATCGGAATCCAACAACTGATCATTGATGCAAGTATCAATCAATCTACATCTTGAATATTCACCGTTCGAATTAAATTCGAATCTCTCTTCAATCATAGTTAATTAGAAACAAGCGATCTAATCAACCCTAACTACTAAACAACCTAAGACAAGCGCTGTAGATTTAATCTAGAAGCAGCCTTAAGAATAGGGAGATCGATGAAGCTAAACAAAACAAGCACAAGCGGTTGCATTTAATCTAGTCGAAAATTCTTCCTAAGATCTATTAATCTCTGAAACGCAGTAAATCAATAGATCTCAGTTGTTTCGCAGATTAGAGGGATCAAACAATTACGGATTTGATCTCCAACCTAGCAGTAGATCGCAATGAAAAATAAACTAGTAGGCCTCCTAACAATTAGAGAAGACAATCATGAATATTTAATCACATAATAACATTCAATACTCAAGTACAAACTGAACAATAAAAATAGATTTGATCTCACAGTTTCATTGATTACGAGGTTTCAGTCTCCTCGACCAAGAATTAAGGTTTAGCCACGCAAGGCCATCAAGAACAATCCAATCCTTTCAAGAAGAAAGAAGAACCCTTGAAATATCAAATAGATAGAAAGGAGCAGCCAAAAACCTTTAAAATTCGCCCCCCCTTAATCCCTAAAAAGAACCCTATTTATAGCTCATAAGTTTCCCATCCTCGGATTAAATCTGAGCCCTTAATTATGCAAATTCGGTTAACAAAGATCGATGTTTATGGAAAAAAGATCCATCTTTTCTTCCCAGATTTTGGCTGCGCCCCGACTCGGATCGATCTCTTTTGGAAAGAAAATCGATCCCTTTATTCCGGACTTCAGATTCAGCCTCACGGTCGATCCTCGCATCGACTCTGCGAGCGTATATTTTTAATAATGGCTGACGGTCGATACGGCAGTCGACTGTGGGTCTTTTTCATCTATGGTTGCATAAGGATCGATCTTTTATGGGAAGAAGATCGATCTCTTTTTCTCTGCATATTTCTTCTACTATTCTGCCCTGCGCTGGTTGTAGTAAAAACACTGTAACTTTCTCTAGGAAGCTCCAAATCATGAACCGTAAAATTCTCCAGAAACTAGACTTCAAGAGATTTCCAACCATATATGACAAATTATATGGTTCTTCATCAGCAGGTACAGTTTAAGCTTTAAAGTTGATCCAAATACTCTTTGCAGCTTCTTTTCGAACTTAAGGAATTCAATTGCATCCTAAATCAAAATATAAGAATAATGAGTGTATTTAGATACCAAATAAGCACAAGAGACTAAGTATTAAGGGATAAAAATATAACATTATGCATCATCATCACCAGGTTTCCCCGACCGTCCCAATTTATCGATCCGGGCTTCCCCGGCCATCCCCGTCACCGATCCAGGCTTCCTTGCCCGTCCCCATCGCCGATCCAGGCTTACCCCACCATCACCGTCGCCATCTCCAAGCCCCTCCCCAAGCTCCGTCGCAACCTCCGATCGGATGTCCGATCTCCTCCCGCGACAACCTCCCGATCTCCTTCTACGATAGTGATGCTTTTTTCTTTTTTTTGAATTTTGACAAGTAAATTATGTCTCCCACTTGTTACTTTTCGCAATTGGTAATCAAATTTTTCACAAATGTTTCTCAATTTATTTGACTAAATTTTGACTAAAGTTACTTTACACAATCTTTGTAAGTTGGAAAGTAACTTATACAATTGCAAAAAAGTGGAAAGTGACTTGTACATTTGTAACTTGTACATATGGAAAGTAACTTGTACACATGGAAAATAACTTTTACAATTGTAACTTGTATACATGGAAAGTAACTTGTACAATAGCAAAATAGTTGAAAGTAACTTGTACATGGAAAGTAACTTGTACAAAAATAACTTGTCAACATGGGAAGTAACTTGTATATTTGTAAAATAGTTGAAAGCAACTTGTACATGGAAAGTAACTTATACAAGTTACTTTCCACTAGTTACTTTTCGTTGGTTTAATCTGGAAAGTAACTTACTTTCCATTGATTTAATCTGGAAAGTAACTTACTTTCCATTGATTTAATCTGGAAAGTAACTTACTTTCCATTGATTTAATCTGAAAAGTAACTTACTTTCCATTGATTTAATCTGGAAAGTAACTTACTTTCCATTGGGTAGTTACTTTCCATAATTTTTGGTAGTTACTTTCCATTGGGAATACGAACAGTCACTAAGAATACAAATAGTCACTGAGAAGTCTCCCTGTGTTGGGAATCTTGGAAGGGCATTTTAGTACTAAAAAGAGGTATTAAGGCCTAAATGCCTTAAGGAAAAGGCATCCGGAATTTTGGTCAAATATTCCCTTCTCAGAGGCCTAAATGCCAATTATCTGTAAAAATAATATCCCCCTGATTGGTGTATGGATAAATCGCCTACTATTGATTTCCATCGGAACACCTGTTACGAAAGTACCTTCCTAAAGATGAAATATAATAGAATAAAAAATTTGAGTTAGAGTACGAAAACGAGTAGGATTAGATTCAAATCCGATGGCAGATCCGATCGAGCAGAAAAAAATATCATTGGTGGTCGATCTGACGGCCGACCATGGGAGTGGATGATCTTGGGAAAATAAGGCGACGGTCGATGCGATGGTCGATCAACCGATCGACCGCGGACTACGTGATTTGTTTGAGGAGGCGACGGTCAATCGTCGCATCGATCCTGATCAGTTTTTTTCGTGACAGAGGCTCACAGACGATCCAATGGTCAATGCGATGGTCAACCGTGTCGCTTGAGGGCGGCAGATGATGTACCGTGTGAGGACCTGTCCCTCAACCCCTGTGGCTCGTTGTAGACCGCAAGGGTAATTTGGTAAATTGTGCCTTGTCGGTTTGTTTCACACCTGCGTGTGCACACACAGCCTCTGATTGATATTTGTGTTCGATTAGATCCATTAGGGGTTTTTGACCTGTTCGGATCGATCCATCCTTGTCTTGGATCGATCCAGCATGGTGTTGGATCGATCCAGACACTGTAGTTAGTCGGTGGCTTTTTCTTTCGCGAGGACGGCCTCCGGTCGTCGCTCTCTCTTGTCAGAAGGGGAGGACTTTCCCTATGAGAACCTGCCCCTCTACCCCTATGGCTCGTTGTGAACCGCAAGGGTAATTTGGTAAATTGCCCCTTGTTGGGTTGTTTCACACCCGCATGTGCACACACTGACCTTGTATGTGTTAGTGCTTGATTAGAATGGTTAGGTGAACCCGAGATCGGAAGATCTGAGCTTGGGCTTGTATTTTAGCCCAAGTTTCCCTTTCTGGGCGAAAGAGATCGATCTGGATTGCAGATCGATCTGGCCTTGCTAGCTAGATCGATCTGACATGCTTTGGAGATCGACCGCTTAGTGCAGAAGGTCTTTGGGCTGCTGGCGGCCCGCGAGCGATCGATCGCTCCTTGGAGCGATCGATCGGACTCCACTCACGACTTGGAGCTAGCAGCGGTGGTCTTCGCACTGAAGACCTTGCGTCACTACCTCTATGGCGAGAAGTTATCTGTCTTCTCGGACCATAAGAGCTTGAGGCACGTTTTCACCCAATGTGACCTCAACCTGAGGCAGCGACGCTGGATGGAGCTACTGGAGGACTACGACTTTGAGTTGCATTACCATCCTGGTAAGGCAAACGTCATAGCAGACGCGCTGAGCGGACAGGTGAGAGACACCAGAGCAGCAGTTGCAGGGTTGTCAGCGCGGCAGTGGCAGGCTCTAGAGACGGCGGGCCAGTTGGGGCTCGAGTTTGAGGATCAGGGATCCAGTAGCTACCTTTACGCAGTGCAGAGTATGCCAGCAGTTCTTGCCAGTGTATTAGAGGCACAGCACAGTGACCCAGAGCTCGAGGAGTTACGCACAGCAGCGGGCACAGAGGGCGCAGAAGGGGACTGGACAGTATCGTCAGACGGAGGGCTACGGTTCCGAGGCAGAGTAGCGGTTCCAGCAGATCTAGTTCTACGAGACGACATCCTACGAGAGTTCCACCACTCTCGTTTTGCGGATCCTGGCGGCACCAAGATGTACCAGGATCTTCGGCGACAGTTCTGGTGGCGTGGGATGAAGAGGGCAGTGACGGAGTTCGTATCGCGCTGCCTTACCTATCAGAAGGTCAAGGCAGAGCACCAGCGGACTTCGGGCTTACTTCAGCCGCTTCCACTAGCTGAGTGGAAGTGGGAGCACATCACGATGGACTTCGTGACCGGGCTACCGAGATCTCCTAGGGGGAATGACGCGATTTGGGTCATCATTGATCGATTGACCAAATCGGCGCACTTCCTGCCTATGCGGATAACAGACTCGACTGACAGGTTGGGCAGCTTATACGTCAGAGAGGTGGTCAGACTACCCGGAGTTCCAATTTCTATCATGTCAGACCGTGACCCCAGGTCCGCCAGCAGGTTTTTGGTGAGACTTTCAGGAGGCAGTTGGCACACTCCTGACTTTCAGTACAGCGTTCCATCCGTAGACAGACGGGCAGTCAGAGCGGACGATCCAGATCTTGGAGGACATGCTGAGAGCATGTGTCCTCGATGCAGGAGGCAGCTGGGAGGAACACGTTCCCTTGGTGGAGTTCGCCTACAACAACAGCTACCAGTCCAGTCTTGGAGTAGCACCTTTCGAGGCGTTGTACGGTAGGCCGTATCGTTCCCCAGTGTGCTGGACAGAGGTTGGAGAGGCTTCACTCACCGGTCCAGACATCGTCAGGCGGTCGTCAGGGAGGTTAGTGCAGATCAGGCAGAGGCTTTTGACGGCTCAGAGCCGGCAGAAGAGTTATGCAGATCAGAGGCGACGACCGTTGGAGTTTTTAGTCGGCGACCGAGTATTCTTGCGAGCATCGCCGTACAGAGGTTCTGTCAGGTTTGGCAGAGGTGGTAAGTTGGCGCCGAGGTTTGTCTGGCCGTTCGAGATCCTAGAGAGGGTCGGCGAGGTAGCTTACCGCCTGGGTCTTCCTCAGCACATGTATGTTGTGCATCCGACGCTCCATGGGTCGATGTTGAGGAAGTATCACCCAGATCCGTCTCATGTCATCAGGGTGGATGACATTGAGCTTGAGGCAGATGCCAGCTTTGTTGAGCAGCCGATTCGAGTACTTGACCGGAGAGATCAGGTCTTGCGGGGCAAGACGATTCCCTTGGTCAAGGTACTGTGAAGGCACAGAGGCACCGAGGAGATGACTTGGGAGCGCGAGGCGCGCATGCGGCAGGAGTTTCCGCAGTTGTTTTCTTCTCGAGGTACTTCTTGTCCTGTCTTCTAGTGTAGCTGTTTTTGTTGTTCCGAGCCCTACCCTTATCGAATCTCGGGACGAGATTTGCTTTAAGTGTATTAGGATGTGAGGACCTGTCCCTCTACCCCTGTGGCTCGTTGTGGACCGCAAGGGCAATTTGGTAAATTACGCCTTGTTGGGTTGTTTTAGCCCAAGTTTGCCTTTCTGGGCGAAAGAGATCGATATGGATTGCTAATGAGATCGATCTGGCCTTGCAAGCCAGATCGATCTGACATGCTTTGGAGATCGACCGCTTAGTGCAGAAGGTCTTTGGGTTGCTGGCGGGCCCGCGAGCGATCGATCGACTCGCGTCGGTGGGTTGTCTGCTTCGCGAGGACGGCCGCCGTTGGCCGTCCCTCTCTCCTGTCAGAAGGGGAGGACTTTCCCTCCCCTCCTTCACCTTTCTCACCTCTTTTTCGGCTGTCCCCTCCCCCTTTCCTCCTTTTCTCCTTCCCCTCCTTTCTTCTTCTTCTTCTTCTTCTTCTTCTTCTTCTTCTTTCACCTTTCCCGAAAGCTCTGTTTTCTCTCCTTTTCTCGCCGGCAAACTTCTTCTCCTCCGTTCTCCCTCCTTCGACCATCATTTTGGGTGTTCTAAGGCTCGTTCGATCCGTGGCAATGAGAGGAAGGCTCCTGGTGTGGTTTGGAGGCTTGTTGGTGACTGGTTGCGAGGGATCAGCCGAGGAAAGCGTTCTTCAGTAAGTTCTTCTACCAACTGTGTTCTTTAATGGGTTTCTCTAGATCTAGCCGTTGAATCTTGTTAATCTTTGTCTTTTTGGTTTCCTCATGCCTAGTAGAATTTCTGATATAGATTTCATAAGCTTTGGTTGAGATCTTAGTTGGATTTATGCATGATTAAGCTCGGATTTTATGGTTTCTACTGTTCTTGAAGAACAGCCGGCTTGCGGCGAGTTTTCCGGCCGGTACGTACTTGATCTTGGGTTGTGATGAACATAAGAGTTGTAGATCCTTGAATCTACTCTCTAACCCAACTGATTTCATAATTTGCCGATTTTCCTACGATTTGTTATGAATTGTTTACTGGGGGGTTGCGTTGCAGCAATTAATTAGTAAGTTAGTTTGATTAACGGTTTTGATTAGTGTTTTCCCGTTAATCCAACTGTTGGATGATTATGGATTTTGGATATGTTGATCCTGGTATGTACACCTACTGCTGGCTATGTTGTATCTTGAATTCAACGTCGTTTGGACGTCGGATCGACAGGATCAATTAGCCCCTAAGTAGAGGCTTTGAGTGTTTTGAATATAATATTATATTTTCGGAATATAATATTATATTGTTTACTGTTCATCATCGTTTTCGGGGTTGCTTCCCGTTGCAGGAGTCCGCGGTTGACGGTCGCGGTACCGTCGTAATGCCGGGACCCGCTGCGGATCGGCTGGCAGCGGTTGGTAGTATTGATGCAGCGATCCGATTGACTTGTATGCTACCCTTGACATACTGTTGCATGCCTATCTCCTGTTTGTGTATGTCATAGCATACATTGTTGATTTGTGTATTAGTTGCATTGGTTAGGGCGGGGGTGATCTGTGGGTTGCTGTCCCGAGGCTGGAAGCTCGGACTTAGCCCTAGGACCGGGGTTCGGTAGTTTGGACCCGGTTCGAATTGTAGTGTCCAGTCAAACTTGATGATAGGCCTAGATGACTGGTGCACTTATTGCTTGATGATTGTAGAGGTCGTGTCGGCCTCGAGTCGGATTTGAGGTGTAGCCGGTGTCCGGTGTTCTTAAACTCTTGAGTAGAGGAGTTGCCTACTCAATGGTGTCTTTTCCCACCAAACAGTGTTCTGTGTCCTATTGAGAGTCAGCAGTGTTGTTTTCTGCTACTGAGTGTGACCTGACATGAGACCAGCCCTGCTAGAAGACCATGATCGTCGACCTCAGGGACACGCGGTGGGGTTATGGGACCCCTGTATACACCCAAGTTCTACTTGAAGGCAGCACTGTTGCGTTTCCCTCTTCCTTCTGTGTGTTGTAGTGTAGAACCCTACTGAGCTTAGTGCTCACACCTACCCGGGCTACGTTTTGCAGGTGCAGGCGTCAGTTCTTCCTCTGTGGCCCCTACCAGGCAGTTGGTCGGCGGTACGGCGGCGCCTGGTGGACTTTGAGAGGTGGCGATCTTTACTGCTTTTACCTTTGGTTAGTTAGTCTCCTACGGGAGTAATGCTGTATTCGAATCTTCCCCTCTCCGAGGATATGTATATTAAACACTTTGGGTTTTGAATCTGTGGTTCGAGGTTTTGCAAATTAATTGTTGTTTTAATTGGGGGTTTTTGACGAATTGCTAGGGAGACCAATAGGTTAGAGGGAACCCTCGCCGTCTTTTTCCGCGTTTTGTAGGTTTCGGTTCGCGTCGCCTGGCCCGGTTGGGCTTTCGCGGGTCGGGGCGCTACATTCCCTCCCCTCCTTTCTTCTTTCTCCTCTTTCCCTGGCTTTTCCCTTCCCTCTTCCTTCCTTCTTCTTCTTCTTTCTTCTTCCTTCTTCTTCTTCTTCCGCGGGCTCTGTTTCCCCTGTTCTGGCAGCCGCTTCTTCTTCGCCGTTCTTCCTCCTCCGGCCACCGTTTTGGGAGCTTGAAGGCTCGTTGGAACCGTGGCGACGAGAGGAAGATCCCTGAAGTGGTTTGAAACCTTGTTGCTGACCAGTTCGCGGGGAATCAGCTAAGGAATGCGCTGTTCGGTAGGTTCTTCTACCTACGAGAGTGTTTAATGGGTTTCTCTAGATCTAGCCGTTGGATCTTGTTGATCTTTGTGTTGTTGGCTTCCTCTTGCCAAGTAGAATTTCTGATATAAGTTTCATGATCTTTAGTTGAGATTTTAGTAGGATGTATGCATGATTAATCTCGGATTTTCCGATTTCTGCTGTTCTTGAAGAACAGTCGGCTTGCGGCGAGTTTTCCGGCCGGTTCATACATGATTTTGACTTATGATGAACATAAGAGTTGTAGATCTCTGAGTTATCTTTCCATTCCAGCTTATTTCGTATTTTTCCAATTTGTCTACGAAGTTTGGTGATTTTTCTCATAACCTACGACGAGGTTGATCTGAAGCTGGTTTGAAGCTGTTCGGGTCGATCCAAATGGTTCGGATCGATCCAATATTTTTTGGATCGATCCAAAAATTCCAGATCGATCCCAAAGCTGGCTGGTGTTGTTTTATGGTCTATTTTTAGTGGTTTTGATTAATGTTTTTCCGTTAATCCAACCGTTGGATGATTATGGATTTTGGATATATTGATCCCGGTATGTAGATCTATAAATGGCTAAGTTGGATCTTGAATCCGACGTCGTTTGGACGTTGGATCGACGGGATCAATTAGCCTATAAGTAGAGGTTTTGGTGTTTTGAATATAATATTATATTTCGGATTCTAATATTATATGTTTACTGTTCATCATCGTTTTCGGGGTTGCTTCCCGTTGCAGGAGTCCGCGGTTGACGGTCGTGGTACCGTCGTAATGCCGGGACCCGCTGTGGATCGGTTGGCAGCGGTTGGTAGTACCGCTGCAGCGATCCGGTTGACTTATATGATGCGTTATCATACTGTTGCATGCCTATCTCCTATTTGTGTATGTTCATAGCATGCATTCTCTGTTGTGCATTAGTTGCATTGGTTAGGGTGTGGGTGATCTGTGGGTCGCTGTCCTGAGGCTAGAAGCTCGGACTTAGCCCTAGGACCGGAGTTGGGTAGTTTGGACCCGGTTCGAATTGTGGTGTCCAGTCAAATTTGATGATAGGCCTAGAGGACTGGTACATCTGTTGCTTGATGATGATTAGAGGTCGTGTCGGCCTCGAGCCAGGTGTTGAGGGGTGTCGGGTCTTGTTCTTTGGGGAGGGGGGGCGGGAGGGTTAGTCCGGCCTAGGCAGTGTTTGTTCTTGCCAGCAGTGCCGACCAGTGTGGGCCCAGTCCGCGATGGGTGACCGCAGCTGGAACCCTGCGACACTAGGTGTATCCAGGATGGGCCCAGTCCATTGGGGTGACCATGGTTGGATATGCCTAGAGACACCGGTGAAGGGTAATGGGACCCTTGCAGCACACTCGAGTCTGGCTTGAGGGCGACACTGTTGCGTTTCCCTCTTCCTTCTGTGTGACGTAGTGTAGAACCCTACTGAGCTTAGTGCTCACACTTACCCAGGCTGCGTTTTGCAGGTGCAGGCATCAGTTCTTCTTCTGTGGCTCCTACCGGGCAGTTGGTCGGCGGTGCGGTGGCGCCTTGTGGACTTTGAGAGGTGGTGATCGTTTACTGCTTTTACCCTATGTTAGATAGTCTCCTACGGGAGTAGTGTTGTATTTGAATCTTCCCCTCTCCAAGGATATGTATATTAAATTCACTTGGGTTTGTAATCTGTGGTTCGAGGCTTATTAAATTTTTGTTTTTAAATTGAGGGTGTTTTGTGATAAACTGTTAGGGAGACCAATAGGTTAGAGGGAACCCTCACCAGCTTTGTGTTCCGCGTTTCGTTAGGTTCCGGTTCGCGTCGCCAGGCTCGGTTGGGCTTTCGCGGGTCGGGGCGTGACATACCGGATGATGGGACGTTCGATCAGTTGGGTAAATTATTCAATTTTGTCAATTTAAATGGTATTTTTTTATTTTTAAGTAGCCTATTGTATAGGGACAGGAGAGAACCTAAAGGAACATACGGTCCTATTCAACAAATCGAAAACTGGATTGCCTCCCAACAAGCGCGTAATTTTACGTCTTTCGCTAGACGCCACTACTGGAGGTCAGTGACAGCATGGGTCTGTTAGTTCAACGGAGTCAATCACATCGCTATGAGCGATGTCCTCCACATAATGTTTTAATCTATGTCCATTAACAGTGAAAATTTCATTCGTGTGTGGATGTCTAAATTCTATAGCGCCATGTGAAAATACTCTATTTATAATAAAAGGCCAAGACCATCGAGAAGGTAATTTACCTTGAAAAAGATGCAAATTAGCATTGAAAAGCCAAACTTTTTGTCCTACAACAAAAGTCCTTCGAGAAATATGTTTATTATGTAAGGCCTTTGTTTTATCTTTATAAATTTTGGAATTTAAATATGCCTCATTGAGAATTTCATCAAGTTCACATAAACTCAGTTTCATATGTGTTGTGATGGCATTGGGATCAGTATTATGCTTTTTAATGGCCCACATAGCTTGATGTTTTAATTCTATAGGCAAATGACAAGGCTTACCAAAAATTAATCGATATGGGGACATAGCAAAAGGCATTTTATAAGCAGTCTTGTAAGCCGACAATGCATCATCTAACTTTATGGCCGAATTTGTGCTTTCAATGCGAATAGTTTTCTCTAATATGTGCTTTATTTCCCTATTAGAATGTTCTACTTGACCACTAGTCTTGGGATGATAGGGAGTGGCTACCTTATGTGTGATAGAGTATATTCTAAGAAGAGATGCAGAGTGCTGATTATTAAAATGAGAACCACCATAGCTAATAATTGCACGGGGACAACCAAATTGAGAAAAGATGTTACTTTCAAGAAATTTAATCACGACTTTATGACCATTCGATTTGGTTGTTATAGATTCTACCCATTTAGAAACATAATCAACAACTACAAGGATATACTGAAAACCAAAGAAAGGTGGAAAGGGTCCCATAAATCGATACCCCATATATCAAAAATATCGACAACTAAAAATCGGGGTCTGAGGTATCTCATTCCTACGAGAGATATTGCCAATTTTCTGACATCGAATACAAGATTGGCAAAAAATATGAGAATCCTTAAAAATCGAAGGCCAATAAAATCCCCTCTGCAGAACTTTTGCAGCGGTTTTCTTTCCTGAAAAATGACCACCACATGCATATGTATGATAGAAAATGAGAATGCCATGAACCTCTGATTTGGGCAAACACCTACGGATAATTTGGTCAGAACAATGCTTAAATAACTAAGGGTCTTCCCAAATATAATATTTAATTTGATAAAAAAAACTATCTTTAGCATTTTTAGACCATGAATCGGGAAGCTTGCCTAAAACAAGATAATTCACTATATGTGCATACCAAGGCTATGAAAGATGAGTCACCTGAAAGAGATGCTCCTCGGGAAAGGACGTATGAATAGGAGTGTTATCAAGAATATGTTCCAAAGGAAGGCGAGAAAAGTAATCAGCAACTACATTTTCTGAGCCTTTCTTATCCCTAATCTCTAGATCAAATTCTTGCAAAAGCAAGATCCATCGAATCAGTGTAGGTTTGGCATCCTTTTTATCTAAAAGATATCACAGAGCAGCATGATCAATATATATAAGGATTTTAGAACCTAAGAAGTAGGGACGGAACTTTTCCAATGCGAATATTATTTCTAATAATTCCTTCTCAATAGTAGTATAATTTAATTGAGATTCAAAAAGGGTCTTAATAGCAAAATAAATCACATGTGGGATTTTGTTTACTTGTTGTCCTAACATAGCTCCTATGGCAGAATCAGAAGCATCGCACATAAGTTGAAAAGGTAAAGAATATTCAGGAGCATGAACTATAGGTGTGGTAGACAATAAATCACGGATAGTTTCAAAAGTTGTCATACATGCATTATTGAAGACAAAAGGAACATCTTTGGCTAGTAATTCACATAAGGGCCGGGAAATTTTGGAAAAGTATTTGATGAATCGACGGTAGAATCCAACATGACCTAGAAAAGAGCCAATCTGACGCACAGATGAAGGTGGAGGTAATTTTGAAATTAACCCAACTTTAGCCCTATCAACCTCTATACCACATTTCGAAACAATGTGACCTAAAACGATTCCCTCTTGAACCATGAAGTGGTTCTTTTCCCAACTAAGAACTAAGTTAGTTTCAATGCATCGATCTAGGGCTTTAGAAAGATTATCTAAACAAGATTCAAAAGCATTTCCAAATACAGAAAAATCATCCATGAAGACTTCTATGAATTTATCAATCATATTAGAGAAGATGGCCATCATACACCTTTGAAAAGTTGCAGGTGCATTACAAAAACCAAAAGGCATCCTCTGGTAAGCAAAAGTACCAAAAGGGGCATGTAAAAGTAGTCTTCTCTTGATCTTGGGGATCAACTGTGAGGACCTGCCCCTCTACACCTGTGGCTCGCTGTAGACCGCAAGGGCAATTTGGTAAATTGCGCTTTGTTGGTTTATTTCACACCCGCGTGTGCACACACTGTCCTTGTCTGTGTTCGTGTTTGTTTAGAATGGCTAGGTGAACCCGAGATCGGAAGATCTGAGCTTGGGCTTGTGTTTTAGCCCAAGTTTGCCTTTCTGAGTAAAGGAGATCGATCTAGATGGCTAGGGAGATCGATCTGGCCTTTTTTGCAAAGAAGATCGATCTGGATTTCAAGGAGATCGATCTCGATTGCAAAGGAGATCGATCTCACATGCCCTGGAGATCGATCATGATCGAGTCGGTGGGTTTTCTCTTTCGCGAGGACGGCCGTCGGCCGTCGCTCTCCCCTGTCAGGGAGAGAAGTCTTCCCCTCCCTTTTCCCCAGCTTTTTTCCCGTTTTCCCGGCCTTTCCCCAGGCTTTCCCCTCCTTTTCTTCCCCTCCTCTTCCTCTTTCTCTTCTCTCTTCTTCCTTCCTTCTCTCTTTCCCGCGGTGCTCTGTTTCTTCCCTTCTCCGCCGGCGAACTTCTTTCCCTCCGTTCTCCCTCCTCCGGCCACCAAATTGGGTGTTCTTTGGCTCGTTGGATTCGTGACAACGAGAGGAAGGCTTCTGGTGTGATTTGGCAGCTTGATGGCGATCAAATCGTGGGGAATCAGCCGAGGAAAGCGCAGCTAGGTAGGGTTATACCTACTGATGTTCTTTTCGGGTTTTCTTGAGATCTAGCCGTTGGATCTTGTTGATCCTTACTTTATTGGGTTCCTTATACCTGTTAGAA
>OY986972.1:10233761-10348944 GCA_963920575.1 Narthecium ossifragum
TGTTGTTTAGCTTCATCGATCTCCCTATTCTTAAGGCTTCTACTATATTAAACCCTACAGCGCTTGTCTTAGGTTGTATAGTAGTTAGGGTTAATTGGATCGCTTGTTTCTAATTAACTATGATTGTGGAGAGATTCGAATTTATTTTGAACGGTGAATATTCATGGTATGAATTGATTGATACTTGCATCAATGATCAGTTGTCAGATTCTGATGGTGGATGTTGACTTAGACCAAGGTTAGTTCTTCTGATTGACTTCGCTCTTTAATTTTAATTATCTCTTAATTTCTTTTTGTTATATTCAAAACCCATTTTTGTTCACGAAGCACAAAACTAGGCTAGGCACTCCTCGTGGGATCGACCCTTACTCGCACTACTACATTTGTTTTGAAGAGTACTGGATTTATTTTTGAGTGCCTGCGACAGCACATCAACAATTTTCAAAAGAAATAATACATCGTCTGAGGTCTCCGCAAAAGTACAACAAAAGCCCTCCTGGCCCTCAAACATGGTCGACAGGCGACGCGCTGCACCGGAGGTCCACCGGAGAAGCGCTGGTACCCGCACATGCAAACAACACGGTCCAGGTAGGAATGAGCCAAAGCTCTGCAGGGTTCTACTCTACGACACTCACAAGGAAGGCGACTCCAACTGTACTAACTCTGTGCCAAGTGTTGAGGCTTGCCAGGGACCCCATAAATCCCGTCAATAACCCGAAGGGCACCTGTCCAAAGTACGTCCTCCGATGGCCACTGCTCAAGGGTGGTCCACCTCCGACAGTCCCTGACACAGGGTGGACTTGGCGGAACAACCGTGGTTACGACAACCATCTCCCAGCACTCAAAACACAGAGTCAATACAAGCCCTAAACTCCAAATCAAGAGCTAAGTCCTACCAGGGATCCCACACACTCCATCAATACCCCCAGGGTTCCTGTCCATAGTACGTCCTCCGATGGCCACTGTTCAAGGGTTGGGCTTTCTCCGATTATCCCAGAAACAGGGTGGACAGTGACGATACCAGTAGAACACCCATGTCGGGGTAACGATAGCCACCACTTAGCTATTGATACTGGAGTACTAGGGACAACCCCAAACCCACGCCTAGCCTATCATGCCTCTAATGCACAGGAAAGCAAGACAATTATAAAACAGAATAAGCAAGCAGGTAGGAAACAGTAAAGCATGCAAATAATATAACAACATACACAAACATCAGTTATAGCAATATCACTAACAGGTAGATATAAAGCAGTAAAGCAGGCAACAAACAAGACAATAGAAACAAGCATTAGCACAGGGGCACACCTTCGGCCCATTTATACTAAACACTCCCGAGGGTCATGACTCCCTCGGTTCACCACAAAGCAATAAACAAACAACAGTTTATACTATACTACTAGACATGTCATGAAGCTGTACACAAAATCATCATAGCAAGCCCCGCGGGAAAAACTGCTAAAATCGCATATGTACGAAGCACCGCGGGCAAAACAACATCAAGCAGGCGATTTGGTGTAAGTTGGATCGATCCAACACCTTTGGATCGATCCGACTTGCCCTCGGATCGATCCAACTTGTCCTTTGATCGATCCGACTCACCCTGGGATCGATCCAACTTACCTTTGGATCGATCCGACTAGGAAAAACCAATAAAAACGAACGAGGTCGATCGATCCAACTCGGCCTTCGGATCGATCCGACCAACCTCGGGATCGATCCAACAATCCCTTGGATCGATCCGGCTAAGAAAACCAAGGAAAGCCGCGCAATGCCACCCTCAGGCATTGTTCCTGGGACAAGTTGGATCGATCCAACTATCACCTTGGATCGATCCGACTCCCACCAATGAATAGGCTCGGATCGATCCAACACTTTTGGATCGATCCTACCCGGCCCTCCGGCTAGCTTCCGACGACGAATACGGCCGGAAAACTGAGCCAAACTTCACGAAACTTGGTGAGTAGGTAGAGCCGACGCTCATGAAGCTACTCATGGCTTCAAAACTGGAAAACAACGCCTATGCATGAAGATCTACCGAAAACACATCTAAATCCGGCGAAAAACAACGAAGAACGCGAGAAAAACCAGACAGTGCCGTAGGTAGGAACCCTACCTCCACAAGAGCTGCTTCAATCCACGAAGCAGAGCCTTGGTTCTTCCTATCCCCTTCCAAGAAATCGCCGGAAACAAGCCTAGACGCGGTGAGATCGAAAAAGAAGGGAGAAGGAAGTACGGCGTCTGTTCTTATACAGACGCCTCAGTGCGATTCGGATCGATCCGAACTCCACCTCGGATCGATTCGAACTGCACTGGCGGCAACTCTTCCCTAGTGCGAGTCGGATCGATCCGAAGTGGAGTTCGGATCAATCCAACCTGCGCTGGGAAGGGAAATTGGGCATGGCTCAAGCCCAATTTCGGATCTTTCGATCCCGGGGTCCACCAAACCATCCTATTCAAACACATACACCAAAACAAGGCCTGTGTGCACACACGCGGGAGTGAAACAAACTAACAAGATGCAATTTACCAAATTGTCCTTGCGGTCAACGACGAGCCACAGGAATAGAGGAACGGGTCCTCACAGTATCAAACTGTACGCATGTCCAACTCCGAAAGCGAGGGAAATGCACAATAATCTGCCAAAACCATTATCCAAAATTAGTACAGTATTTTACATCATGATGTATATTATTTCTAAATTAGTACAATAACATAGACACAATGACACAATGACACAATGACATAGGCACAATAAAAAGGCTACTGATACATCTTCAACAAGCCCATGGAGGGAGTTAATGTAGTTGAGGTTTGTCCTAACATACATGCCTTCCATAGGTCATCGCACGTTTCGCTCACATTCCCATCTGCAACATGAGACGCGTCGAAATTAATTAGTGCATCAGTAAAGGTTTGTAATAAATAAACATATGCTTGTTTATTATACTCACAAAGGTATTCATGCCCATGAAGTCGTACTTGTGCACGTATGCGGTTGGTACCCTATTTATGCCTAGTGTATCTATCCTCTCACCCACAACCAATTCCCACGAGCATGATGGCTCCGTAAAGGAAACATAAATAATAATGAAAGCACGTATTTGTAGCAATTGAGAAAATGAATTCAATGAATTGCAATACATTTAAGCTTTCTTGTGTGCTATGTACGATCGGTTCTATATATTCTTCAACATTAGAATCCCCACTAGCATTGATTTTCTTGCCTTGCTTTGGGACCGGGCCCAAGCACATAGGTTGTTCCTGCACGACAATTAGAGTTTACTCATTAGCCCCGACATGCAAGTTAATATGCTAATTGTACATTCTTCATATACACATAGTACCTTTTGCTTCTGCTCCCTTTGCCTTACTATGTTGACAGCCTTCTCCATCGCTGACGACCCTTCCGATTCACTGGTAAAGGCCTCTTGTAGGTGGTACCCATCACGTCTACTAGAGTTCCTCCATCTATGACATTGTCAACACCCACGGGCATATCGTAGTGGATGCCCTTGCCCTCCAGACGCCGTCTGACGCTACAGCTCATATCCCGATTTGTTGCAAAAAACCAAGACTTCGCGGGGCTCAGCGAGTGATTGTATTCCAGGGTGACCGTGCTAATCTTCCATGTTCTATCGGGATATCTGGTGGCAGACAGTCGTGCATGGCAGCCTATCTTGCATGTCCTTTGATGAGTGTATGAAAGTGCACTCTGAACAATCTTATAACCATCGCAATTGCTATATTGTCACCCTTAATCAACCACTTTAGTACTATTTTTATATTTATATGTTACTTCACATAGTTGCTTGGAAAATGCAGGAAATTGGAGCTAAAAGGAGCAAAGAAGCTGAAAAGATTACATGGGTCTACTTCAAATATTAATATGTACCTTCTTAAGAAGAACCAGATGCTGTACCATATACCATTGGAAATCTCTGGAAGTCTAGTTTCCGGAGAATTTTACGGTTCGTGATTCCGAGTTTCTTAGAAGAAGTTACGGTAATTTTAGTATCAATGGCGCAGTCTGAATGACAAAAGAGAAAATACGCAGAACAAATGATTGATCATCCCCTATAATGGTCGGTCATTTGATGTGCTAGAGCTAAAAGAGAGCATATTTTCAAAGGATCGATCATCTACCCATAGAAGATTGATCCCTTATGACACTGGAGTGATTTTGGGATAAAAGGATCGATCATCTTCCTTATGCGCTTTAAGATGATCGATCATCATCGAAGCGTGACACTTCTACGGGATGAAATGATCGATCATCTTCCTCTATGATGATCGATCATATACGGCGGCTGAGCAAAAATCAAGGGTGCAGATTTAATCCGAGTTGCACACTTTTGGAGGCTGTAAATAGACAACTTAGGGCTATTCAAAGAGGGCTTTTCCTGGACGTTTCTGGAGGAGGAAGGAGACCAAGTCTCCATCCATGGCCAAGTAATCCACGGGCATGGCGGACGGATGATCTAGCGAGGATTAGGGTTTCTTTTTCAACATGGTTCATAGTTTTAATCTTTATTGTTAAATTCGTTTCTATGTATCGAATCTTCAAAGATTATTTTCAGATTATAGATTTCTATGTGGATGATTAATATTATGAATCCAGTCATGCTTCTTTTATGATCTTATAATCCCATAGTTTTATCTATTGTTTACCTACTTTATCTTGTGAAATCTTTGCTATGCATTGCCGATTGTGAGAGTTGGTATTGTGTATTCTTAGAGATCTGGTAAGATAAGGGTTAGGGTTTTGTCCCGATGAACTTTTGCTATATTTTGCATGTAGTGACAACCGGTATCATATATTCTTAGATTTGGGTAGAATGCAGTTAGAACTATAATAAGGAAGAGACAATCATAAGAGAAAACATTTATCTTTTGATATATAGGTTTAAAGTTCCATATATTTCGATTAAGGTGATTGGGATGTGAATCCCTTAGCTGAGATTGAATGAACTGTTGGTAGAAGAAGAACCTAAGTCTGAGTGAAGTGATTCCTGATGCCTAGCATTATTAAAATCATCATATCTTTAGTTAATCTTCTATTATAATTAAATCCTTTGATCTAATTCAGTTAATTTTTAAGTTCTCGTTTGTCTTTAATTCATTGTTATTTGTGTTTTGGATGTTTTCTGCTTGTCTCTCTGTGGGTTCGACCTCTCTTATGTTATGCTACATTGCACCGCTGTGTTGTGACAAATTTGAGCGACATCATCTGTTTTGGCCTAATAATATTGTTCACTACGTATCTTGCTTTCCCCTCACGTGTACATACACATGTCATGTACTTTGCTTCTCCATCAACATCATTTTTACATGTTCTTTTTGATACAACAAAACCAACACGCTTTGCATAATTTCTCCAATATTTTTTGACCTCGTCAATAGTACTAAAAATCAATCCGGACGTCGGTTGATCGGGATACTTGGAGACCGCATGATGCTTGACACTCGGATCATCGGTATTGTGACACGCTTGCTTGCCACAATTGTTCATGTTTAAATGGCTTGCGAGCAGTAGAAAGTATCAGTTTATGATGCTACGTAAAGCATAAAGTCCAAAAGCAACATTAATTCTAGCACCTTCCTCAAATTTGCGAAACACATCACAATATGGATTGCAATAGTACACAATATTTATGATCACTCCTAATCAAAAATCAAAATTAATCCATGTTTATCCAACAATGGATTTCATTTTAAGACGTGCTTTCAAAGTACAAAGCCTAAAATCATTTATCTAAACTAGCCTTAATAGAAGCATTACCATAATAATATTAAATATTAGTGAAGGACCTAAATGAGTATGAACAAGAGGAATCAAAAAAATCAAGAAATACAGGCCACTTTCGCACTTCATACTACTTCTATCATAGAAAGAAATAAGCTCTACCTTCCACAAATCTCATGTCGACTGCCCGGGAATGTTTTAGATGTACCGTTATAGCATAGGAATCCCAAATATTAGTGAAGGTCCTGAATGAGTATGGAAAAGGGGGAACTTAAAAATCAAAGAATCCAAGGCACCGTCATTAATATTCATAATACTTCTATTATAAAAATAAATCAGCTCTACCTTCAACAAATCCCCTCTGGACTAGCCTAGAATGTATTTCTTAACCGCACATGCATGTTATAGAGCACTTCATGGAGTGGAACTCTTTTCCAAGTCAAAATCCATATCTATCTTCTTAGAGCTCTTTGTCAACGGGACGTAGTATAATAAAAAACCACTGAATATAGGGTGGTTTCAATCACTGTAGAATTGTACTAAAACTAGGCAAAACTAGACAATGGCTAAATTTTGAAAATTTACGTTAAATCTTCCACCTCACTGGCAACACTATGAATTTAATTTACGTTGATGTCCATTACCCTTCAGAGACAAAAGACCCACCTATACTTCTCGTTACTAAAAACGGGATGGTTCACACAGAAGTGCGTAAATGAAAGGATTCATATGTTTAATATGTGTGATTTGTATAATCGGTGTTTTATACCCTTAACAGTTGAAATGGAGTTGAAATGGTTTGTTTCACATGTTTTTGGAGTCTTTATGGATTTCCAAAATAAATAGTCAAAGAAATAGTTGAAACTACCGCTCTGGTCAGACTACCAGTCAATTGAACGTCCCATCCACCGAAAAAGCATTTTGGCATCGGACGATCATCCGACAGGATGGACCATCAACTGGAGAAGCATTTCAGCACGGGACGATCACCCGGTTGGACGACCCATCGACCGGAGAAGCATGTTGGCACCGGACGCATCGAACGAAGACTCTTGAAATTCTAGAACTTTCTAGAACTTTCTAGAGCTTTCTACAGCTTTCTAGAGCTTTCTACAACTTTCTAGAACTTCCTAGAACTTCGTAAAGATAAGATCATTTGACCACTCAAAATTACCCATTTACACCTAAGTGGATAAGATTCCTAGTCAGTGGATAAGATCTTTTGACCACCAACTCAAATTACCATTTTACCCCTGAGTGGATAAGAAAACTTTGCCTATAAATACACCCATAGGGGTAAGGTTTATGATATCAATTCATTGAGGTATACCACATGCATAGGAAAGAGAGAGAGAGAGAGAGAAGATGGGCAAATGTGAGTAGTCCTTGATTGCTTGCAAACGTGTCGTTAAATCAGATGCAAACTCAATCAAAAATAGAATTTATAAACCCTTATTCAAAATACTAAACTATGGGGTAGAATAGTGAAGAAATACGAGATCAAACCACAGGGAAAACGTTGATTACGAAGGAGAAACTAGAATTAAATATTGGAACTATAAACCTAAAGCGAAAAGGATTGATTTGGGTTTTAGAAATTTATTAATTAAAACTAATTAAGAAAGCGATGTAAAAAGGTTGAAATATATTAATGAGAGAAAACCTAGGGATTACTCAATCCACTTTAGTTTCACTTCATGTATTCTCTAGTTATTCTCTTATTTTATTATCTAGACATTATAGATTCACAGCTTCTTTAGCTTTGATGCGGGAATTATTTCCACACATCTTCTTAAGATTGATTGTCAGATTCAATTGTTTTACATCATTCCTTGCTCTTTTATCAAGAATTTTAGGTGACTTCTGCATTTACTTAATTCTTGGGAATTTTTGGATAATTGCAGGTATTTAGATATTGAATCATTTGAACTTTGGCTGATGGGAAGAAGCAGAATTCGGGCTAGGCCTGGATGCAATTGAAGACCTAAAGTGCAAAACGAAGCTAATTGAGCAATTCTGGACATTCTGCACAGCAGTTAGTAATTTGAACATAACTTCTTCATACAAACTCTAATTGGGATGATCCAGGATGCGTTGGAAAGCTAAAGAAGAGCGCTACAACTTTGATGTTTGGAGTTTTTGCTGATTCAGGCTGACTAAAGACAGAAAAATTGATGAAGCCATCAGACTCGGAATTGCTGCACCTGCACTTGGGTTGGACGAGATTCATTTTGTGAAGTCCAGATTTGATTCATGAAGATCCCAGCTGGGAGCACCACATTTCCTAGTTATATTAGGAGTTTATTTGATCTTTCCTTGATTAGTGGGATTGGTATGTGGTTAATGGAAGAAAGGGTGGACACTTTAGGAATGATGGCTGGGAGGAATAAAGAAGAGAATAGAGGAAAGAGCAGAGAACGGCCAGCTAGAGGAGCAGGGAGAGAGGAACAGGGAACGGCCAGAAAAAGGAGCAGCAGAGAAAGAAGAGGAGCAGCAGAGAAAGAAGAGGATGAGCTGAGAAAGAGGAGGACGACCAGAAGAAGAGGATCAGAGTTTTCATTCTATTCTCTCCATTCTAGTTCTGATTGATGATGTGTATTAATGAAACGTTGGTTTTCTTTCTTTCAACCATGAATACCTAGTTTTCTTATTCTAGGGTTTGGATGAAGTCATTGAGTTTCTGATTTGAATTGAGTTGGGTTGTTGAGAATATTCTTGTTAGTTGCAATTTGATGAAATCGTTTCTTTTTCTTGCAAGTTACTGGCCATGACTTGTATGTTTCAGATGTTGTACGAAGTAACGAAAGTTGAAGTTTAACATTAGTTCGTGGTTTCATCAAACCTTGGTAGTATATGTTAGAAATAAATATATGACAAGGTGACTTTTGTTTAAGGATTCCTAAGAGCCCAATGAATCTAAATTAATTCCTGTGATCACGAAAGTAGACATAGAATTAATTTAGGTATTTGAGTTATACCTTGAAAGAGGATTTCACATAAAAATAGGGAATTCAGTCATGATAATTAACAAAGTTCTATTTTTAGCAACCAGATTAAAATTCATTGAAGAGATTCAATCGATGAAATCCAAATCCTAGAAACCTTTCATACTCTTCTATTTAATATTTATTTGCTTTCAGTTCAGTTTTGTCAGTGATTATATCTCGTTTGGATTGCTTAGATAATATAAAAATTTGGATACATTGGTACTTGAATCATCCTCCTTGTGGAAACGATACTCTTTTTGCCCTATTCTACTTGTCATGACCCATGCACTTGTGGTAGAGTCTAGGGAACACCAAGCTTACATGAATCCCTAAAATAAGGTGAGTGTTTTCCAAAGGCATATTTTATCTTCGATTAGCATAGATTGTCTTCGGGGTAACCTTAGCACAACCTATCGTCACTAAGCATAAAATATCTCATTGGTTATTCACAAACCAAATCAAAATAAATTACCAGACGACTAATTAACTACAACGTAGTTAGTGGAAGTACGGGTCGAGTCCTCGAGGAATTGGATGGTCGAATTAGTAAATGTGATATAATTTCTACAATTGTTGGAAACAATAGGGTTGATTCTTTGGTTATTCTAACTAAAGTATTCTAAAAGCAATTAAGGCTACAATTTATCGAGAAAGAAATCCTAGGGAATTCCAATCCGAATTAGGGTCTAAATATTTTCTTTATGAATTAAGATGAATGACACTCAAGGAGATGGTCTAAATTGGAGATCGACGAGCGTAGGATTAGTATCGCTCGCCGCTAATGAGATGTCGGGTTAGGATCATCTCATCGGCGAATTACAAGGTTAAGATCCATGATCGAGGCTTTAATTTGATCATAGCTCAATAATTGCCGTGTTAAGGTCAGATTGTTGGCAATTAATCAAGGCTTCGGCTGAATAATGTGTTGGGTTGAGATGGGTTTAATATCTCACTCCAACCCACCATCGAAGACATGAATGGTACATAGGATAGTCATGGCTTGGGATGGTTCTAGCACCTCAAGATCCTATTCTAAGATCAAGGATTCATCCCCTAGAGTTAGCAATGGTTCTAGCATAGCCTCTTCTTTGAGGAAATGAATCAAACATCTAGCAAGCATCTAATATTCCTACAATCACTTGCAAGAGAAAGCATTCCAAACATTCAACAATGGGTTTTATTAAAGAAACAAAGGATTACTTGTGAATTCATACAAAACCATCTCAAAAGAGTCATTACATTAAGAAACAAAAGAGAAATCTAAGAAACAAACCCTAAGACATAAAGGAATTCCCAAGGAGAAGGAGTTTAGCTACTCATATTAGGTGGAAGATCCATGGAAGAGGAGGCTTGACCCATCTTCTCCATAAAAATCCACCCTTTGAGCCCTAAATCCTTAAGGATTAGAGGAGAAATCTCAAGAGCTAAAGGAGGGGATAAGGTTGAAGAAAAGCTGGAGAAAGGAGGGAAAAAAGATCCCAAAATAAGAGCCAAAACCCCTATTTATAGGCCTTAGATCGTGGACCATGAGATTAGATGTGAACCGTCCGTTTCTACCCGTCAACCGGTCTTGGATCAATCCAAAATAGGTTTGGATCGATCCAAGATATAAATAATTGAGTTTCTAACGGCTTGGATCGATCTACTGTGAGTTTGGATCGATTCAATGTCCAACAGAGAGTCATGATTCCCTGGAAAGGATTTTGGATCGATCCATACTGGTGTGGATCGATCCGGAATAGGTTTGGATCGATTCAGACTGGGTTTGATCGATCCGGAATAGGTTTGGATCGATCTATAATTTTGGGATCGATCCAAATATTCTGAATCGATATATTAAGCCCCTGTTTGGCAACGGGGGCAAGAACCCCTTAACCCCATATTCTTACCCCCAAACGTCATGGGGTTAAGTTTTTGGGTTAAACATGAAAATGGGGTTAAGTTTCTCACTCTCATTTACACCCATCACATGTATTCTAATATTATTTTGATGATGCCAATATATAAAGAATATAAAATAATATGTTTTTTTACATGATGTGGACCAATTATGGACTAACACGTAGCATGTGGGACCAACATATATTTAATATTTTATTATAATAATATGTTATTGATATTATCTAATACACTACGCATAGGAAATTGTTTTTATGTCATTTGACTTTTTTACGTGCTTCTAAAAATACATGCAAATATTTTTATGATGGGATAAAAATGTTTATGAGCGTGGTAACTTTTTTTATGCGTGTTTGTTTCTTTACGTGTAAATATTTTTGTATGCATTTTATTAGCCCATAAATATTTTTATGAGTGTATAAAAACTTTTGCGCACGCATAAATTTTTTTTATATATGCGTACTATATTAAATAATATTATTCATATGTTATTATAATAAAATATTAATATAAGTGGGTCCACATGCCACATGTTACATCATGATTGGTCTACTTCATGCAAAAGTATTTTATTTTATATTTATTTTCATAATAAATATTAAAATATTATTATTATATTAATATAAGTGGGTCCGCATGGGGATGCATTGATATGTACAAACATTATTTTATATTATTTTAATAACAAATATAAAATTATTATTATTATTATATTAATATAAGTGGGTTCGAATGGGGATGCATTGATGTGTACAAAACATTATTTTATATTATTTTAATAATAAAATAATAAAAAATATATTATTATATTAATATAAGTTGGTCCGCATGGGATGCATTGATGTGTACAAACATTATTTTATATTATTTTCATAATAAATATTAAAATATGATTATTATATTAATATAAGTGGGTTCGTATGGGGATGCATTGATGTAATATTATATATTTTATACACTTCACGTACAAACATTTGAATTAACTTAATAATTAATTCAAATGTTATAATCTTAACCAACTAGCATACCCAAATATTATATATTTTTTACACTTTACGTAGATATTTTTAAATTAATTTAATAATTAATTTATATATTATAATCTTAACCCACGAGCTTATCTACTATTATAATATTAAATATTTTATACATTTTTTAATTCTTATCCCTATCCAAAGCTTAACCCACTAACTTATTCATGTTTCTAAGCCAAACGCCAAAAGTGAGTTAAGTTTACTCCATTTCTTATCCCCACTTTTTTACCCCTAACCCCCTTAACCCCCCAACCAAACAGGGGCTAAAGGTCTGGATCAATCCAGACTGGGTTTGGATCAAGTCTGGATCAATTCAGACTGGGTCTAGTTCAAGTCTGGATCAATACAGACTGGGTTTGGATCAATTCGAATAGGCCGAACAACACTTTGGTACCCTGTAGTTTTCAGGATTTGCAGTTTAGTACCCTCATCTTTTAAAATCACCTAAAAGTACACCTAACTTTCAAAACTATGCAGTTTAGTGCCACCGACACTAACGTCGTTACTAAGTCGATGATAAACCAGTCAATTTCATCAATTTTGATTTTTTTTTGTTTTCTCGGGATTTGCTGACGTGAGAAAAGAGCTGCTGATCAATTTTGACTTTTTTTGGATTATTTTGACTAGTTTTTGATGAATTTGCTGACGTCATCCAAAAAAAGTCAAAATTCATCTTTTCTGACGTGAGAGCCTCCCCAGCTTCTCATCCACCTCCTCCACCGTCCCTCCCCCCCACCCCCACCGCCGCTCCGACCCCCACTGGTCAGCCCTCCACGTCGGAGTAGGAGAAAGAGGAAAGAGGGAGGAGGAAGGAAGGGAAGGAAGGGAAGGAGGCGGCGGCCAGTGAGACAGTGCCGGATGGGACCATCCGAGGGCGATGGGGTTGCAGGCGAGCGGCATGGTGGGTTGGGAGGCTCCTGGGGGAGCAAGTGACCTTTTGGTCGCTGCCTCTCCGCGGGGGCCGTGCGGCGACTAAGCCGAGGAAGAAGAGGAGGTTAGGGCTAGGGAAGGAAGGAAAAAGAGTAGGGAGACAGAGGCGGGGGGGGGGGGGGGGGGGGCGTGGCTCGCTGGCCGGCAGAGGAGATGTGGGCATGGGTCGGGGCTAGGCAACGAGCGCGCACTGCTCGGCGTCGCGGTGGTGCTCCTCTTGAACCGCCGCCTGGAGGCGTGCCGCTCAAAGTACCACCTCGTCCACGTCGTATGCACGAACAAAGGCGCCGACGACAAGGCCTACCACTGTATCCGCCAGGAGGAGGACGCCGACGGCTGCTCTTCCTGTTCTCCCTCATCGGTCGGAAGCTAATCAACCTCTCCAAAAACCAAGTCTAACATCACCACCATCGGCTCCCTCGTCCTCCCAGTCTCCAAGGAGTTGTTGTTCCTGTTCGCCCTCCAGCAGCTCACTCTGGTACGAGCTGAGCTACATCGAAGCCAAGGGCGGGATGCGGTGCGGCGACCGGGTGTGGCAGATCAGCTTCGGTAGTGGGTTCTAGTGCAACAACACCGTGTGGAAGTGCCTGAGGACGGTGGAGTCATCGCCGGTGGACGAGCCGGCATGCAGTGGATCTCGACGACGAGAGCCCCTCCCCCTCTCTCTCTTATATATATATTATTGCCACGTCAGCTCCGAAAACCAGTCAAAATTATTTAAAACCAGCCAAAATTAGCATACGAATTGGTTTGCTGTGAAATACTAATAACGGAGTTAGCCCATTGGATCAAAATGATCAGTTTTATAACTTCAGGCATTTTTTAAACTCTGTGGTACTAAACTGCAAATCCTGAAAACTACATGCTACCAAAGTGTTTTTTGGCCATTCGAATATGGCAGATTTTGTGCAATTTATGTCTTTTAAGCACGGAATCAATGCAACTCTCTTTGGAAGCTCTAGTACCTGAAATAACATGAAAAGATATTAGAAATGCATTGCTTGAGAGCTAACAAAGTCAACTTAAATGGGTGAATTTTGCATATTTTGTGACTTATCACACCCCCCAACTTGAATTTTGCTAGTCTTCGAGCAAAGTAAAAAGACAAATGAAATCTAACTAGCCACTTTCGTAGGACTCACGATTGCACTTAGCATGTGCAACAAGCCGTTAAACCCCTAGGTTTACCCTAGAGGACGAGTGTTGTCTCGTGAGGGTTTACAGTGATGATACCCACAAACATCTCATTTACAATCGAGATGTCAAGATACAATACATCAATTCATATGTGATCTAGATCTACTCAAATGTCAAATAATAGAATCATGTGCATAATGATACCCTTCAAATCACACAAATATAAGAAATATGTTAATCAAGTTATGGTTATCACCCTTCAAGGACTTTAAAGCACTTAGTGCAATTATAGTATAGTCAAGGAATCCAAGTGTAAGATGTTACCACACAAATATTTAGGGTTTTCAAAGTCAACCAAGTAAGGCCTAATCCGGCTTAGTCATCTCAAGTTTTTCACATGTTTGCTCGAAATGTAACATGGTTGCTCTTTATACTTTTCTTAATTAGTGTGTGACCGTGCAATGTTATAATCCCTTAAGCTCTCTTCTAGGTAATTATAACAAGCTTTAGGTCAATGGCTCCCAAACCAATTGGCTTTAGGGCATTGGGTGATAAAGCACCCCTCGGACTTAATTGCTCGAATCTAGAAGGCTACGAATTACAACTAGTCAAAACACATATTCTCTTTTCTTTCTTTTTTTCAATCCTAGGCCGTTTGACGCGAACAATACATGTTGTTACGCACATTGCCCGGTTACTAAGCTTTCGGATTCTCATTTTTTTTTGTTTTTTTTGTTTTTTTTTGTTTTTTTTTTGTTTTTTTTTTCAATCCTAAGCCGTTTGACGCGAACAATACACGTTGTTACACACATTGTCCGGTTACTAAGCTTTCGAATTCTCAACTATATGATTATAGCCATTTTTGATTAAGCACAACATGATTCCTACCTTTGACTTCTTAATCCTTCAAGGTACCAAACTCGAATTGACTAATCAACCCCTCATAAATGTGCGAATATAAAATGATGTTGAATTACTCAATCAACTTTAACATGTAGCAAGCGGGTTAGAGTGAATGAAGAATAGTCTCCCTATCATGATAAGCCAGCCCTTATAAATATGTGAAGCTTCGAATATATTATGCAACCATCATCCATAAAGGGTACAAGAGTTGAATTTTTCACATAATCATTAATGCAAGCATTTGGCATTTCAATTGTAAATACAAAATGGTTATCATACATGTAATGCATACCCCTCAACTTAAACGGGATTGTCCTCAAGCACGAGTGAAGGGTAAGGGAAAGAGATAACCTTAGTTGTTGCTCAGCAATTGTGTAATGTGTTCAATCTTATATATAAAAAAATCTATTTGTGAGTTATAAGGAAGAAGAAATAAATCCAAAGGGGTTAGTCAAGTAGAGAGGAGAGATTGGGATTGGAAATTGGCATTGAGTTCAATGTCCAATCCCCCTTTGTGCATGTCCTGTGAATCAAAGAGAGCATAGCCCAAGCACATTAAAATACAAAAGATAAACAATTAAAGTTCATGAAAAATTTGGACAACATTTCCTCTGTATAATGATATAGCAATAAGTGCATACAACCATTCCACATTTAGAATAGAAGAGGTACACCCTCGACACAAATAACAAACCATCATATATACTTTAAACAGCGGCACACCCTCTACACAATGACTCATATAGACAAATAAGGAGGTACTCCCTCCAAACAATAGAAATTAAGCAAACCATTCACAACAACAATGATGCATCCATTCTCTCTCACTCATGATGATTAAATGCTCAAAATCACAAACATTCCACCGAAGAAATAATCAATGATCACAACACATTCAATTTATTTTCAAGCAACAACGAAATCACATCAATTCAATTTAGCACAACACAAAGAAAACCAAGCATGTATACAAAAAAATATGAAAAATAGAAGCATACAATCAAGGAAAACAAAGCAAACAAAGTTGGGTTGCCTCCCAACAAGCGCTACTTTTAGCGTCTTTTGTTAGACTTAATACAAGCTTTTGAGTATATAAGATGCTCTATCTAATTGATAGAAGCATCTACAAAGTCTTGATAGAAGCCATCTCCGTATGATTTTACTCATGTGCCAATGATCATACAAATTATTCATTAAAGCAAGTCATTGTAACATTTTATCAATGTTGGCACGAGATAAGTCAAAATCTCGATCAAGGGTATTATTTGGTCCGAAGAGTTCATGCAAGATCAAAGAAAGTGGCTTGAGATCTAAAATTGGAGGTGACATCGTAGTGTGTAATGTTGGAATGACAATTGTAGTAGATGAGCACTCCCATGGATGCCTCCACCATGGGATCACACAAAAATTGTCTAAATTATTATGCTCTTCAAAAATGAGTAAAATCCCATTCAATCCTTTACAAGCATCCGAGGCCAATAAAATATCAAGACACATCTTATCATCATCATAGTTATGAGTAACCAACACATCATCGTGCATCAAGATACTATTTTCAAGTAAAACTTCATCAATATTCGGAGTATCCTCATATAAGACTTCATCAACCGACAAATCGATATCATACAAATCCTTATTAAGATTAGGCATTCCTTCGTAAAAAGCTTCATTAACCGGCAAAGTAATATTATGACATAAAATGAGACATCAAATCATGCATGCATTCATCAATCAATGTCTTGTCTTGCTCATGAAAAGTTAGAGGCTCCAGCTCGTTGAAAACAACATCAAAGGCCGGTAAAAGATTATCTAAACTATTAACAACCGGAAAAACCTCTTTACATACATCATTATTGTATGCATTACTATCATTGTAAATATAACCATCACAGACATTGTCATTAAAAGCAATAGCATTAGCTTATTCATACATCCATCAACATCATCATAATATGAATCAATCCAGGAAGTTAGTTGTCCAACTTGAATTTCTAGATTGGCTAATGATTGTGAGTGTGAATGTATAAGTTGGCTTTGTTCCTAAAAAGTTTCAAATGCCTTCAGTAATCTTTCCATCAAAGTCGGATCTCTTTGTGCTTGTGGTGGAGGGGAAAGGGGTGGCTCATACCAATGATAAGGTTGAGAAGGATGCGGCGGTGGAAACATAAATGCATAATCATATGTCGGCGTGCTCATATAATAAGGTTGATCATTAGGTGGGTAGTAACCTTGATATTTCCTATCAAAGTAAAATGAATTTTCAGCCATATATAACAATCAATGATCACACCAAAAGATAGGGATACTTTATAATAGGCGGGTCCAAGAATGCGGAGTCCGCCGTCTTCGTAGATCGTTAATTCTTTTCACGACGATGTCTCCTATCAATGCAACAATATAGCAATGTAAGTACAAATCATTCTTTTTGATATTTTCTTGATAACAAAAGAAAAGAAAAACTATTCGTAGAGAGTTATATCAAGTAGATAATTCAACTAATCTAATTCCCTGGCAACGGCGTCATTTTTGACGCGCCTTGAAATGTGTCGTTAAGTATATCAAAGGCAATCGAAACAAATTACCGGACGACTAATTAACTACAACGTAGTTAGTGGAAGTACGGGTCAAGTCCTCGAGGAATTGGATGGCCGAATTAGTAAATGTGATATAATCTCTACAATAGTTGGAAACAATAGGGTTGATTCTTTGGTTATTCTAACTAAAGTATTCTAAATGCAATTAAGGCTAAGATTTATTGAGAAAGAAATCCTAGGGAATTCCAATCCGAATTAGGGTCTAAATATTTTCTCTATAAATCAAGATGAATGACACTTGGTCTAAATTGGAGATCGACGAGCGTAGGATTAGTATCGCTCGCCGCTAATAAGATGTCGGGTTAGGATCATCTCATCGGCGAATTACAAGGTTAAGATCCATGATCGAGGCTTTAATTCGAGGCATGTAATTCGATCATAGCTCAACAATCGCTGGGTTAAGGTCATATTGTTGACAATTAATCAAGGCTTCATATGAATAACGTGTTGGGTTGAGATGGGTTTAATATCTCACTCCAACCCACCATCGAAGACATGAATGGTACATAGGATAGTCATGGCTTGGGATGGTTCTAGCACCTCAAGATCCTATCTTAAGATCAAGGATTCATCCCCTAGAGTTAGCCATGGTTCTAGCATAGCCTCTTCTTTGAGGAATTGAATCAAACAGCTAGCAAGCATCTAATATTCCTACAATCACTTGCAAGAGAAAGCATTCCAAACATTCAACAATGGGTTTCATTAAAGAAACAAAGAATTACATGTGAATTCATACAAAACCATCTCAAAAGAGTCATTACATCAAGAAACAAAAAAGAAATCTAAGAAACAAACCCTAAGACATGAAGGAATTCCCAAGGAGAAGAAATTTAGCTACTCATCTTAGGTGGAAGATCCATGGAAGAGGAGATTTGACCCATCTTCTCCATAAAAATCCACCCTTGGAGTCCTAAATCCTTAAGGATTAGAGGAGAAATCTCAAGAGCTAAAGGAGGGGAGAAGGTTGAAGAAGAGCTGGAGAAAGGAGGGAAAACTGATTCTAAAATAACAGCCAAAACCCCTATTTATAGGGCTTAGGTCCTGGACCATCAGATTAGATCTGAACCGTCCGTTTCTACCCGTCAGCCGGTCTTGGGTCGATCCAAAATAGGTTTGGATTGATCCAAGATGTAAATAATTGAGTTTCTAACGGCTTAGATCGATCCACTATGAGTTTGGATCGATCCAATGTCCAACAGAGAGTCATGACTCTCTGGAAAGGGTTTTGGATCGATCCATACTGGTTTGGATCGATCCGGAATAGGTTTGGATCGATCCAGACTGGGTTGGATCGATCCGCAATAGGTTTGGATCGATCCATAAATTTGGGATCGATCCAAATATTCTGGATCAATACATTAAAGGTCTGGATCAATCCAAACTGGGTCTGGATCAAGTCTGGATCAATCCAGACTGAGTCTGGTTCAAGTCTGGATCAATCCAGACTGGGTCTGGTCTGGATTCACTCCAGACTGGGTCTGGTCTGCATTCAATCCAGACTGGGTCTGGATCAATTCGGATATGGCAGATTTTGTGTAATTTATGTCTTTTAAGCCTGGAATCGATGCAACTCTCATTGGAAGCTCTTGTACCTGAAATAACATGAAAAGATATTAGAAATGCATTGCTTGAGAGCTAACAAAGCCAAGTTAAATGGGTGAATTATGCATATTTTATGACTTATCATAGATCTCTATCATCAATCACCGAAATCAGGTAGGCCAAAATATACGTCAAGGAACTCTGTTCCCTCAACTCTATTAACAAGAAAATCATATCTATAAGATTATGTCTACCAAAAGATTACAAGTATCAAACTAGAAAATACAAAGAAGCTACACTAAAGCTTCATGAGATCCCTAGTACAAAATTTAGCCACTCATCTTTGTGATAGAAGCCATAGATTCGATGAAGAACGATTGGGATTCACGCTGCAACTCCATCTTCTTCAGAAACCCTAATCTTCTATTTTCTCTCTACGGGGGCATCTAATTTTCGACCAGCAAACACCTTCTTATAGGTGAACTCTCGGAATTAGGGTTATGGCTAAGTTGGACTCCTACTACAACTCGGATTCCTTGGATTGATTCCTGGCTATCTTACTCCGGTCACAGCGGGGTCCAAACAAGTCCAACACGAATGATGTAGAGTAAGAAGTCTTCTGTCCGATCCCAAAGATTTGATAATATTCGGACTTATCTGAAAAATTTGGCGAATATTCTCCTAAACGTCGATGTACCAGTTTTCCAGCATCTGAATATCTTCATAGTCTTCAAAACTAGTATTAATCTGCCAGAAATCTCGCAAAGTGTCCAACATGAAAGTTGTAGCTCTTGAAGTCTTCTAGAATTCCTTCAAATTTTAGGAATTGAGGATTTATCTGGAGATTTTGACGAATTCTTTTCAAACTGACAGCGGAGCAACATAATTTTCACATATTAGTCTTTTTCTGTATTTTCTAACTTGAATCTTCATTAAACCTGAAATCAACTAACAACCTATCAAATACAAACACTCTCGGGCTAACAAATGTAAATTAAGGGGTTTAAGAATGAATATTTAGTGACTGATCACACCTCCCAACTTACACTTTGCTAGTCCTCGAGCAAAGAAAATATAGAAAAAAGCAATAAATCTAACTAGGCACTTTCGTAGGTCTCACGATTGCACTTAGTATGTACAACAAGTCTTTAAACCTCTGGTGTCGCGCCCCGACCCGCGAAAGCCCAACCGGGCCGGGCGACGCGAACCGGAACCTAACCAACGCGGAAAAGAACGACGAGGGTTCCCTCTAACCTATTGGTCTCCCTAGCAGTTCACCAAAAGCACCATCAATTAAAGATATAATAAATAGCAAACACCTCGAACCTCAGATTAAAAAACTCAAGTGTTAATATATACAAATACTCGGAGAGGGGAAGATTCAAAGTACAACATCACTCCCGTAGGAGACTAACTAACATAGGGTAAAAGCAGTAAACAATCACCACCTCTCAAAGTCCACCAGGCGCCGCCGCACCGCCGACCAACTGCCCGGTAGGGGCCACAGAAGAGGAACTGACGCCTGCACCTGCAAAACGCAGCCCGGGTAGGTGTGAGCACTAAGCTCAGTAGGGATCTACACTACGACACACAGAAGGAAGAGGGAAACGCAACAGTGTCGCCCTCAAGCCAGACTCGAGTGAGCTACAATGGTCCCATTACCATTCACCGGTGATCTCTAGGCATATCCAACCATGGTCACCCCAACGGACTGGGCCCATCCTGGATACACCTAGTGTCGCAGGGTTCCAGCTGTGGTCACCTGTTCTTCACTGGGCCCACACTGATGCCCCTGCTGGCAGGAACGGACACTGCCCAAAGAATAAGACCCGCCACCGGTGGCATCCTCAACACCTGACTTGAGGCCAACACGACCTTTAATCATCATCAAGCAACAGGTGTACCAGTCCTCCAAGCCTATCGTCGAATCGACTGGACACCACAATTCAAACCGGCTCCAAACAACCCAACCCCGGTCCTAGGGCTAAGTCCGAGCTTCCAGCCTCGGGACGGCGACCCAAAGATCACCCACGCCCTAACCAATGCAACTAAATGCACACAACAACAATGCATGCTATGACATACACAGATAAGAAGCAGAGCATGCAAGAGTATGTCAAGCATCATATAAGTCTACTGGATCGCTGCAGCGGTCCCACCAACCCCTGCCAGCCGATCCGCAGCGGGTCCCGGCATTACGACGGTACCGCGACCGTCCACCGCGGACTCCTGTAACGGGAAGCAAGCCCGAAAACCGTTGATGAACAGAACACAATATAATATTATATTCTGAAATATAATATTATATTCAAACACCCAAAACCACTACTTAGGGGCTAATTGATCCCGTCGATCCGACGTCCAAACGACATCGGATTCAAGATCTAACTTAGCCACCAGTAGATGTATAAACCAGGATCATCATATCCAAAAATCATAATCATCCAACGGTTGGATTAACGGGAAAATGCTAATCAAAATCGTTAATCAAACTAACTTACCCATTAATTGCTGCAACGCAGCCCTTCAGAAACAAATTCATAAGAAATCATAGCAAAATCAGAAAATTACGAAACAAGATGGAATGGAAAACTAACGAATAGCTCTACAACTCTTATGTTTATGAAAAGCCAAGATCATGTACTACACGGCGGGAAAACTCGCCGCAAGCCGGCTGTTTCTCAAGAACAGCAGAAAACCAGAAATCCGAGACTAATCATGCAATAAACATACTCAAATCTCAACTGATTAACATGAAACTTAAAATCAGTTATTCTAAAAGGCATAAGAAAACCAACAAAGCAAGGATCAACAAGATCGAACGGCTAGATCTCAAGAACACCCGAAAAGAACATCAGTAGGTATAACCCTACCTAGCTGCGCTTTCCTCGGCTGATTCCCCGCGATTTGATCACCAACAAGCCTCTAAACCTCTTTAGGGATCTTCCTCTCGTTGTCACGAATCCAATGAGCCTTAGAATGCCGAAAACGATGGACGGAGGAGGGAGAACGGAGGAGATGAAGCTCGCCGGCGGAGAAGGGAAGAAACAGAGCACCGCGGGAGAGAAGAGAAAGAAGGAAGAAGAAGAGAAGAGAAAGAGGAAGAGGAGGGGAAGAAAAGGAGGGGAAAGCCTGGGGAAAGCCGGGAAAACGGGGAAAAGCTGGGGGAAAGGGAGGGGAAGTCTTCCCTCCCTGACAGGGGAGAGCGACGGCCGACGGCCGTCCTCGCGAAAGAGAAAGAAAGCACCGACTCGAGCATGATCGATCTCCAAGGCATGTGAGATCGATCTCCTTTGCAATCGAGATCGATCTCCTTGAAATCCAGATCGATCTTCTTTGCAATCCAGATCGATCTCCCTAGCCATCCAGATCGATCTCCTTTACTCAGAAAGGCAAACTTGGGCTAAACACAAGCCCAAGCTCAGATCTTCCGATCTCGGGTTCACCTAGCCATTCTAAACAAACACGAACACATACAAGGCCAGTGTGTGCACACGTGGGTGTGAAACAAACCAACAAGGTGCAATTTACCAAATTGCCCTTGCGGTCTATAGCGAGCCACAGGGGTAGAGGGACATGTCCTCACATCCTATTACCCTTAAAGGAAATTTCGTCCCGAGATTCGATAAGGGTAGGGCTCGGAACAATAAAACAGCTACACTAGAGGACAGAACAAGAAGTACCTGGAGAAGAAAACAACTGCGGAAACTCCTGCCGCATGCGCGCCTCGCGCTGCCAAGTAACCTCCTCGGGCTCTGGGTAGATGTGCTGTGCCTCTAACACTCTGGCAAGAACTGCTGGCATACTCTGCACTGCGTAGAGGAAACTGCCAGATCCCTGATCCTCAAACTCGAGCCCCAACTTGCCCGTCGTCTCTAGAGCCTGCCACTGTACCACTGCCTCGACCTTGGCCGGGTCAACTGAGATCCCTGCTGCCGACACTACATGTCCAAGGAATCCTACCTGTGCAAGCCAGAACTCGCACTTGGAAGCCTTGGCATAAAGCCGATGCTCCCTAAGTAGCTGCAACACTGTCGCCAAGTGTCGCTCGTGCTCCGCCTCTGACCGGGAGTAGATGAGGATGTCGTTGACGAACACCACAACGAACTTGTCTAGGAAAGGCTGGAAGATTCTCAGCATGAGATCCATGAACGCTGCTGGTGCGTTTGTCAGCCCAAACGGCATCACCACGAACTCGTACAGGCCGTACCGGGTCCGAAAAGTCGTCTTCGGGATGTCGCAATCCCGAACCCTCAACTGGTGGTAGCCAGTGCGAAGGAAATTGCACCTTGTTGGTTTACAGCGAGCCACAGGGGTAGAGGGACAGGTCCTCACATCTGGGTTACCCCAGTGGAGGAGTTATAGTCTCCTGAGGGTTTTCAGGGATGACACCCACAAACATCTATACATTCTCTTGAATATATCATTAGAAATTAATTATAATATTCATTAACTCTAATGTATGAAATAGAAATAATATTCATAAATAAACCCTTCAACTCATAATCAAATAAAAATATAGTAATTCAAAACATGTCATAACATATATCCAACATTTTAAAATATTTAATCATGACTAAAAATAAATTTAACACTCCTGTGTGTGAATAGGATTCCACATGCTTCAGAACATCAATTATATCTAAACACTTCAATTATTTAAGATCACAATCATAGCCAAGCACATATCTTCCACTTATTACATAGCAATATCTGTTTTTTTTTTCAGGAATTTCAATAATTTTACACGAACAACACACATTGTTAGGCACCTTGCTCGCTTACTAAGTATGAAACCTTTCTTTTTTTCATTATGAATCTCAACTGTTTTATGCGAACACCTTGCCCGGTTACTAAGTTAAAAATCCATCGCATACTCAGATAATTGCATGTGTTCATGTATTTTCTGTGCCATGACATAGACTTGTAAATTTATCCTAGTATCATGCTTATAATCTAATATCAACCCTTTAACATGTGAAAGTGAACATGTGCATTAGGATATGTCAAGTTATCCTTAAATCTTGATAAAAGTGTTAAAGTATAAAAATAGTGTCAAACATAGCAAAAATTTACTATCCCTTATATGACAGACAAGTCTCAAAATAATTCATAAAATAAATTTCTAAAACAGTCATATTTGTCAAATCATATTATAATTTCATCCTTTTGACATATTTCAAGGGATGTATAATAATAAGAATTAAATTTCTAGAATATACCCCCCAACTTAAATGTAATTTTTCCCAATTACACTAAGTTAGAAAAATAAAGCAAGGAATAAAGGTTCTCGATCACCATAAGATCGTGCCAGAAATAGGCATCGCACGCATTACGATCACCACACCGTCCATATAAAAGAGTCGTCATGGAAGAAAATGATTTCTCTAAAAAATAGTAAAAGAATAAAACCATATAAATCACCATAAAACATGAGGGACATATATAAAGACTTAAGAATAGCCCCCAGATCGATCTATGTAAGATTTGCATAAGTTGTCCGTTAATGGTTTCCAAAGGAACACCTGCCATAAAAATACCTTTCCAAAAGATCAAATAGAATAGAATGTAAAATATCACAATAATAGCAAAAAGGTATAAAGGAAACATTTGGCAGAAGATCCTTTGTATTAAGTGAACATAAAACTTTGAAGATCAGTCATCTACATGAGGCAAAGTATAAAATATAATCCAAAAGGAAAAAAAATAAAAAAACTCACTACACTAGAATCTCTATAGCAAACCAGCTCACCAAGATAAAAGAAAACCTAGATAAGCAATCATCCACTAAAATTTTCCTAAAGAAACAAAATCAGCAAAACTCCTCATTCATCATCCATCTCGTCCTCGCCGTCTTCTTCCTCAGAATCATAGTCACTAGGCAATGGGGTCGGCGGACGGTCAGGGTCATCCGATGCATATGCTGACTCAGGAGGCGTCAAAAGAGCAGGATCAATAAGGGAACATGGAGGCACGACGAGCTTTGAACCACCGGAACTCTCGAAGGATACCCAAGGATCATCAAGGTCTGGAGCATGCTGAATATCATAAACAATGCGGGCAAACAAATCCGCTAGAGGTAACGGCCCGTAGAACTCAACACCAACGGGATATTCGTCAGACGAGCCGACAGGTGCAGAAGAGTCAGAAATTACCCTAGGTGGAAAACAAAAAACCGTTGGTGGCGTTAGGGAAGCTACAGTGCTCATCAAGTCATTGTCTAAGGAGAACCACGACTCCTGCTACAGTGGAGTTCCAGGTGCGAATTCAGACATCGGGGAGTAGAACGGACTAGCATCAGACGAGTAGGAGGATAGGCTCGATCGAGATATATCAAAGTTTAGAGATATGGCTAGGCCTGACGAGTTCACGATGCGTGTTTGCGAAGAATTAAGCGAAAACTTGTCGCAGGTCACGGTAGAGGAACAGAGTGAAGCTGGGTCGGAAGCGGCGAAGCGCACTAGTGACGGAAGAGAAGATTGCGAAGGGAGTAGAGGTTGACGACGGAAAGGTGGAAGAGGATGTTGGAGGGAGGTGGGGGCCTGGTGGTGGAAGACAAAGGAGAGAGGTGATCGGGTTGGTCGCTGGGAGGAAACAAACGATGAGGCAGAGCAGGAACCAGATAATGGAGTAGGGGTGATGATCGAAGAGGAAGAGATACCATAGGAAGTCAGGCACGAGGAGATTTAAATAAAGACTGAACTAAAATTTGAGTTAGAGTAGGAAAACGTGTAGGATTAGGATGAAATCCGCTTGTCGAACAGCTCGAGCAGAAAAATTGTTATAGCCGGTCGATTCGACGGTCGACATGACGGTTTGATCGCTCAAAAACGTCATCGTTAAAACGTTGCTAACCTCAATTAAATCTTAAATTTATATCCTTATTCGATCACTAATACTACTACGTAGACTAGTGGTGAAATCCAGAGTCGAACCACAGGGAATTACTAGGAAAAACAAAATCAGTTCTCAAAACTCTAGATCTAAACCAACAACTTCAATGATAGATTGATCTAACTGAAACGATCTGAGAAATTAAAAGCAAATATTAAGGTTTTAATTAACTGGAAAAGATGTCTTAGGAAATACACAATCCACCCTAGTTTCATCCTTAATCTTCCATAGTTATTGTCTTGATCTGATACGGTTGGAAGTCCAGCTCCACCTGGGCTAGACCAACCCACGCCCAATTACTGGGCAGGGCCCACACATGGGCTAGATCCAGTTGGGACCCACGCAGGTCAGGCCCCACCCCTTGGTAGGACCCGACCTTGGACCAGGTCTCAAGCCAAAGCCGGCCTTAGGGATCCTAATCCTTAGCTGGTTACTACCTTAGTTAGTTCTTAATTGCTTTCCTAGTTGATTTCCTAGTTTGAGTCCAGTTTATGCTTTGTTTTATTAGTTCCTATTTTGAGTCCAGTTTGTTAGGGAGTTTGAGTTATGATTGAGTTTTAGTAGGAAAGTATGGTTACTTGCTGATTAAAGCAAGGTAGTTCTCTAGTAGTAGTAGGACTTTCTTGAGGCCTCTATAAAAGGACCTCCATAGCTTGTATTAGGTTTTATGCATTGAAGAATAAAGTTAGTAGTTAAAGTAGGATATCTTAGGAGTAGCTCTAAATTAATATTCCACTACCACCAGCCCCTCCCACGTTTCTCTCTCTTGCTGGCCTTCTCCACCCGCCGGCTACCACCATCACCTCCGCCGTCCGCCGCTACCAGCAACCGCTCCAATCCCGGCGACCTCCTTGGCCGCCGCCCCTCTTCTTCCACCTCTCTTGGCGTGGATCTCCAAGAGTAACCAGCCAACCACAAGAGGATCTGCAAGGTAACCTCATCTCTACCGTCTCCTACCTCCAGTCTTCATCTTCCTCGTCGAATACCTAGGGTCCTTCTCCTAAAACCCTAAAGGTATCTCTCGACCTAGCCATAGATTTGGCTAAGGAAGAACTGAGACCAGGTACCCGTGCCTACGAGAAGGCTCGGCGTAACATGATCACTTCTCTAAGCATTATGGATCGTATGGCTACAAACTCACACGAATCCCTAAAAGAAAGTTTTATGTTTCCTATGGCATAATTTATCTTTGTTTGGCATAAATCATCTTCGGTCCTACCATTATCTTATGTTATTCTACTCCTAATGACCTTAGCATGACTTATCTTCAAGTAGCATAGATTATCTCAAAGGCAAATCACAAACCACATGAAAACTATCTCATGAATCTCTACAATCAAGTACAACGATCATATAGGACTAAGAATACGTCAACGAAACTCTGTTCCTTCAACTCTATAATCATTAAAAACATATTCATGAGATTATACGTAGAGAAGTTCACAAAAATCCAACTAAGAAAGATCAAAAGTTACACTAGGGTTTCATGGTATTCCGAAGAACAAGAAATCTAGCCACTCATCTCTTGGAAATCATGAATCGGTGTAGAAGATGAAGCCTTTGATCCCCGTGGAAAGATCATCGTCTTCAAAACCCTAACCTTCTCCTCCAAAAGTGCAACAAAAGATCCCAATTTTCGGCTGGAATAACCCCCTTATGTATTAGAAACCCTTCATCCCGGAATTAGGAGTTATAGTTGATCTTAAACTCTAATTTCCCTAAATTCCGGGCTGCTGACGTCATCGGAGCGATCGCTCGGATGCAAATCCGATCCATCACTCAAGTCGGTCTGACTGGGTCATTAACTGCCACGTCATTAATTAATTTCTTCAGTTTTCTCTTTAACTTCCATACTTCGGACTTTGATTCAAAAACTGGCGCCAATGTAGACCGAATCTCATACTGTCTTCAACATAAACGTTGTAGCTCTTGAAGTCTTCTTGCATCTCTTACAATTTCAGAATATTTGGAATTGTATAGAATTTCTGGTGATTTATGTTCAAATAGTCGACGAAGCAGTCTTTTTGCAAAATTTAGTGATTTTTGGCCGAATTCCTGGTATTTCTTCTCAAATCCTACTTAAACCTCAAATCAAGCAATATGATATCAAATATACCTACTCTAGACCGAACAAAGGTAATTTAAGGGGTTTAATTAGGAATAATTAGTGACTTATCACACCCCCCAACTTACACTTTGCTAGTCCTCGAGCAAAGAAAAGATAAAAAAAAGCAATAAATCTAATTAACCACTTTCGTAGGTTTCACGATTGCACTTAGCATGTGCAACAAGCCTTTAACCCCTGGATTACCCCAGTGGAGGAGTTATAGTCTCCTGAGGGTTTTCAGGGATGACACCCACAAACATCTATACACTCCCTTGAATATATCATTTGAAATCAATCATAATACTCATCAACTCTAATGTATGAAATAGAAATAATATCCATAAATATACCCTTCAACTCATAGTTGCATAAAAACATAGTAATTCAAAACATGTCATAACATATTTCCAACACTTCAACATATTTAATCTTGATTAAAAATAACTTTAACACTCCTGTGTGTGAATCGGGTTCTACATGCTTCAGAGTATCAATCATATCTAAACACTTCAACTATTCAAGATCACAATCCTGTTCAGCACATATTTTCCACTCATCACATAGCAATTTCTGCTTTTTTTCATTTTTTTTTCTGCAGGAATTTCAATTGTTTTACGTGAACACCACGCTGGTTAGGCACACTGCCCGGTTACTAAGTTGAAATTTTTTTTTGTTTTTTTTCGCATACTCAGATAATTGCATGTGTTCATGTATTTTCTGTGTCATGACATAAAATTATAAACCTATCCCAGTATCATGCTTAGAATCTAATAGCAATCCCTTAACATGTGGAAGTGAACATGTGCATTAGGATATGTCAAGCTATCCTTAGATCATGGTAAAAGTGTTAAAGTATAGAAATAAGATCATGCATAGCAACAATTTACTATTTCTTATATGACATACAAGTCTCAGAATAATTCATAAGATAAATTTCTAAAAACATGTACCTTTGTCAAATCATATCATAATTTTATTCTTTTTGACATAATTCAAGGGATGTATAATATTTGGTTACCAGAAAAAAAATATGAGCATGAAATTTACGAATGCTACCCCCAACTTAAATGTAATTGTCCCCAATTACACTAAGTCATAAACGAAAGCAAAGAAAATCGGGTAGAGATAATCGTAATTTAGCTCCAAAATAGCGCTCCCTCATAAATACAAAAAAATTACCGTCATTGCCAATAAAATTTATTCCTCCCAAGCATAACCTGCCAAAGGAATACATACATTTCCCAAAAGATCAAATATAACTCATGAAAGTTCAAAAATGTACTAGAATGAGAAAAATTTTCAGCAGAGTCTCCGTTGTATTTTCATGATATATTAATCTGTACAATCATTCATCAACATAAATTGAAATATAAACATAAAATCTTAAAATACATCGAAGCATCCATGCACAGCACCAAAAAAATATATTCATCATTCAAAATTTCATCCAGATTAAAGATCGAGATTGTCCGATTCGAAATCGAAGCTCTGTAGCATCTGGCTCGTGTCCTGTAGCAGTTGGACGGCTGAGAGCTCGCCGGTGATGGATCAATGGTGAAACCTCATCGCCGAAGGACGGGAAGGGTATAGAAAGAATCGTAGATGCTTGAGGTAGTCTCCGGTAAGCTCTGATCGAAGAGTCGAGGCCTCCAGGTGACAGATCTGAGGTGAACGGCTCGGAGGAAGACGATTGCTGGAATTGGATTCCAATGATCGGAGCTCCAATCAAGGATGGCACGGGGTGAGGAAGGATAGTGGAGGCATGGGGAACGGTCCTATGGTGCTTGATTGCTGAATTGAGCTTCCAGACGGTTGAATGAAGGTGGTCGGAGCGGTGGTTTCGTCGGAGCTTGAAGCCGAGGATCCCAGCAGCAAGGAAAGGATTTGATGGTGGTGGAAGCTTCATGGTGACCGGAGGAAGCTTTTGGAAGTGTTTGGGAGCGGTCAACGGCCGTGGGTGATGGTGAAGACGACGGCCGAGGGGCTCGTCGGCGTCGGAGGAGAAGGTTTCGAAGGAAGAGGAGGACGGAGTTAAATAGGTGGAAGGTTGGCGGAGGTTATGGTACTGGTTTGGAGAGATGAGGGCGGCCGGAGAGACATCGATGGACGGTGGGTGGCGATGGCTCGGGGACGAGCCGATGAGCCGGGACGACGAGCTGTGATCTAACAACGGAGCGGGAGGAGAGAGGAAAAATAAGGAAATGCAAGAAAAATCTGAAAAAAATAGAACTCCTAAAAACTGGGTTGCCTCCCAGTAAGCGCGTAATTTTACGTCTTTCGCGAGATCTCCCGAAAAACTTAGTGATTGCCTAGATCCGTCAAGATAATGGACTCAATAATATCTCCATGTTGAATGTCCTCAACATAAGGTTTCAATCCATGCCCATTAACTTTAGTGATCTCATTTGTGCTTGGGTCCTAAATTTCTACGGCACCATGTGCGAATACTTGCGTTATAATATAGAGTCCAGTCCACCTTGAGCGTAGTTTACAGAGGAAAAGACACAACTTTGCATTAAACAACCAAACCTTCTGTCCAACGACAAGGGTTTTCCTTGAAATATGCTTATCATGAAAAGCCTTTGTCCTATCTTTGTAAATTTTGGAGTTTATATAAGCATCATTGCAAATTTCCTCGAGTTCAACTATTCTCAATTTTCTGTGTGCGGTTATCTCATTTGAATCAAAGTTTAATTTCTTGATCGCCCACAAGGCACGATGTTCCCATTCCACAGGCAGATGGCAAGCTTTACCAAACACTAATCGATACGGTGACATACCCATCGGTGTTTTATAAGCTGTTCTATAAGCCCAGAGTGCATCATCAAGCTTGTTTGCCCAATCCTTTCGGTCTAGACGGACAGTCTTTTCAAGAATACGCTTAATTTCCCTATTAGAAAGTTCTACTTGGCCACTAGTTTGTGGATGATATGGGGTGGCTATCTTATGAGTGATAGAATACTTTGTAAGAAGGGACTTAAAGTGTTGATTTAAGAAATGAGAGCCTCCATTCGATTTGGTTGCTATGGCTTCAACCCATTTTGAAACATAGTCAACAGCAACTAAAATGTATTGAAAGCCAAAAGAAGTTGGAAAGGGACCCATGAAGTCAATACCCCAGACATCAAAAATTTCTGCAACTAAAATCGGAGTTTGTGGCATTTGATCACGACGTGATAGGTTTCCAGTTTGTTGGCATCGAAGACAGGATTTACAGAAGGCATAGGAATCTTTGAATATAGAAAGCCAATAAAAGCCGCATTGCAAAACTTTTGCAGTAGTTTTTCTTGCAGAGAAGTGACCACCACACGCAAGCGTGTGACAGAACGTTAAAATATCATGGATTTCAGGTTCTGACACACATCGTCGAAAAATCTGATCGGAATAATATTTAAAAAGCTCAGGGTCTTCCCAAATATAATAACGAATCTGAGAGAAGAATCTATCTTTCTTGTCTTTAGACCAAGAGGCCGGAATTTTTTTCGAAACAAGATAATTGACTATATGTGAGTACCAGGGCTGCGAGATGCGAGTTATCTGAAAAAGATCCTTGTCTGAAAAAGAAGCACTAATAGGAATCCTATTAGTGATGTGTTCCAAAGGAAGGCGTGAAAGGTGATCAACAACAACATTCTCAGAACCCTTCTTATCCCTTATCTCTATGTCAAACTCTTGAAAAAGCAAGATCCATCTAATCTGTGAGGACCCATTCCTCCGACCCGGTCGGGTTGACTCGGTTAGCCTTTCCTTGCGATCGGTTGATCGCATCGCTTGTTTTGGACCCCAAGGGTAATTTGGTAAATTACCCTTGGCGGAGTTGCATTCACACATGCGTAGTGCACACACTATCTTGTAATGATGTATGTGCTTGGTTAGACCATTAGGAGTACTTTGGATCAGAGGATTTGGATCAGATTGAGGTTTGAACTGCTTGGTTAGACCATTAGTAGTTAAACCTCCACTTAACCCCTTACCCGCTAGGGCTTCACCCGAGATTGAGAGAGAACTCATCGCGATGAGAGAGAGAGAGAGAGAGAGAGAGAGAGAGAGAGGGTCGTGAGAAGATCCCGTGCAGCGGCGGCGCGTGCATCCACTTCCGAGAGCCTAGGCTCTCCACTAGAAACCGCAACCGGAGAGGAGAGGACTTGGCGACGTCGACAGCGAGGAGCTAGGCAGTGACAAGCCTGGCGACTGCGGTGGAGATGGAGAGGTCGACGGCGGCGACAGAGAGCTCGACGATCGGCTGGAGAGAAGAAGATCTCGATGCCAGAGGTAGGATTTCTGATCTAATCTCGTGATTAGGCTCTAGTAGTTTAGAATAGGATTGCTTGGATGCTTGATAGCTTAGGCTTCTTGGATGCATTATTTATCTCGTGACCTTTGGGGGTGTTCCTTCTCTCTTCTTGACTGCTGTAACCTAGACCTTTGGATATCAATAGATTTATGATGACTTCTCTTTCTTTTCTTCTTTGGTTTGGGTTGATCGGCGAGTTTCCTTCCCTCTAGTTACCGAGGTTTTATCAGTGGATCCTTGTGGATCCTTTCCTCCTCTGTTCCCGGGTTGCCAGCGGCTGGAGCTCCTCCTCCAACTTTTTTTTCCCTTTATCTTGGGTTTTATGATGCTTGATCGATGGATTTTATCCTGGTTATCCGCCCCTGTCCTTGGTTGCCGGATATTTGAGTTTCCCCACCAATCCCTCCTCAGTTTTCCATTGTGTTTTATGGGCTTAGTTTAATCTACAGGCTATGGTTGGTTTTTTTTCATGCTCGATGGCTTGGACTTCCCCTGTTGTTGCCCTGCTTCCTTCTTTCCTCCGTTTTTCTTTTTCCTCCTCTTTTCCCCTGCTGCCTTGGGTTGCCGTTGTGACCTCTGTCCTTTGATTGATGGTGAGGCCAATTGCTGGGTTTGTTTTTGTGAAGTTGGTTGGACGGGTGTTTGCGGGTCAGATCGATGGACTACGGATCGTTTACAAACATCGTCGTTAAAACGTTGCAAACTCAATCAAATATTAAATTTATAATCCTTATTCAATCACTAAACTATTAGGTAGAAATAGCGGTGAAGTCGGGAGTCAATCCACAGGGAAAACGTTGGAAACTGAAATCAATTCTCGAAACCCAAAAACTAAGGAAAAGAATCGAAGATAGAATAAAGTTATCTAAACTAATAAATAAAAGAGATAAAAGGTTGATCAATTTGAATCAATGGAGTAGTCACTTAGGAATTACTCAATCCACCCTAGTTTCATTATTAGTCTTCTCTAGTTATCATCTTGTTCCCTTCTCTCAACATTATGGATCATATGGCTACAAGCTCACATGAATCCCTAAAAGAAAGTTAATGTTACCAACGGCATAACCTATCTTTGCTTGGCATAGATTGTCTTTCGTCCTACGATTACCTTAAATTATACTACTCCTAATGACCTTGGCACAACCTATCTTCGCGTAGCATAGCTTATCTCAAAGGTAAACCAGTAACTTCATGAAAACCATCTCATAAATCTCTACAATCAATCACATAAATCATGTAGGACTGAAAGTACGACAAGGAACTCTGTTCCCTCAACTCTATTAACAATAAAACCATATTCATGAGATCATGCATCGAGAAGTTCACAAGAATCCAACTAAAGAAAAACCAAAACTACACTAGGGTTTCATGAATAATCCTAAGTACAATAATTAGCAACTCATCTTTTGGATGAAAGCTATCGGGTTGGAATAATAAGCTGTCACCATCCACATCCTCTCCGTCTTCTTCTTCCTCCTCCAAAGATTGTCAAAAACATGAGAATTTCGGCTGGAATAACCCCTTTATATAATAGAAACCCTTAATCCCGGAATCAGGAGTTATAGTTGAACTTAAACTCTAATATCCCTAAATTCCGGGTTGCTGACGTCATCGGAGCGATCCATCGGACTCAAATCCGATCCATCGCTCGAGCCGGTCTGACTGGGTCATTAACTGCCACCTCATTAGCTTCCTTATTCTTCAGCTTCTACTCAAACTCTAACTTGGAGTGGGGCCAATCTATACGGAATCTGACAAAGTCTTCAACATGAGAGTTATAGATATGGAAGTCTTCTGTCATCTTCAGATTATTTCATAATATTCTCATTAATGTAGAATATTTGGAGAATATTCTCTTGAGCTTCGACGGTGCAGCTTCCCAGCTTATGTACTTCCATGTATTCTTCTAATCTGCTATCACACCATCAGGAATCTCGCAAATTGTCCAACAGAAAGGTTGTAGATCTCTGAGGTGTCTACAATATCCCAAAGTTTCAGAATATTTGGATCTTTGTAAAATATCTGGCGAATATATTACTGACGGTCGACTAAGCAGTTTATTTAGTCATTTTAGCCGAATTTCTTGCATTTCTTTTCAAAACATGATTAAACCTGAAATCAACTAACAACCTATCAAATACAACTACTCTAGGCATAACAAAGCTAAGTTAAGGGGTTGAATCATGAACATTTAGTGTCTTATCAACTACCTTGATTTTCTTCTCTGTTTTTAGGTTGCCGGATGCCTGAGATCCTCTTCCAACTTCCTTCCCATTAGGTCGTGAGTTTTACCTGTCCTAGTTGGGTTTCTAGATTCGCTGGTTTGTCCCTCGATGGTTTGCTTCCTTGCTGGTTGACCTCTTATCGAGTGGTGTTTCAGCCGATTTCAATTGAACCCTTAGCTTCCTGCTGGTTTATTTTTGAATCAATGCTTGACTGTGGTGATCACAGTGGAGTTTAGCTTCGTTGGAGAGTTCATTGCTAGATTCCTAGCTTATGGAGTCTTCTTCACTGTCTTTAAGCTGATCAACTAAATTTGGGGTCGCATGAGAGGGATTCTTAACCTCCTTCCCCATCGAATGCTTAATTTTTCAAGAGTCTGGACTTCCGATGATTGGGCCAGGTGCCGACCAATCGGGAGCTAGGTAGAGGACCACTTTGAGGGCAAGGCTGGGAATTCCATTTAACCTCTGTCACTTTGGTCTTGTGCAATTGTTTGGCGTGGCTATAGCACTTCAATTTTAGTCTCTACTGAATTTTATCATTGTCTCTGTACTCATTCATAAATGCCAACCACTAGTGCTAATTGATCTTCTCCCTATCCATTTGTCGTAATATTAATTTAGTTGCTTCAATTATGTATTCTTTTATTATGTCAATGCCTAGGGCCGGTTGTGCGCCTGTTTTTATTTAATTTGTGGAAAACCAAGGAATGGGCCGAAGGTGTACCCTAGTTGAAATTTATTGTAAATGTGTTTGGTTGTTAATTGTTTGGCCGGGGGTGTGCCACGTTGTAGAATCTTCGGTAGACGGCCGTTTAAGTCGTCGTAATGCCGAAATTCCGATTGAATGGGTTGTTACTTGTTTACGGCCTGTAGGCGTCGTTGTAATGCAGAAATGTATGTTCGCTTGTTCAGACACTTGCTATGTTTACCCTTGGCAAGCTTGGTGCTATGCCTAGCCCTGTATGATGTTTGACATACTGTTGCCTGTCATGATTTGTTAGCGTGCGCGTGAGTATTGCATGCATCTTGATTGCATTAGAAGCATTCAGGCTAGGTGGTGGGTCATGGATTCGATCGCCGATCCAGGGTTCTCGGGTAGCCCGGATCTAGCCCTAGGACCGGGGTTTGGTTAGTTGAGGATTAGGACGTGATTGTCATCAATGATTATGTTTGATATTATTCGAGGATTATTAGGTAGTCGGACTGGAATATTGTTGTTGAGGTTCAAAGGTCATGTTGTTTCTCCAAGACCAAGTGCTAAGGATGGATGTCGATGCGTTCCTTGACATGTGTGTCCCCGCAAGAGATGGTATGACTGGGCAGGGTGGTACCTGGACAGGAGCCCGCAGTCTTTGTTTCCTCTCGTTTGTTCTTGGGTAAGTGTGATCCTGCATGGTACCGTTACCCTGTTGGTGCTTAGGGTGATCTTGGTAACATGTTCAAGAGAGAGGTTCATGACGGGAGGCCTTGGGACATCGATGGGGTTATGGGGCCCCTTCGCATAGCTTAGGCTTAGGCGGAGAACGACACAGTTGTAGTTTCCCTTCCTATCTGTACGACGTAGAGTAGAACCCTACTGGGCATTGTTGCTCACCCTACCTGGGTTGCATCGGCGATGCAGGTCGATGCAGTTCCTTCTTTCAGGTGTTCCTTTAGAAGATGACGCTGTAATTCGAGGTGATCGAGGACTTGGAGCTTCGAGGAGTTCTTCTACAGTCACTTTACAGTTTTAATCAATGATGTACTAGTTGATGTATAATCAGATGTATCAAGGAACATAAATGTATGATTATTGATTCAATTGTATTTGAGAAATGTTGTAATATATTTTAAGCTACACTGAGGAATGTAATGATGTTGAAGTTGTACAATTATAAAATGTATAGGTTTCTTGTGCTATAATTATAAAGGGGATTCTGCTGAAATTTTTTATGAACTTGAGGACTAAATGTTTAAATTCATAGCAGTATATACTTGTGCGCCAATTGATGATGTAAACAGGTTTAGATGGCTCACGCCTCGATCTGGATGGGTTTTCTGGGTCAGGGCGTAACATAATCAATCTAGGTTTCGCATCCTTTTTAGTTAAAAGGTACCGCAAATCGGTGTCATCAGTGTAAATCGGGATTTTGGAACCTAAGAGATAGGGTCTGAACTTCTCTAATGCAAAAATTACAACTAATAATTCTTTTTCTGTTGTAGTGTAATTCAATTGTGATTCGGTCAGAGTCTTACTAGCATAATAAATCACATCAGGACTTTTATTCACATGCTGTCCAAGAACAGCTCCTATCGCAGAATCAGAAGCGTCACACATGAGTTCGAAAGGTAAGGAGTAATCAGGTGCATGAACGATGGGAGCAGAAGCTAAAAGGTCACGGATTATTTTGAAAGCATTTAAGCAAGCATCATCGAAGTCAAAAGGAGCATCATTGGCGAGAAGCTCACACAAGGGTTTTGAAATTTTTGAAAAATCTTTGATGAATCGACGACAGAATCTTGCATGACCTAAAAAGGACCGAATTTGACGCACAGAAGAAGGTGGGGGCAAATTTTCAATTAAATCTACTTTGGTTTTATCAACTTCAATACCTCTTTTAGATACAATGTGTCCAAGCACTATTCCCTCTTGAACCATAAAATGACTCTTTTCCCAACTTAAAACCAAATTTGTTTCAATGCATCGGACAAGGACTTTTGTCAGATTGGCAAGGCAAGTCTCAAAAGAAGGGTCGAACACAGAAAAATCATCCATAAAGATCTCTAAGAATTTATCAAGCATATCAGAGAAGATGGCCATCATACATATTTGAAAAGTCGCAGGTGCATTACATAGGCCGAACGGCATCCTTCAGTACGCAAAGGTACCAAAAGGGCAAGTGAAAGTTGTCTTCTCTTGATCTTTAGGATCAACTGCAGCTTGATCGTACCCTAAATAGCCATCGAGGAAACAATAAAAGCTTTGACCAGAAAGGTGTTCAAGAATTTGATCAATGAATGGTAAAGGGAAGTGATCTTTCCTAGTGAGGGTGTTGAGTTTTCTATAATCAATGCAAACTCGTCATCCCGTAGTTTGGCGAGTCAGGACCTGCTCTCCTTTCTCATTCTCCACAACTGTGAGTCCTGATTTCTTGGGAACTACTTGTGTAGGGCTGACCCACTTACTGTCAAAAATCGGGTATATGATACTCGCATCTAAAAGTTTCACCACTTCTTTCTTAACTACCTCTTTCATGTTAGGAGTAAGGCGGCGTTGCATCTCCCTAACGGTTTTAGACTCATCTTCTAAATGGATTCTATGCATGCAAATCGATGGGTCGATACCTTCTAAATCAGCAACTGTCCAACCTATGGCTTTCCTATGATCTTTTAAAATATGAACAAGTTGACTCTCCTGATCGGAAGATAATGCTGAAGAGATGATAACGGGAAGAGTAGAGTTTGATCCTAGGAAAACGTATTTTAGTGTTGTTGGAAGTGGTTTAAGTTCAAGTTTAGGTGGTGATTCTAGTGTAGTAGGTGCAGGGCTGGAAGAGAGAGGTGGAAGTGACTCAACCACCCAAGGCACGGCCTCGTTGCAGTCCTCTGCAACCATATCGAGCGGTCGGACCAGATTCTGATCGGTCGAAACTGGTGTGATTGGTCGCTCAGAGGAGTGATGGATCGGTCCAGACAGCATGTGTGTCCCAATGTCATCAATTGATTGTGCAATGTCATTCTCAATATCATAATATTCATTCAGCATGTCATCTATATTATCAGCAATCATAGCATGTGAAGATGTATCAACACAATCAGTCAACAAATCAATAGCATAACAGTCATCATCTGGCTCGGGCATATTTGCAGTTTTAAAAATATTCAAACGCATACGCATGTTTCCAAAAGACATATCCATAACACCAGTTCTACAATTAATGCATGCATTTGCCATGGCTAAGAAGGGTCGACCTAAGATGATTGGCAAAGATTTTCTGTAGTGAATAGCAAGCTCCATTTCCAAGACAATAAAGTCAACAGGAAAGAAGAAATTATCCACTTTAACTATTACGTCCTCCAAGACACCTCTCGGTGTCTTGATGGATCTATTAGCTAATTGCATGAGTCACATGTGTAGGTTTAAGCTCCCCCATACCGAATTGTTTATAAAGTGAGTATGGTAAAAGATTCACACTGGCACCTAAATCTAGGAGAGCACCATCAATATGATAATCGCATATGCAGCAGAGTATTGTGAGGGTACCAGGGTCTTTGAGTTTTGGCGGAGTGTCATGTCTAAGAATCGAACTGACTTGCTCAATGAGGAAAATCTTTTTAGATACCTTAGCTTTTGATTGACGTTTGTGTGTACACAGATCCTTAAGAAATTTGGCATAAGAAGGAATCTGTTGGATGGCATCTAATAAGGGTATGTTGATGTTAACTTGTTTAATGGTCTCTAAGATTTCTTCTACAACTTTCTTCTTGGGGTATGTGGAGGAGGGATCCTTAAGAGCTCCAGGAAAAGGCACTCTAGGTGTGTATGTGCGTAGATCAGGTTCATTTTGATCAATTGGATTTGGATCCACTCGATCAAGAGTGTCATCATGTGGCTATGGGGACAGAGACCGACCGATCGAACTAGAAACCGATCGGTCCGAATCATTCCGACCGGTCGGTTCTAAGAGCGATCCATCACTCGGGACAGTGCTAGATCGTGTTACCACTTGTTTACCGGACCTTAGGGTGACTACCGCTTGTGCACTTTCAAAATTTTGGGCATCTACATGGTGCAAGGACCTGGGATTTGTAACTGGTTGACTAGGTAAATGACCATCTTCTCGCTTATACACCGTGTTAGCCACTTGCCCTAATTGCGTCTCTAACTTGGATATAGATTGAGCATAGGAGGTTCCATCTCTTTCAAGTTTAGCTATACTGCCATCTTTGTTCTCAAACTTCACATTCATGTTTGCATTCATGGTTATAAGTGTGCTCATGAGCATGACAAACTGTGTGTCAGAAGTCACTTGAGGGGCAGGAGGTGATGCAGTTTTCTGGTATGGTGCAGAATACCTAGGTGACGGATTTACAGAAGGTTTTAATGGGTATCTACTTGTAGGGGCAGGAAAGGAACTACTCTGTCATTGGAAATTACTAGATTGATGCGGTGGTCTCCAACTAAAGTTGGGATGGTTTCGCCAACCAGGATTATAAGTATTCGCATACGGATTGTTCTCGGGTTTAGCAAAACCATATGTCGCGTTTACTTGCTCCTGAATGAACTCTGGGAATGATGAAGCCAAAGGACAGTCTGTAATAGGATGTTCAATACTAGAGCATAAGGCACATGTGCGAGGTTGGTCCTGCGACAGTGAAGGTGTTGGTGATAAACTCATCTCCAATTTATCAAATCTTTTATTTAGGAGGGCTAACTGTGCATAAAGGGCATCAGATGCAGATAATTCAAAAGCTCCCTTAGCTATAGGTCGACTCCTAGGGTTTGTGTATTGTTGTTGAGAATCCACCGAAATCTGTTCATACATGTCCCATAACTCATCATCATCTTTATCCAAAGGAATACCTCCACAACAAGCCTCAACACGAGTTTTACATCTCTCATTAAGTCCTCTATAAAATTTATGAGTCAAGTCCCATTTGTCAATATCATGATGTGGACATTTCCTCAACAGATCTTTAAATCTATCCCAAGCGTCATGGAAAGACTCATCATCATATTAAACAAAAGTAAGGATTTCAGTTCGAATTTTCTCAGTTTTAATTATGGGAAAGAATTTCCTTAAAAATGCCTCTTGAAGTTGGTCCCAAGTTGTGATTGAGCGTGGAGGTAAACATTGAAGCCAATGTTTAGCTTTATCTTTCAAAGAGAAGGGGAAAAGTTTTAACTTAAATGCATCATCATTAAAGTTCTCCATTTTTAGTATAGTGATGGTATCAATAAAATTGTGAATGTGCTCATATGGGTCCTCATTACTTAAACCATGAAAGTGAGGTAACATTTGAATCGCTTGGGGTCTAATTTCATAATGTGAGGTTGTGATTACTGGAGGATCAATGGAAGGAGTGTAAGTGTAGGCAGTGGGCAAGAAGTGATTTCTCATTGGAACACGTTGCACCCTCCTATTGTTATTATTATTACCTTCCCTTCCCATATTAGTATTAGGGTTGATAACATGCCCCTCGTTTTCAACCATGGTGACAAAAGTCTCGTGAATAGAATGCAAGTTACTCAAGGCCTCCTGATAATTACTCAAAGATTGTTGACCTAAGGCTCTAGTTTTTTGGAGTGTGATCTCTAGTTCTAGATCCAAATGTTCCAATGGGGTATTTAAAGATCGTCTGCCTTGCATGCAAGAACACACACAAAAAGAGCAAAAGAAAACAGAAGATGCGGAGGAGAGGACAAAAAGAAAACACGACAAACAACAATTGAAACGAAAAGGTTTGAAGCAAAAAGGCTTAGCTGACTGCACAGTTCCGATTGATCGGTTTCCAGTCCGATCGGTTGCTCTAGGACACAAGCTCCTTCACTCGAAGTCCACTTCAAAGCAGATGACGCAATCCAATCGATCGGATTCAAGTTCGACCGGTCGCTCCAGGTGTCTGTCCAGTTGTGTTTTTCTTCAAGAAAAATCCGTTCCAATGCTGCAAAAATTCCAGAAACTTGTCAGAAAATTTCTAAAAAGTCTAAAATAAAGAAAGGGGAAATTAATAAAGATAAAAACTTAACTAGGCCAAGAAATAGAGCAAAGAGAAAATCAATTAGTTAACCGTCGAACTCCCCGGCAACGGCGCCAAAAATTGATCGCTCGCAAACGTCGTCGTTAAAACGTTGCTAACCTCAATCAAATCTTAAATTTATATTCTTATTCGATCACTAATACTACTACGTACACTAGTGGTGAAATCCGGAGTCGAACCACAGGGAATTATTAGGAAAAACAAAATCAGTTCTCAAAACTCTAGATCTAAGCCAACAACTTCAACGATAGATTGATCTAACTGAAACGATCTAAGAAAGTAAAAGAAAATATTAAGGCTTTAATCAACTGGAAAAGATGTCTTAGGAAATACACAATCCACCCTAGTTTCACCCTTAATCTTCCATAGTTATCGTCTTGATCACTTCTCTAGTATTATGGATCGTATGGCTACAAGCTCGCACGAATCCCTAAAAGAAAGTTTTATGTTTTCTACGGCATAATCTATCTTTGTTTGGTATAAATCATCTTCGGTCCTACCATTATATAAAGTTATTCTACTCCTAATGACCTTAGCATGACTTATCTTCACGTAGCATAGATTATCTCAAAGGCAAATCACAAATCACATGAAAACTATCTCATGAATCTCTACAATCAAGTACAACCATCAAGTAGGACTAAGAATACGTCAATGGAACTCTGTTCCTTCAACTCTATAATCATTAAAAACATATTCATGAGATTATACGTAGAGAAGTTCACAAAAATCCAACTAACAAAGATCAAAAGTTACACTAGGTTTTCATGGTATTCCTAAGAACAAGAAATCTAGCCACTCATCTCTTGGAAATCATGAATCGGTGTAGAAGATGAAGCCATTGATCCCCGTGAAAAGATCGCCGTCTTCAAAACCCTAACCTTCTCCTCCAAAAGTGCTCCAAAAGATCCCAATTTTCGGCTGGAATAACCCACTTATGTATTAGAAACCCTTCATCCCGGAATTAGGAGTTATAGTTGAACTTAAACTCTGATTTTCCTAAATTCCGGGCTGCTGTTGTCATCGGAGCAATCGATCGGACTCAAATCCGATCCATCGCTCAAGTCGGTCTGACTGGGTCATTAACTGCCACGTCATTAATTAATTTCTTCAATTTTTCTCTCCAACTTCCATACTTTTGACATTGATTCAAAAACTGGCGCCAATGTAGATCGAATCTCACAATGTCTTCAACATAAACGTTGTCGCTCTTGAAGTCTTCTTGTATCTCCCAGAATTTCAGAATATTTGGAATTGTGTCGAATATCTGGTGATTTATTTCCAAACAGTCGACGAAGCAGTCTTTTTGCAGAATTTAGTGATTTTTGGCCGAATTTCTGGTATTTCTTCTCAAATCCTACTTAAACCTGAAATCAAGCAATATGATATCAAATACACCTACTCTAGGCCTAACAAAGGTAATTTAAGGGGTTTAATTAGGAATAATTAGTGACTTATCACGGTTGAACGTGGGAGTGGTTGATCTTGGAAAACAAAGGCGACGGTCGACCATGTGATGTGCAAATGAGCAGACGGTAGATCGGCCGATCGACCGTGGATGATAGAATTTGGTTGAGGGGGCGACAGTCGATTGTTTCGTCTACCCTGAGAAGCCTTTTTGGGTGATAGAGCCTCACAGACGATGCAATGGTCGATAGTCTGCTAGGAATTTCAATTTTTCATGTTATAATGATTAATATTAAATGAAAATAAAGGAAAAATATAGGAAAATCAGGGAAAAAAAAAGAGAAAAATCCTAAAAGTTAAAGAAAATTCCAAAAAGCTAAGGAGAAATCATAAAACTGGGTTACCTCCCAGGAAGCGCGTAATTTTACGTCTTTCGCTAGATGAGCCTAAAAAGATCAGTTATAGCATAGGTCCGTCAGCTCGACGGACTCAATAACATCACTGTGAGCTATGTCCTCCACATAGGGTTTTAATCTATGACCATTAACAGTAAATATTTCATTTGTGTGCGGATGACGAATTTCTATAGTGCCATGTGGAAATACTCTATTTATAATAAAAGGGCCTGATCATCTAGAACATAATTTACCTTGGAAAAGATGCAATTTAGCATTGAAAAGCCAAATTTTCTGCCCGACATCAAAAGTCCTCCGTGAAATATGTTTATCATGGAAGGACTTTGTTTTATCTTTATAAATTTTGGAATTCAAATATGCCTCATTGTGAATTTCTTCAAGTTCACATAAACTAAGTTTCCTATATGTTGTGATGGCATTGGTATCAGTATTGAGCTTTTTAATGACCCACATAGCTCGATGTTCTAATTCTACGGGCAAATGACAAGGTTTACAAAAAACTAATCAATATGGGGACATAGAGGGAAGGGGAGTGAGTAAACACAACATTCAAAACTATATCCTTACTCTTATGCAAGTGGTTATCACTTTACATGATTTGAGTATAAAAAGAGGAATGCCCATGTGAGTAATTGAAACCTTCCTTCCACATCTAAATATCAAGACCTCTTAACCAAAAGAAGAATTCAGAAAAAGCACTGAAAAATTCATAATTCAGAAAACGAGTTGGAAATCAGATAAGCTCCTTTAAGATAACTTGTCAACGAACCAAACTATGCATATCAGAAGAAAATCCAGCTGCGAAAGATGTATCATACATGATGAAATGCTTCCTCTCAGCTTGTTTATTCCAAGTATTGAAGGGCATAATCAATGTAAAAATAAGTCAGTTGGATTATTAATTTTCATGGAACTAGATCTAGTATATCAGACTATCGATAATTTCCACAAATGAGAACCATCTTTAATTGTCAGTAACCATCTCCAATTCTTCACATAAACAACACCTTCTTTTCTCTTCCCAAGCACCTCCCCTTTTTCTCCCAATACCAACTAATTATGCACAAAGAATCACTAGACAAGAGATAAGTAGCAATTAAGATCAGAACCAATTTCCAAAAAATTTAATTTCCTCAACCCAGCCCTATATACCAATAAACAGAGCACTAGACAAGAGATAAGTAGCAAATAAGAACAGAGACAATTCAAAAATTCCAATCTCCTCAACCCATCCACCTCTTAACAATATGCAGCCAAAAACCCACGTCTAGAGCACCATAACAGAGTATCAACTCTAATCCAGAACATACATAAAGGTCTACAAATGCTTCAATAGAACAACAATAACAAGACACCAATTGCCTAAGAACTCCAACGTTATGAACAACAATAGATACCCACATTGAAAAACATCCCTAGAATGCAAAATAAAGTACCGCCATTTAATCCGAATAACCCCAAGAAGAAGGGTTTCCTCTATAAGGTCAAAGGTGCCAAATATTGGATGACTAGATGGTCTAAAAATCTCTATCTCACAGCCTATGCATAACTTCTATTACATCAACGACCAAGCCTCCAGTGTGTTAGCTCAGATATTGTTTTGATGATGTCAATATATATTTGATGATAAAACAATGATTTAATATTATTATCCTTTAATTTGGAAAGCATTAAAATCATATTTAATGAGTTTTTGTACTGACGGTCGATGCGACAGACGATGCATGGATCGACCATGGGGAATGGTGGTTGATGCGTGGATCGGCCGCGGAAGTTGTTCTTGGGAAAATAGGCTGACGGTCGATGTGACGGTCGATGGACCGATTGACCGTGGCCTATGTGACTTGGCTCAAAGGAGCGACGGTCGATCGGTGCATCGACCCTGGGAAGCGGTTTTCGCAACAGAGCCTGACGGACGATGTCACGGTCGATGGGACGGTCGACCGTGAGGCTTTACAGTCGATAGGTGGATCGACCGTGGCTCAAGGAAAGCCTGGCGGATAATGTCACGGACGATGCGACGGTCGACCGTGAGCCCAGAAAAGAGCCGTTAAAGAGCCGTTGCAGGAACAGAAACTAGCCGTTGGGAGGCTATTTGGAGGGCTTTGAAGCTCAGCTATAAAAGGGAAGTTGTAGCAAACTTGGCTGGGACTTAGAGGGAGCTAAGGGATTATTGTAATCATATTCTAGCAAGTTTCTATCTCTTATTAGTGAGCTTAACCTTTGTAAAACTACTTCAAGTGTGAATTAGACTTTGAGAGAAATATCTTAGAGAGATATTAGAGTGATTGTAAAGTTGCCAAGCACTCGTAAGCTTGGTGGATAGGTTGCCAAGCACCCGGAAGCTTGGTGGACAACTTGTAAGAGGTCTTGCAAGTAGTGGAACCTCAAGGAGGACCTTGAGTGAAGTGGACGTAGGTAAGGTTTGCTGAACCACTATAAATCTGATGCAATCTCTCTAACTCTCATCTCATATCCCTTGTTCAAATATAATATCTGCTCTTATCTTTAGGAAGCATATGATTTAATTAGACTCATCCTATTTAGATTTCCTTGATTGATTTTAACGTATAAAGCCTAAGATAAATCCCCCCTCTTAGAGCTTCAATTGGTATCAGAGCTAGGTCTCTATTTTTGTGGTGTAACAGCCCTTACAGGATCCTAAATCAAGATGGAAATCATAGAGGGACAATCTACCAATAGGCCATCTACTTTAATGGAATAAATTACACCTATTGGAAAACCAAAATGGAAATTTTCATTCAATTCATGGACTATGATGCATGGTTGATAATAGAATATGGAGATTCTATTCCTTTAAAAACCATTGAGGGAAAAGAAGTTCCAAAAGCTAAGAATGAATATATTCCTGCTGATTTTAGGAAACTCCAAGTAAATGCAAAGGCTAAAAACTTTCTATTTTGTGCCCTTAGCCTAGATGAATTCAATAGAATTTCTGCATATAAAACGACTAAGGAGATATGGGAAAAACTTGAAGTTATCTATGAGGGAACAAGCTGAGTTAAGGAGTCTAAGATTAGAATGCTTGTTAATGATTATGAGCTATTCTCTATGAAGGATGATGAGAATATAAATGAGATGTTTACTCGCTTTACCGATATTATAAATATTCTTGATTCTCTTGGTAAAAGCTATTCCAGTGATGGGATGGTAAGAAAGATCCTTAGGTGCCTACTGATGAATAAATTTTATATCTCGCAAGTATACGAATCGGTGCAATCAGTATAGTAGCAAGACGAGTATCGTACCCACAGAGATTTGTAGAGATTATTAGAGTAAAACGCTAAAGAACAGAAAAGAAAGAAAATAAGGAAGGGAAAATAAGAAATATGATGTCTCGAAAATAGATGACCTAATAACGAAATAAGAAAACGATAGAAATATGATGGATGGATACTAAGGTTCCGATTTCACCATAACATCCTCATTCTATGCATTGGATCAATAAAGATCTCAGTTTAATTCCAAGGGCTCGTTCTTCCGGTATGATGATCCGTTCGGCCGCGGTCTTCACCAAGTACCCTCAATTAACCCTAGCTAATGAACCCATAACTAAGTGTTAACCAAGAATCCATTAAGCTCTGATGAACAATTATGAACCAAGACTACTCTTAGCTTGAACCCGGCCTCGACATAAACTCATTCATTCATAGATCCTGCAAGATTAGGGAATGAACCCTCGCCCAATCTCACATACAACAATCTATAATACTTCTATTGGCCACATAAAGGTATTTAAGATCTCAGTTATAATAATGAATGAAACAAGGAAAATAAACTGATAAAATAATCATGATCCAATAACATAGAATGATTCAGTTAGGGCTATATCGCTACCTTAGAAAAGAAACTAGCCACTCATGTTCACCATGAGGGCAACAAAACTAATGAAGAAATAAAGAAAAAATAAGAAAAGAAAACCAAGCCTGGAACCCTTCTCCTCGCCTCCAAACGCTGCCAAAAAGTCCTCCTCAAACCCTAAAAAGAGTCATATTTATAGGCCCAAGTGTCTCCATCCACGGATTAGATCTAAACCGTTGATTTTCTTCACTGGGAAAGTCGGATCGATCGAACTTTAGGTGTTGGATCGATCCCTCGCATTAAAACTTCAACTTCTGACTTCGCCCGTGTCCGATCGATCGGACTAAGGGTGTCGGATCTATCGGTTTCATAAAAATCCTCCGTCTCTGGCTATTCCCGAGTCCGATCGATGGATGGATCGATCGAACTGTGTTCCTCTAGAAAGCAAACGTTCTATCAACCTTTAATTCCCAAGTCCGATCGATCGGACTATGGGTGTTGGATCGATCAGTTGCGCAAAAATCCGCTGTTTTTGGCTATTCCCGAGTCCGATCGATCGGACTTTAGGTGTCCGATCGATCGGACCCCTTAGGAGGGATGGAGGGATCGATCGGATCCTTTATGACTGAAAAATATATGTTCTGTCACGTTTTTGCGTAGTCCGATCGATCGGCGGATCAATCGGACTTCCAGCTTATTTTCTGTTCTGCCATTCAGACTGCGACATCGGTGCTAAAAGTGCCGTAACTTTCTCTAGGAAACTCGGAATCATGAACCGTAAAATTCTCCAAAATCTAGACTTCAAGAGCTTTCCAACCATATATGGAACATTATCTGGTTCTTCATGAGCAAGTACAGATTAATTTTTGAAGTTGATCCATATACTCTTTTCAGCTTCTTTTAGCCCCAATTTCCTACATTTTCCAAACAACCATGTGAAGCAACATATAGATGTAAAAATAGTAATAAAAATGTTGATTAAGGATAATAATCTAGCAATTGAGATGGTTATAAGGCTGTTCAGAGTGCACTTTCATGCACTCATCACACCCCCAAACCAGCTTATTGCTAGTCTCGAGCAATTCAAAGCGCATAGAATATAATTAAGCACACTAACGGTTCAAGGATGTAGACATGCATGATAAAAATTCTACCTTATCAAGTCGATAGTGTTTTATGCAGTACAGAGCATGGAAACTTCTTATACTCATACACATACTATCAACACATGAAATCAACTTCTACACATCAAACATGCTAATCACCATCCAGAAGAACACATGTGACGTGACAAATAAATGTTACGTGCAGAAGCAACTGCTACCCACCATTAGTCCAAACACACTACTATCTTCATGACCAATCATCCAACCCTCGCACTTTAAGTACAGCATGCTCTTTCCTTCTTCTTTTTTCTTTTCAACTATTAGACACTTTGCCTTTTTACGCGAGCACTCTCTGCTTCTTGAGGCGCAGAGACCCGGTTACTTAGCAAAACACTTAATAGTTTTTTTTTATAGCTATAAGTGGCTCTACCTTTTTACGCGAGCTTTCTGCTTCCTGAGGCAAGAACACCCGGTTACTCAGTAGATCACTTAATAGTTGTTTAGGCACAGCTTGATCAAGCTCCAGAACTTTTTCTCTTTTTTTTCTTTTTTTTTCTGCATGCAATACTCATCACTAGCTAATGCTGAAATCATGGTCTAGGTTGACAATAGCATGCTCATTCCTTTGGTAGGTATAATTATCACTGCACATAAAGTGTCCGTGTGTAAGTCACATGATATTCTACCTTCATGTTATCACGCATGCAATCCATGTATAGGCCAATCCATATGGAAGCAACATGTATAATACGTATAAGAATTTCAGCTCATGTACAATTTAACACTATTATACCCATAAGGTAGCATGCAATACTCAATGAATGTCTACACCCCCCAACCTGAAATCAACATTGTCCTCAATGTGTGCATTTATCCAATAAAAATATGTAGGAGGTGGCTATCCAAAAATTTCCAGAGAAAGAGGAGATATAGAAAATTTAAATAAGAAAGAGGCCACCTGATAGAGTAAGCGAACCTCTCCTCAAGGATCCTCAGGGTGGCTGAACTCCTAAAAGAAAAACACAAGAGAAAACATAAAACTGAAAACTAAAACTTAAACTTAAAAACAGGTTACCTTGGTGGGTTGCTTCCCACCCAGCGCTTTATTTAACGTCTAGGCAAGATGTACTGCAAAACCTTAAGATTCAGCCAGGTTCGTATGGCTGTAATGCTTCAAGCGGTGCGAAGACCTCCTTTGCTCTCTTATAACTGTGCAAGTCATCCTTCGCCATCGGCAAATCCAGTTCCAGTGTAGTCTTCACTTGCTCCTGCTTGAAATTAGAGAACACCAATGAATCTACAACATCTATTGAGAAGCAATCAAAAGAGTTTGAAGGATAGGACATAGACTCAAACAATTTAAATTCAACAGTTTCACCTAAAACTGTCATGCTAAGCTTACCATCCTTCACATTAATTATAGTTTCAGCTGTAGCCATGAATGGACGTCCCAGCAAAATAGGTAACTTTCTATCATTCAACGGTGCATCATCCATATCCAATATCACAAAATCAGCAGGGATAATTAACTTATCAACTTGTACTAAGATGTCTTCTACAATGCCTAATGGATATTTAATTGAACGATCTGCAAGTTGTGAAGACATAGTAGTAGGTTTTAATTCACCCACATCTAACTGACGGAAAACAGAGTAAGGCATCAAATTAACACTAGCTCCTAAATCAAGCATTGCCTCCCCTATTTTTGTATCACCAATAGTAATATTAATGTTAAAACTCCCTGGATCCTTAAGCTTGGGTGGAAGCTTCCTTTGTAGAACCGCGCTTGCCGTCTCTGAAACCATCACCTTTTCATGAGGTTCATACTTACGTTTAGAAGTACGTAGTTCCTTGAAGAACTTTGGAAAGGCTGGTATTTTCCTAATCACATCAAGCAATGGTAAGTTCACATTAACCTTAGATAGAATATCATAAATTTCAGAATATGACTTATCCATTTGGGCTTTCTTCAGGCGGCCTGGAAAAGGAATTGGTGGCACATATGGTGGAGGATTGCTGTGATGAACCTCTGGAACTGAATTTGCTCTCTTTTCATGATCAAAAGCTGATGTGGCCGGCGGTGGCCTCTTCGAGGGCTCTTCCATCTCGACTTCCTCAATTTTATCATCACTACACATATCAGTAACTTCAGCATTAATATTATTATCAATTATCTTACCTGCCCGAAGAACAGTAACTGCATTGGCTTGCTCAGGTTGGCTTGGAAATCTGCCTGGAACATGGGCTCTTACAGCATCAGCAAGTTGTCCCACTTGAACTTCCAACTTCCCAACAGATGCTTCCAACTTCCCAACAGATGCTACAACATTCTTTAGTACCGCATCATGTTGAGCAATGGCTGCATCTTGTCGAGCAATGGCTAAATCTTGTTTTTCCATCTTTGAATCTATTTTCTGCATAATAGCTAACATAGTCGCTTCCAAAGACGACTTAACAGGTGGGTTAGACTGATTAGCAGTCGGCATACTAGCATTAGCAGTATTTTTCCATGAAAAATTCGGATGCTCCCTCCAACCAGGATTGTAAGTATTTGCATAAGGGTCAAATCTAGGTCTCGGGTTATAAGCATTCATCAAATTAGCTTGTTCTTGCACATATTCAGGAAATTCACTACCAGAAGGACATGAATCAAACCTATGACCAACAACATTGCAAATTGAACAAACCTCAACCGGTTTTGCTTGTATGGACATCATAGCGTCTATCTTCTTGTTAAGGGCTGCAATCTGCCTTGCCGTGTCGTCGTTCTGGTTCAGCTCATAGATGCCTCTCGCCTTATTCCTCGTGTCCCTCTGCTGCGAGTTAGATCCTAGCATCTCATAGATTTCATATGCCTCCGGTGGTGTCCTTTTAAACATCGCTCCACCTGCAGCATTATCTGCCATAGTCTGACATGAAAGATTCAGTCCATCATAAAAATATTGCATCTGATTTTCTAAAGAATAATTATGATGTGGACATTGCATCAAAAGCATTTTAAATCTATCCCATGCTTCATGGAATGGTTCTCCATCAGCTTGCTGAAAATTTGGAATTTGTCTTCTCAAGTTAGTAGTCATGGCATGAGAATAAAATTTACTAACAAACTTGTTATAAATTGCATCCCAAGTAGTGAGTGATCCAGGAGGCAACGACATCAACCATCTCTTCTCTTTATCTTTAAGAGTATAGGGAAAACATCGCATCCTCAATTGATCTTCAGTAATGCCACCTAGAGGAAAAGTCTGAATAGTAGCATAATAATCTTTCACAAAAGTTAGTGCATCCTTAGAAGGTAAACCATGAAATTCAGGGAGCATTGAAAAATGTAGATTTTTAAGTTCATAATTCCTAGCCTCTGCTTGTAATGCGATGCACGAAGGTGAGGTAGAAATAGTAGGCCTCGCGTACTCCTCCAAAGGACGTACATTGTTATTAAGCGCCATCTCCTCTTGTTCCTCCTCTTGAACCCCTAGATCTGATGTGGACAGGCTGTCTTTGTTAGATCTTTTCTTCCAATCAATTTGATCTACTTTATCGTTCAAGGGCAACAACTTTTCTTTCCGTGATCGGCGACCTTGCATTCACTACAAATAAACTCTAATCAAATCCCCGGCAACGGCGCCAAAAACTTGATGAATAAATTTTATATATCGCAAGTATACGAATTGGTGCAATCAGTATAGTAGCAAAACGAGTATCGTACCCACAGAGATTTGTAGAGATTATTAGAGTCAAACGCTAAAGAACAGAAAAGAAAGAAAATAAGGAAGGGAAAATAAGAAATATGAAGTCTCGAAAATAGATGACCTAATAACGAAATAAGAAAACGATAGAAATATGATGGATGGATACTAAGGTTCCGATTTCACCATAACATCCTCATTCTATGCATTGAATCAATAAAGATCTCAGTTTAATTCCAAGGGCTCGTTCTTCCGGTATGATGATCCGTTCGGCCGCGGTCTTCACCAAGTACCCTCAATTAACCCTAGCTAATGAACCTATAACTAAGTGTTAACCAAGAATCCATTAAGCTTCGAAGAACAATTATGAACCAAGAATACTCTTAGCTTGAACCCGGCCTCGACATAAACTCATTCATTCATACATCCTGCAAGATTAGGGAATGAACCCTCGCCCAATCTCACATACAACAATCTATAATACTTCTATTGGCAAGATAAAGGTATTTAAGATCTCAGTTATAATAATGAATGAAACAAGGAAAATAAACTGATAAAATAATCATGATCCAATAACATAGAATGATTCAGTTAGGGCTACATCGGTACCTTAGAAAAGAAACTAGCCACTCATGTTCACCATGAGGGCAACAAAACTAATGAAGAAATAAGAAAAGAAAACCAAGCCTGGAACCCTTCTCCTCGCCTCCAAACGCTGCCAAAAAGTCCTCCTCAAACCCTAAAAAGAGTCATATTTATAGGCCCAAGTGTCTCCATCCACGGATTAGATCTAAACCGTTGATTTTTTTCACTGAGAAAGTCGGATCGATCGAACTTTAGGTGTTGGATCGATCCCTCGCATTAAAACTTCAACTTCTGACTTCGCCCGTGTCCGATCGATCGGACTAAGGGTGTCGGATCAATCGGTTTCATAAAAATCCTCTGTCTCTGGCTATTCCCGAGTCCGATCGATGGATGGATCGATCGAATTGTGTTCCTCTAGAAAGCATACGTTCTATCAACCTTTAATTCCCAAGTCCGATCGATCGGACTATGGGTGTTGGATCGATCGGTTGCGCAAAAATCCGCTGTTTTTGGCTATTCCCGAGTCCGATCGATCGGACTTTAGGTGTCCGATCGATCGGACCCCTTAGGAGGGATGGAGGGATCGATCGGATCCCTTATGACTGAAAAATATATGTTCTGTCACGTTTTTGCGTAGTCCGATCGATCGGCGGATCAATCGGACTTCCAACTTATTTTCTGTTCTGCCATTCAGACTGCGACATCGGTGCTAAAAGTGCCGTAACTTTCTCTAGGAAACTCGGAATCATGAACCGTAAAATTCTCCAAAATCTAGACTTCAAGAGCTTTCCAACCATATATGGTACATCATCTGGTTCTTCATGAACAGGTATAGATTAATTTTTGAAGTTAATCCATATACTCTTTTCAGCTTCTTTTAGCCCCAATTTCCTGCATTTTCCAAACAACCATGTGAATCAACATATAGATGTAAAAATAGTAATAAAGATGTTGATTAAGGATAATAATCTAGCAATTGAGATGGTTATAAGGCTGTTCAGAGTGCACTTTCATGCACTCATCTTCTACCTAAGACATGGGATCCCAAGGTGACAGCAATTGAAGAAGCTAAAGATTTAACTAAGTTGTCCCTTGATGAGTTAATGGGTTCTCTCATGACATATGAGATGAACATGGAGAGGAGCAATGATAGAGAAAGAAAGAAAAAGAAAACCATTGCTTTCAAGTCAACATACAAGGATTCATCCGACTCAAGCGATGAAGATGATGATGAAGAGATGCAAAAGATCACAAGAAGAATCCAACGAATCATCAAGAATCAAGGAAAGAAAAATCCCAAAGGTGAAAAAGGAAACTCCTCTTCCGACTTAAATAAAATTACTTGTTATGAGTGTAGAAAGCCCGGACATTACATGTCGGATTGTCCAAAGCTCAAGAAATTTTCAAAGAAGAAGAAGAAGGTCAAAGAAGAAAGTGACTTGAGCTCCACCTTCGAAGAAGAAGAAGAAGAAGAAACTGCAAATCTTTGTTTAACTGCCTTCGGAGTAAAAGAAAATAAAATTGACAAATGGAGGCGCAAGGTATTTAAAGGAGGATAACAATTTGGTTTAAAGGTAATGGAGGTATGTCTTAATTTTCGATATATGTCTCCTCCATTACATCTTCTTACTCCATTTTTCATTTAAAGTAATTTCATGTTTAAAAATGGTTTAAGAAAGTTTTTTGTGTGAAGAATTGATTACTTTTTTTTCATTTAAAGTAATTTCATGTTTAAAAATGGTTTAAGAAAGTTTTTTGTGTGAAGAATTGATTACTTTTTTACAAATGACCGTTTTAATTGTAAATCTTCATTTGGTATATTATTTTGAGATGATTTTAAAACTTTCTATTGGTTCTCTTAATAAATGTTTTTTTTTTGCTGTTTTAACTTGATTCTTCTCCCCCCTCTAACCAAATCTTTTTGACGATGTCAAAGAGGGAGAAATATTGTGATATTAGTTTTTGAAAGCTCTTAAAACCTTATATTCTACATACTTGAAACCTTTTGATGTTTAAAGGATTTACTGGAGATTTCATGAGAATATAATTCATGCTCAAATATCATGTCTCATTTTTCTATACAAAGAGGTACATATGTCATATTTTGCACTTTCATATCTTTTGACCTATATCAAGCCTGATATATCTATTTAGTGATATATGACTTGCATGCATCAATGAAATTCATTTTAGAACATATTCTATGAGTTAAATGGATGCATAAATTAATAGGGAGCTTTCAAGGTTTTATCATCACAATTTAAAAGGTTGCCATCATAAAAAGGAGGGAGATTGTTAGCCCAGATATTGTTATGATGATGTCAATATATGTTTGATGATAAAACAATGATTTAATATTATTATCCTTTAATTTGGAAAGCATTAAAATCATATTTAATGAGTTTTTGTACTAACGGTCGATGCGACGGACGATGCATGGATCGATCGTGGGGAATGGCGGTTGATGCGTGGATCGACCGCGGAAGTTGTTCTTGGGAAAATAGGCTAACGGTCGATGGACCGATCGACCGTGGCCTATGTGACTTGGCTCAAAGGAGCGACGGTCGATCAGTGCATCGACCCTGGGAAGCGGTTTTCGCAACAGAGTCTGACGGACGATGTCACGGTTGATGGGACGGTCGACCGTGAGGCTTTACGGTCGATAGGTGGATCGACTGTGGCTCAAGGTAAGCCTGGCGGACGATGTCACAGACGATGCGACGGTCGACCGTGAGCCCAGAAAAGAGCCGTTAAAGAGCCGTTGCAGGAACAGAAACTAGCCGTTGGGAGGCTGTTTGGAGGGCTTTGAAGCTCAGCTATAAAAGGAAAGTTGTAGCAAACTTGGCTGGGACTTAGAGGGAGCAAAGGGATTATTGTAATCATATTCTAACAAGTTTCTATCTCTTATTAGTGAGCTAAACCTTTGTAAAACTACTTCAAGTGTGAAGTAGACTCTGAGAGAAATATCTTAGAGAGATATTAGAGTGATTGTAAGATTGCCAAGCACCCGTAAGCTTAGTGGATAGGTTGCCAAGCACCCGGAAGCTTGGTGGACAACTTGTAAGAGGTCTTGCAAGTAGTGGAACCTCAAGGAGGACCTTGAGTGAAGTGGACGTAGGCAAGGTTTGCCGAACCACTATAAATCTGGTGCAATCTCTCTAACTCTCATCTCATATCCCTTGTTCAAATATAATATCTGCTCTTATCTTTAGCAAGCATATAATTTAATTAGACTCCTCCTATTTAGATTTCCTTGATTGATTTTAACGTATAAAGCCTAAGATAACCCCCCCCCCCCCCCCCCCTAGAGCTTCACAGTGAACATCAATTAAACTATCTAAATCTATTAACACTAATAACATGACACACACTACTGAACACAAAACAAACATCAAGATTCTTCTAGATGAACCTTTCAAGAGTCCATTCAGAACTAAAATCATCAAAGCCAAGCACATTTGATCTTCAAAGCAAAAATGTTACTGACAGCTTGTATATAAGAAGCAAACTACATGGTATCTTCAAAACTTCCTGGAAATTAGCTTGTACATAAGAAGCAAAATGTTACTGGCAACTTAAGCAAGCATATGGCAAAGTGCCCTTCAGTCTTGATCCATATCATAAATCCACAGAACAACCAAAATGTTACTGACAGTAAGTAAGAATAAATCCACAGAACAAGGAAAATAAATCCACACAAAGTGAATAAGTAGTAAATAAATTCACAGAACAAGGAAAATAAATCCACACAGTGAATAAGTAGTAGATAAATTCACAGAACAAGAAAGATACAAAGAAAATAAATCCACATATCCAAGCACATACAACCCCTCGTTACATGGAGAGGGCTCAAGTAAATAAAGAAGAGAAAAGGAAAGAGAAATAGTGATGAGACATAGATCCAAGCACATACAACCTCTCGTTGCATGGAGAGGGCTCAAGTAAAGAAAAAAATCCATAGATCTAAGCACATAAACCCAAAAAAATGAAACAAATCCATAGATCCAAGCTTTCAGTAGTGAAGAACCTTAGCAGATCTGGGCGATAGATCACCGGTAGTGGACGTGGAAATGACACGCCGGAGAGAGCCGCCAACGGAGAGGAGATGGTGAGGAGAAACCCCGAAGAGAGTTGACGGAGAGGAGATGGTAAGAAACCCAGAAATCGCCGCCAACGGAGAGGAGACGGTGAGGAGAACACCGTAGAGAGCCTCCGGAGAGGAGATGGCCTACTCACTGGAGAGAGACAATGGAGAGATGGTGAGGAGAAGGAAACCCCGAAGAGAGCCGACGGAGAGGAGATGAGGGTGGTGAGCTCTAAACCCTAGCCCGATGTTTTCTAAAGTCTCGAGATTGGTATCGCAAGTGAGGGGACTGGTTCGGCATTAACTAAATCATCTCCCACTCCACTCAGCCGACTCTAGTCCTTTTTTGGACAGAGTGAAATGACTGAGTGGGAACCTTCAGTCCACCCACTCCCTTCACTTATCTAACCAAACAGCTTCAAATGAAAAAAATACTGCTAGTCCAGCCACTCCACCCCAACTTTTGACAACCAAACAGCCCCTTCCTAAAACAAGATTTCTCTAGGACACGCACGCTTTATCGAGTCTCCAGGTCCCACATATATTCAGCATTATTTGCAGCCATGGACCTCGTCTGTAGTGAATGCAGACTTCACACAAAAGCACGATCTCTAATACACAGGATTTCTTCAGGAACACGTATCGTCTCGTAGATGTAACTAAACTCAGTTGTGCAGCAAACTCAAGGAGTGTCAATATCATTTTATTCTCAAACATAAAAGAGGCCAAGTAGATACCCATATGTACGGGGATATGATGGATACAAACACCTGATCGCCTTAAAGTGAAATAAACAACTAATGGTTTGCATTAGGAGCATAAATGGATTCAGATGGGCATACAAAACAATATACAAAAGGATCATTTCCGAGAATATATTAAAAGTATGCTATCAATGACAGATGAAACCCGTAGTATTTGGTGACCAGCAGCATCACGTATTATTGTAGGTTGAAACAAACTTGTCAACAGTCAATCAACAGAAGTGCAGCTTCTGGTAACAAAACCTGAAAACATGGTTCCTTGGAACAATTAACAGTGAAGGCATTGGCAACAATGCCTGAACGATCAGGGCCATACGAAATCAAGCTCTTAGATGAAATTTCGTAAGTCCAATGACTTCGGATCAACCATCTCCTCATCCTTGAATTCCTCCCTGATTGAGATGAATCATAAAAACCATTAGCAAGTTCCATAAATAATAACTTCCTACAGTAAGAATGGCAGGTGTTTTTTCTTCTTTCAAAAAATGCGACTGCAATAGGGCTTTTCAGGCTACTATAAGATGGTGGTATTGAAGAAATAGGGATGCTCTAAAAACACATTAATAAATTTGTGCAGACAAAGAAATCGGAGAATCTAAGAAACCGTTGAATGCACAAACAGCTAATGAGATGACTGTGCTTCCTACTCCGGCAATGCCCATCTTTCCAATTAACTACAAGAAAATTTGTGTTTGAATTTGCTGAAGCAAATTTTAGATCCACATACCTCTTAAGCTGAGCCTCCATCGCCTCCACTGCGTCATTCTTTATCTCCTGCAGCTCCTCCTTAGCAATTTTAAATTCCAACTGTTCCTCGTACTTGGGAAGATCTTCCTTATGAATGCCAACCCTGATTCAAACATCCACAAAACAAGAGTAATAACAAGCAAACTCCTGTCTATTTAACGAGTGGAAGAGAAGGTCAAGTGCATTAAAAAGAATGATAAAATCCACTCATAGCAACGGTATTGCAAGTTAGATAAACATCAGATGAAATGAGTAGATGCTATCTTCATGGCAATTTGTGTTAAGGTACACGAAAACAAATAAATACACCATATAGGCTCTTATTTCACATATGACCTGATTTGGGGGTGTGCTTAAACAAATAATGCGACAAAAAATACGATTCACGAGACCTAATAGGTGAAATTTTAGGAGGAAATCAATATCCTCGATGTATATATGGAAGCAGCTTTAAAGCAGTTTGTAGTCCTAATTGTGCATGATATATGGTTAATGTGTATATGCAAGTACTTGTGTTCTTAAGTGGTGCCTATACATGAATTTACATTTAATTAGGATAACAAAACCATGAATAGGCATCTGTTATGACAACATTACTGTAACAAGATAGTTGCAGTCATGCTAGGCAGATCAGAAAAGCACAAGTTTCTAATTTTTCAAAGGATACTTACTTCTTGTTTATCTTGTCAAACTCGGCTAAAAGAAGAGCCATGTTCTTCTTGTCAGACCTTAAAAGTGGCTTCTTTATCTCTTTCTCCACCTTATCTAAAGCTTCCATCATCATAAGCTCAATACCAACTTCATCAGTGACGCCACACCTTCACAATTAGTGACAACAAAACATATCAGTTCTCACTAACAAAGAGAGACTGATAACCAAATCTAATCCAACATTTACAAGAGTAGTTTTTAGTGCAGGGACACTGGAGCTTAGGGAAAAAAGAAACAGAAAGCTGACAGATATTGCATAAAAAAATCGCTTCTACAATAAAAGTGCATAGAAATTTTTTTTTATAAGAATAGGTTTTATAAAGGAATCTTATGCCTCTGCATTGCAGGGAGTTAAAGAAAAATAGATCAATGAAGCACATTTCCTATGCCAATGGCTTTGAAATCAGAATATCCAGCTACCTAGAACTTTGTTTGCTCTGCTGCCACACTAACTACAGATTACTAAGGGTGCATCTGGATAAGCTTTCTCTACAAAGGATGCTTCAGTATGATAGCTGTTAAAAGGATCTTTACTCTTTCGCTCTTCAAAATTTCTGAATATCTAGCCTCGAACTAGTTAGTTTTTACCTTCCAAAACAATCCACCAAGATGTTATTCAATAAGTAGGTGTCTAAATAAAAGCATGGTAGATCCCAACATAAAAGACTAGAAGAGAGTATGTACCAGGGAGAAAGACATGTCAAAACCGGCTAGTTACAACTAACAGTAATATTCAAAGGAACTAAGATATAAACACTGGAGAAGCATATAGCCCCACATACTTCTCCCGAATCTCTTTCAATGTCAACAAATATGTCCGGGCATCAGGAATGTCTTGTGTTCTCTGCTGGATGGTGTATTTTATACATTGAGATTCAGTAAATAGATCAGCTCTGCATGATAACCAGGAGATAACAGCACATATTAGTCCCAAAAGGCATCAATTTGCACAGTGGATGTATCATTCAGAAAAGTTAGCAAGCTTAGAGAGTGATGATGCCATTACAAAAAAGAATGTGTTACTTATAAGGTGCTGGAGAAACACTCGGATTGTCTAGTAGAATTAATTAGACATCCAGACACTATATAACAAGAAAGATCCGTTTAAAAAATGAGAAGATTTAATGTCATACTTTTGCCTCATTGTATCCTTGACCTTTACATATTGCTTCACTGCAACAGGATCATCAGGATCAATTATGATCCTCTCTATCTTAAGGACCCCAAGAGCTTTTTCAAATTTATTCTTCACATCGGAAAAAATGCTCTTCAAGATCTCTGCCGATAAATAGCGATTGAAACTGTTAGGAAAGAGTGTAAAGTATTTGCAAACAATAACCTGCATCAATGAACATAAATACCAAAATGAATCATGGTTAAGTAGTCATAGACAACATATTCAAACAAAAGTGCAGTTGGGCATTGAAATTATCTTAACAGTAAACAGGAAGATTTGAACATAGGAAGAAAATTATTTGGTTAAGACCATGGAGAGTAAGGCAAAAAGATATATAAAGGTCAATGCAATAGCAATTTGCAGATGCAAAATGATGGAACTATCATATGCTCCTTATGTAGCTATTCAATACAATGCATACAAATCAAACCTGCTGCAGTCTTATTCTCCGAATATTGAAGTGAGGTTTTTTTTATTAATGACAATAATTACTTTCCGACATTTAACTTGCAAAGAAAACAGCTGGACCACATAAAAGCAAAAGTACTAAAAAAATGTTTACCATCTCCTTTGAGGGGAGGAAGATTAGGTGGAGCAGCTTCTTTTGCATATGATCGGACTGCCATAGCATGTTCATGACACAGAACACTCTGTGCACCAAACAGCTGCAAAATAACACAGACACCATGAAAAGCTAAACTATAGCAGTAATGACAAGCATAACATACCTATAGGTTCTGGTCACAGATATACATACATTTACAAATAATCAAGATTAACCATAGTCAAATTGGATTGGCATCAAAAACCTAGTATAGACATAATGCAAATAATGGGCACAGAATCATGTTGTATCTCAATATCCTTTCTCCCCAAATCATCTCACACCCTCTAGTTAATAACAGTGTAGTTCACCAACACCCACATAGCGACTTAGCAGAAGAGTTACACACCAACTAATCCTATAAAACCTCAAAGGCGTCAGCATTTTCTACAAAAAACCAAAATTAATCCAACGCTCTTGGTCGTTATGATCGTAACCACTTTGGAGACTAACCAAACTAATTTTCTCACGAATCCGTCTCGTTTTCCAGCCATTTGCACTCCTCTTACCTGATTGACCCCATTACTCACGGTAACCTGCCTCACGCATTGTGACACCGTGAGGCGGACGCAGTGCATTGCAGTGCCCCACTGACAAACGGGAAAATAAACCCTAATTCGCAATGGAAAGCCAAGCTCTAAAACCAGACAAACGAGATTCCCACAACAACAAAAGCAACACCAAAAACCAAATCTCGATTCCATCAGTAATAAAATCCAAAGAGATTTCCCATCATATACCCAAAGATCTACTCAATCAACCCAAATCAGGCATTTTAGAAGGAAACTTGGAATGTTTTGCGTGAGGGATCGAGAGAAGAGAATACCTGTCTGGATCGCAAAAGCAAGCGAGAGGTCTTCATCGCCATGATCGGAGGAGCTCTTCTCGTCGTCGTCCTCTTGGATTGCTCGCAGCTATGACATGTCACATCCCGACCCAGAAAGAACACAGATCAGCAGTTGTTCCAACAAAAATCAACAATCGCAGCAATCCGACCAAGCTATCAACATCTCCTCGGCTGCCGGCCGACCAAAGAGGAACAGAGAGATAAATCCAAAAGAAGGGAAGGAAACACACCGACCCAAGAGGGGAAGCAAAAACCTTTACAGAAATCCATCACTACGCAAGATCTACGCAAGAACAGCAAGGAGAGGACAAGAACACCAGCGCATCTACGAACAACAGAGAAGAAGGAAACAACCAATCAAAAACTAGAGAAGGGGAAGAAATCTCAACAGAAAATCCACCACTAACCCATGGATCCAACAATGGCAACAAAGAGAGGAAGCTGGCATCTATAACATCAGTGAAAACCCAAAGATCTAAGCCACGACAGCAAGGGAGAAGAAGATAGCATCCACAGCTTATCGACGGAACAGCCAAGAGAGGAAGAAAAGAGCCCATCGGAGGCCAAGAAATCAACAAAGCATCCAAGAAATCTAAGTTCTCATGCATTCAACCCGTTTCTATTAGCCTAATCACAGATTAGAGTAGGTTCCGTACCTCTGGATCGTGCGAGAGCTCCTCCTACTCCGGTCGTCGACGCCGTCGCCGTCGATTACCTCTGCTCGCGAGCGCGGCCACCACGCTCTCCGGCGTCGCCGTCGCCCAGCCGCAGTCGTCGTCTCCAAGCTCGCCGCCGATCGATGGGAGAAGCCCAGCCACCGTCGCCGCTCTCTCCTCTCTCCTCTGGTCGCGATCCGCCCTCTCCTCTACTCGCGAACGGTGCCCCAACGAAGGAAAGAAGGGTTTTATAGGGCCGGTTTGATCGTGAATATTGGCCGTTTGATCAATGTTGCAGGCTTATCTGCTTCCCTGCGTATGCGTATGCGTATGCGAATGTTCATGTCATGTGTCTGGTTGTGCATTAGCTGCAGTTAGGACGTAAGTGATCTCTGGTATCGCCGTTTGAGGCTTTGAGGCTCGGATTTAGTCTTATGACCGGAGCTGGGTAGCTTGGTCTAGGTTGAAATGGTTGTGTTCAGTCGATTTTGATGATAGGCCTACATGACTTGAACACTTGTTGATCGATGATTTAGAGGTGGTGTCGGTTCATGAATAAATTTTATATCTCGCAAGTATACGAATCGGTGTGATCAGTATAGCAGTAAGACGAGTATCGTGGGATTATTAGAGTAAAACGCTAAAGAACATAGAAGAAAGAAAATGGCCAAAAAGCACTTTGGTACCCTGTAGTTTCCGAGATTTGCAGTTTAGTACTTTGTCGTTTAAAAATTTCCAAAAAATGCCAGATGTTTCAAAACTGTTCAGTTTAGATCCAAGGGGCCAACGGCGTCACATGAACTAATGGTAAACAAGTCACGTGAACCGCATGTGATCTGCAGTAATAGATATGGATCGTCCATTTAAATGGACGGTGGCTCGTCTTCCTCCTCGCCGTCGTCGTCCATGCAGCAACTCCGCCTATCTACCATTCACCCTATTTAGCCGTCCACCTCTCCCTTCTCTCTCCCCTCACTTCCACCATCGCCCTCCATTCTTCCTCTCCTCCGTTCCGTGTGCCCGCAGCCGTCACAGCTAGGGGTGGCAATTCGGGTTCACGAGTCGGGTTCGGGTCAGGACCCATCCTAACCCATTTAATAAAAGTCAAACCCGAACCCGACCCGTTTATTAAACGGGTCAGGTTTATCAAACCCGAACCCAACCTGTTTATAAACGGGTCAACCCGACCCAACCCGCTTAATCCGTTTATTAAACAGGTCGGGTCGGGTCAGAACGGGTCTACCTGTTTATCAGCAATCAAACATGTCAAATTACTAGATCAAAATCACAACTAAATCAAACTACAACTAAATCAAACTACAACTAGATCAAACTGCAACTAGATCAAATTACAACTAGATCAAAATACATCCTCAATAATTACAACCATAGAGAAACAATCATATCAAATTACAACCATAGACAAACAACCATATTAAATTACAACCATTGACGAGCAACCATATCAAATTACAACCATTGACGAGCAACCATATCAAAATAAATCCTCAGTAACTTCAACACATAGATAAGTAACTTTAACACATAAAGATAAGTAGCCACATTTGCTTATAATTGTTTCATATGATCAAAATATAAATGCTAAATAGTGGTGGAGCATTGTCCCGATTCTTCGCCATCATTGCCGAATTTTGAAGTCATCACATCCTCAGTAAGATCATCCAAAGGAGTCGAATTGTCTGCATATGTTTGACAAAATTGTTTCAATATTTTTCCATATGTTTGACAAAATATGAAAGCCAGAAACTATTCTTTCTCTCATTCATTCAAGGAAAACAACAGAGCTTCTGTACAGAAACATTTGTCACCAACCAACATCAGCTTTAGCTTCAAGGAATTTAGATGCAACAAGGAAATAGAATACACAACAGAGCTTCTGTACAGAAACTTGCAACAGCAGATGAGCTATCAAAGGAAATCGAAATGACAGAAGCAAATCGAAAACACAAAGTGAAGCAAATCGAATAGCAGATAAACTTGCAGCAGAAGCAAATCGAAATGACAAAAAGAGTGATGCATGTGGTCTATCAAAGGAAAGATACAAAAAAAATTAGCACGAAAACACAAAGTGAATCTAGAAAAAAAAAATCCACGGAAGAGTTGTAGCATACTAGCATTGAACCCTATTGAAAAAAAAAGAGAAAGATCACAGAAATAGTGCTGAGAAAATGACAGAAAGATTGAGGTGCTGAGGAAAAAAAAAGAGAAAGATCACAGAAATAAATCTGTTCATACGAATACTACTGAGAAAGAATGACAGAAAGATATAAAGAAGATCACATAGAATAAGAAAGACAATATTTAGCTCTAAAATCCGTTGGAAAATGACAGAAAGAGTGATTGTGTCTATATAGATTTGGATCAAGATCAAGAAAGATACAAACCTTAGAAATCTTGAAGCCGTTGAAGTGTTGAACCGATCTGAGGAATCAACCTCCTCTTCTCTGTCTATCGGATGGAGGTTGGGAAGGGAGATGCCAGTGGACTTCGGAGAAGGGCTAGGATAGGAGATCGGTGGGGGAGATAGGGGAGATCACTGGGGGAGATCGCCGGGGGAGATCGCCAAGGGAGATTTGCGATCGCGAGGGGAGGTAGGGGAAGATCACCAAGGGAGCCGCCGCCAGGGGTAGGAGAAATGGAGGAGAGCTGGGTCTGGGTCTGGGTTAGGGTTAGTGGGTCATAGGTCGCCAGGGAAGATCGCGACAGGAGGAGTTCGCCAGGGGAGATCGCGACAGGAGGAGTTCGCCAGGGGAGATCACGACAGGAGGAGTTCGCCAGGGGAGATCACGACAGGAGGAGTTCGCCAGGGGAGATAGGGGGATATCACGAGGGGAGATAGGGGGAGATCACTGGGGGAGATCGCCGGGGGAGATCGCCAAGGGAGATTTGAGATCGCGAGGGGAGGTAGGGGAAGATCGCCAGGGGAGCCGCCGCCAGGGGTAGGAGAAGTGGAGGGAGTTGGGTCTGGGTTAGGGTTAGCTAGGTAAGTGGGTAGTGGGTACTGTGGGAACTGGAAAGTGGGTAGGTGATGAGTGCATGAAAGTGCACTCTAAATAGCCTTATAACCATCTCAATTGCTAGATTATTATCCTTAATCAACATCTTTATTACTATTTTTACATCTATATGTTGCTTCACATGGTTGTTTGGAAAATGCAGGAAATTGGAGCTAAAAGAAGCTGAAAAGAGTATATGGATCAACTTCAAAAATTAATCTGTACCTGCTCATGAAGAACTATATGATGTGCCATATATGGTTGGAAAGCTCTTGAAGTCTAGATTCTGGAGAATTTTACAGTTCGTGATTCCGAGTTTCCTAGAGGAAGTTACGGCAATTTTAGTACCGATGGCGCAGTCTGAATGGCAGAAAAGAAAATAAGCTGGAAGTCCGAGCGATCCGCCGATCGATCGGACCACGCAGAATCGTAACAGAACATGTATTTTTTGGCTGAACATGGTCCGATCGATCCATCCATCCATCTTAAGGGGTCCGATCGATCCGGCACCTATAGTTGGATCGATCGGACTCAAAAATAGACAGAGAAGGTGGATTTTTACGCATCCAATCGATCCAGCGCCCATAGTTCGATCGATCGTACTCGGGCGTAAATAGAAGTTGAAGATTTTAATGAGACTGATCGATCCAACATCCCGAGGAGGATCGATCGGACGTTCCAGTGAATTAAATCAACGGTTTAGATCAAATCCGTTGATGGAGAGACTTTGGCGCTATAAATAGGACTCTTTTTAGGGTTTGAAAGGGACTTCTTGGACGTTTTTGGAGGCTCTTTCTGGACGTTTCCTAAGGGAAGAAGATGAAGGAATCTCCATCCATGGCCGAGTAATCCGCGGGCATGGCGGACGGATGATCTAGCGAGGATTAGGGCTTCTTCTCCAACAATGGTTCATAGTTTTTAATCTTCATTGTTAAACTCTTTTCTATGTATTGGATCTTTAAATATTATTTTCAGATTATAGGTTTCTATGTGGATGATTAATATTATGAATCCAGTCATGCTTCTTTCATGATCTTATAATCCCATAGTTATGTCTTTTGATTCTCCTTTGATTCTCCTACCGAGTTTTGCGAGACCTTTGCTATGCATTGGCCGTAGTGACAGCTGGTATTGTGTATTCTTAGGGATCTGGTGAGACAAGGTTGGGGCTCTATTCCGTGAGATCTTTGCTATGTATTGCCGATTGTGAGAGTTGGTATTGTGTATTCTTAGGGATCCGGTTAGAGTTAGGGCTTTATCCCGATGAACTTTTGCTGCGCGTTCCCTGTAGTGACAGCCGGTTGCGTGTATTCTTAGGTTTGGTTGGATGAAGTTAGAACTATAAAAAAGAAGAACCAATCATAGGAAGAGACATTTATATTTTATCAGATTCATAATTTTATATCTTCCGGTTAAGGTGATTGGGATGTGAATCCCTTAACTGAGTTTCATATGAACCATTGAGAAGAGAAGAACCTAAATCCGAGTGAAGTAATTCCTGAAGCCTAGCCGTATCAAAAGCCTGATATCTTTATTTAATCCTACATTATCATTTATCCTTTGATCTAATTTAGTTTAGTTAGCTTTCTTGATTGTCTTCAATATATTATTATCTGTATTTCTGGATCTTTCCTGCTTGTCTCTCTGTGGGATTCGACCTCTCTTATGCTGTATTGCACCGCGACCGCTGTGCGTGACACATTTGAGCGACATCAGTAGGTGGGTAAGGGTAGTAGGTACGGGTTAACGGGTTGACCCGCGGGTTACGTGGGTCAACCCGACCCGACCCGTTTATAAACGGGTCATAAACGGGTCGACCCGTTTATGACCCGAACCTGTTTATACTAAACCCAAACCCGTTTATCTCGGGTCGGGTCGGGTCTAGTATAAGCGGGTTCGGGTCATAAACGGGTCGACCTGTTTATGACCCGAACCCGTTTATACTAAACCCAAACCCGTTTATCTCGGGTCGGGTCGGGTTCATGGGTCATGACCCGGATTGCCACCCCTAGTCACAGCTCGCCGTCGCTTTCTACCTGAGCACCACTCCACCGCCAGTCTCCTCCCTCTTCTCTGCCTCTCCTCTCTTCCTCGCGTCCACCTCTTCCTCGCCGGCATCCCCCATTTGTGACTCGGTGCCACCCGTGAACTCGCCAAGCCACCGCACCGCCCCTTCGCCCACGAGCTGCCCACGCTCGCTCATCCCACCACCACCACTGCATCGTCGTTGCCCCCGAGTCCTCCCCACCGCCGACCGGCTGCATCCTCCATTCCGTGCCTCCATTGGCAGGCCTGCGCCCTCGCACTGCGTCCTCCTTCCTCTGTTTTTTTTCTTTTCCGTTCGTTATGTTTCTTTTATTTGGATCTGGACGGCGCTCCGGCATGGAGTGGATCTCGACGATGAGAGCCTCCTCCCGGCTCCCGCAACCACTGGCACCGCCCACGACCTCGCCTCCCTCGTCCCCGACTACCCCATCACCTTCCTTCTTTTCTCTCTCCTCTTTCCTTCCTCCTTCCTCTGATTTTTCCTTCTTCATTCCTTCCTTTTTTTGTTTGGATCTGAACGGCGCTCCGGCTTGCATGGAGTGGATCTCGACGATGAGAGCCTCCTCCCGTCCTCCTCTCCGCCTGGCATGCCATCGACCTGTTCGCGGGCTTAGTACCTCCCGCCCTCCTCTCCGCCTGGCATGCCATCGACTTGTTCGATGCCGAGCTCATCTACCACCGTCGCATTCTCGCCCACCCATGTCGTACCTTAAATTCCTCCACGGCCGCCGCCTTCTACGTCCCCTTCTTCTCCGACGTCACCATCGGCGAGCTCGGTGAGCTCGTGCCCCATCACCCGGGACTTCTGTCGATCCAGCTTCCTCCCAACAGCGACCTCGGAGTGGACGCGATGGTGAGCGTCATAGGGCACGAGCTCGCCGAGCGTCATGGGGCACTTACACCGGGCAGCTCGTCGTCGACGGACGCGACGGCGCCGCCTACAACCTCCACGGCGTCGGCGGATGCTCTCTCTCTCTCTCCCGTATCTCTCTTTCTCACTTCCCACGACAATCGAAAATGAAAACCAGTCAAAATTGACAAAAACAGTCAAAATTAAGCACAGTGATTGGTTTGCCGTTAAAATGTAGTAACGACGTTTGATGATGGGTTTATCTACACTACTATGTAACTTGAAGCATTTTTTGATAATTTTGAAACTACGTGGTACTAAACTGCAAAACTCAGAAACTACAGGGTATCAAACTGCTTTTTGGCCAAAGAAAATAAGGAAGGAAAAATAAGAAATATGAAGTATCGAAAATAGAAGATATAATAATGAAATAAGAAAACGATGGAAATATGATGGATGAATACTAAGGTTCCGATTTCACCATAACATCCTCATTCTATGCATTGAATCAACAAAATCGCAGTTTAATTCCAAGGGCTCGTTTTTCCGGTATGATAATCTGTTCGGTCGCGGTCTTCACCAAGTACCCTCAATTAACCCTAGCTAATAAACCGATAGCTAAGTGTCAATCAAGAATCCATTAAGCTCTGAAGAACAATTATGAACCAAGAATTGTCTTAGCTTGAACCCGGTTTCGACTAAATCTCATTCATTCATAGATCGTGCAAGATTAAGAAATGAACCCTCACTCAATTTCACATAAAACAATTTATAATACTTCTATTGACCAGATAAAGGTATTTAAGATCTCAGTTATAATAATGAATGAAACAAGGAAAATAAACTGATTAACTAATCATGATCCAATAACATAGAATGATTCAGTTAGGGCTACATCAGTTCCTTAGCAAAGGGATTAGCACTCATGTTCATAAAAACAACCAAGATATTCGTAAGAAAGATAAAAAAAGAAAAACCCTAGATCTTTGTGCGGTCTTCTCCCCTCTTTCCGGCCTTCAAAACGCCTCTAATAGTACTGGTCGACCCCCCAACTATGTCTTGGACGACTTCCTTAAATATGGGTAAGAAACCCTAACTTTACTTTAGCCTTTGGATTAAATCTGGTCCGTTCGTTTTCTTCACTGCGAAGGTAAGATCGATCCTTCCATAGGAGAAGGATCGATCCTTTGATATCAACATCTTCAATCTCTGGCTACGCCCGAGGAAGATCGATCCTTTGTAAGAGTAGGATGGATCCTTCTCAGTAGGATGGATCCTACTCAAAGAGTAGGATGGATCCTTCTCAGTAGGATGGATGATAGGATCGATCCTTCTGTGATCATCTGAAAAATATGCGTTCTGTTAGGTCTGTCTGCATAAAAGGATCGATCCTTTTAGGGAACATGATCGATCCGTCTTTCCTGAGTATTTACTGTTTTGCCATCCAAACTGCGCCATTGGTACTAATATTGCCGTAACTTCCTCTAGGAACCTCCAAATCACGAACCGTAAAATTCTCCAGAAACTAGACTTCAAGAGCTTTCCAACCATGTATAGAAGGTGATCTGGTTCATTTTGAGAAGGTACAGATTAGATGTTGAATATGACATATATTTGCTTCTTTAGCTCCACTTTCATGCATATTCCAAATAACTTTGTGAAGCAACATATAAGTGTAAAAATAGTACTAAAGAGACTGATTCAGGATGACAAATCTAGTAATTAAACTAGTTATAAGGCTATTCAGAGTGTACTTTCATGCACTCATCACCTTGAGCCTGGTTTTGTGGTGTAGCCGGTGTCCGGTTTTCTTGTCTCTTTGAGTAGAGGGTGTACCTACTCAGCGGTGTGTCTTCCCGCCCAGCAGTGTCTTCTTCATGTTGTACTAGGTGTTTCCGAGATGGGTCCAGTTTATTAGGATGACCATGGTTGCATACCTACAGACACCAATGGGGTTATGGGACCCCTGTGTACACCCAAACCTTGCTAAAGGATGGCACTGTTGTGTTTCCTTCTTCTTTTTGTGAGTCATAGTGTAGTTTCCCTATTGAGCTTAGTTGCTCATTCCTACCCGGACTGTGTTTTGCAGGTGCAAGCGTTAGCTCCTCTTCGGTAGCCCCTACCATGCAGTTGGTCGGCGGTGCGGCGGCGTCTGGCTGAGTTTGAGGAGTGGTGATCTTCTGTCTTCCGAACCGTGTATAGTTAGCCTTCTACGGGAGTGTGTAAATGTTTATACCTGATTTTCCCCTTTTCGAGGTTTTGTGGAGTTGCTCTTTGGATTTGTAATATTTCAGTTTGAGGCTTATGTTAATTCTAGAATTTCTAATTGAGGGTATTGAATGAATGCTTAGGGAAACCAGTAGACTAGAGGAAACCCTCGCCAAAATTTTCACAGTTAGTTAGGTTTCGGTTCGCGTCCCCGGCCCGGTTGGGCTTTCGCGGGTCGGGGCGCAACACTCATCGTACCGTCGACACCAGTGGGCAACAGCGTCCGCCCGACCAGTACACCCCCTTGGAATGTATAAAAAAGTAACGGAGCTATACTCCAATATCCGAGACCAAATCTCACGAACCAAACTAGCCGACTCAAAATCCCATGGTCTGTGGCCTCGCAAAATATCCACGACATGCAATCAGTACGACTCGACAATAATCCTACCCCAATCACCTGGAGTAATCCAGTGAAGAGCTGTACTAACAGCCTGGAGTTCCTCATGTAACACCGATGAAGCGGCCACCATCTTCCCAAATGCCCACCTCGGCGAACCATCTGCAGACAAGCACACCGTACCGACCGCCGCTCTACCAGACCAAAAAGAAGCATTAACTTGGACGAGCATATCTCCCTCAACCATCCTTCGTTCTTTACGTGGCCTCATTCGTTTCATAAATTCTAAGGCCTCTCTACTAACCCGTCACGCAAGCGCCACCGCATCTCATGAATTTACTTGTTTATATGTCCAATTCAAATAATTTTGTAGCTTGGATGTGCAATACAATGACCCCACCATTTTTAGCTATATCCTCCAAATTGGATTAGGAACCAACCATACATGCTAAGTTACTTTTTTTTCTTAGTTAGAGATTTTTCCTATGGACTGAACATCTACCCTTTACTAGTTCTTGGCTAATATATTTATAAAGGGGGAGAAGAAAATAGGATACCATGTCAAAAAGAAAAATGGTGATAATACCGCTCAATTTAGCTAGGATTGTTTCGACAAGTTTTCTTCAGTACTAGAATTTTTGAAAGCTCTTAGCACTATGCTTTTATGAGGAAAGTCAGGCCTGATTGGTTAGGCCATTTTCCATATTCATTTTCTAGAAAATGAAAACGGACCCGAAAACGTGTTTGGTATACACAGTCTTAATGTTTTCAAAAAAGAACACGGTGTTTCCTGGAAAATTAGGGCTTAGTGCTAGAGTGCAAGTATTATGAGTTTCTTTTGTTATCTAGAAAATAAGAATTGCATGCACCTCTTGCGCTAAAGTTTTGAAGTATGACATGCACTCCATTAGTTCATACTGGATTCTAATACAGAAATAATTTCATGCAGATATCAGTGCAACATACGTAACCTGGAAAAGCATTCAATGTCCTATCAGGTCACATCTAAGAATTTGGCCTGCACCAATATCAGATTTGTTTCACTTGTCTTTATATCAGTTAACTGCAGGAGATTTGGAATCCAATGAAAGCAATATAGTCACATGTCCACAGTTCCAGCTGTCAATTTTACCTACTCCTATGAGTAATAACACATACATATGGAATTAGAAGATGTGATCTGTGAGCACCCGTACCTCCAATCCGGTCTGATCGTGTAGGTCGAGAGTCTGGTTCGGCTAGTTTGGCCTAGTTGGCCTTTGTTCGCAATTGGGTTAATCGCTGCGACCCCAAGGGTAATTTGATAAATTACACCTTGGCGGTCGGTTTCACACTCGCGTAGCGCACACACGGCCTTGTAATGATGTATATGCTTGAATAGATCATTAGGAATACTCTAGCTCAAGTCATCTGAGTTCGATCGCAAGGATCAAAATTTGAGCGGCCATGATCAGATTGACTGATCGAATGGCCAAGATTCACGATCTAGTGGATCATATTTAAACCCCCTTAAACCCTTCTCTCTCTGGTTAGGGCACTTTTCCACGTGGTAGAGAGAGAGACCGCGGCGCGACCCGATCGGGAGAGAGAGAGGGAGAGCCGCGCGGGCGGAGGAGAAGGAAGTGAGCGACTCCGACGGCAAACTTGGCGACTGGACTCCTTCTTTCGAAGGCGGCAAGCTTGGCGATAACGACAGTGATGGGAGAGGAGCGAGGCAACAGCGAGCTCGAAGACGACGTCCGTGACCGGAGAAGAGAAGGGAGGAGGAGATCTCGAGTGAGAACTAAGCCCAGAGGTAGGGATTCTTACCCTAACCCTTGGTTAGGCATCTAGGGCTTGGTTTGATGCATTGTTAGCCTAGGAATTTTGTGCTCTACTATGGATTTCGATGAGGGTTTTCACTCTCTTTGGGTCCCTGGCTTCCCTGTGGGTTTCGTGGCTCCTGGTTGAGGTTTCTTCTTTCTTCTTTACTGCTACAGCCTAGGTCCTTGGATGCCGATGGATTTCCGGTGAGACTTCTTCCCTATTGTTCTCTGGGTTTTGGTTGACCGATGAATTTCCTCCTCTTCCCTTGGGTTTTGCTTGGATCTTGTCGAGTTGTTGGTGCTTTGATTGGGTTTTGCTTGATAGCTTTACTGTCCCTTGTCCCCCATCTGCCAGCCGATCGGCAGGGAAGCCGACAATCGGCAATTGAACAGGGGGTGAAGCTGGGGCGGTTGGTGGAGTTACTTGTTGTTCCGATGGCTTGAAGTGATGGTTTCCTAAGTCCTGGCTTACGAATTCTTGCATCTTACTGAATTGAATCACAGTATGGTTTTGATTTGAGTTTACGGATTGTAGCTGAGCTTTGCCGAGAGTGTCTTCCCTTTAGACTCTCTTGTTCCTTCTTCTTAGCTTCCGGTTTAATTCATTTCAGGCTATGCCTTATAGTTTTTTATTGAAATGTTAGACAGCCGATTGATTATTGCTATAATTCACTGTATTCATGATTTATGTTTGTCAATCATGCCAATTATTGTACTCTTGTAGAATGCTTATTATGCCTAGGGTCGGCTGTGTGTCCATTTCTATTTAGTTGTGGGTTGACCCGTTAATGACCCGCGAATAAATGGGTCGGGTCGGGTTGACCCGCGGGTTAGGCGGGTCAACACATTTACCCATTTAAAAATAAAAAAACCCTAACCTCACCGCCCCTCTCTTCCTCTCGTCCTCTCCTTCTCCTCTGTTCTCCTCTCCCAACCCTCTGTCCGGCCAACCCTCTCTTCCTCTCCTTGGAAACAGCACCCCGCCGCCCCATCTTCCTCGACGCCGCTCAACCTCCCCGGCCTCCGTCCACATCGGGAGCCCACCCGAGCACCATCCACTTCTCCGATCATCATCGACCGCCACACCAAGCTCAATGGCCACTCGAGCTCCCTGCATCTCCCTCAGGGTCCACCGCTATCAGACCGCCACTGTCACACCCTGACCCAGAAAACCCATCCAGGACAAGGCGTGAGGGTTCCTATCACTATTCATCTCCAATTGGCGTGATACAAACCGGAAAAGATAGATAAAGTTAAACAATTTATATTCCAGAGGCGAAACATAAATTCAATTCATATATATACATTAAGTTGTACTGCTACAAAATTCTTTATCAAGCTCCTCCAAAGGAAAGATTTTATACAATGATCCAAAATTTCTCGAAAGATGTTTATAATATACAAACTATCAAAAAGGTACAACAGTCGTCCTCCAGCAACCTCAAGCTCCTCTGGAATTACTCGCGCCGCCAAACGCAGATCCCGCCGGCTCTACTGAAGAAGAACTGGTGCCTGCACCTACAAATACAGCCCGAGTAGGAATGAGCGATAAGCTCAGTAGGGTTCTACTCTACGGCACACAGAACGGAGGAAAACAACAACAGTGTTGTCTCCCCGCTCAAGTCTAACGGATATCACGAGTCCCATAACCCTGTCGATGTCCCAAGGTCTCCTGTCATGAAACCTCTCTCCTGAACATGTTACCAGGAGGCCAAGGAACAGTAACATGCAGGATCACCCTTACCAAAGCAGGAATACCATGCCTTGGGGACCACGTCGGGAACACATCGACAATCATCCTTAGTACTTGGCCTTGGGAAGACAACACGACCTCTAAACCTCAAAACATTGATCAGAGTCAACTATAACACATCCTCGATAACAAGAGATTCAACTTAATCACGCCCTAATCCTTACTACCCAGCCACGGTCCTAAGGCTAGATCCGAGCTACTCGAGAGCCTCGGATCGGCGATCAACCTATTGCCCGCCTAACCTCATATGCCTCTAATGCATACAATGCATAAAACTATACAAACATCTACCCTAGATGTCTCTAAATGCCACAACATCAGTTATAGGTTTAACAGATATACAATAGCCCTCGACACTCGCCGGCAAGAGGCTAAGGTTCCACAATTCCTCATTAGCTAGCACTCATAGCTAGCTAATGGCTAGGCAACCAAATAAGCATTTAACTGCTTATCAAACCAAGCATGAAATGCAAATAAAACCACAATTCGCCCAAAAGGGTAAGCACGCGATTCAATCCTCCATTTCAATAGAAATCCCTTGAAAACCCCATGAAAACAACGTACATGCATCCCAACATGCTCAAGTACTTATCACAAAAGAAGTCCATTTAAGAAAGGCCAAGAAACAGTGTTTAAGGACTCACGGTCGATGCAACGGTCGATCCGACGGTCGACTGTGAGGCCACGGTCGATGTCACGGTTGATCCGACGGTCGACCGTGAGACCAAAACGAGGAAACACACATGGGTGACGGTCGATCGGTACATCGACCGTGGAAAGCCCAAAATGGGACAGAGCCTCACGAACGATGCGACGGTCGATCTGACGATCGACCGTGAGGCAGAATGAAAAAGGGAGGGAGCCCGCGGTCGATCGGTGCATCGACCGTGGGAGACCAAAAACCCGACAGAGCCTGACGGACTATGCGACGGTCGATCTGACGGTCGACCGTCAGGCTCAAAAGAAGAGTATCAATACTGGACGGTCGATCCACCGATCGACCGTCGAGCCTACTGCACAGTTCATCAGAACAGTGCCGGAAATCCAATTTCTTGAATTTAAACGATCAAATCAAGTTGGAAGTTGATGAAACTTTGCAAGCATGTGTAAAAGATGATGGGGGAAGCTAATGGTATGATTAAAACACAATTTTGATGGTTAAATCTCAAACCTATGTCTCAATGGCCGAAAACCGACAAAACGGCAATAATACGGAAAATCATCCGATAAAATACGGAAATCAACTGATAGGAATACAAGAAGCAAACTATACAACACATGCTATAAGCTACACAACATTCTAACATGTATTCCCACAGCGAAAGCACATAAAACCTATCCTAGGAGAACCCGATCATAAGATCGAGATAGAAACACCAACTTGGGCAAGTAGGGCAGCTCCTCCTCCGATCCCTCAACTCCGATCGCCGAAATCCACTCCTCGGAAGCCGCGCTCCGAAGCCCTAGCACACCCGTAGGAGAGAGAGAGAGAGAGAGAGAAAATGACAGGAGAGAAGAGAAAGAAAGAGAGAGAAAGGACAAGCCTTATATAGAGATTAGGGTCGATCTCAGCAGTCCGATTCGATCTTTCCCGATCGAGCTCTGATCTTCCGATCGGACGCACTCTTAAGTTTCTAATCAAACACATACATCAATCTAAGGCAGTGTGTGAAACGTGGGTGTAAAACTGACCACCATGGAGCATATTTACCAAAATGCCCCTGGAGTCGAAATCGCCACACGATCGCCTGATCGTACCCGACGCGGAAACAAATCAACAGGAAAATGGCCTTCGACCCACGCGGTCGAGCCAGGTCAGAGGGACGGGCCCTCACAACCTAACAACCTTAAAAAGAATTTTGTCCCGAAATTCAACAAGGATGAAGCCGCGAAAAAAGAATCAACTAGGCCTACCTGCACAAATAAGGCTACAACTAGGGGTGCCAACGCCCACAACAAGGAACTACCTAAAGAGGCGAACAGTCGGGGAAACTCCCGACGCATGCGATCCTCTCGCTCCCATGTCAGACTCTCTGCACTGCCATGCCTCCATCTGACCATTACCAACGGTAACGATTTGCCTCTCAGCACCTGATCCCGTCTGTCCAAGATCTGCACTGGTTGGTCTATGTAGGTGGCGTCCTCCTCAACCTCAATGTCGTCGTGTCTGATCACGTGAGATGGATCTGGAATGTACTTCCTCAGCATCGATACATGGAAGGTAGGGTGAACTGCTGACATGTGCGGGGGTAGAGCCAACTGTTAGGCGACTGCTCCAACGCGCCTGACAATCTCAAACGAGCCAGTGAACCTTGGCGCTAGCTTGCCCCTGCTACCAAACCTGATCGACCCTCTGCGCGGAGACACCTTCAGTAGCACTCTGTCGCCAACTACGAACTCCAGGGGATGTCGCCTGCGGTCTGCGTAGCTCTTCTGTCGACTCTGCGCCGTCAGAAGCCTCTGCCTGATCTGAGCCAACCTCTCTGATGACTGTCTGATGATGTCCGGATTGGTAAGGGATGCCTCCCCAACCTCCGTCCAACACACAGGTGGGCGACACGGTCTGCCGTACAACGCCTCAAAGGGTGAAAAACCCAAACAGGCCTGAAAGCTGTTGTTGTAGGCAAACTACACCAGAGTCACGTGCTGCTCCCAAGTACCTCCAGCGTCTAGCACACATGCTCTGAGCATGTCCTCCAAGATCTAGATAGTCCGCTCCGACTTCCCGTTTGTCTGAGGGTGGAAAGCTGTACTGAAGGTCAGCGCCGTCCCCAAAGAGTCCTGGAAGCTGCTCCAGAACCTGCCGGTGAATCTGGGATCTCTGTCTGACACTATCGACACTGGGATGCCGTGCAGTCATACCACCTCGTCTGTCACGCCCCGAACCAGATAACCCATCCAGATCGAGACGTGAGCCTCCTAAACTTGTTTACATCAAATTAAACGGTGAGAACCTCCTCTGTATTTTCTCAATTTGGACCCTGTACAATTTATAATTTTTCAACAAGAATTTAAACAATTTAAATTCAACACCAATATACATTTCTAACACCTTTAAGAAATTCAATCTCATTTCACTAATACAGGTACATGTCTTGATATCACGACTCAGATTATACGATAAGATACAAGTCTCGAATACAAATTAAATACTAATATCCAAATCCTCAAAAAAGGGAAATTATACATTTCATATAGCCGTTAATGTATAACTGGCATTTCGAAGTAACTCCAGGGCCCTCAAATGCTCCTCGAAACTCCAAGTGCACGATCACCTGAAACAGAAAGAACTGCATCGACCTGCATCAGCCGATGCAGCCCGGGTAGGGTGAGCATAAAGCCCAGTAGGGTTCTACTCTACGTCACACGCAAGGAAAGGGAAACTGCAACTGTGCCATCTCTGTCCAAGCCTAAGGCAATGAAGAACAAGTCTGGACAAGGGTCACACATCCCCAAGCGCCCCTCTACAGATCAGGGAAGGACAAGGGGCAAGTGCACCTCCCGTGCACTCCCACCTCTACAACCCTTAACAGGATAACATCCACTGCCCTTAGCGATTGACGCAGAGAATGACACGACCTCTACACCTCAATGATCATAATTCAAGCCAACTACTTAACAACCTCAATCAATACCAGATCATAGCCACACAATCTCGCCCTAGTTCTTCTACCCATTCCACGGCCCTAGAACTAAAATAAGACCACCCGAGAATCGGCGATCGAACACCCATCGCCCGCACCTAGCCTTAATGCTTCTAAAGCATACAACATGCATGAGCCTACGCAAACAACTAGGCCTAGGTGTCTCTACATGACATCTCACCAAGCATGTCCAATTTAGCATATAAGATATGAAAGAGAGCTCAGCTATTTCAGTTTTATCACGTTTCAATCCAAATTTCGGCATTACGACAGCATGCACCGCCGTCAGCCAAAAATTGTACAATGGGACACACCCCAGCTAATCATTTCACAGGGCACCAATGGCCCACAACATAAGCATGCTATAACATTATATAGTTAAATGGAATCTCTAGTAATTATAAGAGCTGAATAGAGGATGAACAGATGCATCTGAAGAGTAGCAATAACATTCAGTTCAGGTCTAATGACGAAATTCAACCGAAAACTAACTTGAGAGAGGGTACATCTAATCTCAGCTACAACTGAAGGACAAGAAAGCCAAATGCCAGCAAGTGATAGCAATCCAAAAGCAGCAAAGTCCAATGAGAATAGCAATCTAAAAGAAATCCCAAAACTCAATTGCAGCAATCCGATCTAGCTTTCAAAAACCCGAAACACCAGTGAGCAAGGACTAACTCCACACAAATCAGGTAATAATCATCCATACCAGCAAAGGGTATCAATCAATGCACTCACCATGGCAGTAGGGAAACCCGGGGAGGGAAAACAGAGAGAAGAAGACGGCAATCCACCCAGCAAATCACTCGCAGGAATCCAAACATAACATCACAAGCTCGAGGGAAAGATCTGACAGGGGATTGGAGAGGAACCTCAAACCGCAGGCAACCAAGAACAGAGTCCTTGAAGTGAACTCCCGGGATCAGCGGTTGATCCCAAATGGGATCCAGCAATCACAGCAACATCCACCAAAGCCTAGAAGCTCAACCATAGGACCCTCAGAGAAATCGGAAAAGAGTTGGAGGATCTTATGCAACCGGCAGGTCAAGAACAGGGGAGGAGAAACAAAGGAGAAACAGAGGACTTGAACACGGGGAGAGAGTGCAGTAACAGAGAAGCTAAGACCATCAGCTTCAAACCACGATCAACAGAAGAGGAGGGAACAGAAATTCAAATCCGAAAGCAAGGAGACAGGGAGAACCAAACACCTCACGAAATCCAATCAATCACAACACTTCGAGCAATCCCAGGCAGCAGGGGAGGAAACAGAGAAACCCAAAAATCTCAGGAAATTCCGTCGATCACAAACAACACAAAGCAACAATCATGGCAGGGCGTAGTATGGCAAGGAAGACAATCAAGGAAACAGGGCATAGCCTAGCAATTAGCAAAAACACCCGGAAGCGCATAGAGGAAAGGAAGCCGGAATCTCAAACCACAAATCAAAGCCAGTCCTATCGGCCAAATCCAGTGATTAGGGTAGCAGCCCTACCTTAGATCTAGCTTTTCCCCCTTCTTCTTCTTCTTCTCCAGCCGCAAGCACCGCCGCCGCACGCCTCAGACTCCTCCGGTCGCAGTTGAGCACCTCCGCTGGTTCCACTCCTCAGCCGTCGAGCACCGTTGTCGGTGGTGTCATCCTCCTTGCCGCGGTCGCCGTCGCCAGCCTCCTCTCCGGCCGCACCCTCGCCTCCGACGAGAGGAAACCCACTGGTTCCTCTCCTCCTCTCTCTCTCCGCGAGATCGGGCCGCCGGTCTCCCTCGATCTCCCTCTCTCAATCGCGGGTTAATCCCTAACGGGAGAGTTAAGTGGAGCTTAAGTATAATGACTTAAGATTAGATCTCCGCCGTCCGATCGGCCAGATCTGCTCCCATGAGCTCAAACCTTGATCTAATCCAGATCTTCCGATCTAAGATTCCCCTGATGATCTAATTAAGCACATACATCATCACATGGCCGTGTGTGCACAACGCGTGTGTGAAACCAACTCCGCCAAGGGTAATTTACCAAATTACCCCCAGAGCCACAACGATCAAAGAAGATCGCGAAGCAAGGCCAACCAAGCCCAAAACCAACGGAACCAGACCCTCGACCCAAACGGTCAGACCGGGTTGGAGGTACAGGTCCTCACATCGTCAATGTACCTCTGGCTTAGTCTGGCAACTGGATCTGTCGTCCTCATGGGAAGGAAATGAGCCGATTTGGTCAGTCGATCAACGATGACCCAAATCGCATCATTCCCCCTCGGTGACCTGGGTAGCCCGGTGACAAAGTTCATCGCTATATGTTCCCACTTCCACTCTGGCACTGGAAGTGGCTGCAGCAAACCTAGTATTCGTCGGTGCTCTACCTTCACCTTCTGATAGGTGAGGCATCTGGAAGCAAACTCTGCCACTGATCTCTTCATCTCGCACCACCAGAACTGTCAGCGCAGATCGTGGAACATCTTGGTGCTCCCGGGGTGAACGGCGAAACAGGAGTGGTGGAACTCGTGAAGGATCTCCTCTTGTAGCGCAGGGTCTGCTGGAACTGCAACTCTGCCTCTGAAGAGTAGACCGATGTCTGCCGACACTGTCCAGCCCTCAACCGCGTGCTCGGTGCCGACCGCAGCACGGGTCTCCACGAGCTCTGGGTCCCCAGCCTGTGCCTTGATCACTCTGGCCAAAAGAACTGGGATGCTGTGAACAGCATACAGGAAACCGCCTGTCGCCTGGTCCTCGAAGTCAAGCCCGAACTGACTAACTATCTCTAGCATCTGCCACTGTCGAGCTGACATCGTTGCCAAGGTCACTGTGCTGTCTCTGGTCTGCATGCTGAGAGCGTCTGCTACGAGGTTTGCCTTACCAGGGTGGTAATGCAACTCGAAGTCGTAGTCCTCTAGGAGTTCCATCCACCGCCGCTGCCTGAGGTTGAGGTCACGCTGGGTGAACACGTTCCTCAAACTCTTATGATCAGAGTACACCAGGAACCGCTCACCGTAGAGATAGTGCAGCCACGTCTTCAGAGCGAAGACAACCGCTGCAAGCTCGAGATCGGGGATTGGATAGTTCCTCTCATGGGTCTTCAGCTGCCTAGAACCGTAGGCCGCCACATGGCCCTCCTACATAAGCACACATCCTAGACCCTCCCCATTGGCGTCGCAAAAGACACTATAGCCGACGCCTCGCTCTGGAACTATCAGGATCGGTGCACTCGTCAGTCTGATCCTCAACTGGATGAACGCATGCTCGCACGCCTCGTCCCAAACAAATGGGACCGCCTTCTGTGTCAACCTGGTCAGCAGCCCTGCAACCCTGGAGAAGTCCCGCACGAACCTCCTGTAGTAACCCGCCAAGCCGAGGAAGCTGCAGACCTCGAACACTATCGTCGGTCTCTGCCACTGCAGCACTGCCTCGACCTTGGCCGGATCAACTGAAATGCCTGCCGCTGACACCACGTGCCCCGGAAACTGTACCTCAGGAAGCAAGAACTCACATTTGGAGGCTTTGGCATATAGCCTATGCCCCCTCAACAACTGCAACATTGTCCTCAGATGCTGCTCATGCTCCTCCCTGGTACGTGAGTAGACTAGGATGTCGTCGACGAAAAGCAGCACGAACTGATCTAAGTAAGGTCGGAAGACCCTCTGTATCAGATCCATGAACGCCGCTAGTGCGTTCGTCAAGCCGAACGGCATCACCATGAACTCGTATAACCCGTACCTCGTACGGAAGGCCGTCTTCGGGATATCGCAATCCCGAATCCTCAACTGGTGATAGCCGGTACGGAGATCGATCTTCGAAAAGACCAAAGAGCCTCGGAGCTGGTCGAACAAGTCATCGATCCTCGGCATCGGATACTTGTTCTTCACTGTCACCCTGTTCAGCTTTCTGTAATCAATTTAAAGACGAAGCGTACTGTCCTTCTTCTTTGCGAACAACACAGGAGCTGCCCAAGGTGATGTGTTGGCACGGATGAAACCTCTGTCGATCAACCCGTCCAGCTGGACCCTCAGGTCCCTCTGCTCTGCTGGTGCCATCCTGAAAGCTGGCAGAGAGATCGGCCCGGTACCCGATACAAGATATATCTGGAAGTCTACTGCTCTGGAAGGAGGAAGACCCGGTAGCTCGTCTGGGAAGACGTCAGCAAACTCACAAACTACTGTAGGCAAACTGCTCTCTCGACTGCCCTCTACAGCGAACAAGGAAAGGGGCGCCAGTAAAGCTGACAGCTGGCCCTCGCGCCTGTGAAAGCAACCACACATGAGGGAATCGGTCGACTGGCGATCCCCCAGCAAAACAAAACGAGCGCCGTCAGGTGTCCAAGCAGTCACCCTGCGACGGCCACAGTCCATGACGGCTCGGTATGAAGTCAGCCAATCCATACCGAGAATCACGTCGAACCCGACCATGTCTAGCACCCGAAGGTCTAGAAAGACACGGAGGCCCCCAACCTTCAACTCGCAAGAACGGCAGATCTGCTCAACACGAGCCCCTCCGCCGACCGGTGTGTCTAGGTGTAGTGTGACTCCTAGTGGCTCAGTCTCTAGCCCTAGCGATGCCACACACTCGCTAGCTACAAAGGAATGAGACGCCCCAGAATCTATCAGAACATCTACAAATGAACTGAAAAGCTGAAAGGTACCTCTGAGGACTGGAGGGTAGACTGGGGCTGGTGGAAGAGCTAAAGTCTGCTGGGGTGGCGGGTACTGGTAGGGGTGGAAAGGTGGCTAAACTCGGTCTGGGTACTCGCAGTCTGGAAGTGCGTAGACTCCCCCTCACACCCCGACCCAGAAAACCAATCCAGGACGAGGCGTGAGGGTTCCTATCACTATTCATCTCCAATTGGCGCGATAGAAAGGGGAAAAGACAGATAAAGTTAAACAATTTATATTCCAGAGGCGAAACAGAAATTCAATTCATATATATACATCAAGTTGTACTGATACAAAATTCTTTATCAAACTCCTCCAAAGGAAAGATTTTATACAATGATCCAAAATTTCTCGAAAGATGTTTATAATATACAAACTATCAAAAAGGTACAACAGTCATCCTCCAGCAACCTCTACTGAAAAAGAACTGGCACCAGCACCTGCCAACGCAGCCTGGGTAGGAGTGAGCGATAGGCTCAGTAGGGTTCTACTCTACGGCACACTGAAAGAAGGAAAACAACAACAGTGTTGTCTCTCAGCTCAAGTCTAACGGATGCCACGAGTCCCATAACCCTGTCGATGTCCCAAGGGCTCCTGTCATGAAACCTCTCTCCTGAACATGTTACCAGGAGGCCAAGGAACAGTAACATGCAGGATCACCCTTACCCAAGCAGGAATACCATGCCTTGGGGACCACGTCGGGAACACATCGACAACCATCCTTAGTACTTGGCCTTGGGAAGACAACACGACCTCTAAACCTCAAAACATTGATCAGAGTCAATTATAACACATCCTCGATAACAAGAGATTCAACTTAATCACGCCCTAATCCTTACTACCCAGCCACGGTCCTAAGGCTAGATCCGAGCTACCCGAGAGCCTCGGATCGGTGATCAACCCATCGCCCACCTAACCTCATATGCCTCTAATGCATACAATGCATAAACCTATACAAACATCTACCCTAGATGTCTCTAAATGCCACAACATCAGTTATAGGTTTAACAGATATACAATAGCCCTCGGCACTCGCCGGCAAGAGGCTAAGGTTCCACAATTCCTCATTAGTTAGCTAATGGCTAGGCAACCAAATAAGCCTTTAACTACTTATCAAACCAACCATGAAATGCAAATAAAACCACAATTCGCCCAAAAGGATAAGCACGCGATTCAATCCTCCATTTCAATAGAAATCCCTTGAAAACCCCATGAAAACAACTTGCATGCATCCCAACATGCTCAAGTACTTTTCACAAATGAAGTCCATTTAAGAAAGGCCAAGAAACATTGTTTAAGGACTCACGGTCGATGCAACGGTCGATCCAACGGTCGACCGTGAGGCCACGGTCGATGTCACGGTCGATCCGACGGTCGACCGTGAGACCAAAAAGAGGAAAAACACATGGGTGACGGTCGATCGGTACATCGACCGTGGGAAGCCCAAAACGGGACAAAGCCTCACGAACGATGCGACGGTCGACCGTGAGGCGGAATGAAAAAGGGAGGGAGCCTGCGGTCGATCGGTGCATCGACCGCGGGAGACCAAAAACTCGACAGAGCCTGACGGACGATACGACGGTCGATCTGACTCTCGATACGACGGTCGATCTGACGGTCGACCGTCAGGCTCAAAAGAAGAGTATCAATACTGGACGGTCGATCCACAGATCGACCGTCGAGCCTACTGCACAATTCATCAGAACAGTGCTGGAAATCCAATTTCTTAGATTTAAACGATCAAATCAAGTTGGAAGTTGATGAAACTTTGCAAGCATGTGTAAAAGATGACGGGGAAGCTAATGGTATGATTAAAACAGGATTTTGATGGTTAAATCTCAAACCTAGGTCTCAATGGCCGAAAACCGACAAAACAGCGATAATACGGAAAATCATCCGATAAAATACGGAAATCGACTGATAGGAATACAAGAAGCAAGCTATACAACACATGTTATAAGCTAGACAACATTATAACATGGATTCCCACAGTGAAAGCACATAAAACCTATCCTAGGAGAACCCGATCATAAGATCGAGGTAGAAACACCAACTTGGGCAAGTAGGGCAGCTCCTACTCCGATCGCCGAAATCCGCTCCTCGGAAGCCGCGCTCCGAAGCCCTAGCACAGCCGTAGGAGAGAGAGAGAGAAAATGACAGGAGAGAAGAGAAAGAAAGAGAGAAAGGGACAGGCCTTGTAAAGAGATTAGGGTCGATCTCAGCCGTCCGATTCGATCTTTCCCGATCGAGCTCCGATCTTCCGATCAGACGCGCCCTTAAGGTTCTAATCAAACACATACATCAGTCCAAGGCCGTGTGTGAAACGCGGGTGTGAAACTGACCACCAGGGAGCATATTTACCAAAATGCCCCTGGGGTCGAAATCGCCACACGATCGCCCGATCGTACTCGACGCGAAAACAAATCAACAGGAAAATGGCCCTCAACCCATGCGGTCGAGCCAGGTCAGAGGGTCGGGCCCTCACAACCACTCTCTTCTCCTCCTCCTCCTCCATTCTCCTCTCCCAACCCTTTCGTAGGCCGCCCCTCTCTCCTCCTCCTCCTCCTCCTCCTCCTCCTCCTCCTCCTCTGTTCTCCTCTCCCAACCCTCACGTCGGCTGCCCCTCTCTTCCCCTCCTCCCGTTTAATTTTAACCTTTTAGGATCTCCCATGTCGCGATTTCCCCCTGTCACACCCCGACCCAGAAAACACATCCAGTCCGGGGCGTGAGGGTCCTAAACTCTAAAAATCAAACGACGAGAGTCTCCCATGTATTTCCTCAATTTTGAACCCTGTGTAGTTTACAATTTCATCTCAAATTAAAACAATAATTCTAACAGTTTTAAACTCAGCACGAATACAATTATACTGTTATCATTTCACTGACTGGCACATGTTCTGGTACATCTATTCATACAACAATTTCTCCAACCGTCATTACATAATTTAATACAGATGATCAAATCCTCGAAGAGAGAAATTATACATTTAATACAATTGCAAATGTACAACTATTAACTGAAGGGGAAACTCCAGGATCGTCAAGTGCTCCTCTAAACTCCAAGTCCACGATCACCTCGAGAATGGCCCGCCAACGCCCAGAAGATCACCTAAAAGGAAAGGACTGCATCGACCTGTATCGCCGATGCAGCCCGGGTAGGAGTGAGCAACAAAGTTCAGTAGGGTTCTACGCTATTCTACGTCGCACAAAAAGGAAGGGAAACAATAACAGTGTCGTTTCTCCGCCTAAGTCTAAAGGATGTCACGAGGTTCCATAACCCTTATCGATTCCCAAAGGGATCATACTCTTCTCAACCGACCACACTGGGAACATCAACCAAACATGCTGGAAGGAAACAAGAACCAGAGCCAGTAGGAACACCCTTTACCTAGCAGGAAACCATTGCCTGGGGACACAAGTCAGGGACATCGACAACCATCCTTAGAACTTGGCCTTGGAGAACCGACACGACCTCTAAACCTCAATAACAATATACTATTCTAGTCCGACTACGTAATAATCCTCGAATGATATCAAACATAATCATTGATGACAATCACGTCCTCATCCTCGGCTACCCAAACCCCAAAATCGGTGGTTTCTCCCAAAGCCACACCAGACTCTAGTCCCAAGCCAACACAGCTGCACGGGGACGAGTCACAAGGGGGAAACACCCAGCACCACAAGAAAACCACGTGTCGCAAGACACTCCGAAAGCTGAAGGCTGAAGCTGAAAGCCGGAGGAAGGCGGCTCCGAAAAGAGCTGCTGTTGAAGGTGCTCTCTGCCAAGAAGTGCGTGAAACTCTTGTAAGACTGGTCACTGCTATGTCTCTGGCAAGGCTCTATCTGGAATTTGAATTCCCGCGTCTGCCACAGGTACTTGCCCCAGCTAAGGCATCAACCCACTGCTCTGCTCCACACCGTGCGTCATACCCGACTGCTCTACAATAAGTGCCTCGCGCCCCTCGCTACAAGCACCGTCGGTGGAAAGGCTCCCGGCGGCTAGCACTCGAGCACCCTGCGGGTTCCCTCTCAGTCTGGCGGTCCAGGCTACCTCTCAACGGACTAGCACGACGCTGTTGTTGCCACGGCTGTCGCTGATGCTGAAACCACTGCCTCTACCAACGGCTACCCTATCGTTCACCGGAAGCAGGAACAACAACCCCGAAACTCACCACGACCACCGACCAACAGTCCGATATGAAACCTCAATTCATCTGCCTCAGTATCCGGAGTACCGTCTAGGGCGTCCCCCGTTGTCGCTCTAACATACCGAGCCAGGTGATCCAACCAACCCGCGTGCTACCACACAGTGTGAGTACCAAGAACAGAGGAAGGTACTCGCAACTACACTACCCTCCAAGGGTAGGTGCCAGAGAACAGTACATGAACTGTTCTCAACACACAACCAACAGTGTCCCTAGTGGCCCCGACAAGCGCCACTACGCATCGCTTCCTTGGAATGCAAAAAAACAACGGCTTGCCAAGCAAGCGATACTTCAGGATGTCCAAAACATCCGGGATCCGGGACACCTTCAATTAGTCCTCTACAGTCGAAGGATCTCCAACATCGCCTATGGACCACAACGGGTCCACCTCTTGGGATTCCAAGAGTATAAAGGCGACACACATCCTATTCCCTACTCGCTCATCTCCAACACTGGAGGAGACACTGTCAGGAGAGGGAATGGACGACAACGGTGTGTGTGCACACCTCCTACTAAGGCGTCACGACACTACCGAAAACCAAAACACAACAATAATCAAGATAAATAATCACATCACACACAATCACAAACAACCATGCAAGGATGTTCTAGACCTAGAACTATCTCATTCCACACTCAAAACCTTAACCGCAAGCCTAATCCTCTCCCTAGGACCTACAACTTGCTCTGATACCAAGTTGTCATACCCTGACCAAGAAAACTCATCCGGTCCAGGGCGTGAGGATCTTAAACTCTAAAAATCAAACGACAAGAGTCTCCCATGTATTTCCTCAATTTTAAACCCTGTGTAGTTTACAATTTCATCTCAAATTAAAACAATAATTTTAACAGTTCTAAACTCAGCACAAATACAATTATACTATTATCATTTCACTGACTGGCAATGGTTCTGGTACAATATCTATTCATACAACAATTCCTCCAAACCTCATTACATAATTTAATACAGATGATCAAATCCTCGAAAAGGGAAATTATACATTTAATACGATTGCAAATGTACAACTATTAATAAAAGGGGAAACTCCAGGATCGTCAAGTGCTCCTCGAAACTCCAAGTCCACGATCACCTCGAGAATGGCGCGCCAACCCCCAGAAGATTACCTGAAAGGAAAGGACTGCATCGACCTGCATCGCCGATGCAACCCGGGTAGGAGTGAGCAACAAAGCTTAGTAGGGTTCTACGCTATTCTACGTCGCACAAAAAGGAAGGGAAACAACAACAGTGTCGTTTCTCCGCCTAAGTCTAAAGGATGCCACGAGGTCCCATAACCCCTATCGATTCCCAAAGGGATCATACTCTTATCAACCGACCACACTGGGAACATCAACCAAACACACTGGAAGGAAACAAGAACCAGAGCCAGTAGGAACACACTTTACCTAGTAGGAAACCATTGCCTTGGGACACAAGTCAGGGACATCGACAACCATCCTTAGCACTTGGCCTTGGAGAACCGACACGACCTCTAAACCTCAATAAAAATATAATATTCCGGTCAAACTACCTAATAATCCTCGAATGATATCAAACATAATCATTGATGACAATCACGTCCTAATCCTCGACTACCCAAACCCCAGTCCTAGGGCTAGATCCGGGCTACCCGAGAACCCCGGATCGATGATCGAATCCATCACCTACCACCTAGCTTCTAATGCAATCAAATGCATGCAATACTCACACACACATCAAGAGGAATTCTGACATGCAACACTATGTCTAGGAATATACATGTCTAGGCATAGCCTACGGCTCACCAAGGGGTAAACAAGCATAAAGCATATAATGTCACACCCCCGACCCAGAAAACCCATCCAGAACGGGGTGTGAGGGTTCCTATCACTATTCACATTCAACTGGCGCGATAAATTTGCGAAAAACAGAGATAAACAAAAACAATTTAAACTCCAGGGATAAAGTTGTAACTCAATTTATAAAAACATCAAGTTGTACTATTTAAACATCTGATACAATTTCTTATCGAACTCCTCCAAGGGAAAGATATCATACATGGAATCCCAAAAGTCCTCGAAAGATGTTTATAATTTACAAAACTTTCAAAAGTACAATAGTCATCCCACAGCAACCTCAAACGCCTCTGCAAGTAGTCGCGCTGCCAAAAGCTGATCCCGCCGGCTCTACTGAGGAAGAACTGGCGCCTGCACCTGCAAACGCAGCCCGGGTAAGAGTGAGCGATAAGCTCAGTAGGGTTCTACTCTACGACACACTGAAAGGAGGAAAACAACAACAGTGATGTCTCCCCGCTCAAGCCTAAGGAATGCCAGGGGTCCCACGACCCCTATCGACTCCCCAAGGGATCCTATTCTTCTCGGCCGACCACGCTGGGAACATCAACCAACATGCTGGGAGGAACAAGAACCAGAACTAGTAGGATCACCGTTACCCAGCAGGAAACCACTGCTTGGGAACCGTGTCAGGGACATTGACAATCATCGTTAGCACTCGGCCTTGGGAAGACACCCCGACCTCTAAACATCAAAGCAAAGATCATAACCAACTATAACACATCCCCAATAATATGAGATTCCAATTATACAATCACGTCCTAATCCTTACTACCCAGCCGCGGTCCTAAGGCTAGATCCGAGCTACTCGAGAGCCTCGAATCGGCGATCAACCCACCGCCCGCCTAACCTGATATGCCCCTAATGCATACAATGCATGAACCTATGCAAACATCTATATATCCTACATGTCTCTATATGCCACAACATCAATTGTAGGTTCAACAGTTATACAATAGCCCTCGGCACTCACCGGCAACGAGCTAAGGTTCCACAATACCTCGTTAGCTAACACTCACAGTTAGCTAATGGCTAGGGAAGCAATCATCATTTAAACTACTAACAACCCAAGTATTTAAATGCGAGTCAAAATGTAAATTCGCCAAAAAGGTAAGTACGCGATTCAATTCTCAATCTCGATAAAAATCCCTTGAAAACCCCGTGATAACAACGTGCATGCTTTCTATCATGATTGGATATCTATCGGCACATCGACCGTGGGAGGTCCAAAACACGACAGAGCCTGACGGTCGATCCGACGACCGACCGTGAGGTGGAATGGAAAAAGGGAAGGAGCCCACGGTCGATCGAAACCAACCAAAGGAAACTAGAAAACACTGCTCAGGAGCTCACGGTCCATGCGACGGTCGACCGTGAGGTGACGGTCGATGCGACGGTCGATCCGAGGGTCGACCATGAGGTGAAGTGAAAAAGGGAAAAAGGACCCGCGGTCGATCGACACATCGACCGTGGGAGGTCGAAAACGAGACAGAGCCTGACGGTCAATCCGACGGCCGACCGTGAGGTGGAATGGAAAAAGGGAAGGAGCCCGCGGTCGATCGGAGCATCGACCGTGGGAGACAAAAAACAAGACAGAGCCTGACGGTCGATGCGACGGTCGACTGTCAGGCCAGAAAGAAGCGTATCAACGCTTCACGGTCAATGTGACGGTTGACTGTCAGGCCAGAAAGAAGCCTAATGCACAGTTCCTTAGAACAGTGCAGGAAATCCAATTTCTTGGATTTGAATGATCAAATCTTGTTCGAAAACAATGAAACTTTGCAGGCATGGGTAATAAATGATGGGGAAGCTATTGGTATGAAGAAAACATGATTTTGATGGTTAAATCTCAAATCTAGGTCTCAAGGGCCGAAAATCGACAAAACGACGATAATACGAGAGTCGTCCGATAAAATACGGAAATCAAACGGTAGGAATACTCGAAGCAAGCTATAACAGTTATGCAATAAGCTACACAACATTCTACCAAGTACTCCTACATCGAAATCACAATCAACCAATCCTAGGAGAATCCGATTACAAGATCGAGGTAGAAACACCTACTTGATCAAGTAGGGCAACTCCTCCACGCGTCTCCCACGATTGATTGCCAAGATCTGCTCCTCGAAGATTGCGCCTCCAAGCCCTAGCTCAGCCGGTAGGAGAGAGAAAGAGAGAGAGAGGGAGACAACGACAGGAGAAGAAGGAAAAGAAAGAGAGAGAAAGGGTTAGGGTATTTATAGAGATCAGAACCGATCTCGGCCGTCCAATTCAATCTTTCCCGAACGACCTCCGATCTTCCGATCGAATGCACCCTTAAGGTTCTAATCATTCACATACAACAATCGAAAGCAGTGTGTGCAACGCGGGTTTGAAACTGACCACCAGGGAGCATATTTACCAAAATGCCCCTGGGTCAAAAACAGCGATGCGATCAACCGATCGCATCCCAAGGCCAACCGAGCCAAACCACAAAACCAGCCCCTCGACCTAACGCGGTCGGACCGGGTTGGAGGTACGGGTCCTCACATCTACAGGTCTAAACTACAACAATAAAATATTATAACGACGCCCATGGGACGTTAACAAACAATTACACACTTCAATCGGAATTTCGGCATTACGATGGCTTAAACAGCCGTCTCCCAAAATTCCTACAACGGGGATACAACCCCAGCCAACCAACACTCAACTGTTATAATACACATTAACTAAACATCCCAAGGGGCATGACTCCCTTGGTTCTCCCTTGATTCAACCACAAGCCTCACGTAGGGCTGGGCCACACATAGGGCCTACATATTTATAATACATATATGTATAAGTAAAACTTGCTTTCCAAATTAATTGCTAAGTACACCGCAAGATTAGCAACTAACTAAACATGGTGAAATTCAAGTATTTACCCAATTAAGCATGTAAACCTTAGAGGTTGCTAGGAATACTAATCACATGAATCCCGAAGAATCAAACACGATAAAACATCGAAAATCCACTAACAAACTAAATCCCGTATTGCTACAGTAAACCACCGTTACAGGCGACAAGAACTTTGCAAATCGACATCTAAACATCGTCAGATTTCAAATACAATTTGGTCAGGCGTAGATTAGCATGCGAGGAACATGCAACCCAATAATTGGATTAATCTAATGGCTAATTTTTACAAAATTAACTAATCTTTTCCTAATTTCTGTTTCGTAGCAGTTTAGAAAACAATTCGCTAAATATCGTATATAAATCCAAAAATCATGAAACCAGCTGAAATTGAAAGTAAATTCGATAATCTACAACTTTCATCTTGAAAGTTACACAAGATCATACTCACACAGCTCAGAAATCGAGATTTAACTCGACTATTCATCGAAGAACAGAGCATTGATGAAAATCCAGGAAAAACATGCTAAAATCCGGATAAAACCCAAATCAAATCGCATGAAGCTTCAATCAGTTACTAAGCATGCTCTGAGGAACTAATTAGCACAAAGAAATCAACAAACAATCAAACCAAACCCTAGATCTAGCTTAACCCAAAGATTTAGGTAGAAACCCTACCTTAAAACACAAATTCAAGCTTCAATCATTGCTAATCCGCCGTGATCCGCCGTCCTCCGTCGCCTTCCCTGTCTCCAGCTCAGCGGAGTCCTGCCACAACCGCAACCGTCGCCGGAGAAGGAAGAGGGGCTGCCGCGGGAGAGAGAAAGGGAAGGGAGGAGAAGGGGTAGGGTGGCTCTAGCCGCCGCTTCCAGGTCACCGGGAAAGGTGGCCGGAGAAAGAAGAAGCCGGCGTGGGGGAGAAAGGGAAGGGGGTCGGGCGAGGGGAAAGCAGGGAAGGAAGAGGGAAAAAAAGCAAAGAAAAAGGAAAAGAAAGAGATTAGGAGAGAGGGAGAAGAGGAAAAATAGGAGAGAGAGAGAGAGAGAGAGAGAGAGAGCTAAGCTACTTAAGTGGCTTAGCTGGTCTAGCCGAGTCAACTAATCGGACTGAATCCGATTTGACCCCAAACTGTGATCTCGTCGCAATCTCGTTCGGATCTGACGATCGCGAACGCTCCTATTATATCTATTCAATCACGTACATCAATCAAGATTGTGTGTGCAATACGCGGGTGTGAAACCGACCGCCAAGGTGCAATTTACCAAATTGCCATTGGGGTCCAAAAGCAGCGATGCGATCAACCGATCACAAAGCAAGGCCAACCGAGCCAAAACAACCAAACCACAAAATCAACCCCTCGACCTACCGCAGTCGGATCGGGTTGGAGGAACGGGTCCTCACACCCCCTGTGTCGCGCGATCTCCCCTCATGTTCTCCCCAATCTCCCCTTGTGTCACCCAATCTCCCCTCCCAATCTCCCCGATCTCCCCCTGTCACCCGATGTCCCCGATCCACGGCTGGATGCTGAGCTCCTTGTTGGGAGCCTACCTAGACCTGGGTTTGGCCTACCTCTTCCTCTGTGGATCCACCCTCGCCTACCTCACCGCCAAGTTCCTCGCTCTCTTCGGCCTCGCCCTCCCTTGCTCCTGCCAGCACTGCCTCTTCTCCTATGTCTCTTGCCTCTAGCGCCTCCTCGTTGACCGCCCCCTTGCCAGCTCAGGGAGAGGGGCAGCTCCTCGGGGACGACGGTCTCCAACAAGGGGGACAACGTCGCGGCTACAGATCTTGCAGGGAAGTGGTCGGGAAGTGGCTGGAAGCATGTCGGCTACCCGAATATGGAATCAGATGGGGTCGGGGACCCGGGAGGTGGCGGTGTTGAGTGGTGATGGCGCCGGATCCGAGAGAGAGAAGGAGCTCGGGCGAGTTTCCGGTGAGGAGAGCGGTCGGGCTGGGAGAATGCGGTGTTAGGCCAAGACGTGAGGAGGCCCGCCGAAGCTGGGGCTTCACCGGAGTGGTGGTTGTCGGGTTTAGAGAGAGAGGAGTGCTTGTGGAGGAGGAGTGGAGGACGCCTGGAGGACGAGACGAGGAAAATGGGGATGAGAAGAGGGGAGCCGAGAGTGGGAGATAGCGTCGAACCCAGACCCGAGCCGACCCGTTTATTAAACGGGTTAGACGGGTCGGGTTGGGTTGATCCGTTTATAAATGGATGGGGTTTGAGTTGATAAACCTGACCCGTTTATTAAACAGGTCGGGTTCGGGTTTGGCCTTTATTAAATGGGTCAGTATCTGACCCGACCCAAACCCGACCCGCGAACCCAAATCGCCACCCCTAGCAATGCAGGTCGATGCAGTTCCTTCGGTTTCATGTGATTTTCTAGAAGATGGCGCAACATTTTGAGGTAATTGAGGACGTGGAGCTTGGAGGAGTTTTCATAGTTTTATTACAACTTCATATTATGATGTATAAATTGATATATAATTTGATGTATTCGATGACAGGATTGTATGATTCTTAATTAAGTTATATTCCAGAAAGTTTGTAATATTCTTTATTGAAAGTTTGGGAAATGTAATAATTAGCTTTGTACCTTGGTGTTCATTATATAACTTGAAATTGTAAACTTATAAAATGTACAGGATTCTTATGCTATAATTATAAAAGAGACTCTGCCAGAATTTATGCGTCCATTGATGATGTAAACATGTTTAGATGGCTCACATTTCGACCTGAATGGATTTTATGGGTCGGAATGTGACTTGATCCCTTGGATATAATAGCAATAGACCAAAGACACTAATGCATCCAAAAAGGTAATACACTTAGGGGGCGTTTGCTTGCGTGAATCGTTGGTGCAAGTGCATCGTGGGATGCATGCATCGGCCATCTGATGCTGGTGTTTGATTTGCCTTTGGGATCATATGATGCAACATTATTTATATATAATGTTCATATTAAAATAATATATATTTGTTATTCATATAATTTTCATATAATGATGTAATAAAGTTAAATTTTAATATATATATATTAAAATTTATATATATATTATATGATATTTTAATATATATTATAATTTTCATATAATGATGCAATAAAGTTAAATTTTAAAATACATATTAAAATATTATATTATTTTAATCTCAATAATATATATATTATTATATATATCTCAATAATATATATTATTCATATAAAGTTCACATAATTATACAGTAAAGTTAAATTTTAATATACATATTAAAATATGGCTAAAATATCTTTTAGTACCCTGTAGTTTCATTATAATGTTTATTAAGTCCATACACTTTTAACTTAGCCAATTTAGTCCTCTAACTTACCTTTCAGTTTTAATGTGGGCCTCGCCCTCACCTTTCGTTAGAAAACCAACGGCGCCGTTGCTTCCCGCGATTACCCAACCTCATGACCTAGGGTTTAGTGTCGGGGAGGGGGGTTCCTCGGGTTCTTGGTGACGGTCGGAGACAGGGGTTCCGACGGTCGGAGAAAGGAGGTTCCGACGGTCGATCTTGGCGAGAAAGAAAGGGAGAGGAAGGGCACACATCATTCATCAGGCATTGGGTTTTTCCATCTTTTTCCTTTTTTACTTGGTTTTTTCAAAGGTACACGATGTTCCATATCCCAAATCTTTGGTCAAAACTATTTTATTTGTTAGCTAGTGTTACTACATTGGGTTTTGTTTTATAGGATGGGGTTTGCCATTCGAATGGGGCACATGTGGGGCTTTTAGACTTGTATATTATGGTGGGGATGTTTTCAATGCACCATTTATTGTCTCATGCCGAGAAATAGGGGACCACTGTATAATCTTCATAGACAAGGAACCATGTGAACTTAGTCATTTTGCATAGTTTAATTGTGCTTATGATGATCATATTAACTGTCATTCTTCTAAATTTTAGGATGGCAGCTGGTGGAATTGTGATTCACATGCATCATGGGGGTATGCTTGTATTCAATGACCAAGAGGTTAAATACATAGGGGGTAGTGTGGGCACATTTAATAACTGTGACATTGACTTGTTGAGTGTGATAGAATTTGCTGAGATGGCCAAGGAACTCGGTTATCCTAGTTGTAAAAGGATGTGGTATGTCATACCAGGGACAACTATTGATGTGGGTCTTAGGCCATTAGAAACAGATAAAGATGTTGTGGATCTGTCAAACCCAGCTGGCAAATTAGGTGAACTTGATGTGTATTTAGAGCATAAAGTCATTGAGAATCCCATTATTGCTGATTATGCTGAAGTAGAAGAAGTTGACAAGAGGAAAGAAGCTGATAGGGATGCCTCTGAAGCCTACATTGTTGATTCTGAAAGTTGCCATGAGGAAGATGAAGAATACATGTCTGAGACATCTGATACTGAGGAAGTGGAATATGATCCTGAGGTTGAGAAAAGCAGTGATGATGATGAAGGTGACATTGACTACAATGCCCATACTCATGTCAACTTGGTTTCTCTGTTAGGAGGGGAAGATGTGCATGGTGTGAGGCAGAAGATAGATGAGAATGCACAACAGAGGAAAGATACATGTGGAGAAGATGCAGAGGTTATGTCTGACTATCTCCCCAGTGATGAGCTTATCAGCCTCAATGGATCATCAGATGAGGAGGTTGACTCATACCCTGTTTTCAGAGAAGAAAGTGACATGAGGGGGGATATCAAACCAAGGGTGGGAACCAAGTTGCCAAGTCCAAGAGCCTTCAAGGACTATATCACAGAATATGCAGTAAGAGGAGGCTACATGATCAAGTTCATAAAAAACTCAAAGATAAGGGTGACAACAAAGTGTGTTGATGGGTGTCCTTGGAGGATTCATGCCTCCCTAATGCAGAACATGTCTATATTCCAGATCAAGACTATTAGGGAAACACACACCTGCAGTAGATCTTTCAGCTGTGGGCTTATTAATTCCACATGGCTTGCAGACATGAAGTTAGGATTGATCCAGGCATGAAGTTGCAGACAATAATTGAGAAGGTTAAGAAGGATTTTATAGTCAACATTTCCAGAACCCAAGCCTACAAAGTAAGAACAAAAGCAAGGGCTAAGATTCAGGGAAGTTTTGTGGAGCAGTATGATAGGATCAGAGATTATTGTCATGAGATTATGAGAAGTAATCATGGAAGCACCTGCATAGTAAAGGCCAATTTGGATCCAAGGGGCACTCATTCTATATTTGAGAGAGTCTATATTTGCTTTGATGCCTGCAAGAGGGGATTCAAGGTTGGCTGCAGACCATTGGTTGGTCTTGATGGTTGTCATCTCAAGGGTGCTTGTGGAGGGCAACTACTTACTGCTATTGGAAGAGATGGGAATGATCAAATGTATTCCATTTTCTATGCTATTGTGGAAATTGAGAATAGAGAGACATGGACATGGTTTCTGGAGCTTTTGTTGGCTGATATGGGACATGTTCAAGGGAATAAGTGAACATTTATAACTGATCAACAAAAGGTCTTTATGGCTATTTCAAATTTCATATAATTTTTGAAGGGAATATGTGGACATTTATAATGTGTTGTTTAAACATTGTAATGCAGGGCCTTATTCCTGTTATGCAAATCATAGGTTTTGTGCGAGGCATCTTTATGCCAATTTCAACAAAATTCATAAGGGGTTGCAATTGAAACAGATCACGTGAGATGCATCCAGGGCAACAAACAAGCCTTATTTTGATGCTATTATGGAGGAGCTGAAAGGTATTGATGAAGATGCCTTTAATTATATGTCCAATTTAACACCTAGTTGCCGGTGTAGTCATGCTTTTGATACACATCCACAATGTGACTTGTTATTTAATAACATGTATGAGGCTTTCAATAAGTTCATTTTGGATGCAAGAAGGAAACCAATCATCACCCTTCTGGAGGAAATAAGCCTGAAATTGATGACAAGGAGTAGGATAAAAAAGGATCAGATGTTGGCCAGTGATAATGACATCTGTCCAAGGATCCAAAAAAAGTTGGAAGATGCAAAGATTGCAACTAGAGATTGGATAGCAGACTGGTTATTAGATACGGAGTTTGAAGTAAGCTGTCTAGATGAAAAGTTCACAGTTTATTTGGACAAGAAGATTTGTAGTTGTAGAAAATGGGAGTTGACAGGAATCCCATGTGTCCATGCAGTGGCATGTATTTTTGGGAAAAGGGAAAGGCATGAGGACTATGTTGCCAAATGGTGCAAGAAGGAGACATACATGCTAGCATACAACCAAAATAGCAGGCCCTTAAATGGACCCAGGTTGTGGCAGAGGTTATCAACTGACAAAACAGTGCCTCCAAAGTATAGAAGACCAGCTGGTAGGCAAAAGAAGTTAAGAAGAAAGGATCCAAATGAAGGCACAAGCTTCAACAAAGTAAGGAGGAGAAACACCACTGTTAGATGCACTAAGTGCTGGGAATGGGGTTACAACAAAAGGATCTGTCAATGGCCATAGGCTCCCAAGCCCACCAACCAACCAGTCAATACTACAAATGAGAAAAGTTCAAATGTAAGAAAACTATAGTAGCTACTGATTGTTAACCTTCTGTAGGTATTGATTGTTGTCTAGATGTCTAATTTTGTCATTATGTAGGTAAGTGGTAGGGGAGGGGGTTCCAGAGGAAGAGGCAGAGGTGTTCACACCTCAGGACATAATTCAAATGTATACTCACCATTTAAATTAGAGCAACTATGGTGGACATTCACTGTTGTTAATTGTTTTGTTTGTACTCATCAGGTGAGTGACAGGGGAAGGGGAACCAGAGGAAGAGGCAAAGGACAAGTAGCTGGAAGAGGTGAGAATGCTCAAGTGGCTGGGGGGGCCACAATACAAGGAAGAGGCTCAGTGTATGGGGCTCAGTGTATGGGAAAGGGCAAGGTCATGTAGTTGAGAAAGGACAAGGTCCTGTGGGTGGGAGAGGCCCAGGATATGGAGCTGAGATAGGCCATGGTGAAGTAGCAGGCAGAGGCCAAGTTTATCAGGTAACTGCCATGATGTATGTTGATTTGTCGTTTAAAACTTAGCTTGACTATGAGGCACATGTGTTGTAGGATGACTGAATTCCAACAAGAGACCAGTATGAAGAGCATGATCAAGAAAATGTAAGACAGCCCTGGAGACCAGCAGGAAGATCATCAATAATTCAAAGAAGTGGTAGCCAGACTTGGAGGCCTAGAGAGAGAGAGCTGGAGTGTGAGGATCCGTCCCTCTACTCCTGTGGCTCGTCGTGGACCGCAAGGGCAATTTGGTAAATTTGGTAAATTACGCCTTGTTGGCTAGTTTCACACCCGCAGGTGCACACACTGACCATGTTTGTGTTAATGTTTGGCTAGAATGGTTAGTGGGACCCGGGATCGAAAGATCCGGGCTTGGACTTAAGTTTTAGCCCAAGTCTAGCTTTCTGCACCTAAGGGATCAATCTTCCTAGCTAGGAGATCGATCTCTTAGTGCCAGAAAGTCAAACCTAATTTGGCAAGGAAGATCGATCTCTTCTCAAAAGAGATTGATCTCTCTTGAGTCGGTTCGTTCGTCTATAAAACGAACGAAACCTTTTCTTTTGATTTTTTTGGAAAATCCGAGATTTCAGCCGTGTTCTTGCTGGATTTGGCTTCGTTTGAGGAAGATCTAAGGCCTAGTAGCTTGGATTGAAGCTGCTATTGCATAGGTAGGGATCCTACCTACAATCTTTCGGGTTTTTGGAGTTTTTCCGGTTTGATTGTAATCTTTTGCTTAGATCTATTAAAATACATGTTTGTTTTCCATGATTTCATCGGTTTTGGACTCGTGGTTTCTTAATCTACCTGATCCCAGAGTTTTGGGGATTTGGTTGTATTTTTCGGTGGTATTTCTCGTCGTCCGGTCACTGGAGAACCCATCCGGATCGATCTCCCTTGAGGGAAGATCGATCCCTTCTGAGGCGTCACGCCCAGCCCGAGCAGGATCAATCCCTCGGCGGGAGAAGATCGATCCTTTCCTAGGTTGAGGTGACGGGTTCCATGTCACGAAGAAGATCGATCTTCTCATCGATCCTTTTGGTGGAGAAGATCGATCTCCTTTGGTTGACATGGACGAGTTTTCTCCCAAGTACTAAGAAGATCGATCCCCTTGGGAAGGGAGATCGATTTCTTAGTGGCTGAGGGGTGTTTTCGAGTGGCTTTTGCCCGCGGGGCTTTGTATGATGGTTTACTCTACTATTTCATATATGGTACATATGTTTAAGCATGTTAGCCCAATAATAGGGGCAGTGGTGAACCGGGGGAGTGATGACTCCCGGGATGTTTAGAATAAACGGGCGGGTAGCCCTACAACTTTCCTTAGCCTTGCATGCCGGCGTGCGCCGAGGGCTTTATCTGTGATATCTGTGAGCTGTTGATTGCGGGGCTGATTCCCGATGCAGGTGTTGTGGCGGACAACTGATAGTTGGTGGTGGTACCACTGTAGCAGTTTGTAGACCTTACTTATATGTTCACCACCCCGGACCGGCAGGGTGCCGTGCCCAGACCTTGTTTGATATACAATCACATACTGTTGCATGCTTATCTGTATATTCCTATGTGTGCTCATAACATGCATTGTTTTGTGCATTAGTTGCATGTGTGTAGGACGTTGGCGATGGGTTGATCGCCGATTCGGGGCTTTCGGGTAGTCTAGATCTAGCTCTTGGACCGTTGCGGGTAGCTTGGTCCAGGACTCGATTTGTAGTATTCAGTCGTTTTCGATGATAGGATTAGATGACCTGAATACATGTGGTTTGATGTTTAGAGGTCGTGTCGACTCCAAATTGAATCTGAGGTGTAGGTGGTGTCCGGTGTTCTTGACTCTTGGGTCGAGGAGTGCCTACCCAGCGGTGTCTTTGCCCGCCAAACAGTGTCTTGTCTCCTGTTGAGAGTCTGCAGTGTTTTGGGCCTGCGTTCACGGACTCCCAGTAGGGTTATGGAACCCTTGTATACACCCAGGGTAGACTTGGGGGTGTCACTGTTGTGTTCCCTCCCTTGTGAGCGTCGTAGTGTAGTGTCCCTGCTGAGCTTAGTACTCACTCCTACCCGGGCTGCGTTTTGCAGGTGCTGGCGCTAGCTCTTCTTCAGTCGCCTCTACCGGGCAGGTGTTTGGTGTCGTGGCGGTGTCTGGCGGTGCTTGAGGTGCGGCGATCGTCAGTTCTACCCTTTTGCTTAGTTAGCCTCCTACGGGAGAGATTTGTATAACTTTTACCTTGTTGAGGATTTGTATCTATTTCAGTTTCAGTCTTTGACGTTTGTGATTGATTGTATAATACAGGATGATTATGAATTGCTAGGGAGACCACTATGATTAGAGGAAAACCTTGCCAAAATTTCCGTAGTAGATTAGGTTCCAGTTCGCATCGCCCGGCCCGGTTGGGCCTACGCGGGTCGGGGCGCGACAACTTGGTATCAGAGCATAGGCTATAGATCTCAGGGAGTAGGATCAGGATATGGTTGAGATTGTGCGTGGAATGGGTTGGTTCTATGTCTAGTATATCCGTGCATGCTCTCTTTGTGTTGTGTATGTCTTCCGCTTTATTGTTGTGTTGCTTGTTTTCGGTTTCGGACGAGTAGACGCACGTTTGTCGTTGGTGATTGCGCAGATGTCGGGAGCTCGAGGCCGACCTTCGGTTGTTGGTCGGGGTGGGGCATGACCTGGTTGACCCTCCCGGCCAGACAGGGTAGCACCTGTCAGGTAGGTCAGAGCTAGACGGACTGCACCATCACCAGCGGCGGTTTCGGTCGAGCAGGCGGAGGTCTTCCTCGCCGAGGAGGAGACCCCTGTTCCTGTCGACGGGTGGGCCTCGGTGGCTATCACGATGGCTTTTCAGTGACTGAACCCGCCTAGGTTCAACGGTAGGTCTGGAGATCCGATCGCAGTGGACGACTGGCTCGATGGAGTCTCATGCGTCCTGGATGCTCTCTTCGTCGAGGACGACCGGGTTCGGTTCACCCTCGCGGCGTTCCAGCTCGATGGAGACGCCCGTGACTGGTGGCGCACCGCCAAGCACACTAGTGATGGAGAGGTGCCAATGTGGGAGGAGTTCAGGGCAATGTTCTTAGACGTGTACTTCTTGCAGTACCAGTCCCTCTTGCAGGGTACTCGCTCCGTTCAGTAGTATGCCTCCAGGTTCACGCACCTTGTTCGGTTTGTGGGGGCAGTTGCAGCAGATCAGACAGCTAGGGTGCGGCAGTTCGAGTGGGGACTTCGGCCAGAGATCCGGCGGCAGACCAGCTCACACTGCTTCCAGTCGTACTCAGCGATCCTGAACTGCGCCTTGGCAGTAGAGGCTCAGTTGCGGGACGACAGGTGCCGGGCAGTTCCACCAGCACCCTTCACCAGCACGCAGCAGCGACCCCAGGGCAGAGGGGGGTTCGGTAGGGGGCAGCAGCGGCGTCAGCGACCCTTTCAGCAGCAGCCGCCGCGTGCACTACCGTACCAGCAGTCACTACCGAGCCCACCAACCCTGTTTCTACTGACGGCCGGGCCATGTCACACCCCGACCCAGAAAACCCATCCAGGACGGGCGTGAGGGTCCTATCACTATTCATCTTCAAATCGGCGCGGTACAAAGCGGAAAAGACGGATAATCTAAACAATTATATTCCAGAGGCGAAACAGATTCAATTTATACTATATCATCAAGTTGTACAGTTCATATTTGATACAAAAGCTCCCAAGAGATAGATTTAATACAATACTCCAAAATCCTCAGAAGTTTACATCATATACATATATGTCAAAAATGTACAACAGGTAATCCTCTAGCAACCTCAAGTGCCTCTGGATGTACTCGCGCCGCCAAAAGCCGAACCTGCTGGCTCCACTGAGGAAGAACTGCCGCCTGCACATGCAAACGCAGCCCGGGTAGGAGTGAGCGATAAGCTCAGTAGGGTTCTACTCTACGGCACACTGAAGGGAGGAAAACAACAACAGAGTTGTCTCCCAGCTCAAGTCTAACGGATGTCGCGGGTCCCACAACCCTGTCGACTCTCCCAAGGGATCCTACTCTTCTCAACCGACCACGCTGGGAAACTCAACCAACACGCTGGGAGGAAAGAACCGGAACCAGTAGGATCACCATTACCCAGCAGGAAACCACTGCCTGGGGACCATGTCAGGGACTTCGACACCCATCCTTAGAACTTAGCTTCGGAAGACAACCCAACCTATAAACCTCAACAAAGATCAGAGTCAACTAGCGTGAATCCTAAAAAGACATGAGACTTGATCAAACAATCACACCCTACTCCTGACTACCCATCCACGGTCCTAAGGCTAGATCCGAGCTACCCGAGAGCCTCGGATCGGCAACCTAAACCATCGCCCGCCTAACCTCAAATGCCTCTAATGCATATAATGCATGAGCCTAGGCAAACATCTATCCTAGATGTCTCTACATGCCACATCAACAATTATAGGTTCCACAGATATACAATAGCCCTCGGCACTCGCCGGCAAGGGGCTAAGGTTCCACAATTCCTCATTAGCTAGCACTCATAGCTAGCTAATGGCTAAGCAAACAACTAAGCACTTAACTACAATCAATCATGTATTAATTGCAAGTAGAACCATAGGTTTTCTAAAAAGGAAAGAACATTTGAATCAATCTCAAACCAAATGGAAATCCTTTGAAAACCTCATCAAATCCCCCTACATGCTTCCCAATATGTTTAGATACTAATCCCCCATCAAAACCATCCGAGAAATACCTGAAAACCAAATTCAACGGGTCACGGACGATGTCACGGTCGATCCGGGGATCGACCGTGAGACCACGGACGATGCTACGGTCGATCCGGCGATCGACCGTGAGACCCATGCGAAGAAAACCAAGGGCGACGGTCGATCCACCCATCGACCCTGAGAAGCCCAAAACCAAACAGCGCCTGACGGTCGATGCGACGGTCGATCCGACAGTCGATCGTCAGGTAAATGGCGAAAAGGAGGAACTCCCACGGTCGATCCATGCATCGACCCTGGGAGGCTAAAATCCCGACAGAGCCCGACGGTCGATGCGACGGTCGACCGTCAGGCCCAGAAAGGGTAAAACAACACTTGACGGTCGATGCACCGATCGACCGTCGAGCCTTGGCACAGTTCATCAGAACAGTGCCGGAAATCCATTTCTTTGGATTTCAAGTATCAAATCAAGTTGAAATAAGATGAAATCTTGCAAGCAAGTATATTTAGCAAAGGGGAAGCTAATGGAGTGAAGAAATCCAGTTTTTGACGGTTAAATCTCTTATCTAGGTCCAAATGGGCAAAAACCGACAAAACGGCGATAATACGGAAACCAACCGTTCAAATCCTGAAATCTCAACATAGGAATACCGGAAAAGAGTTACACTACACACACAAAGAGTTACAAACCATTCTAACATGTATTCCTACAACGAAAGTATAATAATCCTATCCTAGGAGAACCCGATCCAAGGATCGAGGTAGAAACACCTACTTGAGCAAGTAGGGTAGCTCCTCCACGCGTGCCACCAGCTGAGCCGCCAAGATCCAAGCTCCGAAAGCCGAGTCTCCAAACCCTACCTCAGCCGAAGGAGAGAGAGAGAAGGGAAGAGAACGACAGGAGAAGAAGAGAAGGAATGAGAGAAAGAGACATGCCTTATATAGAAATTCCAAATCTATCTCAGCCGTCCAAATCGATCTTTCCCGATCGAGCTCCGATCCTCCGATCGGACGCACCCTAGGGATTCTAATCAAACACATACATCAATCAAAGTCAATGTGTGGAACGCGGGTGTGAAACCGACCACCAGAGGGCATATTAACCAAAATGCCCCCGGGGTCCAAAACCGCCACACGATCGCCCGATCGTGCCCAACGCGGAACCAAACCGACAGGAAACTGGCTCTCGACCCACGTGGTCGAGTCAGGTCTGAGGGGCGGGCCCTCACAACCTAAACACCTTAAAAAGAATTTCCTCCCGAAATTCAAGGTTGAAGCCGGGGAAAAGAGAAACAACTAAGCCTACCTGCACAAACAAGGCTACAGCTAGGGGCGCCAACGCCCACAACAAGGAAACTACCTGAAGAGGTGAACAGTCGGGGAAACTCCCGACGCATGCGATCCTCTCGCTCCCAAGTCAAACTCTCTGCACTGCCATGTCTCCACCTGACCATGACCAACGGTAATGATCTGCCTCTCAGAACCTGATCCCGTCTGTCCATGATCTGCACTGGCTGCTCTATGTAGGTGGCATCCTCCTCAACCTCGAGGTCGTCGTGTCTGATCACGTGAGAAGGATCTGGAACGTACTTCCGCAGCATAGACACGTGGAAGCTGGGGTGGACTGCTGACATGTGCGGAGGTAGAGCCAACTGGTAGGCGACTGCTCCGACGCGCCTGACGATCTCAAAAGGACCCGTCTTCGGGATGTCGCAATCCCGAATCCGTGAACTCGTACAACCCGTACCTGTGCAGGCTCCGTCAGGGGGAGGCCAAGGTCAGCAGCCTAGCGGCGTGTCGACCACGTGTTTCCAGTGCGGGCAGCCGAGCCACTACCGTAGAGACTGTCCTTTGTGAGGAGCGCGGAGCGCTATGTTGCAAGGCAGTAGAGGCGGAGGGCCCAGTGCCTGGCAGGGGAGCGGGGGTGGACGCGGACCGGGGTGTCCCAGAGGTAAAGGCGGCCAATGGGGGCAGGTGTTTGCCCTCCCAGTTCGCGAGTAGCAGGACACCGTTCAGCTGTATCAGCCGCCACCGCTGTACCAGTAGCCTTTACAGTACCAGCAGCCACCGCAGTACCAGCAGCCTTTACAGACAGCCGCAGCAATACCAGTAGCCGTAGTAGTACCAGCAGGCGATGGCAGAGCCATCCGTCCTCAGAGGTATCTTTCAGCTTTCTAGTTTCTTAGTAGATGTGCTGATAGATTCAGGGGCGTCTCACTCCTACATTGCTAGCATGTGCATGGCATCGCTAGGGTTAGAGACGAGTCGGCTAGAGGTGAGACAGTCTGTAGACTCACCAATCGGCGGGGCAATCAGGGTAGACCGGGTCTGCCGATCGTGTTCGTTGGAGGTTGGAGGCCTCCAGGTCTGTCTAGACCTGTGGGTACTAGAGATGACCGGCTTTGACGTGATACTCGGTATGGACTGGTTGGCAGCATACCGAGCCGTCATCGACTGTGGTCGCCGGAGGGTGGTCACTTGGACACCCGACGGGACACGATTTGTGTTGTTAGGGGATCGGTTCTCCACCGATTCCTTTGCTTGTGGTGTGGGGAGGCGTGGCAGCGAGCTCTCAGCCTTGTTGGCCAGCCTGTCCCTGTCCGGTTCTGAGGGAGTGCAGCAGAGCAGTTTTCCCAGGATCGTGTGCGACTACACCGACGTGTTTCCCGAGGTGTTGCCAGGGCTTCCACCGCCCAGAGAGGTCGATCTCAAGATCGACCTAGTACCAGGTACCGCACCGATCTCTCTCCCAGCTTTCCGGATGGCACCAGCAGAGCAGAGTGAGGTGAGAGACACCAGAACAGCAGTTGCAGGGTTGTCAGCGTGGAAGTGGCAGGCTCTAGAGACGGCGGGCCAGTTGGGGCTCGAGTTTGAGGATCGGGGATCCATCAGCTTTCTCTACGCAATGCAGAGTATGCCAGCAGTCTTAGTGTCACATCCCGACCCAGAAAACTCATCTAGGGCGAGGCGTGAGGGTTCCTATCTCTATTCATCTTCAATTGGCGCAATACGAAGCGGAAAAGACAGATAATTTAAACAATTGATATTCCAGAGGTAAAACTGATATTCAATTCATATATATACATCAAGTTGTACTGATACAAGATTCTATAACAAAATCCTCCAAGGGACAGATATTATACAATTATCCAAAAGTTCCTCAAAAGTGTTTACAACATACAAATTATCCAAAAAGTACAACAATCGATCCTCCAGCAACTTCAAGCACCTCTGGACGTACTCGCGCCACCAAAGGCCGATCCCGTCGGCTCCACGGAAGAAGAACTGCCGCCTACACCTGCAAACGCAGCCCGGGTAGGAGTGAGCGATAAGCTCAGTAGGGTTCTACTCTACGGCACACTGAAAGGAGGAAAATAACAACAGTGTTGCCTTCTCGCTCAAGTCTAACGGATGCCACGGGTCCCACAACCCTGTCGATGTCCCTAGGGCTCCTGTCATGAAACCTCTCTCCTGAACATGTTACCAGGAGGCCAAGGAATAGTAACATGCAGGATCACCCTTACCCAAGCAGGAATACCATGCCTTGGGGAACCACGTCGGGAACGCATCGACATCCATCCTTAGCACTTGGCCTTGGAAGACAACACGATCTCTAAACCTCAAACATTGATCAGAGTCAACTATCGCAAATCCACAATAATATGAGATTCGATTTACAATCACCCTAACCCTGACTACCCAGCCACAGTCCTAAGGCTAGATCCGAGCTACCCGAGAGCCTCGTATCGGCGACCCAAACCATCGCCCGCCTAACCTCAGATGCCTCTAATGCACACAATGCATGAGCCTAGGCAAACATCTATCCTAGATGTCTCTACATGCCACAACATCAGTTATAGGTTTAACAGATATACAATAGCCCTTGGCACTCGCCGGCAAGAGGCTAAGGTTCCACAATTCCATATTAGCTAGCACTCATAGCTAGCTAATGGCTAAGCAAACAATTAAGCATTTAATTACAAACCAACTATGTATTTAAATGCAAGCCAAACCATCAATTTACTCAAAGGAGACAAACATGCGATTCAATCCTTAATCTCAGTGGAAATCCCTTGAAAACTTCATGAAAAGCACATACCAACCTCCCAACAAGTTTGGATATCAATCCCAAATGAAAGCCATTCAAGAAAAGCCAGAAACCACTGTTCAAGGGCCCACAATTGATGGGACGATCGATCGAACGGTCGACCGTGAGGCCACGGTCGATGTCACGGTCGATCCGGCGGTCGACCATGGGACAAAAACGAGGAAAACCATAAGGGTGACAGTCGATCGGTTTATCGACCGTGGGGAGCCCAAAACGGGACAGAGCCTCACGGACGATGCGACGGTCGATTCGACGGTCGACCGTTGATGAGTGCATGAAAGTGCACTCTTAACAGCCTTATAACCATCTCAATTTCTACATTATTATCCTTAATCAACATCTTTATTACTATTTTTACATCTATATGTTGCTTCACATGATTGTTTGGAAAATGTAGGAAATTGGGGCTAAAAGAAGCTGAAAAGAGTATATGGATCAACTTCAAAAATTAATCTGTACCTTCTCATGAAGAACCAGTTAATGTACCATATATGGTTGGAAAGCTCTTGAAGTTTAGATTCTGGAGAATTTTACTGTTCATGATTTCGAGTTTTCTAGAGAAAGTTACTGCACTTTTAGTACCGATGGCGCAGTCTGAATGGCAGAACAGAAAATAAGCTAGAAGTCCGATCGATTCGACACCCAAAGTCCGATCGATCGGACTACGCAGAAACGTGACAGAACATATATTTTTCAGCCATAAGGGGTCCGATCGATCCCTCCATCCCTCCTACGGGGTCCGATCGATCCGACACCCATAGTCCGATTGATCGGACTCGGGAATAGCCAAAAACAGCGGATTTCTGCGCAACGGATCGATCCAACACCTAATGTCCGATCGATCCGACTTTTCCAGTGAAGAAAACCAACGGTTTAGATTTAATCCGTGGATGGAGACACTTGGGCCTATAAATATGACTCTTTTTAGGGTTTGAGGGGGACTTTTTGGCAGCGTTTGGAGGCGAGGAGAAGGGTTCCAGGCTTGGTTTTCTTTTCTTATTTCTTCTTTATTTCTTCATTAGTTTTGTTGGCCTCATGGTGAACATGAGTGGCTAGTTTCTTCTCTGAGGTACCGATGTAGCCCTAACTGAATCATTATATGTTATTGGATCATGATTATTTAATCAGTTTATATTTCTTGTTTCATTCATTATTATAACTGAGATCTTAAATACCTTTATCTAGCCAATAGAAGTATTACAGATTATTTCATGTGAGATTGGGCGAGGGTTCATTCCCTAATCTTGCAGGATCTATGAATGAATGAGTTTATGTCGAGGCCGGGCTCAAGCTAAGAGTATTCTTGGTTCATAATTGTTCTTCAGAGCTTAATGGATTCTTGATTAACACATAGTCATGGATTCATTAGCTAGGGTTAATTGAGGGTACTTGGTGAAGACCGTGGCCGAACGGATCATCATATCGGAATAACGAGCCCTTGGAATTAAACTGAGATCTTGATTGATTCAATGCATAGAATGAGGATGTTATGGTGAAATGGGAACCTTAGTATTCATCGATCATATTTCCATCGTTTTCTTATTTCGTTATTAGATCATCTATCTTCGAGACTTCATATTTCTTATTTTCCCTTCCTTATTTCCTTTCTTTTCTGTTCTTTAGCGTTTCACTCTAATAATCTTTACAAATCTCTGTGGGTACGATACTCGTCTTGCTACTATACTGATTGCACCGATTCGTATACTTGCGAGATATAAAATTTATTCATCAACCGTGAGGCGGGATGAAAAAGGGTGGAAGCCCGCGGTCGATCGGTCCATCGACCGTGGGAGACGAAAACCCCGACAGAGCCTGACGGACGATGCGACGGTCGATCCGCCGATCGACCGTCAGGCCCAGAAAGAGCGTATCAACGCTTGACTGTCAATACACCGATCGACCGTCGAGCCTTAGGTGTTCATCAGAACAGTGTCGGAAATCCAATTTCTTGGATTTCAAGGATCAAATCAAGTTGGAAGTTGATGAAACTTTGCAAGCATGTGTAATTAACAATGGGGAAACCAATGGTATGAAGAAATCACATTTTTGATGGTTAAATCTCCTATCTAGGTCAAAACGGGCAAAAACCGACGAAACGGCGACAATACGGAAACCAGCCGTTAGAATACGGAAATCGCGAGGTAGGAATACTTCAAATCATCTACAACACATGCACAATGAGCTACACAACATTCTAACAAGTATTTCTACTACGAAAAGGCATTAAACCTATCCTAGGAGAACCCGATCGCGAGATCGAGGTAGAAACACCTACTTAATGAAGTAGGGCAGCTCCTCCACGCATTCCCCAACTCCGATCGCTGGATCTGCTCCTCGAAAGCTGCGCCTCCAAGCCCTAGCTCAGCCGCAGGAGAGAGAGAGAGAAGAAAGAGAACGGCAAGAGAAGGAAAGAAGGAAAGAAAGAGAAAGAAGGAGCTTAAATAGAAAGCTGGAATCGATCACAACCGTCCGATTCGATCTCTCCCGATCGAGCTCCGATCTTCTGATCGGACGCGCCCTTAAGGTTCTCATCAAACACATACATCAATCAAAGGCCATGTGTGCAACGCGGGTGTGAAACCGACCACCAGGGAGCATATTTACCAAAATGCCACTGGGGTCAAAAACAGCGATGCGATCAACCGATCGCATCCCAAGGCCAACCGAGCCAAACCACAAACCCAGACCCTCGACCTAACGCGGTCGGACCGGGTTGGAGGTACGGGTCCTCACACTAGCCAGAGTGTTAGAGGCACAGCACAGTGACCCAGAGGCGTCGAGGAGATGACCTAGGAGCGCGAGGCGCGCATGCGGTTGGAGTATCCGCACTTGTTCCCTTCTCGAGGTAACTTTTGTCATGTCTTCTAGTGTAGCTATTTCTTTTGTTTCCGAGCCCTACTTTTGTTGAATCTTGGGACGAGATTTCCTTTAAGGGTATTAGGATGTGAGGACCCGTCCCTTTACTCCTGTGGCTCGTCATGGAGCACAAGGGCAATTTGGTAAATTGTGCATTGCCGGTTAGTTTCACACCCGCGGGTGCACACACTGACCATGTTTGTGTTAATGTTTGGCTAGAATGGTTAGTGGGACCCGGGATCGAAAGATCTGGACTTGGACTTAAGTTTTAGCCCTAGTCTAGCTTTCCGCACCTAAGGGATCGATCTTCCTAGCTAGGAGATCGATCTCTTAGTGGCAGAAAGTCAAACCCGATTTGGAAAGGAAGATCGATCTCTTCTCAAAAGAGATCGATCTCTCTTGAGTCGGTTCGTTCGTCTATAAAACGAACGAAACCTTTTCTTTTGATTTTTTTGGAAAATCCGAGATTTCAGCCGTGTTCTTGCTGGATTTGGCTTCGTTTGAGGAAGATCTAAGGCCTAGTAGCTTGGATTGAAGCTGCTATTGCATAGGTAGGGATCCTACCTACAATCTTTCGGGTTTTTGGAGTTTTTCCGGTTTGATTGTAATCTTTTGCTTAGATCTATGAAAATACAGGTTTGTTTTCCTTGATTTCATCGATTTTGGACTCGTGGTTTCTTGATCTACCAGATCCCAGAGTTTTGAGGGATTTGGTTGTATTTTCCGGCGGTATTTCTCGCCGTCCGGTCGCCGGAGAACCCATCCAGATCGATCTCCCTTGAGGGAAGATCGATCCCTTCTAGGGCGTCACGCCCAGCCCAAGGGATCGATCCTTGCCTAGGTTGAGGTGGCGTGTTCCATGTCACGAATAAGATCGATCCTTCTGGTGGAGAAGATCGATCTCCTTCGGTTGACAGGGACGAGTTTTCTCCCAAGTACTAAGAAGATCGATCCCCTTGGGAAGGGAGATCGATCTCTTAGTGGCTGAGGGGTGTTTTCAAGTGGCTTTTGCCCGTGTGGCTTTTTATGATGGTTTGTTCTACTGTTTTATATTTGGTACATATGTTTAAGCATATTAGCCCTATAATAGGGGCAGTGGTGAACCCTGGGAATGATGACTCCCGGGATGTTTAGAATAAACGGGCGGGTAGCCCTACAGCTTTCCTTAGCCTTGCATGCCGGCATGCGCCGAGGGCTTTATCTGTGATATCTGTGAGCTGTTGATTGCGGGGCTGATTCCCGATATAGGTGTTGTGGCGGACTGCTGACAGTTGGTGGTGGTACCACTGTAGCAGTTCCTAGACCTTATCTGTTCACCACCCCGGGCCGGTAGGGTACTGTGCCCAGACCTTGTTTGATATACAATCACATACTGTTGCATGCTTATCTGTATATTCCTGCCTGTGCTCATAACATGCAATGCTTTGCGCAATAGTTGCATCTGTGTAGGACGTTGGCGATGGGTTGATCATCGATCCGGGGCTTTCGGGTAGCCCGGATCTAGCTCTAGGACCGTTGCGGGTAGCTTGGTCCAGGACTCGATTTGTAGTATTCAGTCGTTTTCAATGATAGGATCAGATGACCTAAATACATTTGGTTTGATGTTTAGAGGTCGTGTCGACTTCAAGTTGAATCTGAGGTGTACGTGGTGTCCGGTGTTCTTGACTCTTGGGTCGAGGAGTGCCTACCCAGCGGTGTCTTTGCCCGCCAAACAGTGTCTTGTCTCATGTTGAGAGTCTGCAGTGTTTTGGGCCTGCGTTCAAGGACTCCCATTAGGGTTATAGAACCCTTGTATACACCCAGGTTAGACTTGGGGGCGTCACTGTTGTGTTCCATCCCTTGTGAGCGTCGTAGTGTAGTGTCCCTGCTGAGCTTAGTGCTCACTCCTACCCGGGCTGCTTTTTGCAGGTGCTGGGCTAGCTCTTCTTCGGTCGCCCCTACCGAGCAGGTGTTTGATGACGTGGCGGCTTTTGGCAGTGCTTGAGGTGCGGCGATCGTCAGTTCTACCCTTTTGCTTAGTTAGCCTCCTACGGGAGAGATTTGTATAACTTTGACCCTGTTTCAGGATTTGTATCTATTTCAGTTTCAGTCTTTGAGGTTTGTGATTGATTGTATAATACAGGATGATTATGAATTGCTAGGGAGACCACTATGATTAGAGGGAAACCTCGCCAAAATTTCCGCAGTTGGTTAGGTTCCGGTTCGCGTCGCCCGACCCGGTTGGGCCTACGCGGGTCGGGGCGCGACATGGAGGAGCAGGTGTACCACCAGAAGCTCCAATAATCAGATATAGAGGAAGACTTGGGGTTAGACGTGGAGGGAGAGCTGGAATACCAGCAGTGCAGCAACCTGAACAATGTCAACCTGGTCAAAGCTAACATGGTCCAAGTCCCTCACAGTATGAGTCATCTACCTTCAAGTTATTGACTGGGAAGGAGTTCCAATTGCTCAACCTTCCACGAGGAGATGATGACACCAGTTTGGACAAGTTCCAATTGCTCCAATGAGCAGATCATTTTTGATGGATGTAAACATTAGTGAAACTAGTTTTTTGTGAAATGTTTGTGTTGTTGAAACTAGTTTGTACTCAAGTAGGTTGCAATCATCAAGATTTATTACAAAATTAAGATTCATAAGCATAATCCTAAGCTGAATGCAAACATAAATACCCATTGCCTTTAATGCACAGTTAAAGTACCTTCTTCCGGGATTTTCTTTGGTCCAGCTAGTCCTCAGTTTGGATCTCGATTCACAAAAACAAATTGGAGAAGAATGAAACGGGGAGGATGAACCAGAGGAGGACATCGTGTACCTTTGGAAAAAACAAGTAAAGAAGGAGAAAGTGCGGTAAAATTGGCAAAAAATATGTTGCACGCCCTTCCTCCGACCGTCGGAACAAGAACCCAAGGCAGTTGGAACCCCTTCCTCCTTCCTCAGACCGTCAGAACCTCCTTTCTCCGACCGCCGCCAAGAACCCGAGGAATCCCCCTTTCTTCGACCCATCTAAGACTAAACCCTAGGTTATAAACTAGAGCAGGAGGTTGGGCAATGCGCGGGAAGCAACGGTGCCGTTTGTTTTCTAACGGAAGGTGAGGGCGAGGCCCACATTAAAACTGAAAGGTAAGTTAGAGGACTAAATTGGGTAAATTAAAAGTGTAGGGACTTAATAAACATTATAATGAAACTACATAGTACTAAAAGGTATTTTAGCCTTAAAATATTATATTAGTTTAATCTCAATAATATATATATTTATTATTATATATATCTCAATAATATATATATATATATCTGAATTATATATATATATATATATCTGAATTATATATATATATATATCATCCTTATATAGGAGGATGGTTATAAGTTAACCTTTTGTTGTCCTATTGGCATCCTATGTGACAGGATTTATCGTATGTGGCTGCTGATGTGGAGGGGGTAATAGTGAGGGAGGGGGGGAGTTAGGGGGGGTTAGTGGGGGAGTTATGAGGGAGGTGAGGGGAGATAGTGGTTATCCTGCCATGTGACATGGGATAGGACTAGTATATATATACTATTCATATAAAGTTCACATAATGATGCAGTAAAATTAAATTTTAATATATATATATTAAAATATTATATTATTTTAATCTCAATGATATATATATATATAATGATGTGAATATATATATATTAAAATTTTATTATATTATATTTGATTTGCCTTTGGATTAGTGTCGGGTTTGCGGTGAAAACTCGCGTGAGGATGCATTGTATGAAATGACCAAAATGCATCGTGTGATGCATGCGTCGCACGATGCGCCGTGCAAACCAAACGGTGGATCAGAGTATCAGGATGCATCACACGATGCACCCTGCAAACCAAACAGAAGATTGGTGCATCAGGACGCTTCACACGATGCACCCTGATGCACCCAAACCAAACAGCCCCTTAAAGTCACTATGGGAGCAAAAGTTTAAAAAAGGTAAAAGTACTAGCTTTTAGCATAATCAAGATGGCTCTACGCAATATAATATCGGTCAAGTTTTACAATAGATAACAAAAACAAGTAGAGCATCTAATTTCCTGTCTTCTTCATATATTCTTTCAGAGAATTTTATGCACCGACTCATAGAGGTTTTTTAATGAGCGCTTAAGGAGTTAAAAAAGAAGATTCTTCGCATCCTCTCCAAGGCTGCTTGACTGATTGGAATCACACGGGCAGGGGAAACCAGAGCATCGATCAAAACATCCTTGGGGTTACCGGGATGACATTGTCCTCCATGATTTGAACAGAGAATTCAGTAGCGAAACCAGGATGAGATTTAGGGGGGGCGAAATCTAAAGCAAAATGATAAAAAAAAAATCTTTCAAGTAATGTAAAAAATACCTTAGAATTACAATATCAAATATTAAGGAATAAAAACAATATAAATATTAAAATATACGTACTGTGCTATGTGCTGCGATTGAGAGGTGGAAGTTGGATCCTACGCTTTTGCATTTTTTGAAAACGTTGCAAAATGACTTCGTTCTCAATAGTTTCAAAAATTTCCCGCTCGATGTATACCACCATGCAATCATTCATTCATTCATCCCCCATCTTATTACGTAAATCAGACTTGACAATCTTCATCGAAGAGAAGACTCTCAGACTCATCATGACCACGAAAAGCTAATCCCTGCACCAAAAGAAAACGAATGCAATCTAAAACCGCTGTTAAACGAATGCGATATGCATTCTCTTGATCATGCCCATGTGCGGAAAATATGTGCGACACACTTTGCCGCTGATTTCTGAGTATTTCACATTTTTCTCTAGCTTCATTGTGAAAACTATTATGGGCACCAACATGTTCACCAAATTTTTCTATTGCCTTTTTCCAATTGTTGAATCCTGTACATGTAAACACATCTCCTCCGCCTTGTTCTCCTTGAGATTTCCTAAACAGATAACACCATAAATAATACGCCGCATCCTTTGATACACTGTATTCCAACCACTCATAGTCTTTAAACCATGTCTCCCTAAAACTCCTCATATCTTTTCCATATTTTTTCTTGGGAAAATTATGACCAAACGGTTGAGAAGGGCCTTTGATCAAGTACCCCCTACGAATTCCATCCCTAATCCCAACATCATATGTTTCAATGGGCGTACGCAACCCTGGATCACCAACAATATCATTCAAGTGATTCAACCCTGAATCACCAATAATATCATTCGAATTAATTAAACTAGTTCGGGGTTTTTTTGAACTAGTATTTTCTGAAGTAGTATGCAAGTCATGAGCATTAGACGATTCACCGCTTGGTCTGTTTCGTGATTTTTTTATCACAAATTTATCCATTATCTAAATAAAACAAAACAAATATATAAATAAAAATACAACAATTAGAAATCAAACTAATCAATTATAAATATTTTATAAATTATCAAATAATTAACTAAATCCTAACAAATAAATTATAAATCCTAACATTAACAAATAATTAACTAAATCAATTAAAAAAATTAAAAAAAAAACATACCTGGCTGCCTTGTGCCTACTCTGCTTCAGACGGCAGACCCTTGTGATTTGCGAAATCCTCTGTTTTCTGTGCAACAGAGAGGACTCAGAGGATGAGGGGAGGCAGCC
>OY986972.1:10349144-10724706 GCA_963920575.1 Narthecium ossifragum
TTTACCGGGTAAAAGAAAAATGTCCACAGGATGGCTCGCCAACATAACTGCAAGAAAGAAACCCTTAGAATATAACCATGATTTGAAACTGCTTTGGAATTTTAAAATCATTCAAGACTATAAAGGGACAAAAGCAGCAGAATTTTACAACTCTTATTCTATGTTACATACGTTTCAGCAGTTACAAACAGATGATAGACAAAGATCATTGAAGTGTAAATAAGAACATGTCCAGGTTGCGCATTAACACAAAATGCAAGAGGTGGGTATAGAACACACTACAAGCTTCAGATGATCAAATAACAGTTAGTTCCCTGCTGCAGGGAACAAATATGGAGCTATGACAATAACATGATTTGAGATAGTTCAACGCCAGGATTACTTGGTCATATTTCTGGACTGCAGAAAACTAAGGCTCTATGTTCTATCAGGCAAAATAAGAAATTGGAAAAAATGACCAGTGCCATTTAAGTTCCAACTCAATATTTTCTGATTTCAACCATGCCTTCTACACGGCATGAAGAGAGGACGGTAAAAAAAAAGGAGGGGTAAGAGTTTCTAGAATCAGAACCTTTTATGTCTGTTAAACAAACTATACAGAAACTGTTTTTGTTAAATTAAGGTTTACACAAATGAACAAACTATACAGAAAGCTTTTTTTATTCGCATTGTTCCTTCCAATTTAATCTACATTCTGGCCCAATATTTAACCCTATTAGGATTATTTGCTGAAATAATGTCTTAATATGAAATCATATAGTTTTTATCTTATAATACACTAGTACTCACCTGTGCCCCTGACACAGTTTTTAGTTATTGTTAATATAAAATTTTAACAAACTCCTTGTAGTTTGTCTGGTTAGACGACTGTGTTGACCCGTAGGTGGTCCAGGGTTCGAAGGTTGGTCATAGCTTTATGTTCGCTGCCACCATAATTAATGCAACTTTATATAAAGCAAACTTAAAGAATATATATAAAGAAATTTAAGGGATATGAATTAATGCAGGTTAACCATTATTGCTCCTTATAATGTTGATTATGATCTTGAAACTCTAACATGTGGAGTTAAGTATCTTGAGAAAAAAAGCATGCATATGCATGTTCTATGTTTAATGAGTTAACAGACTTCTTGCATATCAAGCATAAGTACTGCCATCGTGTTAAAGAATAGTAATTAGGCACATGCCAGTTGGGGAATTCCAGTGAGGAAGGCGCCTAACTATGTGTGACCAACCAAACGTAAAGATCCTACCTATAATTCTTTGTAAGTAAATCTCTTAATTAAGTAGGAAAATTGATATTAGAATAATCCTAGAATAGATCTCAGATCAATCTAAACAAGAAGAACACCTAAAAGTTATAATGTTTCAAAGTTTCAAATAAAAGCAAAAGCATAGACCTTTCCTACGGGATAACCCTAAATTAAAATGATACATCCGACTAGGATCAAACCACTTTAGCCATATTGCAACAACCTCGGCTTCCAAACTCTAGCTTCAAGGCTATTATATACAGCCCACAGAGGGAATGCCATGAGGTCAAATGCCATGGTAGGCAGCCATAGTTATGGTACTGCACTTCGAACCAGCAAGATGAAAGCATTCCCAATAACCATCTCTTTAGAACGACGAATACTTATAGTTGCCAAATGGAGTTTGCTTATTCGATATATAATCTTAAGGTGTTTAAGCTCAACGAATAATTAAACATATTCCACTAGGTTTCAGTGCTCAAATTGATCTCGGCATGTACTAATGCCAAACATGTTCCATACATACAAAAACTAATGCCCGAATGACATGATCCTAAGTTCAAAAGGTCCTTTGTTCCTCGGAAGAAATGCTTGATGTGTGGAAACTTTACAAGTGAAATTTGCAATACTCTAAGAGAAGAAAAATAGTTCTTACTTAATACGGAAACCATGAAATGCCTTGAAAAAAATGGTCAAACTACTTGTCTACATCAATAGCTCTTAAGAATAAAGTGAAAATTAATGGTACTTGTGTATATCAGCAAAATAAAAGTTTACCATCTTCACGTTGATTTCCATCTGCATCTGTGGTTGATGGCTCCAAGATGTTCATTGAATTTGCCACCAGATCTTCGATACTGGTGACATTGAGCATCCGCATATAGCTATTCTTGTCTTCTACCCTTGGAAGATAAAGCTTTTTCTTCACCTGTGTATCATGGTCTTGACTTGAAATCAAACAGTAAGGTTACAACTTTAGCAGAATTTCAAAAATTTACCAGCAAGTTCTCGATGCAACACCCAGTTGTGGCACAGAGCGAATCAATCTAATAATCAGCAGGAAATCTGACTATTTTTGGGAAAAACATTGCACTAAATTGGTTGCTAAGAGATAACTCAATTACTTTAAATCAGAAAACATGGGGTATAAAAATCCATTTAGATGAATGGATAGGCAAGTCAGATGAATACTGCTCATACTACATGCAATGTTTCTCCCACTTACAGCTGCTATAGTCTTGTCAAGCATAAAACTTTTTCATTCTAAGAGGATGACATCAACTAAATGGAACCTCAGCTAGACAAACAATTGATAAATCATATCTGGCAATATATATGACTAAACCACAAATACGTCCTACAAAGCGGAATTTTCAACATCAACAATCCAATACAAAAGAGCTATTAATTTTTTGTTGTATTCATGTTTTGTCAGTGTGTTTAACCGAGCATTTAAGTGCATGTGCAAATGCTAAGACACAGGCACACATGGACGCATACGAGGAACACACCCACTCCCCTCAATGCGCGCCCACCTCCATTCCCACACATGGAACGGGAGATAGAGGTAAAGGAAGGGAAGGAGGGAGAGGGAGAGACAGGAGGGTGTTGTGGTTGTATAAAAAGCTCCTGTAAATTGTCACTGAAAATTGCCCCAATAAACTGATTAGAAAACTCAAATAAAAACCGATAACAAAAACATAATGTGGAAGGAATCCGGTTATCAAAGCATAACTAGATCTGCAAGATTTCAGAAGTGATCCACTTAAAGACTACAAAGTGCCCAACATTCCTAGTATAAGTCTTTAAGATAACAGGGAAACTAAACTTGATTGCAAAGAGAAAATAATTAGATACGAAGCATACCAGCATCTGGATTTCTCAATATTTCTGACAAAATTCTCTTTGTATCAACTTCCCTGAGAGCCTCACAACTTATATAAGCACAAAGTCTCTCAGTGGATTTAAACCATGAAGAATGTAAGACAAAATTCTGAATTGCAACATCTGTAAGGCAATGAGATGAAAAAAGTTGGAAAACATCCAAAAACATTATGAAAAGTAAAAAAGCCGCATATCCATGTGTCTCCATTCTCTCATAACAGAAAATAGAAAGAGTTGCATTGCCCTCAAACATTAAATCAAGAGCTGTCCTACCAAGAACTTCCTGGAAGAAACAGAGCTGAACATTTGAAAAGAATAACAGCAATTATCAGCGATAGAAGACTTTAATTGGCATGCCACAAAGTACGATCAGCCAATTATATCGCCCAATGCGCCACGTTGTCATGTAATTGTCAAACAGTAGAATGTAAGACACTTTATGGCCACACATCCTAAGAAATTAACGTATATACCATTCTGTAGCACAGTGTTCAAGCAACTTTTGAAAAATTTATAATTCCAACAAACCCTAATAACAAATGATATCAAATATATACTCATCTTTTAATTAAACTACTCCAACTAACTTTGACTTGCGAATAACTAAGAAAGCATCACAATATGGGTTATTATTGTCATAATCTTGAGTTGAAGCTTTCAAGTTCTTTCTCAGAACCAGAAACATTGGAAGCAAAACACAACAAAGACAATTTAAACCAATGCCGCTAAAATCCTTACTTCTCAAGAACAGTTAAAGAGCTATACCAAGTGTTGCATAGGGTCCAATCCTTGGTGTGTCCACATGGGCATTTGGGTTCTAGTCTATCTAAGTGATTAGACTAGCCATGACTCTAACCAATTGAGATAAGATTGGTCCTACACCTCTATAAATAGAGGAGTGAAACCCTAACAACTAATATATCTAAACATAGCCGTCTTTCTTATTCTCTCCTAGGGTTACCATCTAGAACCCTAGTGTGTGAGTGGAGAAGGCTCTGGTAGTCTTCTTCCAATGCTGCGAGGTTCGGCATCGAGACGAGACGACGAGGAGCAGATCCGCATTGGAGTTCGTAAAGCAAACGAGATCTACAACGCTTCCGCACGAGGTATTCCGTATACCTTATTATATGCATGATTATCTTACATTGGCATCAGAGTCAGGTCCATACATGTGTTAGAGAGGAAATCCGACCGTTGACCGGTCAAATAGTCAAAGTCAAAATCCTATTCCACACTTAAGTATCAAACGATTGCAGTTTAGTTCTACTCTTTCAAATTAATGAACAAGAGATGTCAAGTAATATGGAAATCTAGATTAGACCTAATTAAATAATCTAATTATCAAGATTAACTTAAGAAAAGCTTCAAGTTATCTAAAACTACGAAATTAAATAAAGCATAAAGATCAACTTAAATTACTGAATCTAAGAAATGCATTTAAATCTATGGATTAACTTAATCTACGAAAGCAGTAACTTACTCTAATGGAAAACAGTAAAGAAAACTGTAAGAAAAGCAATAAAAAGGACTAATTAAACCTAAAATTAATCTTAAAATACTCCTATGATCATGAATAACGAAAACAGTAATTAAAAGACTAATTTAATCTTACTTATAACTAATTTAACTTAGTTGAACTATGGAAAAGAAACGGACAGAAAACAGAAACGGAAACAAATCCATTAATCTAAAACTACAAAACAGAAAGAAAAGAGGAGAAGACGATTAAAACGACTACATTATCGAAATTATACTAAGAAAGCAATAAGAGACGCCATTAATCAAACTGAAAGATTTATTAATCAACTTACAGGTACAAAAGAAACGAAAGCCATGCTTATGAGCAGGTTACAGGTTGTCGGGGGGGTTTACAGTGGAGAAGAGAAGCTATTTATACTAAGGAACTGAATAACTGCTCCCGCCTTGAGGGTTGATGGCGTGGAAGGAGGAGATCGTGTGCGAACTGCTCTGTAACAGCTTCTCCCACGTTCGTGTCTGGTTTGGAGAGTACACGTGGTTGATTCTCGTTCATTGCATACGTCATGATTATGCTGGCTTACTTATCGTTTCTTGTCCACGTCATACCTGCATGTGTTTTTTAACCATATTTGGCACACGTGCTAATTGCTTTTGGACGATAAAATTGAGTAACATGTCCAATTATGACTTTTGGGCGATGATCGTCCATAATCCTTTAAATGACGGTGCCATATGGACGATATTGTCCATTTGGTTAAAATTCTATCGTCCATTTTGGTCGATAGATTCCATCGTTTCATTTGGTCGATATTGTATCGTCCATTTGGTCGATAGATTCTATCGTTCATTTGGTCGATAGGTTTCATCTGGTCGATAAGATTATGTAGTTATCGTCCATTTAGTAATTGCCTTTTGCTTACGTGTCCGTCATTTATGATTTAGCCATTATTTTGGCTAACATTTTGCCCCCCATGCGGTAATCGTGGAGACACTTTGATGACGAGGTGACCGCATCATCCGGGATTTGACCACTTTGCCTAGGTTTTCAAATTTAATCATGGCGGATGTTTAGGAAAATGAACCGCTGCGCCGTTTCTTTTCTCTATCCAAATCTTTTGGGATCCCGCATTTAAACCTTCTGGCAAGTAACGACAAAAAACCCTTTATTTAAATTCTTTCCTTCAGCCAGAAAAGAACTTTCTTCGCCTATCTTCTTCTTCAAATCTCCTAGGGTTTTATTGCTCTTCACCTACCTGCGCGGCGGTTCTTTGTTCTTTTCTTCTTAACTCTGGCGTCTACACTCGTTCGTCATCATGGTGCGTGAGATCAAAGTTGACAACGCTGTGCAGAAAGAGGTGATGTCCGCTGTGGGAGATTTCAATGAGAACATGAAGTCAGATGACATCAGGAGTGGTTATTTGGTCCGGGAAGGTGATCCTAACTCTCAGTTATGTATTTTGGGTCCTTGCTTCGTTCCTGAGAGTATTCCTTCCCTTGGTGCCGAGGAAGCTTTTCTTGTACATTCTTTTCCTACTTCTGTCGATTTGCCCTTTTCTGGAACCCTAAATCTCTCTTCCCTTTCTTCAAAAAACCCCATCATCTCATGGCCATTGGTTGATGACACGTTTGTCAAATGGTATAATAGGATGATTAGCCATTCTGAAACTAGGTCAATTTTTTCTGAGGCGGGTATCTTAGATTTCTTGGACTTGAGCACTAGGGTTCCTCTTCAAGATTCTAATTTGCTTATTTCATCGCTTCTCTTTTGGTCGACAGAATATAACAATTTTGTCTTCCCTTTTGGTTCGTTCACTATTACTGTATTGGACATATCGCTCTTAACTGGCTTAAATCCACTTGGTACTTCTGTATCGGCCAATATGGACGTACCCAAGAAAGAAATCGTTTTTGAGGCCGATAAGAACTATAGCCTTTTCATTAATTACTATGCCAAGCTGTCTGAGAGCGATGGCCCTCCAAACTCTCTTGAACGATTAGTGTTCATTTATTATTGGTTATGTAAATATGTCCTTTGCCTTCCTGCCAAAAAACCTGTCAAGGGGTACATTCCACTCGCTCGGGACCTTTCCTCAGGCAAACAAGTTTTTTCTCTTGCTCCTTTTATTTGTCGGCCATTTATCGAGGAATGTATCTCGTCCTTGAGCAGTTGAGAGAAGGGGGTAGTTTGACGGGATTTGGTCCTTTGTGGCTCGTCCAACTATGGCTTAGAGCTTACTTCCCTGATCTTCATATGCCGCCTTCATCGTCATCGGCCAGAACTCAAGGCCATTTGTATCTTTCTTCATCTTCTATTCCCAAATCCTTTAGACAAGCCTTCAATTATTTCTATACTCTGTCCAATTTTTCTTCTTATCGCCCATTCAATCCTGAGTCTCACCCATCGTCCATTAAGCCTTTACTTGATCTTTCTTCAGACTTAGAGTCTGATGATAAAATATTAGCTTGGGCCCGTTTTCTTATCGGCCGTGACCTTCATTTTGATACGGCTTGGGGCAAGGCGAATAATAAATGTGGAGTAGAAGTTTATGCTCCCAATTTTGCGGCTCGTCAATTTGGCCTTAAACAATCTTGGCCTGTGCCACCATACTTTAGCTTCAATATCGTCGCTAGAGGACGATGTGTCTTCTCAGAGCTGGAGCGGGTAATTTATGTGGATAAGAGAGAATTGCTCCTCATTAAGAGATTTAGGCTTAGATCTTTTGAGCCTACTAGCGAGATTGAAGCTAGTATCACTGATAGCTGGAAAGAAATGGTCGATGAACGTCTTTTCTTTGCTGACAAGGACTTAGTTTTTGAAAAGTTCATTCCTCCAAGGGAGAAGAAAAGACAAAAGCAAGTGGCTACTAGTCATCGACCAGGCAAACGAAAGACAAAAGGTATATCTTCATCGTTCTCCTTGATTTTTTGATATCCTTTCTTCATTTAATACTATATGATCGATAGGTTCAGATGATGAGGGCGATGCGCCGCCTAAAAAGAAGCGCGGTAAAGGAAAAACCGTCATCCAACCTCAACCAACTTCTTCTCCAAAAAATAAATCATCTCCTCGATCGATAGATTCTGACGATGAGGATGATGAACCGCTTACAAAGAGACGTAGTAAAGGAAAAACTATCGTCCAACCTCAACCATCTTCCTCTCAAAAAGATCAATCATCTTCTCGGCCAATTGCAGAGGAAAAGGTTGATTCTCCTGACAGCAGTCATCGAAGCAGTCAATCTGCTCATGATAAGTAAGTATCATAACGTTTTCCTTTCCTGTTACACTTGTATTCTTCGTTTGATACTTAGACTGTTATATCTTCAGGACTGCTGTAGAAGTGGGCTCCAGTACTCCGAGCTCCTTGTATTCTTTGTCTCCTTCTCGACCTACAGCCAAAGTTCCTGAGGTTGTGGTTGATACATCTCCATCACAAATGATCGAGGAACATCCTCCAACTTCTCCTGATCATGCTGATGAGAGTGTGCCTCCAACTTCCTCGGCCAAATCTTCCTCAAAAACCAAGGCGCAAGTACGTTCTGGTGGTAGATTCAAACGACTCGCCCAAAAGAATATAAAAGTATAGATAACTTTTATTTTATTGATGATCGATTTATCGACCATTCTCTAATGTTTAAATCTTTTAGGAATCGAGGAAGCAAAAGTCTGTCGGCCAAAATTTTGGTCGAGAAGATGAGGATGAAGACGATAACAATATCTTTGACATCTTGAATACGACTCCATCTAAACCAGGTTTGTCATTAACTGGTAGAAAACTCGTTCATGGTCCGTATAGTTTTTTACGAGACCTTGGTAATGCGAGTTTATCTTCTGTATCAGCTTCTCCTAATATCCCAGTTGCTCCAACTCAAGTTGAAGATCTCTCGGCCAAAACTGCTAAGCCGGGTATCGCTGCTTCTCTAGTTGTCTCATCAACAGAGGTCCTACTTGCATCTCCAAAGCCTCGTCGCGGTGTCCCTGAACCAGTAATGGCCGATATTATATCGTCAACTTCTCATGTTCCAACATCAACTATTGATGTTCACACAAAGGCGACTATTAGAAGCCCTACAGCTGCTCCCTCTACGATGAAGGTTTCAACTTCATCTTTTGTTGCCCCCACTACTCAACCATCCAGCTCCACCTCTTCACAGGTATTCATCGTTCAATTTGATTCTGTCGATCATTTAGTGTTAAATATTACTGAATACTTGTTCTTTTCAGGGTGATCTCGCCCATTTAATGAATATTGTCCAGGCCTTCTCGGATTCCTGGCATTCTATAGTGACTGCCAAGAAAACGACTGTTGACCCTGAAGTTGCACAAGGGAGTCAACATGAAGAGTTCAGGCGAGCCCTATCTCAATGTCTTGTAGTTTTGGACAAACTACCTGACGAAAATCTCACCAGATCAGATAGCGAAGCACTGGACCAAGCTATAACACCCTTTCTCTCTGTGGATCCAACAATCTTAGGGTTTTCATCTAATGATATGGACGATATCCACAACATCAAAATCAAGATTGAGAGTCTGACTGCTGAGAGAAACAACTTGGTGAATGAGATAGTTCTTATAGGGGAACGTCAAGAGCGGCGTACCCATATCAAAGACGTCATCAGCAATCGTGTCAAACAACTTCAAAAAAATACTGATGAGATTGGCGAAACAGAATCAGAGATCCTTGGTTACCAGAACCAAATGAAGGAATTAGAGGAAAAAATCGCCCAGTGTACTACTAAAAAGAACTATCTCCTTCGCGAAACTACTCAACTGGTTGAGGAAGGCAACCAAATGATGCAAGAGTATGTCGCTTTGGAGGCGAATTCTTCAAAAGATCGCCAAGTCGAGTTGAAGGGTGTGCTTGTGAAGAACAAACAACGTTTTAGGGCAGTCCGTGAAAAGATTGCTCTTTTATCTCAAAATCTCTCTTTGAAGAGATAACTTTTCCTTGTCTGATATGAGCGATAAAATCTTGTAATGCCACACTTTTGGCCGATATTTTGTAATGAACATATTTGTTAATTGCTCTCGTGCAAATCTCAAGGACGTATTTTGTTAATTGCTATCGTTCATATTTTAAGGACGTTTTTCTTCTATGCCTTTTATTCCATTGATGGGTAATATTTCTTAATATACCGACCATTTATCATTGATCGATGCAACCCACCGTCAATATTCCGCAGTTGATATGATCCATTTGGAAATACTTGATCGACTAAGTATGGTCCTTCCCAGTTAGGCGACCACTTTCCATATTTGGGATCATTACGATCTATAGGTAGGATCGTTTTCCAAACTAGATCTCCTTCTTGGAACTCTTTTGATACTACTCTTTTATTGTAGATATCGGCCACTTTTAACTTTTGCGCCTCTATATTTTCTAAGGCAATAGCTCGTTGTTCATCGAGTTCTAAAAGATTATACATTAATGCATCTTCATACTCTTCACTAGTTGAGCGATCTTGTTCCATAACTCTGGGCGATAGAACATTTATCTCAGCAGGTAGTACCGCCTCTTGACCATAAACTAATTGATAAGGCGTAACCTTAGTACTAGACTTAGGTGTAGTTCTATGTGCCCATAACGCTCTTAGTAAACCTTCATGCCATTGCCTTGGGTTGTCGTCCATCATCTTTCTTATGATTGACTTGATGGTTTTGTTGGACGCCTCAGCTTGTCCATTAGATTGGGCGTAATAGGGTGTAGAATTGGCCATATTAATTTTATACTCAGCTAAAAAATTCTTTACCCTAGAACTTACAAACATTGTCCCTTGATCGGATACAATTGTTTGTGGAATGCCAAATCTACATATGATGTTTTCCCAAATAAAATTTATTACTTGATCATCAGAAACATTTTTTAATGGGATCGCTTCTACCCATTTGGTAAAGTAATCTGTCGCCACAATTACAAACTTGTGCAACATGGATGATGGAGGATAAATTTTCCCTATAATGTCTATCGCCCAACATCTGAATGGCCAAGGTTTAACGATGATCGATAATTCACTTGCTGGAGCTCGCTGTAATGGACCATGTCTTTGGCATGCCTCACATCCCTTGGCATATATAGCACACTCCTCCCCCATGCGCGGCCAATAAAAGCCACTGCGCATTATTAGCCAGCGCATTTTGATGCCAGATTGATGTGCTCCACAAACACCATTATGTATCTCGGCCATTGTCAATTTGGCCTCATCAGGATGCAAACATCGCAATAAGACTCCATCTGGTCGACGTTTATATAAAACGTCGTTTTGTAGAAAATAATGTATCGCTTTAAGACGGATTTTTCTATCGACCTTAAGCGATGGGTTTTTTTAAGAAATCGACGATTGGGGTCCGCCAATCTGGTTGGCTATTGATTTGACTTACCTCATTTGGCCGATGATATCGCTCTAGTGCAGATTGTGTTATACCAGAACGGAAATCGTTCGTGCCCCCCAAGTGCTTTAACACTTTATAGCCTGATGCTATTTGGGCGAGGGTATTAGCCTCATCGTTCTGCAATCTTGGAACGAAAAATAATTCAAAATCATTAAAACGATTTAACAGCATTAGAGCGATTTGATGAAATGGAATTAAGATATCGCTCTGGCATTTATAACGTCCAAGGATATGATTTATCACTAATTGTGAATCACCTTTGATTTGCACATTGGATACTCCTAAGTCTAACAAAATTTCTAGGCCGATGATTAGAGCTTCATACTCACCCTGATTGTTAGTACATAGTTGCGATAAAGTATACACAAATTTATATTTACGCCCAATGGGCGATAGGATTGTGATCCCTAGGCCAGCTCCGTTGATAGTTTTAGGACCATCAAAGTTCATCGTCCATGGGGTGAGCGATACGTTGTTAATTTCTCGCTCTAACTCCTTTGGTATATCTACACAAGGATAGTCAGCTAAAAAATCGGCCAATGCCTGGCCCTTAATAGCCTTTTGAGACACAAATTGAATATCAAATTCAGCCAATGTTAAAACCCAATAACCAATACGTTGGTGCAAAATTGGCCGAGAAAACAAGAATTTCAATACATTGAACTTAGATATCAAGTAGACTATTACAGGTTTTAAATAAGCGCGAAGCTTGGTACACATAAAATACAAGGCCAGGCACAACTTTTCTATGGCCGAGTACTTTTGTTCATAAGATAACAATTGTCTACTTAGATAGTACACTGCTCTCTCAGCTCCATCTTTTCCTTCTTGCGCCAAGAGACCGCCTATTGATCGGTCTGCTGCAGCGATATAAAGCTTCATGGGTTGTCCCAACCTTGGCGGCGCCATAACTGGTGGCGTTGATAAACATTGCTTCAAGCGCTCAAAGGCTTGTTGATGTCGCTCTTCCCAGACGAAGTCGTCTTCATTCTTTAATCTTAAGAGCGATGAAAGCTCTTGAGTTTTACCTGCACAGTTAGCAATAAACCTTCTTAAGAAATTCACTTGACCAAGAAACTTTTGCAGTTCTTTCTTAGTCTTTGGAGGGCTAGCCTCTATTATAGACTTTGCTTTGTTTTGATCAAGTTCTATTCCTCGCTGATGGACGAGAAATCCAAGGAAATTCCCTGCTTGTACACCAAAGGCACATTTCAAAGGATTCAACTTTAAATTATATTCCCTCATTCGTTCAAAGGTTTTGATTAACTGCGAAAAGTGATCGGCCATAATTGGTGATTTTACTACAATGTCATCTACATAGACTTCAATAAAATGGCCAATCATATCATGAAAAATGAAGTTCATCGCTCGCTGATAAGTAGCACCAGCGTTTTTTAGACCAAAAGGCAAAACAACCCACTCATAACTTCCAAGTGATCCCGGACATCTAAATGCCGTTTTATGAACATCATTATCGGCAATATAAATTTGGTTATAACCAGAATACCCATCCATAAATGAGTATATTTCGTGCTCAGCGGTGGAATCAACCAAATTATCGACCGATGGCATAGGGTATTCATCTTTGGGTGTAGCCAAGTTTAAGTTTCTAAAATCTATACAAAATCTAAGTTTGCCATTTTTCTTCTTAACTGGCACTATATTAGAAAGCCACTCTACATACCTGGCCATTCTAATAAAGTTAGCGTTTAACAATCGTTCAATTTCTTTCTTTACTTCTGGGATTATATTTGGAGCAAGGCGTCTAGGCGCCTACTTATATGGTTTGAAATTTGGTCGAGTAGGAATCTCATGTTCTACAATATTCCTATCTAAACCAGGCATCTCTTTATAATCCCATGCAAAGTAATCTTTATATGAACGCGAAATAGCGATGAGTTCGTTCCTTACCTTTTGGTTGATAAGTTTGCTGATGAAGGTTGGGCGATGCTCTGTGCCATCACCAAGGTCTATTTCTTCCAATGGGTCTTGAGCTTGCATATTTCCACGTTTGCCGTAGGGGACTTCTTCCTCGTCTTCTTGTGGGATTTCTTTTAAACAATCTAGGTCACTTTTTTCTTGTGCAGCGAACGTTTCCACTTGATAAGCCATTAGCTTGGCTTTTAAGGCCGTTACAGCGGCCTGATATCTTTCAGAGTCTGAGCTCATCATTTCTGAGTAATGGCCGGTGATCGGCTAGTTTTGGATGCAAAGACCACTGAGGTTGGTCTTGCCGGATCAAACAGCTCTGCTACACGCTCTTTTAGCATAACTCCATTCTCAGAAACTACCTTGAGTGTGTCTTCAAACTGAAGGAATTGCAAGGGGCCATAATTGCAATCATAGAAGGATGCTTCCAATGCATGCGTGTCCATGCTGAACGGCATATTATCGGCCATAACCGATTCCACGTTTCCCTTGTCATTCCATAGGAAAAGGCATTGATGAAGAGAAGAAGGAACGCATTGACTAGCATGGATCCAATCTCGTCCAAGTAGAACGTTATAACTGGTCGATGAGTCCATGACAAAGAACGCTGTCGTTCTTGTTACACTTCTAACCTTAATATCCAAAGGAAGGATCCCCTTTGCTGGAGCTGGAACTCCACTGAATCCGGTTAGAGTGATATCCGTGGGGATAAGATCACTATCGGTTTTGTGCAGCTTCTTCATCATTTTTGTAGGGATGACGTTCACTACGGCCCCTGTATCAATTAGGACTCTGCTGACTGGGACACCATTGATCTCGGCCTTGATATGAAGAGGCCGTAAATGGCGCGTCATTGCTGCTGGAGGTCGTTCGAACACTGCATTGTTCAAATCTTGATGGGCTTTCTTATGTGAACTGGTTGATGACTGAGGTTGATGGCTGACTGCTTTCCCCTTTACTTTTGCTGCCACCTGGACGACTTCTGGGCTCTCTTGACCATCCCATGATGGCCACTGTTGATCCTTTTGGTGTTGTTCCTGCTGTGCTTCTGTTTCTTCCATGTCCCAACCAGTTGGTATGATTGGTGCTTCATTTGTTGGCGTACTATACTTGGCAATATTTGACTTGGGAACCCACTTCTTGACAATGGGATCGCCATAGCAAACCAAGTAATCAAATTTTCCACTTGGTTGGCCCTGAGTACTGATAGCTGGATTACCTGCCTTGTAGAGATCCATCAATAGCTTCTTCTGGGAGATGTTTCTTCTCGCTGATTCCTCATTAACTTTAATGGGTACTTCTATTTCCACCCATTCCACGTCCTCAACTATGGGTTCTTGTTCCTCATCTCCCCAACCAGTCGGAACAATTGTTGTCGATGTTGATGGTATGATTTGGGCGACAACTTCCGTCTTTTTTACAAGACGCTTTACCTTGACGTCTCCATAAACCCGGAGATAATCATATCGGCCACTTGGCTGGCCACCTGGTCCAACTGCTGGGTTTCCTTTTTCATACAACTGCCTTAACAGTTGTTCTGTAGATATATTCCTCCTCCAAGCTTCTTCACCAACGTCGATTTTTTCTTCTACCTCGACGTACTCATCCTCTTGGTCGAGCACTAAATTCACTGAGGGTGAATTCTCCATTTCATCGACCAAGGTAGCCGATGTGTCCTCGTTTTCCTCGACCAGTGTGGCTGACGATCCACCATCGGCCATATTTGATATATCAGAGTCGCTTTCAGTTGGACATTGTTGTCCAAGGCAACTTGGTAAAATGTAGTTGTTGACGATTACGGACGGGAGTGTTCCAAATCTTATCACTTGTGTCGCTCCAGCCTCATCGTCATCATCCTTGTTTGGACGATGGAATTTGCTTTTTGAAGACTCTGTTGCATTGGAAACAGCAACATCTTCTTCAATATACTCAACCTCCTCATCCTGACTTGGGTTAGTTTCCTGGGCTTGCTTGGCCTTCATCATCTGGCCATACTTCTTCTGGTGGCGGCGGTACTGAGTCCTTGTCATCTCCTCCACAGGAACTGAGCGACGAGTATAGCAGTTGTAGTTGTACCATCGCTCTGGCTTGTAAGACTGAGGCATAAAACTTTTTGGATAGACATGAGACTTAACCCTGTTCCACTGCCTAGACTGTGAATGAGGAAACTTGGTCCATGAGAACGGTGTCATCGGGCGACTGAGATCCCAATGACATCTTGGGCAGACATGTGGAATGGCAGGCTCCTTCCCTTTGTCTTGACCAAGTCTAGTGAACACATCTGGACGACTGTCGTCCTCAGTCTCGTCGATGACGATCTTGAACTTTGGCAATTTGAAGTTCGCCACATCAGTCAGCACCATCCCCACTGGAGCAGCCTTGGGGAAAGGATTTGCATCAACTCCCATGTGTTTGACTGGGAAACCAATCCTACCGGAATCAATCGCATCCTGCAAAACATTACAGAAAACCAAACATTGGTTAGTGTGATGCGACCAAGCATTATGCCACTTACAATATCTTTTGCCCTTGATCTCATCAAGGCTTGGCATAGCATGTCCATCTTTCAATTTAACTTGTTTATCTTTGAGTAATTGATCAAAGATTTGATCAGCCTTTGAAACATCAAAAGAAAACTTTCGCATTGGACGTTTACCGTCTCTAATTACTTCTTTACCCTTAAGTTCTCGCTCAAGTTTGGCAAGAGCTTTACATATATAAAGTTTTCCTTTAAGGAGCTCGGCCAAACAAACATCGTTCATGTTGTAGTTTTCTTCATCTACTTCACTAACTTGGTTTATTTCATAGTTAGTATCTCTATAATAAGTTCCCTTGGAAGATGATTTCATTTGATCTTCTTCCCTCAACAATTGCTCATAGCGTATAGCGCTAGTCTGTAGTTGAAATAGATCAATAAAATCCCTATCTTGGAACTTTTTCTTAAGTTCAAAGGCTAATCCACTTTGAGCGATTTTTACAAATTCCCTTTCAGGCAAGGGAATAAAGCACCTACTTCTCGCTCTTTTAAATCTTTGTAAAAATGATTCAGCATTCTCATTTGGCCGTTGTCTAAGTTGAGCTAAATCGGCCATTGTGATTTCTGGTTCTGATTTGTAAAATTGAGAATGGAACGCATGTTCCATTTGCTGCCGATTTTGAATAGAGTTGGGCGATAGCTTAATGAACCATGAATAAGCTACCCCGGATAAAGAGTTAGGGAATAGTCTAAGTTTGACAAAATCGCTCACGTCTCCACATTGCATGGAGAACTTCCCTATATGTTCAATGGTCGATATCTCATCTACCCCAGAGAACATAGTAAATTCTGGAACTCTATAGTTTCAAGGAAACGGATGCATTTGGTCAACCCAATCGGGATAAGGCTTCCTATAAGTTGGACGAGTAGCTGGTCGTCCTAAACCTATTTGCTCTTGTAGAATCTCGGCAACTTGTTCACGTAGAGCATCGGCCTGATTATAAAGAGAGTTGTTGTACACTTGGTCGTACTGTTCGTTTTGTGGTCGTGCATAATACATAGGTGCCTCATATGGTCGATAATTATTCTGATAGGGGATATCACCCATGCGTTGTCCATCGGCCATTCTTTGATTATAAAAATTATTGCCTACTGGCCGATTAACTTGACCACCTAGTTGCCCATAGTTATTCTGTGGAAAACCTTGGCCTTGAGCATCCAAGTTATTATTTTGGCCGATATTTTGGCCATTATTTTGGAAAACATTTTGACAATTGTTTTGGTTAACAGGGTTTTGGACATTGTTCGGGTAAACAATGTTTTGGCCATTATTTGGGTAAACGAAGTTCTGGCCATTATTTGGGTAAAAGAAGTTCTGGCCATGAGGAGGAACATTCTGGGGATTGTTTTGAAGAATGTGCTCGCCCATAACCAAAGGTATTCCACCTACTGGTATACCCTGACCTGAAGGAATTCCATTGTTAGGCGCTCCCTGTACAGGAGGCACAACACCACCTTGAACTCCTTGAAGAGGAGGGACACCATTGTTTGGTATTGCTCCTGTAGTTAACACCACATTATTATGAGGTATTTGTGTTGGCGATGAAAACAACCCAGATGTTTGACCGATTAAATTTGGTCTTGGATTATTATCGTTGTTCATCGATGGCCGATAATGGGTTGTACTAGTTTGGCTAACTTGGCTATTTTGGCCGAGACGGTTTTGGCTATGTATTCGATTTTGTAAAATAACAAAACCGTTATTACCACCAGGTCCTATGACCGTGTTGGGCGGAAATGGTCGATTATTTTGGGTGGTGTTTTGGCCGATAGGGACGGCTGACATGGTAGACCTAGCAACATTTGATCCAGGGTTTGCTTGAGACAAAGTTGCGTTTATAAAAATCTGCATAGTGTCAATAAAAGGCCTTAGAGCAGTGGCGATATGACTTGCCATCTGCTGATTGTTAGCATGTAAAGCTTCATCGACCATATTTTGGGTTGTATTTGACGTTATGTTTTCTGGGTCTAGGCCAACTCTGGCCGATGAGTTCCCTCGCTCTACAGAGCGATAAACCACCCTATCTCGATATTCTATGTGTGGTGGGGGAACAGGTGGGGGAACATGTGATTGGTCGAGAGGTGGAAAAAGAACAGGTTCTTTCTCGACCGTAATTGGACTTTGTTGGCCATCGCCCTGATTGGCGACGCTTCCACTACCACTATTGGTGTCAAACCCAGTCCTAGTGATGACCATTCCGTCTGGTCCAACATGACCGACTTCCATAAAGACTTGACACTGGTCCCACCGGGCGTGCCAAAAAATGTTAGAGAGGAAATCCGACCGTTGACCGGTCAAATAGTCAAAGTCAAAATCCTATTCCACACTTAAGTATCAAACGATTGCAGTTTAGTTCTACTCTTTCAAATTAATGAACCAGAGATGTCAAGTAATATGGAAATCTAGATTAGACCTAATTAAATAATCTAATTATCAAGATTAACTTAAGAAAAGCTTCAAGTTATCTAAAACTACGAAATTAAATAAAGCATAAAGATCAAATTAAATTACTGAATCTAAGAAATGCATTTAAATCTATGGATTAACTTAATCTAAGAAAGCAGTAACTTACTCTAATGGAAAACAGTAAAGAAAACTGTAAGAAAAGCAATAAAAAGGACTAATTAAACCTAAAATTAATCTTAAAATACTCCTATGATCATGAATAACGAAAACAGTAATTAAAAGACTAATTTAATCTTACTTATAACTAATTTAACTTAGTTGAACTATGGAAAAGAAACGGACAGAAAACAGAAACGGAAACAAATCCATTAATCTAAAACTACAAAACAGAAAGAAAAGAGGAGAAGACGATTAAAACGACTACATTATCGAAATTATACTAAGAAAGCAATAAGAGACGCCATTAATCAAACTGAAAGCTTTATTAATCAACTTACAGGTACAAAAGAAACGAAAGCCATGCTTATGAGCAGGTTACAGGTTGTCGGGGGGGTTTACAGTGGAGAAGAGAAGCTATTTATACTAAGGAACTGAATAACTGCTCCCGCCTTGAGGGTTGATGGCGTGGAAGGAGGAGATCGTGTGCGAACTGCTCTGTAACAGCTTCTCCCACGTTCGTGTCTGGTTTGGAGAGTACACGTGGTTGATTCTCGTTCATTGCATACGTCATGATTATGCTGGCTTACTTATCGTTTCTTGTTCACGTCATACATGCATGTGTTTTTTAACCATATTTGGCACACGTGCTAATTGCTTTTGGACGATAAAATTGAGTAACATGTCCAATTATGACTTTTGGGCGATGATCGTCCATAATCCTTTAAATGACGGTGCCATATGGACGATATCGTCCATTTGGTTAAAATTCTATCGTTCATTTTGGTCGATAGATTCCATCGTTTCATTTGGTCGATATTGTATCGTCCATTTGGTCGATAGATTCTATCGTTCATTTGGTCGATAGGTTTCATCTGGTCGATAAGATTATGTAGTTATCGTCCATTTAGTAATTGCCTTTTGCTTACGTGTCCGTCATTTATGATTTAGCCATTATTTTGGCTAACAACATGCTTTCGCTCCGGATCCGTGTCTTCATGCATTGTTTTTCCGTAAAAGCATTCCGCACGAGATCTGCTGTGATCATGCATATGAGAATATATGTGTATATTTTTTTTAATCTGATTGGGATGTTGACTTCGTGGATACATGCATATCATGCATGGTTTGCTGGTTGTTTTTGACCACCGACCATGGGTTCTCTCTCGTTCCTTACTCTACTGATCAGCGACTTGGTGTCACTAGATCTCCCATTACATCATCTCATAGCCGGAGTTCTCTGTGTGAGATCGGCGTCGACGAAGAAACGAACCGCAGGGACGGCGGCCATGTGCCAGCGGCTGGGTGCTGCTTGCAATGGCAGATCGCGCATGGACGGCGATTGACATGCCGTCGTAAAATGCCGGCAATGAGTTCGAAGACGTTGGGACGCAATCCGCGATGCTACACGGTCGGCAGCGATGATGGCGCTTGGGCAGCTCCGTGCTACCCACGACCGTCGTCGCTGGAAGGGAAGTCGACGCCGAGCCCTCGGAGACACGACTGCCTGAGACGGCCGAAGTTGCCGTGGATCTCCGTGTCCGTCGCGAGGGCCAAACGGTGGTAGCCATGAGGATCTACCATCGTGGGAGATGAAGTTAGAGGAATGGGATTCGGATCCGTTCCGAATCCGGTTTAGAAACCCATCTCCCATCGAAGGAGATGATGAACAGAGCATGCTCTGTTCATGAATGATATAAAGCATGCTCTCATCTCTCTCTTTGGAAACCAAATCTCCCATTGAGGGAGATGATGAACAGGGAATGGGTTTCGGATCTGTTCCGAACCCATGCTCTGTTTTGTCTTGCTTTGTTTGTTGCTGATGAACATGGGCATGCAATGATATTATATAATCCAATCTCACATCGTGGGAGGTGATGAAAAGTAACCCAATACCTCATATGAATGAAGATATTGTTTTTAGAGTCATGCTCTGTTTTTGTGTGTTGGCAGCATGTATGATTACATGTTTAATCCATGCCGACCTTCCCTAGTTTAATGTTGCTGCAATTATTTTTTTATATGCTTGCTCTATGATTGCTTAGCATATCATGTCAAACACAAGAAATTTATATGCTTGCAGTTTGGTACTGTTTAAAAGTGTGCAATTTATGGTTATATGCTTAAGTATTGGTTAGAATTTGTAGCATGTGGCCTAAATTCTAGAGTAAATTACTGTAGGGGCTCTTATTTTCAGATTTTGTATCTGAAGATGAGTTTGATAACTAATTGCTTAATCCACTCTTTGCATAAAATGGACAATGTATGCTTAGAGTTAGCTTCATGAACATTGCTGGTTTCAGATTATGTGGCTGAAAATAAATAGTTGCAAATAAAGTTTTTAGTGGATTATCACATGCTATAGTTTTTTTTATGCACTTTAGTAGTGTTTTAAAACTTAATGAGAATAGCATGTAAGGCACATTAGAGAGGAAGTCCTTGGCATTTCTGTAAATTCAACAAAAATGAATATTTTCAGTTTATGTAGCTGAAAATAGACACTTACAGAAAATGATGTAAATATCAATTATTTACGTTTTTGTCGCTTCCATGAAATTGCATATTTACATAAGATTCTGAATGTATGTCATTCTTAAAATATGGGTATATATGTTTATGTGATATTGGATTTTATGTGAATTCAATGTCATTTTTCATTCATTATTTGTTAACGAATGATGTGGATAATGGGAAGTGTTCCCATAATTTTATTCGGAATTAACTCGACACTTAATTCCAACCTGCATTATTGGGAGATGATTACTAGCATCTTTGCGTTGCGAAATTTTCGATCTTAGTATGCGGGAAAGAATTTTGTGATCTTGTTGAGTTCTTGGATAAAATTATATGATATGTGCCTAACATATTTTTTATGTGCAATCAATGTAGTGACATGCCCCCTAGGAATGTGATTGAACACCACAAGATAGTGAAATTAGATGGCCAAAACTATGATATATGGCAAGAGAAAATTCAAAGTCTTCTCAAAGAGCGTCTGTTGCTTGATCATTTGATAAATGACAGAACTCCACCTATGGAAGGAAATGCAGTCCAACATCGTTCTGACCAAAAGGATTATGACAATTGGGTCAAGGAAAATCGTTTTGTACGATTTGGCATGCTTAGTTGCATGCATGAGGACCTGATTGGCAGATATGAGCAATGCCCCACTGCTCGAGATATGTGGAACCAGATAAAGATTGCTTTCTGTCGGACTCCGGTTACAAAGCTACGTGCTTTGAATTTACAGTTGCAGCAATACATGAAGGATCCAGGCCATTCGTTGGTTGAGCACCTTCATACGATGAGCCTCATGATTAAATACATGAGAGCTACTGGAAATGAGCTGTCTGATGAGCAACAAGTCTTGGCAGTGATTCGTTCCTTGCCGGACCCTGAGTGGACTCAAGTGAAGCTCTTGATGACCTATAGCGATGATGTCAAGACTTTCAAGGACATCTCGCGTCATCTCGAGCTTGAGGCGGAGCGCATTGAGGCGAACCATAAAAAGGAGGTCCCCATCTCTCAAGCTGCAAAGCGCAGGCATTCAAAGCCTGTTTACGAGGGACAAGGGTCAGCTGGTAATGAAACACATATTGACAGATTTGTGAAATGTCACAAATATCAGCATGGGAGCATCATAAACGTAGCAAATTTGAAGTGCTACAATTGTGAAAAGAAGGGTCACTTTGCTCGAGACTGTTCTGAGATGAAGAAGGTATGCCCTATTCCTAATTCTCTAGAATTTCATGTTTGTTCACATGTGTTTGTGACTCATTTCTCTCCTTGGTTGGATTGTAGATTTGGGAGCATGCAGACATGTAGCTAGAGATCAAGCTGGTTGCATGATTATCATCGGATACTAGCGGGAAGTCTTCACTTTGTGATAGAAGATAGAGCACGGGAATATGTCCTGAGAGTTGGAGTCAACCGGCTCAAGCTGCACATATGGTGTAACTTGCTCTTAAATGATGTGTTTCATACACCCATAGTCCAATTTAATCAGTTCTAGCTTATAATATTAGGATTTCCTTTCCATTATCAGTGACATTAGTTGTTGTCTCAAAGAAAAACCTTATGGATGTGATGTTTTTGAAATATGTTTTCATTGGTGTTGGAGTTATATTCTTAGTGAAATATAATAAGGCTATTTTAGTCTCTCTTCTTCAGTCCATATTCTATATGTATGTCAAGTAGATTCTTGAGATTGGTCACATAGGTTAAGAAAGACAGGCTGTACTAACTAGAGAATGGTTGTTGGGCCTTCTCACTAAAGTAAGCCCATCTACCTATGAGTTTTATTTAATTATAGGACAATCAGAGAGGTTTTTTGAGTAAACCTCTAATACTTCTCATCTTTTAGAAGCTAATCTATTCATACATCTGCGCACCCAAAGTTTTTAGGCCTGTCATAGTATATCCTACATTATTTGTTAATGGTTCTTCAAATTTCGGTTTGGTGTGTAGAATATCTCGCCGAAAACAAATTTTGAGTTGTTTCAAAACTTTGGATCGGAGGTTGAGAATTAAAAGAGAAGAACTTAAAGTTCTTCTAATTGGTACAGACCGAAAGTGATTATTTGATTAGTTCAGAAAATCAAGTGAAGATATAGGTATATACAGAGTTGAAGATTTGTAATATCTTGTTGCTAAAGTGATTGCAGAGACCATAAATCAAACTCTTTAGTGACATGGTTAGATTGATAATAGCACAGGCTAATCTCCTGATAAGTTTATGAGAGATAGGCTATTAAATGTTGCTTGAATCAATAGTCAAATGCCTTTAAAAGTCAATTCCAACTAGTCCATATCAGTTGTAGAATGGGAATAGTCAAACTTAGATGTCTTGCACCCATGTGATTCTACTTGATATGTTCATAACTCCTCCTATAAGTTAGGAAAATTGGATTCTACAGCTGATAAATATGTTTTATCGGATCTTAAGGATTCTCGATGGGACACGTTGTCTACGGTGAACATCCAAACTGGGAAATGACTGAGATGGGTTGCGACATGTAGGAAATAGTTTTCCTAATATTGGTAGTCAAAAAGGATTCCCACTCTATTAGTTAGAGGTGTCTCACCAAAATGTGTGATCATTTCAATGACAAGATGAGAATTTGGATTCACATCAAGTGACTGTCAGAGACAGTGGGAGTATTCCTTTTGCCTAGTGGGAGAATTATGCCATTAGGAAAATCTCAGTATTCACGGATATATAGAAATTCATGAGGAATTGTTCCTTATTTGGATTTCGAGATTGAAGGTAGGTCCTTCATGAGTGCTTATGTGAATTTGTTTCCTTTGTGAAGATGAAATTGACCAATTGGTGAAAAAATGATTAGCAAATGTAGAGAAAGAAGTAGCTCAGTAATTAAGAACTATAAATTCTGTGTGAATGTTAGTTGATTTTGTATCAATTGACAAATATTAACCCGATCAGTTTGGAATCGTTCCAAACACATTATTGATGTGATGTTTCACTTCTCAGTGAAGAACTAGAAAATGAGTCCTATGTGGATCATCTGATGAATTCATAGTAAGGGACAAGATATATTAAGCTTAGTTGCTTAAAATGTTCCAATTACAATTTGAGTTGTTAGCTATACATCATATTTCATAAAGTCTTTGTGGGCTTTATGTCAGTGGGAGTTAAAAGTCACAACTTCTTAGAAGTGGTTGTCCTCTATGTGTGAGATGGACATGACATATGTGAACTATTGCTTGAGATGAGGTTCTCGATAGATCAAATTTAATTGACCTTTTGGTTTGTCACAAGATGATACTAAATTGATCAATGCGCACTATTCATAGCTCACATAAACTCCAAAAGAAAAAGGGTTTAGTTCTTAATATCGAGCAATGTCCTACGACTAGAAGAGAGAAATTAATAGTATGAGCTACCTATTGGAAGGTCATTAGTCTGATTGATATACATTATGTTGTGTAATTGATCAAACTTGAATCATGATGTTAGCATGGTTAGCCGATATCATTGTAATCCTGAAGTTGCGTGTTGAGCTGCAATTGAAAGGATGTTCCGGCACTATCGAGGGAATGAAAACCTCATTGTATGCTACTGTGGTAGCAATCTCAAAGTTGTCAGGGTAAATTAGTTGTCACTTAATTCATTGGTGATTGTAAAACGTAAGGTGGTCCTTAAGTATGTTTGATTCAGCATTTGGTTGCTGATCAAATAACCAGAACTCATGGTTAAAGATATCTTTTATAGATATATGAGAAATTTGATACTACTTGGGACATTATTACTTTTGTGTAGTGAACACCTTATATTTATGAGATCCGTTTTCATATTATATATTTCGTAATTTGTTTACGAAGACACATCTTCTAAGTTGTTGTCACCAGGCTTATGATCGGCCCTCTCACATGGGCGATCACCCTGACGCTGAGGGCGGGCAGGATGAGACAATAAGATCACTATGTACCACTTGCAGAGTGATCCCCTTTAGTACTGAATAAGCTTGAGGGTTATTTTTGGATGTCGCCTTAGTAAGTCTAAGATGAGACTGATGATGTCGAACATGGAGTATATCCACATCTCCATGAAGCCTGTAGCCGGATGTGAGATAACTGAGAAATTGGTTGAGTACCAATTGTCTCGAAATGCTCAAGTTAGCCGCTATGAGAAGCGACTGGACTAAGATCCGTATGGCGTTGAGTGTGACAGATCCGTAATGGGAGCACTGCCATAACATACATATCATACTGTATCTGCTAGAAATCGACCATAAAAGGGAAGTGACTGAATAGATCTCTACTTCGTCACTGTGTGAGCCCTTATTGGACTCTAAGTCCAATACTTGTACCCTTTGGGACTAGGGACTATGTCAAGTAGTTGAAGCTTCATGTTGCTACTTTAGCATGTTATCCAAGGATCAAGAGAAAATATGGTTCAACGGAGCATGTCTAGGAAAGCAATTAGGTTTAGATGAATTGACATGAGTTTCTAAGAAAAAATCATTCGATATCACGTTAATGATTTGTGGCTCATAGCCCGGACAATCATGTCAGGAATAGTTCCCATGTATGATTATGAGTACAAATGCATAAAGAGATCTTGCACGGCTCAGTATTAGTTACATGAGGGATCAAAGATGCAATGATCTGGTGTGGTTAAGATGATTTGGGGTATATACGAGATTTTAGAAGTGGTGTTATGTTGGTGTGATGGTAGCTTAATATGACACCCTTCGTTCGTACTTGTTCTCGCGCGGTCGCAAGCTCCATTTCCCTGTATGAAGGGAGAATAGGATGAGAGACGATTGTTGGGTGAAATATGCAATGCCCATTGTGTACGAGTGGGAGATGTTGCATAGAGTCCAATCCGGTGGTGCGTCCACATGGGCATTTGGGTTGTAGTCTATCTAAGTGATTAGACTAGCCATGACTCTAACCAATTGAGATAAGATTGGTCCTACACCTCTATAAATAGAGGAGTGAAACTCTAACAACTAATATATCTGAACATAGCCGTCTTTCTTATTCTCTCCTAGGGCTACCATCTAGAACCCTAGGGTTTGGAGTGTGTGTGAGAGGAGAAGGCTATGGTAGTCTTCTTCCAACGCTGCGAGGTTCGGCATCGAGACGAGACGACGAGGAGCAGATCCGCATTGGAGTTCGTAAAGCAACCGAGATCTACAACGCTTCCGCACGAGGTATTCCGTATACCTTATTATATGCAAGATTATCTTACACCAAGAATTAACCTTTAGGCTACACAAAGTTCGGAAGGCAGGAAGGGGAGGGGCAAAAGAGAGTGTGGTGTGGGAGAGACCTTCTTGGGCGCGCTGGGCGGGGGGGGAATGCTTTGAGGGCTCTCCGGATTTGGGATCAGAGCTTGCGCTTTTGCTGGTAGACGTCACCGGGAGAGGCGGCCGCCGTGCTCATAGACATGGTGCCGGTGGCAACGGCGACAGAGACGGCGGAGGAGGAGGAGATGGGCGAGAAAAGGCGGGAGTGGAGGAGGTGGGGCATCAGCACCAGTCGAGCCTTTTGTAATAGTAAGCGTTCCTCCCCTCTCATCCCGGGAGACGACCTAAAAATAACGATGTTTCGAGTTACTAAAGGGCCGTAGGAGTACCCAACTAGCAGTGGTTCGATCCGATGTTTGCTGGATTGCATCGTTACACTTGATCGGACCAATACAGTTGGATTTGGAGTTCGAATCTACGATATGGTCGAACCAAATTGAATTTGGAGGAAACCTGGTCGAGTACGAGGTTTTAATGTGCACGGTCGAACCTATTGGGCCAGGCTGCAGGCAATTGATTAAGATATCTAGGCCTTACACATTATTGAGCCTACCTAATACCGGCCGGGCCACCACTTGAGGTTGTACCCGTTTCGTGCCCATTGGGTCACTTGGCTCCGTCGGGTCAAGTCGGGCATGGCCATTCTACGAAGGGTGATTGTAAATACACCCTTACTTTTGCTAAGTACACCCCCCCATTTTATTTTCTTCCCCAAAATACCCTTGTCATCTTCCCAACTTCATCTCTCCCACCACTGCCCACCTCCACCCCCTGCTCTGGCAGCCACCCGATCTGGTCGGTGACCGCGTCCTCGGCGTCCTCTACCTCCCGATCTGGTCGGCGACCGACGATCTGATCGACGACCAACGAGATAAGAACATGCGTCCTCCGCCGTTCAAAGGCCGCGGTCGACCGAACCAACCAAAATCACTCGATTCGCCCACTTGTGGGCGATGTGAGTGGAATTGGTCCGCCATGGGTGGCCGACCAAGAAACCGAAAAGATCAAGCCGCATTCTTCGGAGTCGCCAGAGCTCTACCGATGGCGCTGCCGATGAAGTCGTCCTCGAAGGAGTCGACGGCGGAGTCGGGCATGGAGACGAGTGCCGGCGGTGATGGGGATCGGATCGGGCCTGTCGGTGATAGAGAGGCGAAGAGGGCACCTGTCAGAGTCGCCGGAGCTCCATCGACGCCGCTGCATCGCCTCTGACGCCATGCGATGGAGTCGTCCTTGAAGGAGTCGACGGTGGAGTCGGGTGTGGAGACGAGCTCCGGCAGTGATGGGGATCGGATCGGGCGTGTCGATGATAGAGAGGTGAAGGGGGGCAAGGGCGAATCGAGTGATTTTGGTTTGTTCGGTCGACCGCGGCTTTTGAACGGCGGCGGGCGCATGTCCATATCTCGTTGGTCGTCAACCAAATCGCCGGTCGCCGACCAGATCGGGAGGTAGAGGACACCAAGGACGCGATCACTGACCAGATCGGGTGGCTGCCGGAGCGGGGGGCGGTGGTGGGAGAGATGAAGTTGGGAAGATGATGAGGGTATTTTGGGAAAGAAAATAAAATGGAATTGTACGTTGGGCTCACTTCCAATGCTATAAGAATCCTCGTGATTCCTTATTACATTGTTGCCACCAAGACTCAAACTTATGGTCACAAAATGGGACCGAACCAGTAATTTAGCATTGGGGTGGTCAACTCTTCTAATTGAAACGCTTATTATAGCATCAGTATGAAAAAAAGTACCATATTACAAATGGCATATCTTTTTTTTGGCCATCTAATTGATTCTTTGTATCTCTCCGAAACTGAAATTAAGTACTCATTCCTTCGAGCTAATTAGAACCATATACTTTTCCATTTAATTATCTTGATATAATCATATTTCAGATCCAATAATCAAGATAATTAAATGTCATAGATGACTAGTGTGATGAGTGCATGAAAGTGCACTCTGAATAGCCTTATAACTAGTTTAATTACTGGATTTTTCATCCTTAATTAGTCTCTTTAGTATTATTTTTATACTTATATGTTGCTTCTCAAAGTTATTTGGAATATGCAGAAAAATGAAGCTAAAGAAGCAAAGATATGTCATATTCAACATCAAATCTGTACCTGCTCAGAACGAACCAGATAATCTTTTATACGTGGTTGGAAAGCTCTTGAAGTCTAGTTTCTAGAGAATTTTACGGTTCGTGATTCAGAGGTTCCTAGAGGAAGTTACGGCAATATTAGTACCATTGGCGCAGTCTGAATGGGAAAACAGTAAATACTCAGAAAAGACGGATCGATCATGTTCCCTAAAAGGATCGATCCTTTTATGCAGACGGACCTGACATAACCCATACTTTTCAGATGATCACAGAAGGATCGATCCTACTATCCATCCTACTGAGAAGGATCGATCTTCTTCGGGCGTAGCCCGAAATTGAAGATGTTGATATCAAAGGATCGATCCTTCCCCTTACCTTCGCAGTGAAGAAAACGAACGAACCAGATTTGATCCAAAGGCTAAAGTAAAGTTAGGGTTTTTTACCCATATTTATGGAAGTTGTCCAAGACATAGCCGGGGGGTTGATCACTATTATATTTCCATCGTTTTCTTATTTCGTTATTAGATCTTCTATTTTTGATACTTCATATTTCTTACTTTCCCTTCCTTATTTTCTTTCGTCTAGGTTCACACACCTTGTTCGGTTTGCGGGGGTAGTTGCAGCAGATCAGATAGCCAGGGTGTGGCAGTTCGAGTGGGGACTTCGACCAGAGATCCGGCGGCAGACCAGCTCACACTGCTTCCAGTCGTACTCAGCGATCCTTAACTGCGCCTTGGCAGTAGAGGCTCAGTTGCGGGACGACAGGTGGCTAGCAGTTCCACCGCCACCCTTTACCAGCACGCAGCAGCGACCCCAGGGCAGAGGGGGGTTTGGTAGAGGGCATCAGTGGCGTCAGCGACCCTTTTAGCAGCCGCCGCCGCGTGTACAGCAGTACCAGCAACCACTACCGAGCCCACCAGCGCCGTTTCTACTGACGGCCGGGCCGTCTGGGCAGGCTCCGTCAGGGGAAGGCCAGGGTCAGTAGCCTGGTGGCCCGTCGACCACGTGTTTCCAGTGTGGGCAGCCGGGGCACTACCATAGAGACTGTCCTTTGCGAGGAGCACGGGGCACTTTGCCTCAAGGCAGTAGAGGCGGAGGGTTCGGTGCTTGGCAGGGGAGTGGGGGTGGGCGCGGACCGGGGAGCCCCAGGGGTGGAGGTGGCCAGCGGAGGTAGGTGTTTTCCCTCCCAGTTCGCAAGTAGCTACACCGTTCAGCTGTATCGACCGCCATTGCAGTACCAGCAGGTCGCGGCAGAGCCATCCATCCTCAGAGGTATCTTTAAGCTTTCTAGTTCCTTAGTAGATGTGCTGATAGATTCAGGGGCGTCTCACTCCTATATTGCTAGCATGTGCGTGGCATCGCTAGGATTAGAGACGAGTCGGCTAGAGGTGGCACAGTCTGTAGACTCACCGATCGGCGGGACAGTCAGGGTAGACCGGGTCTGCCGATCGTGTTCGTTGGAGGTTGGAGGCCTCCGGGTCTATCTAGACCTGCGGGTACTAGACATGACCGGCTTTGACGTGATACTCCGTATGGACTGGTTGGCAGCATACCGAGCCGTCATCGACTGTGGTCGCCGGAGGATGGTCGCTTGGACACCCGACGGGACACGGTTTGTGTTATTGGGGGATCAGTTCTCCGCCAATTCCTTTGCTTGTGGTGTGGGGAGGCGTGACAGTGAGCTCTCAGCCTTGTTGCCCAGCCTGTCTCTGTTCTGTTCTGAGGGAGTACAACAGAGCAGTTTTCCCAAGATTGTGTGCGACTACACCGAAGTGTTTCCCGAGGTGTTGCCAGGGCTGCCACCGCCTAGAGAGGTCGATTTCGAGATCGACCTAGTACGAGGTACCGCACCGATCTCTCTCCCAGTTTTCAGGAGGGTACCAGCAGAGTAGAGTGAGTTGAGGACCCAGCTAGACGAGCTTACCAGCAGAGGTTTCATCCATCCCAGCATGTCTCCCTGGGGGGCGCCAGTGTTGTTCGCAAAGAAGAAGGATGGTACCCTTCGACTTTGCATAGACTACAGGCGGCTCAGAAGGGTGACGGTGAAGAACAGGTATTCGATGCCGAGGATCGACGACTTGTTTGACCAGCTGTGAGGATCTTCAGTGTTCTCGAAGATCGACCTCCACACCGGCTACCACCAGTTGAGGGTTCGGGATTGCCACATCCCGAAGACGGCTTTTCGGACTCGGTATGGCTTGTACGAGTTTGTGGTGATGCCGTTTGGGCTGACGAACGCACCACCAGTGTTCATGGATCTCATGCAGAGGATCTTCCGACCTTTCCTAGACGAGTTCGTGGTGGTATTCGTCGACGACATTCTCATCTACTCTCAGTCAGAGGCGGAGCACCAATGACACTTGACGATAGTGTTGCAGCTACTTTGGAAGCATCGGCTTTTTGCCAAGGCTTCCAAGTGCTAGTTCTGACTTGTACATGTGGGATTCCTTGGACATGTGGTGTCGATAGCAGGGATCTCAGTCGACCCCGCCAAGATCGAGGCAGTGGTACAGTGGCAGAGACCGATGACAGCTTGGTGTTCGAGGTCCGCAGTTTCCTGGGCTTGGCGGGCTACTACAGGCGGTTCGTGCGAGACTTCTCCAGAGTCGCCGGACCGTTGACCAGACTGACATATAAGGCCATTCCATTCGTGTGGGATGATGCTAGTGAGCGAGCTTTCGTACAGCTGAGGATCAGGTTGACCAGCGCGCCGGTGCTGATCGTCCCCGAGCGAGGCGTTGGTTACAGTGTCTACTGCGACGCCTGTGGTGAGGGTTTGGGGTGTGTCCTTATGTAGGAGGGACACGTAGTTGCCTATGGTTCTTGCCAACTGAAGAACAATGAGAGGAACTACCCGACTCACGACTTGGAGCTAGCAGCGGTGGTCTTCGCCCTGAAGACCTGGCGTCACGACCTCTATGGCGAGAAGTTCTCTGTCTTCTAGGACCATATGAGCTTGAGGGACGTTTTCACCCAACGTGACCTCAACCTGAGGCAGCGACGATGGATGGAGCTACTGGAGGACTACGACCTTGAGTTGCATTACCATCCTGGTAAGGCAAATGTCATAGCAGACACGCTGAGTAGACAGGTGAGAGACACCAGAGCAGCAGTTGTAGGGTTGTCAGCGCGACAGTGGCAGGCACTTGAGACAGGGGGCCAGTTGGGGCTCGAGTTTGAGGATAAAGGATCCAGCATCTTCCTCTACGTAGTACAGAGTATGCCAGCAGTTCTAGCCAGAGTGTTAGAGGCACAGCACACTGACCCAGAGCTCTAGGAGTTACGCACAGCGGCGGGTACGGAGGGCGCAGACGGGGACTAGATAGTATCGTCAGACGGAGGGCTACGGTCCTGAGGCAGAGTCGTAGTTCCAGCAGATCCGATTCTTGAAGATGACGTCCTACGAGAGTTCCACCACTCTCGCTTTGCAGTTCATCCCGGCGGCACCAAGATGTACCAGGATCTTCGCCGACAGTTCTGATAGCGTGAGATGAAGAGGGCAGTGACGGGGTTCGTATCGCGCTGCCTTACCTGTCAGAATGTCAAGGCAGAGCACCAGCGGACTCCGGGATTACTTCAGCCGCTTCCACTAGCTGAGTGGAAGTGGGAGCACATCACGATGAACTTCGTGACCGGGCTACCGAGATCGCCTAGGGGGAATGACGCGATTTGGGTCATCGTTGATCGATTGACCAAATCGGCGCACTTCATGCCTATGCGGACGACAGACTCGACTGACCGGTTGGGCAGTTTGTACGTCAGAGAGGTAGTCAGACTACACGGGGTTCCAGTATCGATAGTGTCAGACCGTGACCCCAGGTTCACTAGCAGGTTCTGGGGTGGCTTTCAGGAGGCAGTAGGCCCACTTCTGACGTTTAATACGGCGTTTCATCCGCAGACCGACGGGCAGTCAGAGCGGACGATCCAGATCTTGGAGGAAATGCTGAGAGCATGTGTCCTCGACGCAGGAGGCAGTTGGGAGGAGCCCGTTCCCTTGGTGGAGTTCGCCTACAACAACAGCTACCAGTCCAGTTTTGGAGTAGCACCTTTCGGGGCGTTGTACGGTAGGCCGTGTCATTCCCCAGTTTGTTGGGCAGAGGTTGGAGAGGCGTAACTCACCGGTCCAGACATCGTCAGGAGGTCATCAGAGAGTTTAGTGTAGATAAGGCAGAGGCTTCTGACGGCTCAATGCCGGCAGAAGAGCTATGCAGATTAGAGATGATGACCGCTTGAGTTCGTAGTTGGCGACAGTGTGTTCCTGCGGGCAGCACCGTACAGAGGGTCTGTCAGGTTTGGCAGTAGGGGCAAGTTGGCTCGGACGTTCGTCGGACCTTTTGAGATCCCAGAGAGGGTCGGCGAGGTAGCCTACCGCTTGGACCTTCCTCAGCACATGTCAGCTGTGCACCCGACTTTTCACGTGTCGATGATGAGGAAGTACCACCCCGACCCATCGCATGTCATCAGAGTGGATGACATCGAGCTTGAGGCAGTCGCGATGTTCGTTGAGCAACCAGTTCGAGTACTTGACCGGAGGGATCACAGGTCTTGCGAGGCAAGACGATTTCCTTGGTCAAGGTACTGTGGAGGCACAGAGGTGTCGAGGAGATGACCTGGGAGCGCGAGGCGCGCGTGCGGCTGGAGTATCCGCACTTGTTACCTTCTCGAGGTAACTTTTGTCATGTCTTCTAGTGTAGCTGTTTCTTGCTGTTTCCGAGCCCTACCTTTATCGAATCTCGGGACGATATTTCCTTTAAGGGTATTAGGATGTGAGGACCCGTCTCTCTACTCCTGTGGCTCGTTGTGGACCGGAAGCGCAATTTGGTAAATTGCGTCTTGTCGGCTTATTTCACACCCGCGTGTGTACACACTGACCATATTTGTGATAATGTTTGTCTAGAATGGTTAGTGGGACCCAGGATCGATAGATCCGGGCTTGGGCTTGAGTTTTAGCCCAAGTCTAGCTTTCTGCACCTAAGGGATCGATCTTCCTTACTAGAAGATCAATCTTTTAGTGCAAGATAGTCAAACCTGATTTGGCAAGGAAGATCAATCTCTTTCTCAAAAGAGATCGATCTCTCTTGAGTCGGTTCGTTCGTCTATAAAACGAACGAAACCTTTTCCTTTGTTTTTTTTTGGAAAATCCGAGTTTTGAGCCGTGTTCTTGTTAGATTTGACTTCGTTTGAGGAAGATCCAAGGCCTAGTAGCTTGGATTGAAGCTGCTATTGCATAGGTAGGGATCCTACCTACAATCTTTCGGGTTTTTGGAGTTTTTCCGGTTTGATTGTGATGTTTTGCTTAGATTTGTTAAAATACATGTTTGTTTTCCATGATCTCACCGGTTTTGGACTTGTGGTTCCTTGATCTACCAGATCCCAGAGTTTTGGGGTTTTGGTTGTGTTTTCCGGCGGTATTTCTTGCCGTCCAGTCGCCGGAGAACCCATTCGGATCGATCTCCCTTGAGGGAAGATCGATCCCTTGTGGGGCGTCATGCCCAGCCCGAGCAAGATCAATTCCTCGGTAGGAGAAGATCGATCCTCGCCTAGGCTGGTATGATGGGTTCCATGTCACGAAGAAGATCGATTCATACAACCTTGTGGGTTTAATAGTGTTAAATTGTACATGAGCTGAAATGTTTATGCTTATTATACATGTTGTTTTCACATTGATTGACCTATACATTGATTGCATGTGTGATAACCTGAAGGTAGAACATCATGTGATTTACACACGACACTTTATGTGCGGCGGCAATCATATTTACCAGAGGATTGATCATGCTATTGTAATCTGGACCATAATTTCAACTTTAGCTAGTATGTTGAGTATTGCATGCAGAAAAAAAAAATCTGGAGGTTGATCAAGCTGTGCCGAAGCAACTATTAAGTGATCTACTGAGAAACCGGGTGTCCTTGCCTCAGGAAGCGGGGAGCTCGCATAAAAAGGTAGAACCACTAATAGCTAAAAAAATACTATTAAGTGTTTTGCTAAGTAACCGGGTCTCTGCGCTTCAAGAAGCGGAGAGTGCTCACGTAAAATGGTAAAGTGTCTGATAGTTCAATAAGAAAAAAAAAGCATGCTGTAGTTTTAATGTGAGGGTTGGATTATTGGTCCGAAAGATAGTGGTGTGTTTAGACTAATGGTGGGCAGAAGTTGCTTCTGTATGTAGACTTTATTTGTCACATCACATGTGTTCGTCTGGATGGTGATTAGCATGTTTGAAGTGTAGAAGTTAATTTCATGTGTTAGTAGCATGTGTATGAGTATACGACGTTTTCGTGCTCTATACTATATAGAACACTATTGACTTGACAAGGTAGAACTCTTATTATGCATGTCTCCAACTTTGGACCATTGGTGTGCTTAATTATAAATTTATGCTCTTAAAATTGCTAAAGACTAGCAATAAGCTGGTTGGGTGGTGTGATGAGTGCATGAAAGTGCACTCTGAATAACCTTATAACTAGTTTAATTATTGGATTTTTCATCCTTAATTAGTCTCTTTAGTACTATTTTTATACTTATATGTTGCTTCACAAAGTTATTTGGAATATGCAGAAAAGTGGAGCTAAAGAAGCAAAGATATGTCATATTCAACTTCAAATCTGTACCTGCTCAGAACGAACCAGATAATCTTTTATACGTAGTTGGAAAGCTCTTGAAGTCTAGTTTCTGGAGAATTTTAAGGTTCGTGATTTGGAGGTTCCTAGAAGAAGTTACAGCAATATTAGTACCAATGGCGCAGTCTGGATGACAAAACAGTAAATACTTAGGAAAGACGGATCGATCATGTTCCCTAAAAGGATCGCTCCTTTTATGCATATAGCCCTGACAGAACGCATACTTTTCAGATGATCACAGAAGGATCGATCCTACTATCCATCCTACTGAGAAGGATCTATCTTTCTCCTATCAAAGGATCGATCTTCCTCGAGCGTAGCCAGAAATTGAATATGTTGATATCAAAGGATCGATCCTTCTCCTATGGAAGGATCGATCTTACCTTCGCAGTGAAGAAAACGAACGGACTAGATTTAATCCAAAGGCTAAAGTAAAGTTAGGGTTTCTTACCCATATTTAAGGAAGTCGTCCAAGACATAGCCGGGGGGTCGACCAGCACTATTGGAGGCGTTTTGAAGGCCGAAAAGAGGGGAGAAGACCACACGAAGATCTGGGGTTTTTCTTTCTTATCTTTCTTATGGATATCTTGGTTGTTTTTATGAACATGAGTGGCTAATCCCTTTGCTAAGGAACCGATGTAGCCCTAACTGAATCATTCTATGTTATTGGATCATGATTATTTAAGCAGTTTATTTTCCTTGTTTCATTCATTATTATAACTGAGATCTTAAATACCTTTATCTGGCCAATAGAAGTATTATAGATTGTTTTTTGTGATATTGAGTGAGGGTTCATTCCTTAATCTTGTACGATCTATGAATGAATGTGATTTAGTCGAAGCCAGGTTCAAGTTAAGACAATTCTTGGTTCATAATTGTTCTTTAGAGCTTAATGGATTCATGTTTGACACTTAGCTATGGGTTCATTAGCTAGGGTTAATTGAGGGTACTTGGTGAAGATCGCGACCGAACGGATCATCATACCGGAAGAAGGAGCCCTTGGAATTAAACTGAGATTTTGTTGATTCAATGCATAGAATGAGGATGTTATGGTGAAATCGGAACCTTAGTATTCATCCATTATATTTCCATCGTTTTCTTATTTCATTATTAGATCTTCTATTTTCGATACTTCATATTTCTTACTTTCCCTTCCTTATTTTTTTTCGTCTATGTTATTCACCGTTTTACTCTAATAATCTCTACAAATCTCTGTGGGTACGATACTCGTCTTGCTGCTATACTGATTACACCGATTCGTATACTTACGAGATATAAAATTTATTCATCAGTAAACCATGTCCAATAAGAAGGAAATCAGTTGTGGCATATGTACTAGATGTTAGTGTTGTTGCTCAAAAAATGTACTCCATATGGATACGTGATCGTCAGGCACGTGAGGTGTGTCAACCATAGCGCAGAGTTATCAGGAGGATGTGTGGGTTCAGTCGTGCCTAAGTTAAAAGAACTTTTTAGATAAACAAACACTTAAGTCTAAATGTTGATTTTTATAGTTTTTAAATGATTAGATTACTCCTAATTATGATTATGCTACTCCTATAGTTAAGGAAAGCAGGAAAAGAAATAAAAACAATACATTAAATACTTACTTTCATTGAAACGACAACTGATTTAATCACAGCTCCAATGAAAGTTCCTAAGGGTACAGACTAGAACTGGATTACAGTACCTGAAGAAACTAGGGCAATAGTCTTCGTAGAAAAGTCTGATCTGAGGGGCGGGGGGTCCTATTTCTTCTGTCTTGAAAGCTTTTGTATTCCGGGTCATCGTCTCCATGTGGCTAACCTCCTTTCGTTCCCCATGACCCATGACTTTGGTGGTCTTCATCGTAGGTTGGGTTTGCCGTCTTGACACGTAGCCCGTCTGAGAAAACTGCTTGGCTCCACTCCCTATTATTCCGCCTTTAGTGGGGTTGTGGGGGTAAAGTCCAGGTTATTTCATAAGGGTTCAACCTCGAGGTCGCTCGACTTTAGGAATAGTGATTTACTAGAGTGCCTCAACCTTGAGGTCACGTGCCTCCGGGTTCGAAATAGAGGTCGCTTGGCTCCGGGATATTGATTTTATATTGGTGATCCAACCTCGAGGTTGTTTGGCTCCGAGATCAATGTCCTACTGGGTGCCTCGACCTCGAGATTGCTTATCCTGGGATTGGGTGAAAGAGTAGAACTCGAGACCTCGAGTCTCGTACTATTGGATTGCATCGCAATAAATGTGTAGGCGGTGTGATGATGGTGTTTGAATATGGGCGCCAAGTAACATTTAATGTGCATCTTGTCTCATTGACTGACGCTTCTTTTCTTGCATGGTCTTGTACGTGATGGTTCCACTAACCCCATTGCTGGTTCATCCACCTGTCGTATCCGTATAGTGTTACATGCGCTATATTTGTAACCCGTTAGATGGGTGCCACGCGTTCAAATCAACGGTAGTTGATTTCTTGAGATGATGGGTATACGCCAGCTGACGTTTGAGTATTTTCATCGGTAACACAATTGCCTCCCTTTTTGTACCGTGACGTGATCTGAAGCGACGTACGGGGCAAAAACGTCCTTTTCGAGGTTCGATCGAGGATTTGAATCCCTATGTTTGTGGTATTGTGTTACTTTGCATATCTATCCCTTGCTTCCGAGTCTTCTCCGATCTCCCTGAACCTCTCGACCTTGCAACCCTAGACGACTCCTAGTGCCTACCATGTCTGATTCTGAGAGCCCAACGTCCTCATTTCAAGGAGACAAGGTGTCATCGTGTTTTGACTTCTCGCGCCCTTCTGCCAAATTCTTCGAAATGTTTTTGGTTGAGGAAGAGGATGCCACTCTACTTCCCAGCATCTTCTTCTTGCAAAAAGATTTGATTGATCGAAAGCATTACGGGCTAGGTCCGGCTATAATGATCCTTTCCTCGAAGGCCAATGTTTTTGAAAAGTTGGGAGCCTTTTATCTGTCCAGCTCGGGATCTCCCTTGGTTTGCCTGCCTGACCCACCTCCCTCCTTTGATCAATGGGTTCATGGAAGAATCCAAAAGGGATGGCCCACCTCTTATAGGGACTTTGAGTGGGTCGGGAGAGCGATGGCCGACCCGAAAGGGCAGCGTCAAGTGAGGGTGTTGCAACTCGAAGACCTTATTCATCTCCCTTGTCAACCTACTGACGGCCCGTTGCTGCTATCTCTTCTTTGCTTCTGGAGCATTGAGTATAACTACTTCTTGCTTCCAGATGGGCCCCTTTATATTTCCTTGATCGACATCTTTTTCTTGACCAACACCTCCGTCTCTGGTGAGGATTGTTTTGGGCCTCTAAAGAAGAAGACCTCAAATGGTGGTCTGGCCTGTCCTTTCGATTATTCGGATGCTTGGGAATTGCAAGGATGAGAAGAAAGAATCGGGCGCGATTACCCATCAAGAGTTGATAGCCTTTTTCAACTACTGGTTGAATAGGTTTGTGGACTGCAATCGTTCTACCAAGATGATGAAGTCTTAGCTGCCATTGGCTGAGCACCTTGCCATATCGAATAGGCTGGTAGCGTTTGCCGCCCTTCTCCTTGGTATATCATACTGGTGTGCTGTCTCAGGCAACCAAAAATAAAAACAATGCTCTCAAAATAAATGTAGTAGTGCGAGCAAGGATCGATCCCACGAGGAGTATCTAATCTAAGTTTTGTGCTTTGTGAACAAAGATGGGGGGTTTTGAGTATAACAAAAATAAATAAGAAATAATCTAAATTGGAGAATCAAATTTAATCAAAAGAACAAACCTTGGTCTAAGTCAACATCCACCATCGGAATCTTTATAACTGATCATCGATGCAAGTATATATCAATCCACACCTTGAATATTCACCGTTGGAATTGTTTTCGTATCTCTCATTGTTGTAGTTAATTAGAAACAAGCGAACTAATTAAGTCTAACTACTAAACAACCCAAGACAAGCGTTGTAGATTTAATCTAGTAACAGCCTTAAGATTCATAGAGATCGTTGAAGCTAAATAACACAAGTACAAGAGTTTGCATTTAATGTAGTCGAATGTTCTTCCTAAGATCTAATAATCTCTAAAACGCAGTAAATCATTAAACCCTAGTTGATTCGTAGATTAGAGGGATCAAATAATTACGGATTTGATATCCAACCTAGTAGTAGATTGTAATGAATAATAAACTAGTAGGCCTCCTAGCAATTAAACAAGACAATCATGAATATAATCACAGAAAAACATTCAATACTCAAGGCATAAATTGAACAATAAAAATAAATTAGATCTCACAGTTCATGGATTCCGAGGTTTCAGTTTCCTTGACCAAGTATCAAGATTTAGCCACGCAGGGCCACGAAGAAGAATTTAGTAATGAAAAAATTCCTCAAGAGAAGAGTCCTAAAAATATCAAAGAAGTAGAAAGTGGCCCAAAATTATGTAGAATTAACCTCTATTAATCCCTAAAAAGGAGTCCTATTTATAGCCCAAAAGTCTCTCATCCTCAGATTAGATCTGAGCCTTTTATTTTTCAAAGATCGATCTTTATATAGGAGAAGATCAATCTTTTCTTCCAAGATTTTGGCTGCGCCCCGAAGAAGATCGATCTTTTATGTAAAGAAGATCGATCTTTTATTCTAGATTTCCTGTTTACCCTCGCGGTCGATCTTCGCATCGACCCTAAGAAGGTTTATTTGTGACAGAGGCTGACAGTCGATGCGGCCAATGATGCGATGGTCGACCAAGAGTCTCCATCATCTCTGGGTGCATAAATGATCGATCATTTATGGAAGGAAAGATTGATCTTTGTTTTCTGCATATTTCTTTTGCTATTCAGCCCTGCGCTAGTAGTACTAAAAGCACTGTAACTTTCTTTAGGAAGCTCGAAATCACAAACCATAAACTTCTCCAGAAACTAGACTTCCATAGATATCCAATGATATATATCTAGAGCCATATTCTCTGGGCTTGCTTTCCCGGGAGTTCAGGCTCACTCAGCTCCTGTCGATTCCATTTTTCACGAACCAGCGACATATGTCCGATCGGCAGAAGGTATCGGGGGCTGATGCAGTTGACACACATCAGCGGTACTTACCGAAGGTGGAGGAGGTTCGCTTCCCTGACAACGTCGAGCGGCGAGCCCAATGCTCTGACACCTTCTTACAATGGCGGGAACCGTTCTGGTTCTGTCTTGAGGCTCTGATTCGTCGGCTATCTTCTCGTCTGGTGACGTTATATCCAGGCCCAGGGGCTCGAAGTAAGTTCATTACTCGCTCCTTGCTTATGTTGATTTGTTTTATTTGATCTAATCAGTTTGTGTTAGGTCCTTGAGCGGGTGGTCGTCCTCGAGATGGTGACGACAGCAGTGACGAGGGTGATGAATCTCCTTCGCTTCAGGAGAAAAAGAGGAAAGCACCTGATCGCTTGCAAATGATGTCGTTAAGTCATACGTAAAACGCAATTTAGAAATTTATAAACCTTTCTTTCAACACTAAATTAATAGGATAGGATAATGGTGAAATACAGGGTCGGCCCTTAGGGAAAACTTTGACTAACAAGGAAAAATCAGAATTAAATCTCGAAACTTTATTCCTAATGCGAAGAAGGATTGATTTGGGTTGTTTTAGAATTATTTAATGAAAACTAACTAAGAAAGCAATGTAAAAAGGATTTAAGATAGATCAATGAAAAAACCTAGGGATTACTCAATCCACTTTAGTTTCACTTCCTATATTCTCTAGTTATCCTCTTGTTTTCTTATCTAGACATTATAGATTCATAGGCTTTTAAGCTTACATGAATCCCTAAAAGAAGGTGAGTGTTTTCCAAAGGCATAGTTTATCTTCGATTAGCATAGATTGTCTTCGGGGTAACCTTAGCACAACCTATTGTCACTTAGCATAAAATATCTCATCGGTTATTCACAAACCACATCAAAACTATCTTATAGATCTCTACCATCAATCACCGAAACTAGGTAGGCCTCAATATACGTCAAGGAACTTTGTTCCTTCAACTCTATTAACAATAAATCCATATCTATATATAAGATTATGTTTAGAATATAATACAAGTATCAAACTAGAAAATACAAAGAAGCTACATTAAAGCTTCATCAGATCCCTAAGTAAAGGAACTAGCCACTCATCTTGGTGATGGAAGCCATTGATTTGATGAAGAACAATCGGCATCCACGCATTAACTCATCCGTCTTCAGAAACCATAATCCTCTCTTTTCTCTCTATGGGGGCCTCCAAGTTTTGGCCAGCTAACACCTTTTTATAAGTGAACTCCCGGAATTAGGGTTTTGGGCTAAGTTGGATTCTATTGCAACTCAGATTTCCTGAATTAATCCCTGACAGCCTATTCTAGTCACAACTGGGTTCAATCCACTTGGAATCAGAAAATGTATTCAACATGAACGTTGTTGATTAGGAAGTTGATGTGCTGTCGCAGGCACTCAAAAATAAATCCAGTACTCGTTAAAATAAATGTAATAGTGCGAGTACGAGTCGATCCCACGAAGAGTGTTTAGCCTAGTTTTGTGCTCAGTGAACCAAGATGGGGGGTTTTAAACATGAGGAAAAATAATAAAGAAATAATCTAAAGCGAAGAAACGAGTTAAATCAAGAGAACAAACCTTGGTCTGAGTCAACATCCACCATCGGAATCCAACAACTGATCATAGATGCAAGTATCAATCAATTCATACCATGAATATTCACCGTCCAAATTCAATTCGAATCTCTCCTCAATCTTAGTTAATTAGAAACAAGCGATCTAATCAACTCTAACTACTAAACATCCTAAGACAAGCGCTGTAGATTTAATTTAGTAGCAGCGTTAAGAATAGGGAGATCGATGAAGCTAAACAACACAAGCACAAGCGGTTGCATTTAATCTAGTTGAATATTCTTCCTAAGATCTAACAAGATCTGATCAGCAGTAAATTATTAGATCCTAGTTGCTTCGCAGATTAGAGGGATCAAACAATTCCGGATTTGATATCCAACCTAGCAGTAGATCGCAATGAATAATAAACTAGTAGCGCTCCTAGCAATTAGACAAGACAATCATGATAATTTAATAACAGAAGAACATTCAATACTCATCTATAAACTGAACAATAAAAACAAATTAGATCTCACAGTGTCATTGATTCCGAGGTTTCAGTTTCCTCAACCAAGGATCAAGATTTAGCCACGCAGGGCCATCGAGAACAATCCTCCAAAAGATTTCATAAAGCAAAAGAAAACCTAGAAAAAATATAAAAGAGGAGAAAGAGCAGCCAAAAGTGTCCAAGAATCCCCCCTCAAACCCTTGAAAGAGTCCTATTTATAGCCTCAAATGTATCCATCAACGGATTTGATCTAAACCGTTGATTAAATTCACTGGGAACGTCCGATCGATCCTTCTCGGCGTGCCGGATCGATCGAATGCGTAAAAATCTTCAACTTCTATTTACGCCCGAGTCCGATCGATCGGATGCGTTAAAATCCACTTTCCCTTGGTATTTTTAAGTCCGATCGATCTAACTTTAGGTGTCCGATCGATTTGGCTCATAAAAATCTGCAATTTCTGACATTTCCCTAGTCCGATCGATCCAACTCTAGGAGTCGGATCGATCTAGCTCATTAGGAGGGATGGTTCGATCGATCGGACCATGTTCAGCCAAAAAATACATGTTCTGTCACGATTCTGCATAGTCCGATCGATCGGACCATGGGTGTCGGATCGCTCGGACTGTTCAGCTTATTACTGTTCTGCCATCCAGACTGTGCCATCGGTACTAAAATTGCCGTAACTTCCTCTAGGAAACTCGGAATCACGAATCGTAAAATTCTCCAGAATCTAGACTTCAAGAGCTTTCCAACCATGTATGGGACATCATCTGGTTCTTCATGAGCAGGTACAGATTAATCTTTAAAGTTGATCCATGCACTCTTTTCAGCTTCTTTTCGACTTAAGGACCTCAATTGCATCCTAAATCAAAATATAAGAATAATGAGTGTATTTAGGAACTAAATAAGCATAGGAGACTAAGTATTAAGGGATAAAAATATAACATTATGCATTCTCATCAAATTCCCCCACACTTAGCTTTTGCTCGTCCTCGGGCAAAACTAAAATTCACTCCACTCAAGATATCATGGTTGCAACACCATCAACAAAGAACAATCAAGCTCTTCACAACTCATATCACATCATGAACAAACCATAATATTCAGTCTTATCCCAAAGATTCGATAATATTCAGAGTTAATTTGGAATATTTGAAGAATATTCTCCTGAATATCGACAGACCAGTTTTCAGCATCTATATATCTTTATATTCTTTAAGACTTGTATTAATTTGCTAGGAATCTCGGAATGTGTCCAATATGAAAGTTGTAGCTCTAGAAGGATTCTAGTAGTCCTCCAAATTTCAAGAATTGTAGATTTATCTAAAGAATTTGGCGAATAATTTTCAAACTAATAGCGGAATGGCATAATTTCAACATATTAGTCATTTTCTGTATTTTCTAACTTGAATCTTCATTAAACCTGAAATCAACTAACAAACTATCAAATAAAAACACTCTTGGGCTAACAAAGGTAAATTAAGGGGTTTAAGTATGAATTAGTGCCTCATCACCCCCCCCCCCCCCACCGCCCCAATACACAATTTGTTAGTTCTCGAGCAAAGAAAAGATAAAATGAAAGCAATAAATCTAACTTGCCACTTTCGTAGGTCTCACGATTACACTAAGCATGTGCAACAAGCCTTTAAACCTCAGGGTTACCTCAGTGGATGAGTATAGTCTTCTGAGGGTTTTCAGGGATGACACCCACAAACTTCTATACATTCCCTTCAATATATCATCAAAAATCAATTGTAATATTCATCAACTCTATTACATGAAATAGAAATAATATTCATAAATAAATCTTTCAACTCATAGTAACATAAAAATATAGTAAATCAAAACATGTCATAACATATTTCCGACACTTTAACATATTTACTTATGACTAAAAACAGACGGCTTTAGGGCACTAAGTGTAGAACACCTTTTAGACTCTGATGCTCAAACCATGAAGGCTACAAATCATAACTAGTCATTTATTTTTGTACAAGAATTTCAAATGTTTTATGCGAACACCACGCTGATTAGGCACACTGCCCGGTTACTAAGTTGAAAATCCATTATTTTATATTATGATAAATGCATGTCTTCATGTATTTTCTGTGACATGATATAAAACTATAAATCTATCATAGTATCATGTTTAGAATCTAATCTCAACTCTTCAACATGTGAAAGTGAACATGTGTATTAGGATGTGTCAAGCTATCCTTAAATCATGGTAAAAGCGTTGAAGTATAGAAATAGTGTCATACATAACAAAAATTTACTATCCGTTATATGACATATAAGTTTCAGAATAATTCATAATATAAATTTCTCAAACAAGTATTTTTATCAATACATATCCTAATTTTATTCTTTTGATATAATTCAAGGGATGTATAATATTTGGTTTTCTAAAAGTAATAAGAATTAAATTCCTAGAATCTACCCCCAACTTAAATGTAATTGTCCCCAATTACACTAATTAAGTCATAAAAATAAAACAATGAATAAAGGGTAGAGATCACCATAATATCGTGTCAGAAATAGTCATCGCATTCATTAAGACCACCACACCGCCCACACAACGAAAACGTCGCCATGGAATAAATACATGTTTCTAGATGATACTAAAAAAATAAAGTCATAAAAATCATCGTGTTATATGAGAGATAATTAAAAAACATTAAAAATAATATCCCCCTGATTGGTGTACGGATTAATCGCCCACTATTGATGTCCACAGAAAAACTTGTCATAAATGTACCTTTCCAAAAAATCAAATATAATAGAAAGAAAAATATAGCAAAAATTAGTAGAACGGTATAAAAGATATGAAAATATTTGGTATAATATCCATTGTATTAATTGAGCATAAAACTTTGATGATAAGTCATCTACATGAGTCAAAATATAAAATATAAATCAAAAGGAAAAATAAAAACTCACGACATTAGCGGCCCTACAACAAACCATCTCACCATGATAACAGAAAACCTAGAGAAGCAATAATCTACTAAAATAGTCCTAAAGAAATAAAATCGACATAACTCCTCAGACATCATCTATCTCGTCCTCACTGTCTTCTTCCTCAGAATCATTGTGCCAGGAAGAAGAAGAAGACTCGTCCGAATCGTAGTCACTAGGCATTGGGGTCAGTGGACGGTCAGGATCGTCCAACGCATATGGTAACTCAGGAGGCGTTAGGAGAGCAGGATGAATGAGGGAACATGGAGGCACTACGATCTTTGAACCGCTGGGAATTTGGAAAGAAATCCAAGGGTCCTCAAGTTCTGGATTATGTTGAATGTCATGGACGATGCGGGCAATCACATCAGTAGGAGGTAATGACCCGTAAAACTCAACACCAGCGGGGTATGGATTAGATGAGCCGACAGGGGCAGAAGAGGCAGAAATTACCCTAGGTGGAAAGCATAAGACCGTCAGTGGTGATGGTGGTCTCGGGGAGTTAGCATTGGTTATAGAATCATCATCAGAAGAGAAATAAGATGCCTGTAATAGTTGAGATCCAGGCACAAAATCTGACGTCAGGGAGTGGGGCGGACTACTATCAGAAGAGTAGGATGATTGGCTTGATCGAGACATGGATATAATCCTGCAAAGTAAAGGAGTGAAAGTGATGAAGGCGGTGGGAGGCAGGGGAAGAGGAGATCGGGTTGGTCGCGGAGAGGAAGCAGACAAAGGAGCAGAGCAAGAACGCAAGTCGATCGACAGAGAGATCAAAGCGCAAGAGATGAGATAGGAAGTTAGGAACGGGCGGATTTAAATAGAGGATGAACTAAATTGCAGTTAGAGTAGGAAAACGAGAAGGATTAGATTGAAACCCGATGGTAGATCCGATCGAGCAGAAAAAATATCATTGGCGGCCGATCCGACGGTCGACCATGGGAGTCGGTGATCTTGGGAAAATAAGGCGACGGTCGATGCGACGGTCGATGGGATTTGTTTAAGGGGCAACGGTCGATCACCGCATCGACCATGAAAAGCCTTTTTCATAAAAGAGGCTCACGGTCGACCATGGCGGTTGAAGGCGACGGTTGCTATGGCGGATGATTGGGACGGTCGACTGCCAGTGCGAAGTTTTCAATTTTGTCAATCTAAATGCTTTTTTAAGAAGCCTAATCTATAGGATAGGAGAGAACCTAAACTAAGATATAGTCCTAATCTACAGATCAAAAACTGGGTTGCCTCCCAACAAGTGTTCAATTTTACATCTTTCGCTAGACGCTCCTACATGAGGTCAGTTTTAGCATGAGTCCGTCAATTCAACGGACTCAATAACATCGCCGTGAGCAATGTCCTCCATATAATGTTTTAATCTATGGCCATTAACAATAGATATTTCGTTTGTGTGTTGATGTCAAATTTCTATAGCGCCATGTGAAAATACTGTATTTATAATAAAATGCCCTGATCATCTAGAACGTAATTTAACTGGGAAAACATGCAATTTAGTATTGAGAAGCTAAACTTTGTGCCTGACATCAAAAGTCCTCCTTGAAATACGTTTATCATGGAAGGCCTTTGTTTTATCTTTATAAATTTTGAAATTCAAATATACCTCATTGCGAATTTTCTCAAGTTCACATAAACTCAGTTTCCTATGTGCTGTGATGGCATTAGTATCAGTATTTAACTTTTTAATTGCCCACATAGCTCGATGTTCTAATTCTACGGGCAAATGACAAGGTTTACCAAACACTAATCGATATGGTGACATGCCAAGAGGTGTTTTATAAGTCGTCCTATAAGCCCACAGTACATCATCTAACTGCCCAATCTGTGCGGTCAATGCGAACAGTTTTCTCTAATATTTGCTATATTTTCCTATTAGAAAGTTATACTTGACCACTAGTCTGAGGATGATAGGGAGTGGCTACTTTATGTGTGATAGAATACTTTCTAAGGAGGGAAGTAAAATGTTGATTATTAAAATAAGAATCATTATTACTAATAATCGCACGAGGACAACCAAATCTAGAGAAGATATTATTATGAAGAAATTTAACCACAACTTTATGATTACTCAACTTGTTTGCTATAGCTTTTACCCATTTAGATACATAGTCAACAACTACAAGAATATACTGAAAACCTAAGGAAGGTGGAATGGGTCCCATAAAATCGATACCCCAGATATCAAAAATATCAGCAACGAAAATTATAATTTGAGGTATCTCATTCCTATGAGAGAATTTTTCAGTTTTTGACATCGAATGCAAGATTGACAAAAAATATGAGAATCCTTGGAAATTATAGGCCAATACAATCCACTTTGTACAACTTTTGCAGCGGTTTCCTTCTATGAGAAATGACCACCACATGCATGTGTATGACAAAAAGTGAGAATGTCATGAACTTGAGACTCAGGCACACATCGTCTAAATGCTTGATCAGAGCAATGCTTAAAAAATTCAGGGTCTTTGAATATATAGTATTTAATCTGAGAAAAGAATCTATCTTTAGCATTTTTAGACCATGAATCGGGAAGCTTGCCTGAAACAAGATAATTCACTATATGTGCATACCAAGGATGTGAAAGACGAGTCACCTGAAAGAGATGCTCATCGGGAAAAGACGTATCAACAGGAGTGTTATCAAGAATATGTTCCAAAGGAAGGCGTGACAAGTAATTAACAACTACATTTTCAGAGCCTTTCTTATCCCTAATCTCTAGATCAAATTCTTGCAAAAGCAAGATCCATTGAATCAGTCTAGGTTTGGCATCCTTTTTAGTTAAAAGATATCGTAGAGTGGCATAATCAGTATAGATAAGGATTTTGAAACCTAGGAGGTAGGGACGGAACTTTTACAGTACAAATATTATGGCTAATAATTCATTCTCAGTAGTGGAATAATTCATTTGAGATTTAGAGAGGGTCTTACTAGTATAATAAATCACTTGTGGGATTTTGTTTACTCGTTGTCCTAAAATAGCTCCTATGATAGAATCAGAAGCATCACACACAAGTTCAAAAGGTAGAGAATAATCAGGTGCATGAACTATAGGTGTGGTAGACTATAAATCATGAATGGTCTTAAAAGCAGTCAAACATGCATCATCGAATACAAAAGGGACATCCTTGGCTAGTAATTCACACAAGGGTCGTGAAATTTTAGAAAAATCTTTGACGAATCGACGGTAGAATCCAGCATGACCTAGAAAAGAGCGAATCTGACACACAGATAAAGGTGGAGGTAATTTAGCAATTAACTCAACTTTAGCGCTATCAACCTCTATTCCACGTTCAGAAACAATGTGACTTACGACAATTCCTTCCTGAACCATAAAATGACTCTTTTCCCAACTGAGAACTAAATTAGTTTCAATGCAACGATCTAAAATATTAGACATGTTGTTTAAACATGATTCAAAAGAACTTCCAAACACAGAAAAATCATCCATAAAGACTTCGAGGAATTTATTAATCATGCTAGAGAAGATGACTATCATACACCTTTGAAAAGTCACAGGTGCATTACAAAGACCAAAAGGCATCCTACGATAAGGAAAAGTACCAAAAGGACACGTGAAAGTCATCTTCTCCTGATCTTGAGGATCAACTGTAACTTGGTTATACCCTAAATAACCATTTAGAAAACAATAATAACTCTGACCAGAAAGCATTTAATTTCCTATAATTAATGCAAACACGCCAGGGTTTGGATTTGTAGAATGTCTTGCTTGGTACTTCAAGGCCAAAAAATTAACTGTATTGTTTTGTCTTTGAAATTACTTGACTGTTGTGGCTTCCAACTAAAATTAGGATGATTCCTCCAACCTGGATTATAGGTATTAGAATAAGGGTTGTTCTGAGGTTTGGAAACACCATAAGTTGCATTAACATGTTCCTAAACGAAGTCAGGGAAATTGGAAGCCAGATGACAATCAGTAATAAGATGATCAGAACTAAGGCAAAGGGCACAGGTCTCAAGAGAAGTATTAGACAGTTGTTGAGCAAGAGTTTGACCTGTTTTCAGCTGGTTTAAATCTTTAGTTAGGAGAGCTACAAGTGTGGAGAGACTTTGGAATTCAAAAATTTCATGAATTCCTTGAGAATTATGAACAGTGGTAGACTGACTCTTAGAAACTGAGGCATTGTGTTATGAATTTTCAGCAAGGTTGTCATACATTTCCCAAAGAACGGTCCATGTCTTACTAAGAACAACACCCCCGCAGCAGGCTTTGACCATCGTCCTATAATGACCATTAAGGCCATTATAATACCAATGGGCTAAGTGCCACTCAGGTACCTCATGATGGGGACACTCTCTAAGAAGATCCTTAAATCTTTCCCAAGTTTCATGAAACATCTCATCTTCATTTTGCTTAAAAGAGATAATCATTTAATGATAATTTTGAGTTTTAATGATAGGGAAATATTTTTTAAGGAAGGCATCCTGGAGTTGATCCCATGTTGAAATTGAATTTGGAGCTAAGGTTTGAAACCAGTGTTTAGCCTTATCTTTCAAAGAAAAAGGGAAGAGCTTGAGTCTAAAGGCATCATCATTAAAATGCTGAAGTTTGAACATGGACAAATCATGTTTGTATGTACGGTTTTCTTTACCGCTTTATACCTTGTACAAATCATGAGCATGTTAGCCCCATAGTGAGGGGTAGTGGTGAACCGGCAGAGTGACGACTCCTGGGATGTGTAGATTGCATGTTGTATTGTTAGCCTTGTTTGCCGGGGTTGTTTTCCGTAATATGTTGTAGTTCTGTGGACTGGCTGCAGTTGGTGGGGTTACTACTGCAGCAGTCCCCTGGCCAGTATTATCTGTTCACCATCTCGGGCCGGCAGGGTGCCGAGCCCAGACTGTGTTTATTTATCGTCATATGTGTTGCATTCTTATCTGCCTTCTGCAGTATCGCCGTCCTGAGGCTTGGAAGCTCGGATTTAGCTTTAGGACCTAGGCTGGGTAGCTTGGTTCAAGTTTAAATGGTTATGTTTAGTCGATTTCGATGAGAGGCCTAGATGACTAGAACACTTGTTGATTAATGATTTAGAGGTCATGTCGGCTTCGAGCCGAGTTCTGAGATGTAGCCGGTGTCCGGTCTTCATGTCTCTTGAGTAGAGGGTGTGCCTACTCAGCGGTGTCATCTTCTCACCTAACAGTGCTGGTTTCTTGTTTGTGAGATGACAGTTTTGGTTTTCTGTCTCGCTGAGGGTGACCCAGTATGTGACCAGCTCAGTTGGAAAACCCTGACTGAGGCCCCTCAGGGACACGCAGTGGGGTTATGGGGCCCCTGTGTATACCCAGACCTTACTAGAGGGCGGCACTGTTGCATTTCCCTCTTCCTTCTGTGATTCGTAGTGTAGTTTTCCTGCTGAGCTTAGTTGCTCATTCCTACACGGGCTGCGTTTTGCAGGTGCAGGCGTTAGCTCCTCTTCGGTGGCCCCAACCGAGCAATTGGTTAGCGGTGCGGCGGCGCCTAACGGAGTTTGAGGAGTGGTGATCTTTTGTCTTCACAACCTTTGTATAGTTAACCTCCTACGAGAGTGTATAAACGTTTGTACCTGACTTCCCCTCTTCGATGTTTTGTAGACTTGTACCTTTGGATTTCTTAATCTTCAGTTTGAGGTTTCTGTTAATTCTAGAATTGTTAATTGAGGGTGTTTAATGAATGCTTAGGGAAACCAGTAGACTAGAGAGAACCCTCATCATATTCTCCACAGTTAGTTAGGTTCCTTTTCGCATCCCCGTCCCGGTTGGGCTTTCGCGGGTCAGGGCGCGACACATGCCTCAAATGGCCAAGAAATATTTGTAAGTTGTAGTGGTTCTTAAGGTATGTGTATGAAGTCTGTGTGAATTTGGCACACATGGCATTTTTACCGTAGGTAATAGATTCTTGTGCCATGGGGTGTGTTGTCGCAGGCAACCAAAAATAAAACTAGTGCTTTTAAAATAAATGGTGTAGTACGAGCAGGGATCGTTCACACGAGGAGTGTGTTGCTTTAGTTTTGTGCTTAGTTAACAAAGACGGGGGGTTTGAGTGTAACGAAAACAACTAAGAAATAATTCAATATAAAAAAAACGAAGTCAATCAGGAGAGAAAAACTTGGTCTGAGTCAACATCCACCATCGGAATCAAATAACTGATCATTGATGCATGAATATATCAATTCACACCTCGAATATTCACCGTTCGAATTAATTTTGAATTTCTCCTCAATCCTCGTTAATTAGAAACAAGCGATCCAATTAATCCTAACTACTAAACAACCCCAGACAAGCGCTGAAAGTTTAATCTAGTAGTAGCCTTAAGAATTAGAGGGATCGATGGAGCTAAATAACATAAACACAAGCGATTGCATTTAATTTAGTCGAATATTTTTCTTAAGATCTAATAATCTCTGAAACGCAGTAAATCAATAAATCTTAGTTGCTTCGCAGATTAGAGGGATCAAATAATTATGGATTTGATATCCAACCTAACAGTAGATTGCAACGAATAATAAACTAGTAGGCCTCCTAGCAATTAAACAAGACAATCATGAATATAATTACAGAAGACCATTTAATATTCAAGGCATAAATTGAACATTAAAAACAAATCAAATCTCATAGTTTTATTAATTCCGAGATTTTCGTTTCCATCGACCAAGACTCAAAGTTTAGGCATGCATAACCGTGAATAAAATCAAAGGAAAGTTAAAGAGAAAGGTACAATAGAGAACTTATATGAGAGAGAGGAGAACCACAGATTAACGTGAGAGAGATGTATGTATCTCCAAGCGGCTGTTTCTTATTCCTTTCTTTCCTATTGCTCTCACATTGGCCTACCAAGTCTCCCAGCCACTTTCCAAAAGTATTCACACTTTTCTCTCTTAACCACATGCAAATCTAACTAATAAAGGAAAGATTATTATCAAATAAAGTCCTACTATAACTAGGAAAGGTGGTGGTTCCAGCTGGGATTCTCGTGCCCCAGATCTTGGCTATTCTAGAAATAAACCGCGTCCAAACCCATACTAGAATTCCAGGTTCAGGAACGTCTCAGATCATCAGTAGTGTAGGTGCAACAACTTCTTCTATTTTTCTGTCTTTATGTAGCAACTTCTTCTATTTTTCTGTCTTTATGCAGCTAGAATCTCTCAAAACTCAAAACATGAAAGTTGTAGAGCTCTTTCTTTCCATTCCATAGCATCTTGAACCATTATAGTTGAAACTCGGATGAAGGCGTTATTGTCAGATTATTAACTGCTGTCCAGAATTCCCAATCAGCTTTGTTTTGCACTTAAAACCACCAGCTGCATTCTAAATCTAAATATAAGAATAATGAGTAAATTTAGTCGCAAAATAAGTATAGAAGAATAAGCATTAAGGGAGAAAAATATGGCGTTTTGCATTCTCATCAAATTCCACACACTTAACTTTTGCTCGTCCTCGGGCAAAATTCAAATTCAGTTGACCACAAAGATCAAGGTTGCAACTCCATTAACAAAGAACAATTAAACTCTTCAAAACTCATAACACATCATGAACAAACACTCATGTACAACTTAAAATTGATTTGTAAGCATTTTGACTTGAAGACGGAGCAAACTCAATAAGTAGACCATCAAGGAAATTAATACTCAACTCTCATGTGTTTGAAGGGTATGTCTTTCACTCAATTTCATTCCAAAGAAAATGATTTACCATAGGCTTGCTTATCTTCTCATTCTCCATCACTGGGATGACATGCATAACACGGATCATAAGAGCTTCCAAAGGTCGTAACGGGGTTTAGGATCAAGGTGAGAAATATTTGGGAATGTAGCTCAAAAGCCAACAGAACTAATGGAGCAAAAATGCATCAATAAGACATGTATTGTTAGGACGCGTTCCTCTAACCTGGCTCAACCGCGTAGGTCGAGGGCCATTTTCCTGTTGGTTTGGTTCCGCGTCGGGTGCGATCGAGCGATCGTATTGGCATTTTGGACCCCAAGGGCAATTTGGTAAATTGCGCTCTGGCGGTCGATTTTACACCCGCGTTATGCACATATTTTTTTGGATTGATGAATGTTATTGATTAGAACCTTAGGGGTGCTTCCGATCGGAAGATCGGTGCTCGATCGGGAAAGGTCGAACTGGACAACCGAGATCAGTTTGGATCTCTAGAGATACCCTTCCCTTTCTCTCTCTTTCCTTTTCTTCTCTTTCTCTCCTACTCTCTCCCCCTTGGCTGCCGGCTGGACCTTGGGGCTGCGGATTTTCGGCGTGGATCCACAAGGATCAGAGTGGAGGATCTCGTAGATTGCCTGCTTGTCTTTACATGTAGGTGTTTCTACCCGCTTCTGATGAACTGGTAACCCTAGGATCGATTGTTTGTGGTTTTGGTGTGTTTAAGTTTCTTAGAATGCTTTCAAATCATGTATTCTAGTTCATTTCCATGTGTTCCATGTTTCTATTGAACCATTTTCGTATTTCTTCGAACGTTTTTCGTATTTTTGTCGGTTTCCGGATTAGATCGGTTCAGATATGATATTTCATGATTGGAATTTGGATTTTATTGCACGAATGAATTCTCCACCATAAAATCTGCCTTCCCTCAAAGTTTGAATGAATTTCATCGCCGTTTGATAGATCGAATCCATGTAATCGAGTTTTCGTCTGTTTTGTCGGCTTTTATGCAATTTGTCTAAAATCTAAGGATTTGATCATCCAAAGTTTGATTTCTTGGTTTTGTTAGATTCCCCACACCTAATTGCACATCCCCTCCAAGTTTCGTTTTAATCCAACGAGTTTTGATAGTTCAAATTCAAGAAATTGGATTCGCAACACTATTCATAAGTGCTGTCGGCATGAAGAAGGATCGATTTTCATAGGCATGAACCTCGATTTTCTTGTTGCCAAGTAGGCTGCCGACTAGGAAATATCAATCTTCTTGGAAAGAAGATCGATCATTCGTAAGTCAGCGTTCTATCTCTTCTGAAGGAGATCGATCTTTTGCGTAAGAAGATCGATCATTCGTAAGTCACGTTTTGGGAAGATCGATCTTCTTGGATGAGAATATTGATCTCTCATGTTCCAGACATAACACCCACTTTGGGAAGATCGATCTTCTTGGATGAGAAGATTGATCTCTTTTGTTTCAGAAAGAAAACCCTTCGTGGAGGATCGACATGAAGATCGATCACTTGTTTGATGATGGTTGGCTTCGGAGAGAAGATCGATCTTCACAGGGTGTGAAGATCGATTGATATGAGCGGTCTACTCGTAATCCTCTCGTATCAGGTCTCTACTGCTCCAATCGATCAGAATCGGCCTGATCGGACTTGATTTGAGTCCAATTGGCTAAAACTGACCAGCTGGATCGAATCTGGCTCAAGCTGGTTCAGATCTGGCTGAGCCTGACTGGATAAGACTTGACTGGGTCAAGTCTGATTGGTTGATTGGCTCAAGGAATTGAATCTGGCTCGGATTGGGCTAAGTGGGTTGGCTGAATCGGCTAGGATTGGGTGAAGTTGCTGAGTCAATTTGGTCAAGGCTGGCTGAGAAGATCCGACGGCTGAGGAGTCACCGGAGTGGATCGTCGGCGTAGAGGCGGCGGCGGCGGTCGGGATAGTGGCAGGAAGGGTCGCGGGGTGTTGGGGAAGAGCTCCAACGGAGTGGATTTTCCGGTAGCTTTCTGGATCGCCGGGATCTGGAGGTCGACGGCGTGGGTTTGGGTTCATCGGCGTCGGGGACGACGGGGAGCTCGACAGGAGGCTTGGGACATCGGAAAGATGGTCGGGAAAGGGTCATGGAGAGACGAGGAAGGGTTTAGGATGGTTTAGGGGTGATATCTGGGACGGACGTGGTTGATGGTGGGGAGGACGAAGGTCGGGTTGGCCGGGGAAGGCGCCGGAGACGGTGAAGGAGGCGGTAAAGGTGCTGTCCGGGGTCGTGGAGTCTTGGGGAAGTGGTTGGTGACCTTGGTTGGCGATGGGGACGGCCGAAGAAGGCTGAGGGAAGGACAGCCGGCGGTAGGGTTGTAGCACGCGGAAGAGAAGAGAGGAAGAAGATGGCGATGACGTAGCAGAAGGATGCTGATGTGGCGCTGACGTGGCGATGACGTGGAGGTGAGCGAAAGTGGCGGGGAGAGAGAAATACCGGTGGAGGTGATTCCGGCTACGGATAAGATGACCGACGGGGAAGAAGGTGGATATCTGGTGGAATCTACATTACTTCTACTCCTATGATATTCTACTCCTAAGATATTCTATCAAATATTCACTATCATTCATCTAATGCCTTCCCTAATACAAACTACTAAGGTCCTTTTATATAGACCTTGACAGAGTCCTAATCCAACTAGAAAATCCCCTTACTTAATTAGCAAGTAATAAGAGTTTCTGACTCAACTCAACTTCCTAACTCAAATGGACTCTTAATTAATTCCTAACAATCAAATATCAACTAGGACTCAAATAAATATAAAAGACTATGATAAATACTAATTAAATACTCTAGTTTAAACTAGCGAAGTCCAAGTCAAACTAGGAAAGAGGCTGAACCAGCTTGGTTCCTCTTCTGGGTTCGGTACAAGTTGGTTGAGTCGGATCGACTCGTATCATCGATATCTTGTTTGTTGCTAACATATTTTGATCCGATTTCGTCGTTCTTGATTCCCTTTTGACCCGATAATCTTGCGTGGCTTTCCCGATGATAGCTAGTGAGTAATGCAATATTTTAATCGTGATTTTGATGGATTTATCTTCGGATTATACCGTGGTTTGGGCTTTGGATCGGGTTTCCGACGTTTAGGGGATTGAAGAGGTTTCCCGAAAAGCATGCTATATATATGTATGTATAGTAACTGAGTGAGTCATGCCTATCGGGAATGTGTGGAATAAGTGGGCCGAAGGTCTGCCCTACTGCTTTAATATAGCCTAACTGTTTGCCGGCGTGCGTCGGGGGCGTAGCATAGAATGATTGAATGATTGATGTCATTGTATACTTGTTTGGGAGTGTTATCATTGTATTTGTAGATCAGTTATCTACGGGATAACTGTGGAAGCTTAGCATGTCAGGTGTCGGAGTGTACTGAAGGCTATTGTATAACAGCATTGCCGATTGTTGTTTAAGAATTTGGTTGGATTCTTTATACTGTAGCTTAACTGTTGAACTCTAATGTTGTTATGGCATATAGTGACATCTAGGTTAGGCATGGGCAATGGGTTACTCAACGATCCGAGGCTCTCGGGTAGCTCGGATCTAGCTCTAGGACTGAGGATGGGTAGCAAGGTCTAGGGTGTGATTGTTCGAAGTTGGAATCTTTGTATTCTTGAGGTTGGTCTCTAGCTGGCTATAATGATTTCTGATTGAGTTGTAGAGGTCGCCCAGGGATCCAGTTTCAGTACCTTTGTGAGGGGAAGTTACGTGCCACCCTGTATGCTTGCCCCTTTGCTTCAGTGTTTGGTTGTAGAGAGAGGGGTGACTATTGACAGTACAGGTCACAGAGCACGCACCTTGGGGTAGGCAGTGGACGTGACATGAGTTTCCCCTAGAGATGAGACGGAAACCTGGGACTTTGTAGTTCCCTTTCATTCTATGTTGCATAGAGTAGAACCCTACTGAGGTTTGTTGCTCCCTCCTACCCGGGCTGCGTTTTGCAGGTGCAGGAGCCAGCTCATCCTCTGTAGTTCCAGCTGGACCAACTTTTGTCGGCGCGATGACTTCTGGAGGCACTTGAGGTTCCTATGGGTTACCTGTTTTACTTTTGATAGTTTTGCACTTGACGAATTTTGTTAAGAATATGTATTTGATGTCTAATAGTACCACTTGATGTTAGCTTAATAAAATCTTATTTCTTCAACCTTGTAGTGTAGATTGTTAGAATTGTTCAAATTATCTCTGTTTTCCGCATTGTATCGCGCCAGATTGGATGTGAATTGTAGTAGAAACCCTCACGCCCCGGACCGGATGGGTTTTCGGGGTCGGGGTGTGACATGTATAACCAATCACTCCGTTCAACAGCTTCTTCAATTTGGCCCCAAAATACTCAAACCATGTAACATTCCTGCATTGACAAAGAGATTGTTCAAAGGAATACTTTTTAATTGCAGCAGGGAACAATCTTTTGCAAAAACTTCCACCTTTGTAGAAATCATACATAAACGTACCCTTTCTTGGTGTATTAGGAAGATCATTAACACATTTTGTAACATAAGAAACAATTTCCTCCATTTTTTTCTTCTTCTTTTCTTTCTTTTCCTTTTCTGATTTTTTTTGAGACAGTAGAACTCACGAATTGTGAATGAAAACATGTTCCATGTTCGAATTTTCCAATCACAGCTATACCATAATGTGAGGACTTGTTCCTCTGACCCGGTCCGACCACGTTAGGTCAAGGGTCTGGCTTGGTGGGTTTGGCTCGGTTGGCCTTACTTTGCGATCGGTTGATCACATCGCTGTTTTTGAACCCCAAGGGCAATTTGGTAAATTGAGCCTTGGCCGTCAGTTTCACACCCGCGTAGTGCACACATAGCCTTGATTGATTTACGTGATTGAATAGATCTAGTAGGACCGTTCGCGATCGTCAGATCCGGATGAGATTGCGATGAGATCATAATTTGGGGTCAAATCGGATTCAGTCCGATCAGTTGGCTCGTCTGAACCGGCTAAGCCACTTAAGTGGCTTAACCCTCTTCCCCTTTTCTCTTTCCTTTTTTTCCCCCTTTCTCTTCCCCTGCTTCTTTCCTCCACCCGATTCCCTTTCCCTTCTTTCCTTTCATCCCGTCGCGAGTGAGACGGCGAGAGAGAGTGCTCCGACGATCTGGAGGCAGCGACGGCGAGGGCCTCTTATTTCTTCCTTCCCTTCATTTTTCTGCGGCGACTCTTCACCCTCTTTTACTTCTTCTTCGATGACGGCAGCGGGTGTGGGAGTTCCCGGCGGCTCTTCGGCGAACTGGAGACAGCGACGATGAGGAAGGGAGGAGGATTAGGCGAGGTTAATGGTGGAATTAGCGTTTAAGGCAGGTTTCTACGTCTAAACCGTTGTTTAGGGTTTATCTAGGGTTTGGTTTGTTTGTTTGTTGATTTCTGTGTGTTAGAGATTTCCTCTTGGCATGCTTAACATCTTATTTAGTTTCCATATGGTTTTTAGTTGGATTTAAACCGGATATATACATGTTTTTCCCGGATTTTCATCGATGCTCTGTTCTTAGATGAACTGTCGAGTTCATGCTCGAGTTCTGAGCTGTGTGAGCATGACCTCGTGTAACTTTCAAGATGAAAGTTGTAGATCATCGAATCTACTTTCAATTTCCGCTGGTTTCATGATTTTTGGATTTATATACGATGTTTGGCGAATTGTTTCCTAAACTATTGAGAAACAGAAATGAGGAAAAAGATTAGTAAATTTTGTAGAAATTAGACATCAATTAGATCCAATACTTGGTCTGCATGTCCTTAACGTGCTGAGATACATCTACACAAGTTTAATTTGAAATTTGTTAAGATTTTACCGCCTCTAACTAGGGTTTACTGTAGCAATTCAGAATTTAGCCTTTTAGTGGATTTTCGATATTTTACCCTCTTTAACCCTTCGAGATACATGCAGTTGGTACTCCTTGAATTGGTTAGGACTATCATGATTAGTTGGTTGAAATTCGATGGCTAATTGCACGGTTTATCAGCTTATTTTCTTAGTTGCTAACTTTCCCTTAATTAGTCTTTATGTTTTGTGAATCACGTATGGTTATGTATTTGAATCCCACATGCTTAATTCACCCAATACCCTTAATTGATGTTTTTAGTAATATCTAGGATTTACAAGCTAGAGTTGATAGGTTTTGGGTGTTTGAACCCTTGATATCGGTTTGCCGGTTTAACTAGTAGCTTACTTGTCCAATTAGCATTAAATTGACCATCATGCCTATCATCTATATGAGTTTGTATTTTCTCTAATGAGCGTGTATTTCGTCGTCAATTTAGCTTACTTAAAATTATAGTATGTTATCTATATGTATATATATGTAGGTCCTATGCGTGGCCCAGCCCTACGTGAGGCTTGTGGTTGAACCAAGGGAGTCATGCCCTTTGGGATGTTTAGATAATTAAATGGGCTGAAGGTGTGCCCTTGTTTGTTGAAGGATATTATGCATGATTTGGATAATTATACATGTAGAGTGTATGTCTAAGTGATGGATGTCTTGAAGTATCTGTGGTGGCCTTATGCATAAATGGTTATTCCTTTATCTTGTTAGCTTGTTATCTCATTATGCTGGATGATTGTTTGATGATATGGCATGTAGAGACACCTAGGCCTAGTTGTTTGAATAAGCTCATGCATGATGCTTGCATTAGAGGCATTTAGGCTAGGTTGTAGGCGATGGATTCGATCGTCTATTCGGGGTTCTTGGGTAGTCCGGATCTAGCCCTAGAACCGGGGTTTGGTTAATTGAGAATTAGGACATGATTGTCATCGAATGATCATATTTTCTAACATTTGAGGTTATTGTTATAGTCGACTATGCATTATTCTTATATTTGAAGTGTAGAGGTCGTGTCGGGTCTCCAAGGCCAAGTGCTAAGAATGGATGTCGATGTCCATGACTTGTGTGTCCCGTGAGAGATGGTATGACATGGCAGGGTGGTACCTGGACAAGAGCATGCAGTCTTTGTTTCCTCTTGTTTGTTCTTTGGTGAGGGTGAGCCCTGGACAGGAGCCCTCGGGAATCGACGGGGTTTGGACCCCTTGGCATATCTTAGACTTAGGTGGAGAACGACACAGTTACAGTTTCCCTTCCTTTCTGTGCGACATAGAGTAGAACGCTACTGGGCATTGTTGCTCACCCTACCTAGGTTGCATCGGTGATGCATGTCGATGCAGTTCCTTCTTCCAGGTGTTCTTTTAGAAGATGGCGCGACATGTCGAGCTGATTGAGAACATGGAGCTTCGAGGAGTTTTACACAGTTTTGTTATAGTTTATATTATGATGTATAAATCGAGGTATAACATGATGTATTCGAGGACATAATTATATGATCATTAATTAAGTTGTATTTGAGAAATGTTGTAATATTCTTTATTGTAGACATTTGAGAAATGTAATAATTAGTTATTTACAATGGTGCCATTGCTCAAGTTGAAATCGTAAAATGTACAGGTTTCTTGTGCTATAATTATAAAGGGGATTCTGCCAAATTTTTTTTATGAACTTGAGGATTAAATTGTTTAAATTCATAGCAGTTATAAACTTGTGCGCCAATTGATGATATAAACAGGTTTAGGTGGCTCACGCCTCGATCAGGATGGGTTTTCTGGGTCGGGGTGTGACACAAACACCCCCACAATTACAACTTGCACACCCATACATATTATAATGATGCACAATGCTCCACTAGTTCTATGGCTTGGGTAACGACATTGTTTTTCAGATTTAAAGCTTGTAATATGGGTTAACAATGAAGTCAATACAGCTCAAAGGGGTTCAACAAAAGGCAAAATTATTTGCAAGGTAGGCTATTTGGCTTATGTGGCTTATAACAAAGAGGGCCTTAATCATGTTCATGTATGCATGTGCCAATGTGACCTCGAATCATGTTTATGTATGCATGTGTCATTGTATGCCTTACTCAGAAATTCATATCTCTCATGAAAGAAAATAGTGAGACTGATATGAATGTGTCAGTCTAAAGGCTCAAAATCTCACCAGCTTTTGTCTACTAAATTTAGTCACTACCATCTCAAGGAAAATAACTCAACTAATTAATTCTAAGTTGCAAGATTACTCATTCAATCATATTATGAATATGTCAACCTTAATTGACTCTTGCTCATGACAAATGCAACCTAGATCTCCTCCTCCACACTTGAAACTTACATTGTTCTCAATGTAAGGTGAAATGCAAAGAAAAGGCAAAAATAACCAACATGTAAATACGAGAAATAAAAAGAGAAATGAACGAACTCCCCTTGGGTTGCCTCTCAAGCAGCGCCTTTGTTTATTGTCATTGGCTCGACTCTATGCTTTCTCCTTCCCTCAATATAAATCGGATCCTCTAGGTTCAATTGTGCCATATTCTCTACTTGGAATCCTTCATAGAAAGGTTTAAATCTATGACTATTCACCTTGAACGTGTTGGAGGTTGCTAAACTTTGAATCTCAACTGCACCATGAGAAAAAAAATATTAGTAACAATAAAAGGTCCAATCCGAAGAGAATGCAACTTACCTGGAAACAAACGTCAGGGTGATTGGTATAGAAGGATTTTTTGACCAACTTGAAACTCCTTCCTAGAGATCATCTTGTCATGAAAAGCCTTTGTCTTTTCCTTATAAATCCTTGCACTCTCATAGGCATCATTGCGTATTTCTTCTAGTTCTTGTAGTTGTAACTTTCCGTGTTCTCCACTGTCATCCATTTTCATGTTGAAACCCTTGATAGCCCAATAAGCCTTGTACTCTAACTCAACTGGAAGGTGGCATGGTTTCCCAAACAATAACCTATAAGGTGACATACCGATGGGAGTCTTATATGCAGTCCTATACGCTCACAAACCATCATCCAAACGCAAACTCAAATCTTTTCTACTTGGATTGATCGTCTTTTCAATTACAGACTTGATCTCTTGATTTGACACTTCCGCTTGTCCACTGGTTTGCGGGTGATAGGCGGTTGACACCATGTGGGTCACATGGTACTTCCTCTGCAAAGCCTCCACAGTTCGATTGCAAAAGTGAGTGTTGCGATCACTGATTAGAGCTCTAGGAATTCCAAAGCTGGATAATATGTTAGACTTGATAAAATATGCAACAACTTTAGAATCATTAGTCCTGGTAGTTTTAGGTTTTACCAATTTCGAGACATAATCAACAGCAAGCAGAATATAAACATAACCAAAAGATATAGGGAATGGTCTCATGAAATCAATGTCCCACACATCGAAATTTCACAAAATAATAGGGGAGTTTGTGGCATCTCATTCCTATGAGATATACTACTTGTCTTTTGGCAATTATCACATGATTTACAAAAAGAATATGAATTTCAAAATAAACATGACCAATAAAAATCACATTCTAGCACTTTTTTTGTCGTCCTCTTAGCTCCAAATTGACCTCCACAAGCATAAGAATGATAAAAAATGAGTACAAAAATAATTTCATTTTCAGGAACACACCTTCTTATCACTTGATCTACACAATGCTTTCATAAATATGGGTCATCCCACACATAGTATTTGGTATCACTCTTGATCTTATCTCTTTGAACCTTAGACAAACCAGGTGGTAACATATTAGTAACTAAATAATTCACAATATTCGCATACCAAGGTAATGTCACGCTCGTGGAAAATAGTTGCTTATCAGGGAATGTGTCATACAGATGAAGTTCATCCTCCACATGAACCAAATAACTCAGATGATCTCCGACCTGATTTTCTGTCCCTCTTTTGTCTTTTATCTCCAAATCAAATTCACTTAAGACAAATATCCATCTTATTAATCTTGGTTTTGCCTCTTTTTTCATCATTAAATAACGAAGAGCTGCATGATTAGAGTAAACAATGACTTTAGTACCAAGCAAATAAGATCGAAACTTTTCTAAAGCAAAAACAACAGTTAAAAGTTCTTTTTCAGTGGTATAATAATGTCCTTGGGCATCATTCAAAGTCCTTGAAGCATAATAAATTGCGTGAGATGCTTTTCCAATTTTTTGACCCAAAATAGCGCCCACTGCATAACTGGGGTAGAAATCAACAGTTCCTTCAGCTCATCAAACACCTTTGTACACACCTCATCGAACTCAAAAACCATGTCCTTTTGTAACAACTTGCATAGTGGTAATGCTATTTTGGAGAAGTCCTTGATGAATCTCCGGTAAAAACCTACATGTCCAAGAAAAGAACGAACTTCCCACACACTAGTGAGATAAGGTAAAAATTGAATAATATCAACTTTAGTTTTATCTACCTCAATTCTTTTAGATGAAACAACATGAGCCGAAACTATACCTTGCTTAACCATAAAATGACATTTTTCAGAATTTAACACAAGGCTAGTTTCTATGCATATTTGAAAAACAAGTCTAATCTTATGCAAACAATTATCAAAGGAGTCTGCGTAAACTGTAAAATCACCATAAAGACTTATATGATATGCTCAATATAATCTGAAAATATACTAACCATACACCTTTGGAAAGTGGCTGGGGTGTTGCAAAGGAAAAATGGCATGCGATGATATGCAAAAGTCCCGAATAGGTATGTGAACGTTGTCTTTTCTTGATCTTCAGGGACAATTGCAATCTGAAAATAACCTGAATGAGCATCAAGAAAACAATAATAAGAATGACCAGCTAACCTTTCAAGCATCTGATCAATAAATGGTAACGGGAAGTGGTCCTTGCGGGTTATGGCATTTAATTTTCTATAATCTATACAAACCCGCCACCGATTTTGAACCCGGGTAGGAATTAACTCATCTTTTTATTTTTCACAACCGTTATTCCAGTCTTTTTGGGAACCACTTGAACTGGGCTAACCAACTTGCTATCCGAAATAGGATAAATCACTCAAAATTCAAGAAGTTTGAGGATCTCCTTCTTCACTACATCCATCATGGGTGGGGTCCACCTTCTTTGTAGTTGGTGGGAAGGTTTTGCTCCCTCTTCAAGTAAAATACGATGCATGCATGTTCCCGGGCTGATTCCTTTAATATCCGCAATTGTCCAACCAATAGCCGTCTTATGCTCCTTCAGGACTTGCACAAGCTTTTCTTCTTGCGATGTAATAAGTTTATTGGAGATGATCACTAGTAGCATTCCTCCATCTCCAACGAACACGTGCTTGAGGTGACTAGGGAGAGGTTTCAGATCTGGAATAGGGGCATGCAAAAGAAAGGGTAAAAGTCTCTCGTTAGAAACTTATAGAGTAATGTAAGGGACGCTACCTGCTTGTTGAAATTTCAAAAAATTATTCAACGCTGCAACAGTATCCTCCAAATTAGTGCTCAAGTCTAGCTCCTCATTTTCTTTCTCAAGATGCTTACTTATGGCAATTTCCAATCCATCTTTTCCATCAAGTTCAAAAACTTACTGTGCTAAAGAATCAATCCCATCAATAGAATAAATAGGACAATTATCAGCAGGATACTTCATGGAATCATAAATGTTAAACTTAAGAATTTCACTATCAAATTCCATGGTAAGTGTGCCACTGTGAATATCTATCTTAGCCTTAGATGTCTTTAAGAATGATCTTCCTAACAAAATAGGAGTAATATGATCATCATTCTCCATCTCAAGTACATAAAAATTAGAAAGGAAAACCAAATCATTAATTTATACAAGAATATCCTCAACCACACCCTTAGGATAGGCATTAAATCTATCAGCCAGTTGAGTCACAACACCTGTTTTATTCAAAGGTCTATGTTTCAAAGAAGCATATATAGAATATGGTATGACATTGATAGAAGCCCCTAAATCTACCATGATCATCTCAAATTTAGTGTTACCTATCGTATAGGGGATAGTAAAGATACCTGGATCTTTGCGCTCCGCAGGGCTTTTTCTTTGAATAAATGCAAAAACATTCTCCCCTACTCTCAGCTTCTCACATAGTTTAAGTTTATGTTTCCTCTTAATTGTACACAATTCTTTCAAGAATTTAGCATAACGAGGTACTTGTTTAATAGGATCTAAAAGTGGAATATTTACCTCGCATCTATGAAAAGTCTCATATAAATCTTTATTCTGCTCATCTCTTTTAGATTCTACTAAAGCATGAGGAAAAGGAGGTACTGGTTTGTAATCAGAAAGATGTAGCAAGTTACACTTAGGTACATCATCGTCATTAGGGATGCCCTTGTCTGCAATGATATTTTGACATTTTTTTTACAGGGACGATGGATGAGCTTCGTTTACTAGAATCTCAACCTCTTTACCACTTCTCAAACTGATTTTATTTGCATTTTCTCTTGGATTTACTATCATTTGAGAGGGTAATTGTCGCGCCCCGACCAGCGAAAGCCCAACCGGGCCGGGCGACGCGAACCGGAACCTAACGAAAAGCGGAAAAAGCTGGTGAGGGTTCCCTCTAACCTATTGGTCTCCCTAACAATTCACCAAAAGCACCCTCAATTAAAAGACATTAATTTAATGAAACCTCGGATCACATATTAAAAACCCAAAAAGATTTAATATACATATCCTCGGAGAGGAGAAGATCCAAATACAACATTTATACTCCCGTAGGAGACTAAGTAACAAAAGGGTAAAAAGCTGTAAAGATCGCCACCTCTCAAACTCCACCTGGTGCCGCCGCACCGCCGACCAACTGCCCGATAGGGGCCACAGAAGAAGAACTGAAGGAAGAGGTAAACCCAACAGTGTCGCCCTCAAGAAAGACCTGGTTGTATACAGGGGTCCCATAACCCCACCGCGTGTCCCTGAGGCCCAAGAGCAGCACTCAGTAAGAAGGAACAAACACTGCTGACTCACATGCAGGAAATCGACACTGCAGGCGGGAAAAGGCACCGCTGAGTAGGCAACTCTCCTACTCAAGAGTCAACACAGTGGAACACCGGCTACACCTCAGCATCCGACTCGAGGCCGACACGAACTCTACAATCATCAAGCCACAAGTGTACCAGTCATCTAAGCCTATCATCGAATCGACTGGACACCACCATTCGAACCGGGTCCAAACTACCGAACCCCGGTCCTAGGGCTAAATCCGAGCTTCCAGCCTCGGGACGGCGATCCACAAATCACCCACGCTCTAACCATACAACTAATGCACAACAGAGAATGCATGCTATGAACATACACAAACAGGAGATAGGCATGCAACAGTATCATAAGGATAGCAAACAAGTCTAACAGGATCGCTGCAGCGGTACTACCAACCGCTGCCAGCCGGTCCGCAGTGGGTCCCTGTATTACGACGGTACCCCGACCGTCAACCGCGGACTCCTGCAATGGGAAGCAACCCCAAAAACGCGGATGAACAGTAAAATATAATATTATATGTTTCGAACATATAATATTATTAAAAACACCAAAAGTTCTCAACTAGAGGCTAATTGACCCGTCGATCCGACGTCCAAACGACGTCGGATTCGAGATCCAACTTAGTTACCAGTAGATCTGCATGCCGGGATCAACATATCCAAAATCTATATACATCCAACGGTTAGATTAACGGGAAAACACTAATCACAACCGCTAATCAAACTAACTTACCACCTCTTTGCTGCAACGCAGCCCGCCAGTGTGAAAATCATAACAATTCGTAGGAAAATCGACAAAATATGAAATCAGTTGGGTTTGAAAGTAGATGCAAAGATCTACAACTCTTAAGCCGACTGTTCTTCAAGAACAGCAGAAGATCATGCACTTACTGGCCGAAAAACTCGCCGCAAGCCGACTGTTCTTCAAGAACAGCAGAAACCGGAAAATCCGAGATTAATCATGCATAAATCCTACTAAAATTTCAACCAAAATTCATGAAACTTATAAAAGAAATTATACTAAGCAAGATGCATCCCACAACACAAAGATCAGCAAGATCAAACGGCTAGATTTAGAGAAACCCATTAAACTAACTCAGGTAGGTAGAAACCTACCGAACTGCGCTAATCCTTGGCTGATTCCCCGCAAGCCAGTCACCAACAAGGTTCCAAACCACTTCAGGGATCTTCCTCTTGTCGCCACGGATCCAACGAGCTTTAAAACGCACAAAACGGTGGCCGGAGGAGGGAGAACGGAGGAGAAGAAGCTCGTTGCCGGGAAGAACAGAGGAAAAACAGAACCGCGGGAAGAAGAAAGAAGAAGGAAGAAGAAGGGGAAGGAGAAGAGGAAGGAAAAGGGAAGGGGAAAGCCGGGGAAGGAGGGGAAAAGGGGAAGGAGGGGAGGGAAAGTCCTCCCCTTCTGACAGAAGAGAGCGACGGCCAACGGCGGCCGTCCTCGTGAAAGAAAACCCATCGACCTGCTTCACGAGTCCGATCGATCGCTCCTAGAAGCGATCGGTCGCTCATGGGCTCATGGGCCGCCAGCTGCCCAAAAGCAAGCTTCTGCGCGCCCGAGCTGGGATCTTCCGATCTCGGTTCCACCTAACCATTCTAATCAAGCACTAACACAAACAAGGTCAGTGTGTGCACACGCGGGTGTGAAACAAACCAACAAGGCGCAATTTTACCAAATTACCCTTGCGGTCTACAACGAGCCACAGGGGTAGAGGGATAGGTCCTCACAGTAATTTTCCCAAACTTTGCGCCTCTAGCTTGCTAATTGTGGTTGCCATCTGGCCCACCTTATGGTCCAAACTTTGAATACTAGCCCCCATGTCTTGTTGAAATTGTTTTGCCTCTTGTTGAAATTGCAAAGTATTAGTAGCAAGAGACTTAACGATATCTTCTAATGACATACGAGAATTAGAAGTTGGGATTGGTTGTTGTCTCGGAGCGTATGGCTGCCTATATTGTTGATATTAATGGCAAGTTGGGCTGTTTTGAGTCGCGGGCTGAGTTACTTGTGGATTCTGATAGTTGAGATTGGGGTGATCCCTCCATCCCGATTTATACGTGTTCGAATAGGGATCATACTTTCTTTGCGGCTATCCAGGAAAACCTCCCGCCGCATTCACTTGTTCAATGGGCTTCTCTTGAAGAGTTGGGCACATATCGGTTGGATGTCCTACCACCGAACAAATCCCACAAGCCTTCGTTGTCTGCATATTACCTACGACCAATTGACGAACAAGAGAAGTTAGACTCACAATCTGTTGTTCAAGGGAGGAGATATTTACCTCATTAACATGTTTTGATAAAGGATCAATCCTAGTTTTAAATTGTTGAGAATTAGCTGTCATATTTGCAATCAAGTTTCTCGCGGCTTCAAGAGTTTTATCCATCAAAGCTCCTCCACTAGCGGCATCAATCATGCTCCTTTTTGTGGGTAGAAGGCCCTCATAGCAATACTACATAAGTAGTTGCTCACTAATTTGATGATGCGGGCAGCTTACACATAGTTTCTTAAAACGTTCCCAATACTTTGCAGGGACTCTCCGTTATGTTGCCTGACACCACAAATTTCTTTTCGAATGTTGGCTGCCCTTGAGGCTGAAAAATATTTCTCCAAAAACAACCTCTTCATCTCATTCCATGTGGTAATACTCCCGGAGGGTAGATAATAAAGCCAGTCCTTAGCAGAATCCTTCAAAGAAAATGGGAAGGCTCTTAATTTAATTTGCTCTTCAGTCACCCCCATGGGTTTCATACACGTGCACACAACATGAAGCTCTTTTAAATACTTGTGAGGATCTTACCTGCAAGGCCATGAAAAGTAGGCAAGAGATGTATTAGTCCAGATTTCAATTCAAAAGTAGTAGTAGGATCCAAAATATGGAATGTAATGCATAAGGGTTGTTGATTCAAATCATGGGCTGCAAGCTCTTTCAAAGTTCGATTTCCAGTCATGACTTCCTTCTTTTCTACTTCAGACTCATTGGCAAATAGGGAATCAAAAGCCAGATTGTTCTCCTCATAATATTTCGGAGCTTCCCTCCTCAACATGTGCAAAGTTCTCTCTATTTCTGGATTGTACTGTAAATTGCCTTGATTAGAAGATCGAGTTTCAATTATAAATGATCAAGAAGACTCTGATAAACCATGGAAACAACTCAGGAAAGATTTAGAGTAATGAAAGAAAAATAAAAATAATAAAAATAACAGGAAGGGTCGTGGAAGCTTCAGAAGTCCGCCAATGGTGTCCGATTGTTCGATCGAGGCTTACAGGAGTTGGATCTAAGATGGTGGTGCGGTGGATGATTAGATCCGGTGATTGGTGTTCCAATTAAGAGTGGCAATGGTCGGGGAGGGTTCGTGGAGGCCTAAGGGAGCTTTTGGACATGTTTCAGAGCTAGGGAAGCTATGGAAGTGGACAGGGCTGGCCCTGAGGCAAGGCCCATAAGGCCTGTGCCTTAGGCTCACATTTGTAGGGGGCCCAAAAAAAATTTTCTCTATACATATAACCTAGTAAAATTTCCGAGAGCTTTCCTTAGATTTCTTCCAGCGGGTTTCGGGTTGCGGCCACTCGGCGGCCCCACGGTGATCAATTTGACAATTTCTTCAATTCTTCAATCCTTCTCCACCACGGTGATCAATTTCCGAGAGCTTTCCTTAGATTTCTTCCTGCGGGTTTCGGGTTGCGGCCACTCGGCGGCCCCACGGTGATCAATTTGACAATTTCTTCAATTCTTCAATCCTTCTCCACCACGGTGATCAATTTCTTTAATTCTTCTCCAACTCTACTGACTATTGCCAACTCCACCTTGTCTTTACCTTCTCTACTCAATCTCAAAGGTATTTCCCTTTCGAGCTTTGTTATCATGAAGATTTTGTCTCACATATCTAGTTTATCTAAACATCATAGATGAATTTATACTATTTTCAAATTATTTGTTTGATACTTTGGAACTAGTCATGAATGGTTTGTTTGGTGATCCATAAGACTTGGCTTAGATGCATGTCAGAATTGAATCTTTTTGTCTTTATCATTAGCATAAATTGAGTTTGTTACCACAATGATGTGATGTTGAGAGCAATGGTTTATTTAACACCCCTTGTAGGTACACTTCTGTTTCACTTTATGGCTCCTATTAAAAAGTATCCTTCTGGTGCTCAAAAAAGAAAAGAAAAGCAAAAGAGAGATGCATTAACGAAGCTTCAAGCCGGATCTCTTAGTAAGTACTTGAATATAATTGATAAGGAATCACAGACTTCAACAGATGCAACTGTACAAGAGAATGAGAATGATGGTGAAGAACATGATCAATTCATGAATGAAATTGAGGATGCAGGATCAAATCAAAATGATGATCTTAGTCAGCCTATAATTGATAGTGGTGGTACAGAGGAGCAAAATCTTCTAGTGAACGAGGAAGAAAATACCATTGCTGAAGATGATCAAAACAATGATTCAAGTGCAGAATTTGACTATTCATTTGATGTTGATGATCTAGGAAATTGGGATATGAATCATATGATTAAACAGAATGTCAGAGATTTTTTGGTTGAAAGAGGTCCTAAAAGAGATAATGATCTTACCTTTCCAGTTGATGACTTGGGGAGACATTTCAGTTTCAAACATTATTTTCGTGTCTTTCCTAACGGTGAAAAGAAAAATAGGAGGTGGTTAGTTTACTCAGTTTCTTTGAACAAGGTGTTCTGCTTTTGTTGTAAATTGTTCAAGCAAGACCACAACAAGACTTTATTGGGTCAATTTGCTAATGAATGGTTCAATGATTGGAAAAATTTGAGTGCAAGGCTTGTAAGTCATGAAAAGAATAGGCAGCACATTAGTTGCTTTACTTGTTGGATTGAATTGGAAACATGATTGAAAAAAAATGCTATAATCGATCAAGCAGTGGAAGAGCAGATAACAAAGGAGAAAGAACATTGGAGACAGGTACTCATGAGAATCCTTATTGTTGTGAAAAGACTTGCGAGAAATAATTTGGCATTTCGTGGAGATAATGAGAAATTGTATGAGGAGAACAATGGAAATTTCTTACAAATGATAGAGATGATTGCTGAATTTGATCCAGTGTTGCAAGAACATGTTAGGCGTATTTTGAAAAAGGAAACGCATTACCATTACTTGAGTCACAAGATTCAAAATGAAATGATTATGCTACTAGCAAATGAGGTAAAGACTTCCATCCTTGCAACAATAAAAGAAGCAAAGTACTTTTCAGTTATTCTTGATTGCACTCCAGATGCAAGTCATGAAGAACAAATGTCTCTTATTGTCCGTTGTGTCGATGTTTCAGTAAGTTCGACTGTGGTAAGAGAATTCTTTTTGGAATTTTTAAAGGTGGATGACACATCAGGGCTTGGATTGTTTAATGAGCTTATAAATACCCTAAACACTCTTACATTAGATATTGGTGATATACGTGGACAGGGATATGACAATGGTTCTAATATGAGAGGGAAACACAAAGGTGTGCAGAACAGATTACTTGAGGTAAATCCCAGAGCTTTATATACGCCTTGTGGTTGTCATAGTCTGAATCTTGCAATATGTGATATGGCTAATTGTACTCCTAAAGCTGATTATTTTTTTGGAGTGGTGCAACGAATATATTCATTCTTCTCATCTTCGACAAAGCGATGGCAAATTTTCAAGGATCATGTGCAAGGTCTTACTCTTAAACCATTGTCTGAAACAAGATGGGAAAGTCGTGTTGACAGTGTAAAAGCACTTAGGTACCAGGCTCCTCAAATAAGAGATGCCTTGGCGTACTTGGCAAAAAATGGTGATGATTCCAAAACTAGGTCAGATGCAGAATGTATGAGAACATATGAAATGGAGAATTTTGAATTCTTATTCGGCATGGTTATTTGGTATGATTTGTTGCTTCATATAAATACTGTTAGCAAACTTCTTCAGACAGAAGACATGCATATTGATGTTGCTATAGGAGAATTGGAAAAGCTTATCTCATGTTTGCAGAACTACAGAGAAGTCGGATTTGATGAGGCCTTGATCAAAGCTAAAGAAATTGCAAGTGAGATGAATATTGAAGCTGTATTTTGTGAAAAAAGAACCATTCGGAAAAAGAAACAATTTGATGACAGTGACAATGAAGAAGAGATAACACAATCTGCTCTGGAGTTGTTTAAAGTTGATTACTTTCTTTATATAATTGATCAAGCTATTACTTCACTTCAAAGTAGGTTTGAACAGTTTAAGAAATACGAAGAAAATTTTGGATTTCTATTTAAATTGGAGAAGTTGAGGTCTGCAGATAATAAAAGCCTGAAGAACTATTGTATGAATCTTGAAGATCTGTTGAAGGATGGTGATGTATCTGACATTAATGGTAATGATCTGTTTGATGAGTTGCTCTATTTGAAGGGAGCTATACCAAAAGAAGCAAAAAAGGCAGTTGAAGTATTGAACTATTTGAACATATTGGATGGTTGTGACCCGAATGCTTGGATTGCTTATAAAATCTTGCTAACCATACCAGTTACTGTTGCCTCTGCCGAGAGAAGTTTCTCAAAACTGAAGTTGATCAAATCTTATCTTCGATCAACCATGTCACAGGAAAGGCTGAACAATTTAGCTATTTTATCGATTGAAAAGGAATTGGTTGACAAACTTGACTACACAAGTTTGGTTGAAACTTTTGCTGCCAAGAATGCAAGGAGGGTGATTTTTCAGTAGCAACATGTATGATTTTTGTAGGTTTTAAATTTTCATTGAAATTTGGTATACTATTTTGTTAAATTGTATTGAGATTGCTAGATTATATTTAGCGTGACAAAGTGGTTTTTCTATTTGATGATTTACAGTACTATGCTTCTTTTTCAATAATATATGTTTCTCTTAAAGTTTGTTCTCGAAGTGAAAAAAAAAACAAATCTTTTAGAAGGTATGGGGCCCAGTTTTTATCTCCCGCCTTGAGCCCAGAAAAACCCAGGGCCGGCCCTGGAAGTGGAGATCGGAGAAGGTCGTCGGAGATGGTTTCCAGGATAGGTCGTCGATGATAGAAGGAAAGGAAATCGAGGTCAATGATGAGAGAAGTGTTTGAGCCAAGTTTAGAGCAAGATTTGTGAAGAGGTGCAACTGGATTGAGATCGACGGTAGTGGCTTTGTTGATCGTTCGACGGTGGCAAGAGGTGGCGATGGTGGTGGCTCAGGGACGATGATCGGCTGAGGTGAATCGGGGGAAAGTAGTGAGTATTGTGGGACAACGGGGAGACAGTTAGGAAACTAGTGAGTAGTTTACTTGTTTTTTTTAGGAATAATATGAGTATCACAATCGCCCACATCCCTCAGGGCCGCCGTCGTCACCCACCAAGGCACCCAGCTGACCGACCCTCCCTTCTTCCTCTCTCTTCTCTCTATCTTCCCCTGTTCTCCTTCTTCCGTGGCTCCCTTCCCTCTCACTCTGACAGCCTGGGCCTCACGCAGCCTTCGTGCAGGTAGTAGCGGCCAAAAGCCACCCACTTGCGGCTTCCTACCTCCACCAGTCCGACCACCAGCTCATCGGCCGCCGCCTTGCCAGGCTCTCCTTTCTTTCCTCCATTCTCCTCCTTCCTCTTTCCTCTTTCCTCTTTCCCTATTCCTCCTCCACCTGGACTCTCTCTTTCCCCACTCCTAGTCCAATTCCGACCCTCCACTTCCTCTTTCCTCCTTCCCTTCTTCCACCTCTACCCGGACTACTCTTCCTCCTCCTCCCACTCAAACTCATCCTTCTACCCTATAAATCCGGCCACCACCCCTTTTACTTCTGTTAGCCAAAATAATGGTTAACCAATCAATGGTTGACATATCAGCTTAATAAAAATGACCGATGACCTTTCCAATCGAACTGGATGATTATATTATATAATCTGCAAGAAGCCATAGACCAAATGAAGAAAGACAAGAGAAACATTGGCCATGGGTGATGATGATCTATAGAGAAAAGAAGCATTGGCCATGGGCGATGATGATCTGTACACAAAAGAAGCATCGGCCAAGAAGAATGACATAACAACTTAAAAAAGATTATCGACCAAAATTAGGACCTGGTAACACAAGGAAAGCTCATCGCCCTGATGCAACCGTCATCGATCAAACCGTGACGTGGAGAAATGCGGAAACATCGCAGAACGTGGGACACGACGCTCATCGAGAGTGAAAGATGAAAGATAGTGGAGAACGTGCTGAGTGGAAGTTACCAGACAGTTTAACCGCTTAAGTATAAATAATCTTCTCTTTCACTGTGTAATCTCTCTCACAAACCAAATCAAGAACCTACGAGCTTGATGTTCTATTTCAATATGTTTCTTATTCCTTTGAGTTAATTTATTTAATGAAATGAGTACGTTTCTTTTAATCTTTATTCTTTCTCTTAGCATAAAGTAGTTTCTATTACTGTTCTTAGGTAGATCCTATAGGCTTAGATCTTTATGATGCTTTCTTTATTTTTTTCTTTAGATAGTTTCATTTAAATGTTCATTATTTAATCTTTAACTTCTTTTAATTAGATTACAGTAGGTTTAACTTACCTTTTCCTTGATTTAGTAATTTAGGATGATCTTTACTGGTATTATTTTCTTTTTAAATCCACTTGTCTTTCGATTTGTCAATCGATGGACACTTTCGTGTTTGTTTACAAAGCAGACCAAATTCATAAATTTGATACCAAAATACTCTTCGTCAACTCTCTCTCATCATTTAATGCCACCTTACACGATCACGAGAGACAGAAAGTTGTGACAGCGTCTATCTTCTTCTCTCTCTTCCCGTCGTTCATATCACTCTATCTCCCTCCACACACTATCTCTCTTACAGTGGGTGTCACCGTACTGTAATATAGAGTCCGAGGTTGCCGTCGACTCGGCGTCCGGTTGGACAGAGGTGATGAGTGCATGAAAGTGCACTCTGAACAGTCTTATAACCATCTCAATTGCTAGATTATTATCCTTAATCAACATCTTTATTACTATTTTTATATCTATATGTTGCTTCACATAGTTGTCTGGAAAATGCAGGAAAAAGGAGCAAAGAAGCTGAAAAGATTACATGGATCAACTTGAAAGATTAAACGGTACCTTCTCATGAAGAACCAGATGATGTGACATATATGGTTGGAAAGCTCTTGAAGTCTAATTTCTGGAGAACTTTATGGTTCGTGATTCCGAGTTTCCTAGAGGAAGTTACCGTAATTTTAGTACCAATGGCGTAGTCTGGATGGCAAAACGGTAAATACTCAGGACAGGAAGATCGATCCTTCTCCCTAGTAGGATCGATCCTTCTACAGGAGATTTGACAAAATGCATACTTTTCAGATGATCTCAGTAGGATCGATCCTACTATCCATCCTACTGAGCAGGATCGATCCTACACCCATGGAAGGATCGATCCGACTCGGGCGTAGCCAGAAATTGAAGATTTTGATGCAACAAATCGATCCTACTGTCCTAGTGAAGAAAATCAACGGTTTAGATCTAATCAAAGGATGGAGACACTTAAGGCTATAAATAAAACTCTTTCTAGGGTTTGATGGGGGCTTTTTGGCAGCGTTTGGAGGAGAGGAGACCGGTTCCAGGCTTGGTTTTCTTTTCTTTTTCTCATCTTATTTCCTCTTTATTTCTTCATTAGTTTTGCTGCCCTCATGACGAACATGAGTGGCTAGTTTCTTCTCAAAGGTACCGATGTAGCCTAACTGAATCATTCTATGTTATTGGATCATGATTATTTAATTAGATTATTTTCCTTGTTTCATTCATTATTATAACTGAGATCTTAAATACATTTATCTGACTAATAGAAGTATTATAGATTGTTTTATGTGAGATTGGGCGAGGGTTCATTCTCTAATCTTGCATGATCTATGAATGAATGAGTTTATGTCAAAGCCGGGTTCAAGCTAAGACTATTCTTGGTTCAGGATTGTTTTTCAGAGCTTAATGGATTCTTAGTTAACACTTAGTTATGGGTTTATTAGCTAGGATTAATTGAGGTTACTTGGTGAAGACCGCGGCCGAACGGATGATCATGCCGAAAGAACGAACCTTTGGAATTAAACTGAGATCTTGATTGATTCAATGCATAGAATGAGGATGTTATGGTGAAATCGGAACCTTAATATTCATCCATCATATTTCTATCGTTTTCTTATTTCATTATTAGATCATCTATTTTCGAGACTTTATATTTCTTATTTTCCCTTCCTTATTTTCTTTCTTTTCTGTTCTTTAGCATTTTACTCTAATAATCTCTACAAATCTCTGTGGATACGATACTCATCTTGCTGCTATATTGATCACACCGATTCGTATACTTGTGAGATATAAAATTTATTCATCAAGAGGCGGCCGTCGCCATCGCCGTCACCTATTAGTGAGAGGGAAGGGGGATGCAGGAGGATGGAGGAAGGAAGAAACTGTTATAGAAGAGAGAGAGAGAGCGAAGGAGGAAGAGAGTGGTAGAGAGTCGAGGGAGAGATTGGAGGGAGAGAGATTGGATGTATTCTATTATTTTATACGAATTCCTTCATTTTGTGACAAAAATACTTCCATATTTCAAAGAATTTCTTCATTATTTTCTTTATTATTCCGCTTTATGTCATAAAGAGAGGGAGTGAGGCTGCGGGAAGAAGGAGGAAAGAGGAAATTGTTAAGGAAGAGAGAGAGTGAGTGAAGAAGATAGTGGGAGAAAGGAAGGAATCCTTCAATTTTTAAGTGAGAAATCCTTCAATTTTTAAGTGAGGAATCATTCAATTTTTAAGTGATGAATCCTTCAATTTTTAAGTGAGAAATCCTTTAATTTTTAATGAATACTTCAAGGAAGTGAGTGAAAGAGATTGGGTGGAGAGAGGGAGGTCGGAGAGAGAGAGGTCGGGTGAAGAGAGGGAGGTTGTAATGGATTTATATCTCAAACTTTAGAGAGAGAGTGGATGCAAAGAGAGGGAGCGAGAGTGGGAAAGGAGAGAGTAGATGGAGAGAGAGATCGGCTGGAGAGAGTGGGGGAGACAGAGGGAGGGAGGGAGAGTGGATGGAGAGAGAGTGGGAAAGGAGGGAGTGGATGGAGAGAGAGATGGGCTAGAGAGAGGGGGTGAGAGTGGATGGAGAGAGAGTGGGAAAGGAGAGAGGAGAGAGTGGATGGAGGGAGAGAGAGATCGGCTGGAGAGAGAGGGGGCAGAAGAGAGAGAGAGAGGGGGGAGAGAGAGTCGGTGGAGAGAGAGAAGACCAGATAGAGAGAGAAAGATCAGGTGAGAGAGAGAGAGAGAGTGAATGGAGAGAGATAGATGAATGGAGAGAGAGAGAGTCGATGGAGAGAGAGAATATGGGCTAAGTAAAGAATTCCTCACATAAGTAGGAAATTCATAGAATAAGTAAGGAATTCATAGGCTAAGTAAGAGTAAGGAATTCCTTAGTTATGCAAGGAATTCCTTACTTAGACTATAAATTCCTTACTCTTACTTAGCCTATGAATTCCTTACTTATCCCATGAATTCCCTACTTATGCGAGAAATTCCTTACTTAGCCTATGAATTCCTCGCATAACTAAAGATTTCCTCTCTCCTCCAGCCTCTCTCTCTCCTCGACCTCTCTCTCTCCTCCGGCCTCTCTCTCTCCTCGACTCTCTCTCCTCGGCCTCTCTCTCTCCTCCGGCCTCTCCCTCTCCTGTCTCTCTCCTCGACTCTCTCTCTCTCCTCGACCTCACTTCCATCCCCGCTCTCTCTCTCCTCGAGCTCTCTCTCTCTCCTCCCGCCTCTCTCTCATCTACTCTCTCACTATCTCCACCCGATCTCTCTCTCCATCCACACACTCCCACACACACACACTCTCTCTCCTCCAGCCTCTCTCTCTCCACCCATCTTTCTCTCTCCTCCTGCCTCTCTCTCTCCTCCGCACACTCTCTCTCCACCGATCTTTCTCTCTCCTCCGCACTCTCTCTGTGTCACGCCTTCGCTCTCTCTCTCTCTCTCTCTCTCTCTCTCTCTCTCTTCCGCCCTTCGCTCTCTCTCCCTCTTCCGCCCCCTCGCTCTCTCTCTCTCACTTCCGCCCCCTCTCTCTCTTCCGCCCCCTCGCTCTCTCTCTCTTTCGCCTCCTCTCCTCTCTCTCTCTCCCGCCGGCCTCTCTCTCTCTCACTTATCTCTCTCTCTCTCTCCGGCCCCCACTCTCTCTCCCACCTCTATCTCTCTCTCTTCCGCCCCCCCCTCTCTCCCACCTCTATCTCTCTCTCTCTCTTCCGCCTCCACTCGATCTCCCACCTCTATCTCTGTCCCTCTCCACCCCCCCCACACTATCTCCCACCTCTCTCTCCCACCCCCACTCTCTCTCTCCCTCTCTCTCTTCCCGCCGACTCTCTCTCTCCCCCTCTCCCTCTCTCTCTCTCTCTCTCTCTCTCTCTCTCTCTTCCGCCTCCACTCTCTCTCCATCGAGCCGGATCTCCCTCCCTCTCTCCAGCCCATCTCTCTCTCTCCCTCCCTCTCTCTCCCACTCTCTCTCCAGCGGATCTCTCTCCATCCACTCTCTCTCTAAAGCTTGAGAGTTAAATCCATTACAACCTCCCTCTCTCCATCCGATCTCTTTCTCTCACCTCCTCGTTCTCACTCCAACCTCCATTTCTCCACCCAACCTCCATCTCTCCTCTTCCTTAAAGTATTCATTAAAAATTGAAGGATTCCTCACTTAAAAATTGAAGGATTCCTCACCAAAATTGAAGGATTCCTCAATTAAAAATTGAAGGATTCCTCAATTAAAAATTGAAGGATTCCTCACTTAAAAATTGAAGGATTCCTTCCTTTTCCCACTATTCTCCTCACTCGCTCTCTCTCTTCCTTAACAATTTCTTCTTTCCTCCCTCTTCCCGCAGCCTCCCTCCCTCTCTTTATGACACAAAGAGGAACAATAAAGAAAATAATGAAAGAATTCTTCGAAATATGGAAGTATTTCATCAAAAATTGAAGGAATTCAAAAAATGGAATACATCCACTCTCTCTCCCTCCAATCTCTCCCTCCACTCTCTCCCGCTTTCTCTCTTCTGTAACAATTTCTTCCTCCCTCCCTCTTCCTGCAGCCCCCTTCCCTCTCTCTCCAATAGGTGATAGTGACGGTGACGGCGACGGCGACGGTCGCCTCTCTCCCACCGGACGCCGAGTCGACAGCAATCTCGGACTCTATATTATAATACGGCGACAACCACTGCAAGAGAGAGTGTGTGGAGGGAGATAGAGTGATATCTACGAAGGGGAGAGAGAGAAGAAGATAGACGATGTCACACATTTCTCTCTTGTGCTTGTGTCAGGTGGCATTAAATGATGAGAGAGAGTTGACAAATGGGGTATTTTGGTCCCGAATTTATGAATTTGGCCTGCTTTATAAACAAACACGAAAGTGTCCCTCGATTGACAAATTGAAAGACAAGTGGATTTAAAAAGAAAATAATACTCTTTACTGCTTTCTAGATTACTTTAATTTAAATGTTCATTATTTAATCTTTAACGTCTTTTAATTAGATTACAGTAGGTTCAACTTAATCCGGGGAAAAGTTCAAACAATCATCGGCCAATAATGATTGACAATGGACCAAGACCAATAGTCTGGGGATACCACATGCACAAGGTGATGTATTTACACTGATGGGGATACCAAATAATGGTGTATCTCTTAATCCGGGGATACCAATTAGTGGTGCACCTCCTAACAATCCAATTAATCATGTTCCTCTTAATGGTCCAAATAATGGCCCCTTCAATGGCCAAAATGTCGGCCAACACAGTAACATAGGTGGTCAAAATAATGTACCATGGAATGGCCAAAATACTTTTGGGCAAGTAGGTCGGCAGAATCCTAGGCCGATGGGAAATAATTTCAACAACCAGAGAATGGGCGATATCCCTTACCAAAATTATTATCGACCACATGATGGACCTCAAAATAATGCTCGACCACCAAATGATCAATATGAACAAGTGTACTATAATCCTATTTATAACCTAGTCGATGTTCTAATAGAGCAAGTGGCTGAGATATTACAATAACAAATGGGTTTTGGACGACCAGCTACTCGTCCAACTTATAGAAAACCTTATCCTGATTGGGCCGATCAGATGTATCCATTTCCTACAAACTATAAAGTTCCAGAGTTCACTATGCTCTGTAGTGTAGACAAGACGTCAACCATTGAACATATAAGAAAATTCTCCATGCAATGTGGAGAAGTGAACGATTATGTCAAACTAAGGTTATTCCCAAGCTCTTTGTCTAGAGTAGCCTTTTCATGGTTCATTAAGTTGCCATCAAATTATATACAGAATTGACAGCAAATGGAACATGATTTCCATTCACAATTTTATAAGACAGAACCAAAAATCACAATGGCCGATTTAGCTTAATTGAGACAGCGGCCAGATCTGGATGTGGAATCGTTCTAACAAAGGTTTAAGAGAGTGAGGAGTCGATGCTTTAGCGCTTTACCTGAGAGGGAGTTTGTTAAAATCGCTCAAAGTGGATTAGCCTTTGAGCTTAAGAAAAAATTCCAAAATAGAGATTTTATCGACCTCTTTCAATTCCAAACTAGCGCCATACGCTATGAGCAATTATTAAGAGAAGAGGATCAAATGAAATCATCCTCACGAGGAACATATTATAAAGATTTGAACTATGATGTTCATCAGGTCGAGGAAACTGGTCAAGAATGTCCATATATGGACGATGTTTGTTTGGCTGAGTTGTTAAAAGGCCGACCATATACTTGCAAGGCTTGAGCGAGAGCTTAAGAATAAGGAAGTAGCTAAGGACAATAAACGTCAATTAAGAAAGTTTTCATTTGATATTTCAATGGTCGATCAAATTTTTGATCAACTATTGAAAGATAAACAAATCAAACTAACTGATGGACATGTTATGTCAAACCTTGATCAACTTAAGGGTAAAAGATATTGTAAATGGCATAATGCTTGGTCTCATCACACTAACGTTTTTTTATTTTTCGTAATGTCTTGCATGATGCTATTAATTCTGGCAATATCAGCGTTCCTTCTCGGGATGAGGGTACGCAGGTTGACACCGATCCCTTTCCAAATAAAGTGGAAGCCGCGATGGTGTTAACTGAAATAGCAAACTTCAAATTGCCAAAGTTTACGATTGTGATCGATGAGGCCCAGAACGATGATCGTCTAGGAGTGTTCACAAGACTTGGCAAGAATAAGGGTAAGGGGCCTATGGAGATGGGACAACACCTATGTCCAAGATGCTAGAAGGACGTTCATCGTCCAGTGGTATGGACCAAATAGATGGTACAATACATCTTTACCACTCGTCAACGGATACCTATTGAGGAGATGACTCAGACTCAATACCGGAGATATCAGAAGAAGTATGGCCAGATGATGAGGGCTAAGAAAATTCAAGAGAGTAGCAAGGAGCAGACCGACAATACTGTGGAGGAGTTTGAGGAGAACACTGCCGGTTCTAAGGCAAAAGGAACTTCAAAGAGTAAGTTTTATCGCCCAAAGAAGGACGATGACGATGGTGATGAAGGTAATCATATGATTCTATTTGGTACACTGCCGTCAGTTATCGTCAACAATTACATCCATCCAAGCAGACTTGGACAACAGTGTCACCTCTTTGATCAACGATGGCGTTGACCAATCACCAGCGGTCTTGGTAACCGATGAAGAAGAGGAAGAGTATGTAGAGGTTGAAGAGAGGATTGACATCACAGCAGAAGCCCGTAAGAGGGGTATTTCTACTGAGAGATTATTACGTCAACTCTATGAAGATGGTAATCCAGCTGTTGGACCAGGACGTGAGCCAAGTGGTCGCTATGCTTACTTGAGAACCTATGGAGATGTAAAAATCAAGCGCCTCATCCAGAAGACAGAGGTGGTCGCTCAAATTGTTCCAGCTGAGCGAGAACCAATAGTCCCAACTGGTTGGGGAGATGCAGAAGAACCACTGCCTTTTAGCACTAGAGGAAGAGACTGAGCTAGTAGAGGATGAGGTATCAATCAAGATCGAAGAAGAAGCGGCAATAAGAAACATATTACAGGAGAAGCTTATCCTCGAGTTGTACAAAGCGGGTACAAAGGATGGCTTGACTAAGTATACTTATCGGCCGAAGTTACAAGAAATTGTCTCTACTGGATGGGTGATAAGTCACTAATTATTCCTAATTAAGCCCCTTAAATTACTTTTGTTAGGCCTAGAGTAGGTGTATTTGATATCATATTGTTTGATTTCAGGTTTAAGTAGGATTTAAGAAGAAATACAAGAAATTTGGCCAAAAATCACTAAATTCTGCAAAAAGACTATTTCGTCGACTGTTTGGAAATAAATCACCAAACATTCTACAAAAGTCCAAATATTCTAAAATTCTGGGAGATTAAAAAAGACTTCAAAATCTACAACGTTCATGTTTAAGACTTTGTGATATGCCGTACACATTAGTGCCAGTTTTGAAGCAACGTTGGATCTATGAAAGCTGAAATTTGAGAAAGACTGAAATTAATTAATGACGTGGCAGTGAAGACCCAGTCAGACCCACTGGAGAGATGGATCGGATTTGTGTCTGATCGGTCGCTCCGATAAAGTCATCAACATGGAATTTAGGGAAATTAGAGTTTAAGTTCAATTATAACTCCTAATTCCGGGATCAAGGGTTTCTATTATATAAAAGGGTTATGACAACCGAAATAATCATCCAACCCGATGGCTTTCATCCAAAAGATGAGTTGCTAATTCTTGTATTTAGGAATATCATGAAACCCTAGTGTAGTTTTGGTTTTTCTTTAGTTTGATTCTTGTGAACTTGTCGATGCATGATCTCATGAATACGGTTTTATTGTTAATAGAGTTGAAGAAACAGAGTTCCCTTGATGTACTTTCAGTCCTACATTCTTGATCCTAACCTTGTTTTGATGATGCCAACATAAATTAAATGATAAAACATATGTTTAATATTTATTATTCCTTTAATTCAAAGTATCAAATTCAATATTTAATGAGTTTATGTACTGACGGTCAATTCATGGATCGACCGTGGGAATGCGACGATCGATCCATGGATCGACCGCGGATGATGCACCATACTTGACAAAATGAAATGTTGGCTCGCGGTCGATCGTTGCATCTACCCTGCGAAGCCATTTTCTTGACAGAGCCTGACGGTCGATGCACCGGTTGACCGTGAGGTTTGGACTTTGTGTTTTTAAATGGTGTATGCTCACGGATGATCCGACGGACGATCGTGGAGGATGTTGGTGAAAAGTGATGAAGCGATGGTCGATCGGAGCATCGACCTTGGGAAGCATTTTTCACAACAGAACCTGACGGATGATGCGACGGTCGATGGGTGGATCGACTGTGGGTCGTAAAGGCTGAGTTTTTGTACATGACGGTCGATGTCACGGACGATGCATGGATCGACCGCCAGCAACGCGCAGAGTAAAAAACTAGCCGTTGGAGAGTTACAGAGAGCTGTTGGAGGTCATTTTTTAGCTAGTTGAAGGCTAGATATAAGTAGTTCTTTGTTGTAAACTTGCCATAACTATTATTCATATTATTGAGATCATCTGGGCAAGTCTAAGCAAGAGTTACTACTTATTCTCTTTAGAGCTACAACCTTTGTAAATCTTCTTCGAGTGTGAACAAATACTTTGAGAGTTATCCAACAGCAGTTGGCTGTGATTGTAAGGTCACCAAGCACTGAAAAGCTTGGAGGAAAAGCTTGTAAAAGATTTGCAAGTAGTGGAAACTCAAGGAGAGCCTTGAGAGAAGTGGACATAGACCAAGAATTGGGTCAAATCACTATAAAATCGGTGCCATCTCTCTAATCTCTCTTTGATATAATTCTTGCATGTTGTTTTACATTAGTTTCATTTCATCTATAAGCATTTAAGGTGTTAGTTCTCTCCTACCTGTTTTTTTCATTAATCTAGTTTTTCGAAAAGAGTCCAATTCACCCCGCTCTTAAACCTTCAATTGGTATTAGAGCTAGGTCTCTATTTTTAGTGGTGTAACAACCCTTAGAAGATCCTATTTAGAGATGGAAAACATAGAGGGACAAGCTACAAATAGGCCACCATACTTCAATGGATCGAATCTATGGACTATGAGGCTTGGATGATGATAAAGGATGGACCCATTATTCCCATGAATCTCATTGAGGGAAAGGAAGTTCCAAAAACAACAAGTGAGTATACCCCAGCTGACTTAAGGAGCCTCCAAATCAATGCCAAGGCCAAAAACTACTTATTTTGTACACTTAGTTCAAATGAGTTTAATAGAGTTTCCGGATGCAAATTGGCTAAAGAAATATGAGAAAAACTTGAGGTTACATATGAGGGAACTAGCCGAGTTAAGGAATCCAGAATTAGTATGCTTGTGCATGAATATGAACTTTTTTGCATGAAGGATAATGAAACTATTAGTGAGATGTTTACTCGTTTTACTAATATCATGAATGTTCTTGAATCACTTGAAAGAACTTATGCTAATGATGAGGTTGTGAGAAAGATTCTTAGGTGTCTACCTAAGTTTTGGGATCCTAAAGTGACAACGATCGAAGAAGCCAAGGATCTATCAAAGTTGTCACTCGATGAGCTCATGGGTTCCCTCATGACCTATGAGATGAACTTGAAGAGAAGCAATGAAGAAGGAGATAAAAAGAAGAAGAACGTTGCTTTCAAGTCATCTAGCAAAGACTCATCCGATTCAAATGAAGGAGATGACGATGAAGAATTAGCGATGATATCAAGAAGAATTCAAAAGATCTTCAAGCGCGAAGGAGGAAAGAAATTCTTCAAGAAGAAATTCCCCAAAGGTGAAAAATACAATCTTACTTCTTCTAACTCAAATGAAATCATATGTTATGAGTGTAGAAAACCCGGACACATCAAGTTTTATTGTCCTCAACTCAAGAAGCCTTCAAAGAATGAGTTCAAGAAAAAGAAAGTAATGATGGCTACTTGGGGAGGAAGTGATGTGGAGATCTCATCCGATGAAGAAGAACAAGAGGTAGCCAACATATGCTTAATGGCACATGGAGATGAGGAAGAAGAGGAAAATGAGGTAGAGGATGAGCTTGTATTTGAAGAACTTTTTGATGCTTATCATGCCTTAGCTAATCATTTCAAATCCCTTAAAAAGAAATACTATGCTACTTATAAGGACTTGAAGAAAGTAGAAGAAGAAAAATTAGATGTCATGCATATATAGGATTGGAACCTTAGAAAAGGAAAATAAATGCTTGCTAGATAACAACTCTTGTAACAATAGTGACACACTTGAGGAGGAACGCAAGGACACTCAATATGAGCTCACCATATTGAAGAACACAAACTATGATATGCAAAGGGAACTTATCTACTTAAGAAAATCCAAGAGAGATCTCACTCTTGAGGTTAATAACTTAAAAATCACTATAGCTAAATTCTTGAGGAGTAGAGACAAGCTAGATGAGATCCTTGATAGCTAAAGGAGCTCTTTAAACAAGGAAAGAATTGGCTACAACACTGGGAAGGTGAACAACCAAAAGAAGACTAACTTTATTAAAGCTTCTTCTCATCCTCCTAAGGTAGCACAAGCACCTATATGTCATTATTGTTGCAAAGTAGGTCACATTGCAGCTAGTTGCTATCTAATGAGGCATCCTAATGCTAAGAGAATTTGGGCACCTAGACATTCATCTTCTTCTCTTATGCATAGTACTAATGCAAATGGACCCAAAAAGATTTGGGTACCAAAACTCAAGGTTTGATCTCTTATTTGTAGGAGTGTATGAGATCCAAGATCAAGACCAACACAAAGGCTAAAAGATGGTACCTTGATAGTGGATGCTCAAGACACATGACGGGAGAAAGGAGCATGTTCTCAACCTTTCATTCTAAAGATGGAGGAATGGTGACCTTTGGAGATAATAGAAAAGGAAAAATAATTGGCATTGTTAATATTGGTAAAACCTCTTCCATTATTATTGAAAATGTTCTCTTAGTTGAAGGTTTGAAACACAATTTGCTTAGCATTAGTCAATTATGTGATAGAGGTAACAAAGTTATTTTTGAAGATTCAAAATGCTATGTTAAGAATGCTCTTAGTGATAAAAGCTTGCTAGTAGGTCATCGTGATGGTAATGTATACATATTTTATCTTGATGATCTTGTTTGCCATAATGATGTATACTTTAATGTCTTAAATGATAATTCACGGTTATGGCATTGAAGGCTTGGACATGCACACATGGATTTAATATCCAAACTTTCTCGAATATACCTTGTTCTTGGACTTCCCAAGATCAATTTTGAGAAAGATAAGATTTGTGATGCATGTCAAAGAGGAAAACAAGTAAAATCCTCTTTCAAGCCTAAAGATGTAGTTTCCACCACAAGAGCATTAGAACTCATTCACTTGGACCTTTTTGGACCAACCAAATCTACAAGCTTAGGTGGTAGCTCATATGGTTTTGTTTTAGTAGATGACTACACTAGATACACTTGGGTGATTTTCCTTACACACAAAGATGAAGTCTTTGAGGAATACACCAATTTTTGTAGAAGAATCCAAAATGAGAAAGGTATTGTCATTATATGCATTAGAAGTGACCATGGAGGAGAATTCAAGAATTCCCATCTAAAAAAGTTTTGCAATGACAACGGGATTTCCCATAACTTCTCATCACCTAGAACCCCTCAACAAAATGGTGTTGTTGAAAGGAAAAATAGAACCCTACAAGACAGGGCTAGAACTCTATTATGTGAGAATAATCTTCCTAAGTATTTTTGGGTCGAAGCAATTAATACTTCTTGTCATGTGATTAATAGTGTAACTTTGAGACCCATTTTGAAGAAAACCCCTTATGAGCTTTGGAAAGGAAGAATTCCGAATATTGGGTACTTTAGAGCTTTTGGTTGCAAATGTTTTGTCTTAACTAATGGCAAGGATAATCTTGAAAAATTTGATGCTAGATCCGATGAAGGAGTTTTTCTTGGATACTCGAAGAGAAGCAAAAGCTATAGAATCTACAATAAAAGAACATTAGTGGTTGAAGAATCAATGCATGTTACTTTTGATCAAATGATTATAGCTCCTAGATGAATTGATTGTAAAGATGATGATATTCCTACTGACAATTTAAAAAATGTAGTAGATGAAACCCAAAATGATGTTGAAGAATTGAATGATAGATTTGAGGAATCCTTTGAAATTACACCTAGTGATCAACATCATGATCTGCCCAAAGATTGGAAATATGCATCTTCACACCCAAAGGAATTGATAATTGGTGAACCATCAAGAGGAATCCAAGCTAGATCTTCATCAAATGCATGTGCAAATCTAGCCTTCCTATCTCAAATTGAGCCCAAAACGATTGAGGAAGCACTAGACCTTAGCAATGCAAGAAGAGTTGAATCAATTTGAAAGAAATGAAGTTTGGAATTTGGTACCTAGACTTTATGACCATCCCGTTATTGTTACTAAATGGGTTTTTAGAAACAAAATGGATGAATCGGGGACAATTACAAGGACCAAAGCTAGACTTGTTGCAAAAGGGTTCAATCAACAAGAAGGAATTGATTCTGATGAGACTTTTGCACCGGGAGCTAGACTTGAGGCAATAAGACTACTTTTAGCTTTTGCATCTTACAAAGATTTCAAATTATATCAAATGGATGTTAAGAGTGCCGTCTTGAATGGTTTACTAAAGGAAGAAGTCTATACTGAACAACCCCCCGTATTTGAAGACTATGAATTCAGAGATCATGTATTCAAGCTCACTAAAGCCTTGTATGGAATAAAACAAGCTCCTAGAGCTTGGTATGAAAGGCTTAGCAAATTCTTGATGGATAATGATTTTTGTAGAGAAAAATTTGATACTACATTATTTACCAAATCAAAAGGCAAAGATTTGCTCTGGGTTCAAATTTATGTTGATGGTATTATTTTTGTTTCTACAAATGATAAATTTTGTGAAGAATTTGCCACATGTATGCAAAGTGAGTTTGATGGGTGAACTCAATTATTTTCTTGGTTTACAAATCATGCAAACTCGAGTAGGGATCTTTATAAATCAAGCCAAATACACTAGAAACCTACTCAAGAAATATAATTTGGTTGAATCCAAAATTTATAGAACCCCCATGTGTACAACACTCAAATTAGACAAGGATGAAGATGGGAAACCCGTTGAACAAACACTTTATTGAGGGATGATTGGTTCTTTACTTTATTTGACCACTAGTAGACCGGACAACATGTTTAGTGTTTGCCTTTGTGCTAGATATCAATCTTGTCCTAAGGAATCTCATTTGGTTACGGTCAAGAGGATCTTTAGATATCTAATAGGAACCCAAAATTATGATTTGCGGTATCCTAGAAAATCATCTTTTGATCTAATTGGCTACTCCGATGCGGATTTTTCCGTATGTAGGCTTGATAGAAAAAGCACAAGTGGTACATGTCTCTTTCTTGGTCATGCACTTGTTTCTTGGTTCTCCAAGAAGCAAAATTCAGTTGTTTTATCCACCGCCGAACCGGAATACATTGCGGCGGGTAGTTGTTGTGCACAATTACTTTGGATGAAAATGCAATTGGCAGATTACAACATACATGTCGGTAAAATGCCCATTAGATGTGACAACACTAGTGCCATAAGCTTATCTAAGAATCCCATCCTACATTCTAGAACAAAGCACATAGGAATTCGACACCATTTCCTTCGTGATCACACACAAAATGAACATATAGCACTTGAATTTGTTAGCACCGAGCATCAAATTGCGGATATTCTAACCAAATCCTTGAGTGAAGACAGATTTCTCTATCTACTAAGGAAGCTTGGGATGTCCAATGGATGTCCAAAATAAAGGAGGTAAAAATAAAAGGTATGGTCACCTCTTTATCTGCTTTTTATACAATATCCTACTTGAATGCTAAATTTTGATAAATTGAGTAATTTTCATGATTTAAGAGTTGTTTTTAGCTCATTATATTTAGTTACATGTGTATGCAAAGTTTTGTTATGTTTTCATTTAAAAATGATTTTAAATTGAATTTGAAAACTCACTTTCTGGAACTGACGGTCGATCCAGACTTCCTGACGGTCGACCGCCAACTTCCTCGGATCGACCATGGGCTTTCATTTTTAGACCTATTGTGTGCCACGGTCGACCGCCAACTTCCTCGGATTGACTGTGCGACTTAAATACTACACATTGCTCACGACGGTCGACCGCCAACATCTTACGGTCGACCGCCACGGGTCGTGTGACAATAAGTGAGGGCATTTCAGCCATTTTAACTCAATCTCCCCTTATAATCCCCGATCAAAGCTTCCTCATTTCCCTTGGTCCGCAACCATGCACTGGGCCTCTACATCCCACTCGGCAGGCCCGCAACAAAGGCCTGCAGCACCCACGACCAACAATCTCCCCCCCAGCAGCACCACTGGGGTTCGAACCCGCAACCTCTGTCGCGCTCCGACACGCGAACGCCCAACCGGGCCGGGCGACGCGAAGCGGAACCTAACCTACTGCAAAAATTTTGACGAGGTTTCTGATGAGTGCATGAAAGTGCACTCTAAATAGCCTCATAACCATCTCAATTGTTAGATTATTATCCTTAATCAACATATTTATTATTATTTTTATATCTATATGTTGCTTCACAACGTTGTTTGGAAAGTGCAGGAAAAATGAGAAAAGAAGCTGAAAAGATTACATGGATCAACTTAAAAGATTAACCTGTAGCTGCTCATGAAGAACCAGATTATCTGCCATATATGGTTGGAAAGATCTTGAAATCTAGTTTCCGGAGAATTTTACGGTTCGAGATTTGGAGTTTCACAGAGGAAGATACGACACTTTTCGTACAAGTGCGCAGTGCTGGAAGAATAGTGACGGTCGATCGCCAGAATCTCACGGTCGACCGTCACGCTAAAAAATTCCCCCGAACGACCGTCGCATCGACCGTCACATGCAAAACTTCCCACGGTCGACCGTGGCATCATCCGTGGCATCGACCGTCAGCCTCTGTTGAAGAAAACATTTCTCAGGGTCAATCCGAAGATCGACCGTCGCTCTTCCGAAGTATTATGAACAGTTGACGGTCGACCGTGAGATCTCACGGTCGACAGCTAGATCAGCAGAGAGCGTATAATGAGCCGGATCTAACCCGAGTTTAGGCCTATAAATAGGATACTTAGGGTTATCAAAGGGGGGCTTTTGGAGGACTTTTCTGGAGCATCTGGAGGAGAGGAAGCCGTGTTAGGGTTTTGTTTTCTTCGTCTTTCTTTCTTTATTTTTCTTTGAACACTTTTGTCGTCTTCATGATGAACATGAGTGGCTAGTTTCTTTTCTAAGGTACCGATGTAGCCCTAACTGAATCATTCTATGTTATTGGATCATATTTATTTAATCAGTTTATTTTCCTTGTTTCATTCATTATTATAACTGAGATCTTAAATACCTTTATCTGGCCAATAAAAGTATTATAGATTGTTTTATTTGAGATTGGGCGAGGGTTCATTCCCTAATCTTGCAAGATCTATGAATGAATGAGTTTATGTCGAGGCCAGGTTCAAGCTAAGAGTATTCTTGGTTCATGATTGTTCTTCAGAGCTTAATGGATTCTTGGTTAACACTTAGTTATGGGTTCATTAACTAGGGTTAATTGGGGGTACTTGGTGAAGACCGCGGCCGAACGGATCATCATACCGGAAGAACGAGCCCTTGGAATTAAACTGAAACTTGATTAATTCAATGCATAGAATGAGGATGTTTTGGTGAAATCGGAACTTTAGTATTCATCCATCATATTTCTATCGTTTTCTTATTTCGTTATTAGATCATCTACTTTCGAGACTTCATATTTCTTATTTTCCCTTCCTTATTTTCTTTCTTTTCGGTTCTTTAGCGTTTCACTCTAATAATCTTTACAAATCTCTGTGGGTACGATACTCGTCTTGCTACTATACTGATTGCACCGATTCGTATAATTGCGAGATATCAAATTTATTCATCAGTTTCCCTCTAATCGTAGTGGTTACCATAGCAAATCATAATCATCCTGTATTATATAATCATTCACAACCTCAAAGACTGAACTGATATATAATATAAAATCTCAAAACAGGGAAATTATACATTTATCACTCCCGTAGGAGACTATCTAAAACAAAAGGGGTAAAACAGACGATTGCCACACCTCAAACACCGCCAGACGCCGCCACGTCACCAAACACCGACCCGGTAGGGGCGACTGAAGAAGAGCTAGCGCCAACACCTATAAAACGCAGCTCGGGTAGGAGTGAGCACTAAGCTCAGCAGGGACACTACACTACGACACTCACAAGGGAGGGAACACAACAGTGTCGCCCTCAAGCAAAGGTTAGGTGTACACAGGGGTTCCATAACCCCACCGCGTGTCCCTGAAAGGAGACTCCAGTCATGTTCTCCAGCCGAACAGGTCACATACAGGGTCGCTGTCGCGCCCCGACCCGCGAAAGCCCAACCGGGCCGGGCGACGCGAACCGGAACCTACAAAACACGGAAAACAAAGCTAGCGAGGGATCCCTCTAACCTATTGGTCTCCCTAACAGTTCACCAAAGCATCCTCAATTAAAAGACAATATAATAATGAAACCTCGAACCACAGATTTAAAACTCAAAGTGTTAAATATACAAATCCTCGGAGAGGGGAAGATTCAAAGTACAACATCACTCCCGTAGGAGACTAACTAACATAGGATAAAAGCTGTAAAGGATCACCACCTCTCAAAAGCCACCAGACGCCGCCTCACCGCCGACCAACTGCCCGGTAGGGGCCAAAGAAGAAGAACTGACGTCTGCACCTGCAAAACACAGCCCCAGGTAGGTGTGAGCACTAAGCTCAGTAGGGATCTACACTACGCCACACAGAAGGAAGAGGGAAACGCAACAGTGTCGCCCTCAAGCCAGGCTCGAGTGAGCTACAATGGTCCCATTACCATTCACCGGTGATCTCTAGGCATATCCAACCATGGTCACCCCAACGGACTGGGCCCATCCTGGATACACCTAGTGTCGCAGGGTTCCAGCTGTGGTCACCCGTTCTTCACTGGGCCCACATTGATGCCCCTGCTGGCAGGAACGGACAATGCCCAGAGAAAAAGACCCGCCACCGGTGGCATCCTCAACCCCTGACTTGAGGCCGACACGACCTCTAATCATCATCAAGCAACAGGTGTACCAGTCCTCTAGGCCTATCATCGAATCAACTGGACACCACCATCAAATCGGGTCCAAACAACCCAACCCCGGTCCTAGGGCTAAGTTCGAGCTTCCAGCCTCGGGACGGCGACCCAAGGATCACCCACGCCCTAACCAATGCAACTAATGCACAAACAACAATGCATGCTATGACATACGCAAACAGAAGGCAGGCATGCAACAGTATGACAAACATCATATAAGTCTACTGGATCGCTGCAGCGGTACCACCAACCGCTGCCAGCCGATCCACAGCGGGTCCCAGCATTACGACGGTACCATGACCGTCAACCGCGGACTCCTGCAACGGGAAGCAACCCCGAAAACCGCTGATGAACAATAAACAATATAATATTATATTCCAAAATATAATATTATATTTAAACACCCAAAACTACTCCTTGGGGGCTAATTGATCCCGTCGATCCGACATCCAAACGACGTCGGATTCAAGATCCAACTTAACCACCTGTAGGTGTATATACCAGGATCATCATATCCAAAACCAATAATCATCCAACGGTTGGATTAACGGGAAAACGCTAATCAAAATCATTAATCGATCCTTCATGACGATCTCACAAGGCTTTCTGGCACGAAGAGGATCGATCCCTTAGCCCGAAAGGATCAACCCTTTGTGTGTTGAAAGCTAAACTTGGGCAAGAACTCAAGCTCAAGTCCGGATCTTTCGATCCCGGATCCACCTAGCCATTCTAAACAAACACTAACACATACAAGGTCAGTGTGTGCACACGCGGGTGTGAAACAAACCAACAAGGTGCAATTTACCAAATTGCCCTTGCGGTCCAAGAAACAATACGATCCACCGGATCGCGCGCTCGAGGCGAAGCAAACCAACGAGCCACGGGCCTGACCCAGCCGATCGACCCAGGACTAGAGGGACGGGTCCTCACAGTCGCCCTCAGCGAGGAAGACCAACACTGCCATCTCACTAGCAGATTAACCAACACTGCTAGGCGGGCAACCAACACCGCTGAGTAGGCACTATCTCTACCCAAGAGACAGTGAACCGGACATCGGTTAGACCTCAACACTCGGCTCGAGGCCGACACGACCTCTAAATATCAAACAACATGTATTTAGGTCATCTAACCCTATCATCGAAATCGACTGAATACTACAAATCGAGTCATGGACCAAGTTACCCGCAACGGTCCTAGAGCTAGATCCGGACTACCCGAAAGCCCCGGATCGGCAACGCCCTACACAAATGCAACTAATGCACAACACAATGCATGCTATGAACATGCGCAGGATAAATATATGTAAGCATGCAGCAATATGTGATGATATAAATAACAAGGTCTGGGCACGGCACCCTGCCGGCCCGGGGTGGTGAACATGTAAGAAAGGTCTAGGAGCTACTACAGTGGTACCTCCACCAACTGTCAGCAGTCCCGCACAGCACCTGCATCGGGAAGCAGCCCCGCAAACAATAGCTCACAGAAATAATAGATAAAGCCCTCGGCGCACGCCAGCATGCAAGGCTAGGGAAAGCTGTAGGGCTACCCGCCCGTTTATTCTAAACATCCCGGGAGTCATCACTCCCCCGGTTCACCATTGCCCTATTATAGGGCTAACATGCTTAAACATATGTACAAGGTATAAAGCGGTAAGAAAAATCGACATACCAAGCCCTGCGGGCAAAAGCCATGAAAAATCCTCTATGCTACTAAAGGATCGATCTTTTAAGTAACAGTGAGCTTTCCTCACTGTCGAGCTAAAGAAGATCGATCCTTCCTCCCAGGAAGATCGATCTCTCTCGAGACAGAGGGCACCCTTCTTGTCGTGCCAAGAAAGATCGATCCTTCTCGCGATGAAGGGTTACCATGCTACCCAAGACCCAGGATCGATCTTCTCCAAGCAGAGGATCGATCCTTCTTCGGGCGCAGCATGACCAACCCAGAGGGATCGATCCTTCCTCTAGAAGGATCGATCCGGATGGGTTCTCCGGCGTACTTCCGGCGAGAAATACCGCCGAAAGATACATCCAAACCTCTCAAAACTCTGGGATCTAATAGATTAAGATCCCACGAGTCTAAAACCGGTGAAATCACGGAAAACCAACATGCATATCAAGTGATCTAAGCATAAGGACATAATCAAACCGGAAAAACCAAAAACCCGGAAAGATTGTAGGTAGGATCCCTACCTAAGCAAGAGCTGCTTCAATCCAAGCTGCTAGGCCTTGGATCGTCCTCAAATACCTTCAAAAATCGCAAGATCTGAGCTCAGATCTCCGGATTTCAAAAGGATTCAAGGAAAAAAGTCTCGTCTGCTTTATAGGCAAATGAACCGACTTATGAATGATCGATCTTTCCCTAGGGAAGGATAGATCCTTCATGACGATCGCACTTGACTTTCTGGCACCATAAAGATCGATCTTCTAGCAAGGAAGGATCGATCCTTTAGGTGCAGAAAGCTAGACTTGGGCTAGAACTTAAGCCCAAGCCCGGATCTTTCGATCCTGGGTCCCACTAACCATTCTAACCAAACATTACCACAAATATGGTCAGTGTGTGCACACGCGAGTGTGAAACAAGCCGACAAGGCGTAATTTACCAAATTGCCCTTGCGGTTCACGATGAGCCATAGGAGTAGAGGAACGGGTCTTCACAACGTCGCTCTGATATCACATCGGTTCAAGATCTACGAGCTAACCACTCGTACCAAAACTCCGGAGTGATAGTAGGGGGGGCCTATATTGCCTTTACCATAGAGCGGTGGTCGACCCGACGAATCGACCGCCAACACCACTGGCAGCGCAGACACGCTGCCCGGGTCGGGCCTACAACCCACCCCGTCCTGGGCCTCTATATCCCACACGACATGGCCGAACACAGGGGGTTGCTGCCTGGGCCTGCAGCCTGGTTCGCAACCTTGCCCTGAGCCTCTACATCCCACTCGACAAGCCCGCAACCAAGGCCTGCAGCGCCCACGACCAACACTTCCTACTCGGCCAAATTTTAAACCATACGAGCCGACCTCCAAGGCATTTTGCAACAAATATAATCCCAGAAGTCAAAAAAGAAATTGAACGATTATTAAATACTAAGTTTATGAGACCAACTAGATATGTAGAATGACTTTCAAATATAGTGCCAGTTATGATGAAAAATGACAAACTTAGATTTCAAATTAATTTCAGAAATTAAACTTGGCTACACCAAAGGACAGTATCCTATATCATCAATAGACAATTTGGTCGATTCAATAGCTGGACATGAAATTTACTCCTTCATGGACGGTTATTCGGGGTATAATCAAATCTATATCGCTGAAAAGGTCATCCATAAAATAGCATTTAGATGTCCAGGAGCGATTGATACCTATGAGTGGGTTGTTATGCCCTTTGGATTGAAAAATGCTGGTGCTACTTACCAACAAGCGATGAATATGATTTTTCATGACATGATTGGACAATTTGTAGAGGTTTATGTTGATGACATTGTGGTTAAATCATGAATTGTGGCCAATCATTTTAATCAATTAGTTCAAACCTTTTAGCGAATGAGATAGTACCAGTTAAAATTAAATCGCTTAAAATGTGCATTTAGAGTGCAAGCAGAAAATTTTCTTGGTTTTCTCGTTCATCAGCGCGACATTGAGCTCGACCAAAACAAAGAAAAATCTATTAATTATCCCAAGCCTCCAAAGACTTAGAAAGAATTACAGAAGTTCATTGGTCAAGTGAACTTTTTAAGGAGGTTTATTTCTAATTGTGCAGGAAAAACCCAAGTGTTCTCATCGATCTTACGATTGAAGAACGATGACGAGTTTATTTGGGAATTGGAGCATTAACTAGCATTTGAATGCTTGAAGGCCTATTTGGCAACGCTATTAGTTAGTTGTCGCGCCCCGACCCGCGAAAGCCCAACCGGGCCGGGCAATGCGAACCGAAACCTAACAAACCACGGAAAATTTTGGCGAGGGTTCCCTCTAACCTATTGGCCTCCCTAAACAATTCATCAAAACACCCTCAATTTAAACAAAAGACAGTTAGCATAACCTCAAACCGAGGATTACAATCCCAAAAGTTTAATATACATATCCTCGAAGAGGGGAAGATGAAATACAACATTTTTTATACTCCCGTAGGAGACTAACTAACAAAGGGGTTCGAAAGCAGTAAAGGATCACCACCTCTCAGACTCTGCCTGGCGCCGCCGTACCGCCGACCAACTGCCCGATAGGGGCCATCGAAGGGGCGCTAAAGCCTGCACCTGCAAAACGCAGCCTGGGTAGGAGTGAGCAACTAAGCTCAGCAGGGAAACTACACTATGACACACAGAAGGGAGTGGGAAATACAACAATGTCACCCTCTAGTAAAGCCTAGGTGTATACATTGGCCCCATAACCCCACCGAGTGTCCCTGAGGTCCACGATCATGATCTTCCAGAAGAATTGGTCACATGATGGGTCACGTTCAGTACGCAGGAATCAACACTGCTGACTCACAAGTAGGGAACTGACACTGCTGGCTGGAAATGACACCGCTGAGTAGGCACACCCTCTACTCAAGAGTCGCCATAGTTGGACACCGGCTACACCTCAGAACTCAACTAGAAGCCAACACGACCTCTAACATCATCAATCCACATGTGTACTAGTCATCTAGGTCTATCATCGAATTCGACTGTACACCACAATCCAAACTTGGTCCAAACTACCCGACCCCTGTCCTAGGGCTAAATCCGAGCTTTGAAGCCTCGGGACGGCGACCCATAGATCACCCACGCCCTAACCTTATGCAATTAATGCACAACAAGATGCATGCTATGAACACACGCAGATATGATAGATTTAGCATGAAACAATATGTGATGATAGCGTAACAAGGTCTGGGCTCGGCACTCCGCCGGCCCGGGGTGGTGAACACATATTTAAGGTCAAGAACTGCTGCAGTGGTACCACTACCAACTGACAGCCAGTTCATCAGCAGCCTGCATCGGGAAGCATCCCCGCAAACAACAGAAGGCACACCACAGAGATAAAGCCCTCGGCGCACGCCGACATCCAAGGCTAGGGAAAACAGGAGGGCTACTCACCCACTTATTTGAAACATCCCAAGAGTCATCACTCACCTGGTTCACCACTACCCCTAATATGAGGCTAACATGCTTAAGAGTATGTACCAGCTCATAAAGCAGTAAAGAAAAACTGCAGGCAGAGCCACGCGGGCAAGAAACATTGAAAACTCATCCCTGCCATACAAGGGATCGATTCTTCCCCGAGGAAGGATCGATCACCCTCATAAAAAGGGAGAAACCATCTGCGGGAACCTCCACGCCGCGACTCGAGAGTTTGGATAGTTTAAGAGCAAAAATCTCATAACAACTTGGTACCAGAGCTAGGTATGCCCCCCTGGGCATACTGCCCACCTCAGCTGAGCCAGACAACTCTATTAGTATGCAACCTTCCCCGGTCTCTACCCCGACAAACTCGCTAACCTCTACGGAGTCAACTCCCATGACGAGGCTACACCATCAATAGAGCAACTGACAGCAATGTTGGCAACTCTTAGCACCTCTATCTCGGAGTTAAGAGATTCCATGACTAAGGAAAGCAAAGGACAAAAGGCATAGGTTGAACAAATATCGAAGCATCTGGACTGCCTCTCCTGATCAAGAAGGGAAACAGGCAAAGCCCCAAAGAAGGAACATCTCCATCCTCGGGAGACTAGTGTCCGTCCACGCCACACAAGCAATAGGACATTCCCCCAAGTATGCCTCTAAGTACATCCCCACATACTCCATCCAATCATGGTCCCCCTCATTCGTGTAGCATCCAGGTTCCATGGGAATGCCTCCCTTACTACGACGGCACGAGCAATCCTATACCCTGGATAGAACAAACAGAAAGGTGCTTTTCTCTCTTGTCAACACCTCTGGACAAATGGCTGCCCCTCATGACATTCCACCTCCAGAAGAACGCTCAGTTGTGGTATTAGTTGTACGAGGGCATCGCAAAATGCTTGACTGGCCCTCCTTCAAGAAGGCCCTGCTCCAGAGGTTTGGACTGGGAATCTACAATGAATCAGACGATGACTTCACCGAGCTCAAAAAGGGAGGCTCTATGCATAAGGGTGAATCCCAAACTCTCCCTTCCAAGGTCAAGCTGTCGACTCGGAAGCAAGTCATCTGCTGCTTTGTTCGCAACTCCCCAATTGCCCAGGTCAACATGCATGTCACGGAAACCCTAGGCCCAAGGTTAGATGGAACCAAGCCACCTTGGAACCCCCAAACCTGGGCAAGAACGACCCCGACCCAAGACCGCCGACCCTCAACTCCCACAACATGGCATTCGACTCCAGCTGAAGACGTCCTATACTCTTGCAAGAATGGTGACTTGCCCTCAAATATGACTTAGCTTATACTCCCAAGCGCATGAGTTGTCAAAGTTAAACAAGGGTGAGTCCCAAGATCATTTACCATATGGAGTAGATGGAATCCAAAAGAGGGAACTTCTAAACGCAAAATAGAAATATGAACAGAAAGGAAAACAGTAAAGAAGATGTTTTAGGGTTTTTGAAATAAAGATTTGCAAAGTTTAAAACATAAATAAAGTAGATAAAAGTGTGATAACAAGTGAAGGAAAGTGTAGTCTCAACCTTCATTATCCTTCAAATCAGATGTACTTATGGATCGTCAAACACACACACACACTAGCTAGAATTTCTATCACTAAAACCCCAGCTAGGAAGATATACAGGATAACCACGTGAAGACGCACAATGGTTAGAAATCCAATGGTTTGTCAAACACTTGCTTCTAGGCGTCAAAATGCCAAGAGTCACAAGCCATAGGCAACAAGATCATTAGGGAATCTATACCCCTAACTACTTGATGGACTACGCTCAATGTAGGCCAAAAGAGAGGCTAAGGGGCTCTATAACCTTATAACTCAAGGCCTTTAGTTAACCCTAAGTTAAGCCTTGCTAACAAAAGAGGAATCTATACCTCTAATTCTAGACAAGACATTAGGATCAACCTAAATGAAAATTGATCAAGGATGTAGATGGATCTATACCTCTAATCACTTGAGTTTAACAAGTTTAGCATGCATCTCAAAGAAAATAGAGACATCTACACCTCTAAAAGCAAAGAGAAACTAGAGGAATAGAAAATGAAACAAGTATTGAAATCAAATCATACTTTTCATTGAAACCAAACAAAATCCAAAAAGTAATTCGATAGAAAGATAGATCGGGATGAGATCTACAAGTTCTTAAGTATAATAGAATCAAAATTTCAAAGATGAGAGTGAAAATACAAGTTTACAAGTGTAGGAAAGTAGAAAAACCTAAGCCTCTTTCTCCTTCCTCCTCCACCAGCTCTCCACTCTTGGCTGCCCTTAACTGGCTATTTCTAGGCTTGAAGCATAGGATCCATTAATAGGCTTAATGGGTTAATAGGACAGTATGTTGAAATTTCGGATCCAATAAGCTATTTCTAACGAAGTTGTAGAGCTCTGAATGACCTTTCCAACGATACCTTCCACCAGAAATTCTGATAAGAATATAGCAAGTTATGGACTTTTTTACGTCAACTATGCTTCAATCCAAACCTCAAAGAATCCGAAATTCAAAGGGCATTTTCGATATGTAAACTTCATGTTTTTAGAACGGCTATTGAAGAAACGTTGTACGGCTCTGAATCATCATTCCAACGGTACCTTGGACCAGAAATTCCGATAAACGCAGAAAGAGTTATGGCCTATTCACTTTAGCTTTGAAAAATACTTTATAAGCAATTTGCAATCTTCTAGCTAAATTTTAGATGTTAATAAAATCTCTAATGACCAAAGTTTTGAAATAGAAGTTTTAGAAACGTTCATAAGCTTGCAAACGATACCAATAACATTAAATTCTAATAATAATTGAGAATGTTATGCCCCGATTACTTCAGCCCTGAAAAATATGAAAACAGTAAACAATTCAGCAATGTTTCGGTTCTTGTTTGGCGTGCCAAATTTTGACCTGAACACAATTTGATTAAACCAAATATATGAGCTTCAAGTATATAATGAAATACACATGTTCAAGTATTTAAACACATTTTGCAAACTTATATACTAGCATTTATACATTGTCAAAGATCGCATATCATTCACTTAAGCATACGGAAAATGAAAGTGGCTTTGAGTGTCATATTTTGATCCTTGACCTTTTAAGCACAAATAGCTCTTCCGACATCTCAAATATGGTGTGGTACATATTCCCATGCATTAAAATCAACATTTAAAGCAATTATACTCAAATTTCCACCTATTCACAAATCACGATTTAAGTTCAAAATTCAACTTCAAATACGAGATTTGTTCTTAAGAGTACGAAAAATACATAAACATGTCAAGTACACCGAATTAACACCAATAACATACTAAGGGTGTAAATGATCCAAATTCATGAAATTCATCATAAATGTGCATAGAAAAACAAATTAAGCACGATTTGGATATGAAAATCAATCAATTGAATGCAATATAAGCATCCAATCAAACGGGCGGCTACATACCATGTACTTTAGAGGGTATGTCGAAGCAGTACAGGTGACCTTCCTTTTAGACGCAGAGAGCACTTTAAACATAATCACTCCATGATTAGCCCCTCTACTGAACCTGAACTCCGAAAAGGATGGAAGGTTGCCCCATACGAGTAGCTAGTGGGGAGTACTTGTAGTCACGAGGAATCTACAGAGGTGTCCCAGTGGAGTTGGGAGGAAGCACCTTCCACATCGACTTCAGGCTTCTCGGCATGGGGGGTTTTGTCACAATACTTAGAGTGCACGGGATGAGAACTTTGGGCCCAGTCACCTTCAACTACAAGAGAAGAACCACCAAATTCAGGGAAGGCGACATCTCATCCGATTGTTCGAGGCAGACTATACCACCACCAACCTCAACAGGATCAACCAAGGCCCTCCGGCCTAGCCCGCCATTGGTTGACCCCCACAGGTAGGGCCCACACCCTCACTCAAACATCACCGAAATGCTCGAATGAGTGTTCGATGACGACCACCACCAAACTACCCTCTACCTTGGAAGTCGCTGATGAATCCCTAAATATTCATAACTAAACCCCTTAATTTACCTTTGATAGGCCTAGAGTGTTTGTATTTAATAGTTTGTTAGTTGATTTCAGGTTTAAATAGGTTTTGAGAAGAAATACAAGAGTTTTGGCTAAGAAGATGAATTTATTTGATAAATACTGCTTCGTCGCCTGTCAGGAAAATATTCACCAGATATTCGGTATAAGTCCAAATATTCTGGAAATTTAGTACATGATAGAAGACTCAAAGATCTACAATGTTTCTGTTGGACACATTGCGAGATTCCTGATGGTATGATGACAGTTTGAAGAATAGAGGAAGATTTACAAACTGAAAAGCTGCACCATCGAAGCTCAAGAGAATATTCTCCAAATATTCTACATTAATCAGAATATTATGAAATACTTTGAAGATGACAGAAGACTTCCAGATCTATAACTTTCATGTTGAAGACTTTCCCAGATTCCATACAGATTAGCTTCAGAATTGACTACAAATCGGAATTTCGAGTAGAAATTGAAGAATAAGGAAGCTGATGACGTGGCAGTTATTAACCCAGTCAAACTGGGAAGTCCGATGGATCGGATTTGAGTCTGATCGATCGTTTCGATGACGTCAGCAACCCGGAATTTAGGGAAATTAGAGTTTAAGTTCAACTATAACTCATAATTCCGGAATTAAGGGTTTCTAATACATAAGGGGGTTATTCCAGCCGAAAAGAGGGATCTTTTGGAGCACTTTTGGAGGAGAAGGTTAGGGTTTTGAAGACGGCGATCTTTCTGCGGGGATCAATGGCTTCATCTTCTACACCTATGGCTGATTTCCAAGAGATGAGTGGCTAGTTTTCTTGTTCTTAGGAATACCATGAAACCCTAGTGTAACTTTCGATCTTTCTTAGTTGGATTTTTGTGAACTTCTCTACGTATAATCTCATGAATATGATTTTAATGATTATAGAGTTGAAGGAACAGAGTTCCGTTGACGTATTATTAGTCCTACATGATGGTTGTACTTGAGTGTAGAGATTCATGAGATAGTTTGCATGTGGTTTGTGATTTACCTTTGAGATAATCTATGCTACGTGAAAATAAGCCATGCTAAGGTCATTAGGAGTAGAATAACTTAAGATAATGGTAGGACCGAAAATGATTTATGCCAAACAAAGATAGGTTATGCCGTAGGAAACATAAAACCTTCTTTTAGGGATTCGTGTGAGCTTGTAGCCATACGATCCATAATGCTTAGAGAAGTGATCAAGATGATAATTATGGAAGATTAAGGGTGAAACTAGGGTGGATTGTGTATTTCCTAAGACATCTTTTTCCATCTGATTAAAATCTTAATATTTTCTTTTTTTTTTCTTAGATAGTTTCAGTTAGATCAATCCACCATTGAAGTGTTTGGTTTAGATCAAGAGTTTTGAGAATCGATTTTGGTTTTCCTAGTAATTCCCTGTGGTTCGACTCCGGATTTCACCACTAGTCTACGTTGTAGTATTAGTGATTGAATAAGGATATAAATTTAAGATTTGATTGAGGTTAGCAACGTTTTAACGACGATGTTTGCGAGCGATCAGTCGCCCCCAAAGGCTGCCAACAAGCAAGAGGGGCTACCACAACCCTCGCGTAAGAGAGCACTAAAGAAACGAGAAGCCTCCAAAGCTCTACCCAACAAGTGACGACAAACCATCAATCCGGGACACGAATACCCTGACAAGATACGCTGCAAGGAGGCAAGCCCTCAAGAGTCCCGCATAGTGACATCATCTGCAGCAGGGTCATCCAAGGAAACAACAACTGCACCATTCAGACCCTCCTCACCATGCTGATCCGTCAAGCCCCCACTACCATCCAGGAAGGTAATGAATACACGGGCACACTGTAACATGTTTCGGCAAGCGACACCGTCCTTGAGGATAAGGACGCTCTCGAACGAGGGGATGAAATGCGTCAAAATTTAGACCTTTAAAAACCTGGCTCGATGCATCGGACCGGACCCAACCTGGGCCCACTCGAAGACCAAACCGGCCCCATAAGAGGCAGCCTCCCCCTTGACTGGCCACACAAGGAGCCGGCCCACCTGCCTCCCAAGGCCCAACATCCTATCCTAGTTCGGTTATTGCTTTCCTAGTTTGGTTTCCTAGTTCGGTTATTACAAGAGGACTATTTCTTTTCCTTCTAAATTAGGTTATTACTTGGGTAGCAAGTCATTGCGTTGGAGTTCAACTCCCTTTAGCTCTCATGAATAAGATCATCAAGAAATAATTAAAACCCCTAAAGGCTTCCGCTACCAAAGCTCATCCTCTTAATAAAAGGAATGTTTTATGGAGTTCCCTCCAAGTCACTCCCACAGCTCCTGACAAAATTCCAATCGCGACAATGGGTGACATCCTCGGATACGATCCCCCATCCTCTAGGTACTCCTCTCTCCCTCTCCTCGTCTTGGTCTAGGCCCCCGTTCTATTTTCTCTTTCTCCTCCCTCTCTCTCTCTCTTCCGGTTTCAGACATCAAGCCAGCCATGTTCCACCGCCCTCGTGTAGACACCCCCGCGGACCTCATCAGCCACCGCGAGCCGCGCTGCCCACTTGCGGAGGCACACCAGGCTACCAGCTTGCCGACCCTCCCTTCTTCCTCTCTCTTCTCTCTCTTCCCTTGTTCTCCTTCTTCCGCGGCTCCCTTCCCTCACTCTAGCCACCCGGCCCTCGCGCCGCCTTTGTGCGGGTAGTAGGAACCAAAAGCCGCTCGCTAGTGGCTTCCTGCCGCCGCCAGTCTAATGGCCGCCCAGCACCACCTTGCCGGCCTCTCCCTTCTTTCCTCCCTTCCTTCCTCCCTTCTCCTCCTTCCTCTTTCCTCCTTCCGTTTTCTCTAGCCGAACTCTCCCTGTGCTCACTCCTAGGCCAACTCCGACCCTCCACCTCCTCTTTTCTCCTTCCCTTCTTCTACCTCCACCCGGACTCCTCTTCCTCCTCCTCCTCCTCCTCCCACTCAAACTCCTCCTTCTCCCCTATAAATCCGGCCACCGCCTCTTTTCCTTCTTCTCCACTTCTCCCGACCTCCCTGGTTCTCTTTCCTCCTCTTCCTCCTTCTTCGTTGCGCCGGCTTGCTTCCTTGATCACCATCGCTGCCGCAACCTCTCCCGCCGCCACCTTCCTGTCGACTCTCTCTCTCCACCTCCGGTCCTCCTCTTTCCCCTGTTATTTCTTCCCTCTGCCCCCGCAGCCGTCGTTGCGCCCTTGCCACCGCATGGGCCGTCGCCCAACGAACTACACCTGCCGCCAGTCGCCACTCCCCTCGACTGGCCACCTTGCCGCGCCCCTCAATCGACAACCCCACGATGTTCCACGCATCGTTCCACCGCACTGTGCCACTCGATGCCTGCTCGGCGCCCCACGTTGCCTCCGTGTCGCGCCCGTGCCACGACCTCCTTGCCTCACGTCATCTCTCCTCCCGCCGCGCCGACCTCTGACTTCTCCGAGTCAAGTTGCTCTAGGAGGACTTGCGCTCGTGCTCGGAACTCTCCTCCATCATAGGTAAGGAGACCCCTAAGTCCAAGTCCCACGTCAACGTTCCGTTCGCAACAACCCGGCACGCAAGCTTGGACGGAGGAAAAAGATCGTAACACCTTCCCTATCGGTCCCAACTTTGAGATCGATGCCAGCTCTTCTCATCGAGTCTCGAGTTAGTGTGCGATCGATCGAACCACAACCTTCCTGGCTGCTTATAGGAATTTGATAGGGTGGAATCTTCTCTTCGATGTTTCACCAATCCATGGACCCACCACAGGCTTGGAGCATTCCGGGAAGCCATCGCTCCATTTAGAGATCACTCAATTATGGAGATCGTGAGGGTTCACTGCCTCGATGCGTTCGTCAAAACAGTCTCAAGCATACCAAGAGATCCAGACACCCCTCATGATCAATTCAGTGTTCTTTCGCTGTTACAAGCAGAGTAGTTAATAAGGCTGAAGACAGTAGACCCTATTCAAGCAATGTTTTCATTGATCCAGGCAATTAAAGAATTTGGATTAGTTACCAACTCGAGGAATAAAACCGGAATCAAGCATACAAATCTGAATCTACTTCTGTTGAAAGTGATTTATATATGCAACATATGATTGTCCAATGAAAAAAGATTTGTGTACATGGCATTTCAGTCATGTACATTACACATGGCTGAGGTGGCCATGTATTATTGGCTTACGTGATGGGGGTCAGTGGATGTGAGTAAATCTGGACCATTGAATATGGCCATATACGATGCACATGTCTACGTGATATGTATCCCAATCACTTCTCTTGTCTAATAAGTTAGTTCACGATGAATCACGCAGACATCAGGCTATTGAAAAATGCCTCTCCTGTTTGTACCTGCTTTTATGCCTTTTGTTTTAGTTTCTTGACTTTATCTTGGTTTTTTCAAACCATCAACTGATGCTTTTTAGGTGACTGACAAGTGCCCAATGCTCTGTCGCATATCTCATTGTGTGATAGACTAATAGTAATAGATACTCTCGAGCTATAAGATTTTAAAAGATTAATCATAATGACTCTTCAAAATTGATGTTTTTGCTATTGGTGTTCTCAGTGGGGGTGGCTTCTTCTTAGGCAGGGGCCACTAAACTAGGATTGCTATCCATTGTGTACGTACACTAACATCGTGGCCACTCCCACCATCCTTTCTAAATATTATCTCGGACTGTGCAATATTTTTCTTAGATTTAGTTTCCTAATTATCGTTGTGTATTCCTTATATTTATCTTGCAAGTGCATGATGCGCTGCATGTAGATAATATGTAATGTACATCATGAATATTTGCAGTGTTTTCCTCAAGTTTGAGTGTTTTTTTTTTCTTTTTTTTTTTGATAAAATCAAGCCATAAATTGGCTACTCCCCAATTCCCTGGGTCCTTAGTACAACCTATACAACACCCGTTTCAATAATCAGGGAGGACTCCTCCCCATCCAGGTACAAGAGCAACGGTCTTGCTTGTCTAGTGATAGGACTTGAAAAGTGTCGTGGCTTAACAAGTCTAACCAAAATTACAATAAATTCCGGTACTCTACTTTAACTACTAAGAAATAGTAGACAGTGGAGAGTCCGAGTCGAGTCCACAGGGATTTAAGTGATTGAGATCGAACACTTAGTAAATTTCCTACTAATGGGTTGAGAAAAGATTGCAGGTTGAAATTAAACTGAACTTATACTAAAGGATTTATGAATATGAGAGAAAGGACCACAGGATTCTTAATCAATAACTAAGGTTCCACCAAGTCTTCCTAAGATCAGGGCATGCAAACACGATGAACGGCTTCCTAAAAGCTGATAAGTGAATGGCTAGTTCTCCTTATCACTCAACAAGTTCTGGTTAGGATTCCTTGTTGGCAAGAACAATTATCTAAATGTCAGTGACCGAATGATTAGTTACTTTCACTGCTACTGAACCCTCTTATTAGGATGAATTCATCGCAAGTAGCAGTACAAATATGGATTTAAGTGTGAGATCGAGATAGGTTAGCATCTCGATGGCCGAATCTATAATAATAGGATGCATGAAGGATTAGGGATGGAGCGTAGTGGGACTAGCACTACTATAATGGGACTATCACTACTATAGTGGGCCTAGCACTATACAATCCCTAATCACGAAGAAAATTTCATCCGAGATATCATGGGACTAGCATGATCCTCTTATTTGGATGAATCCAATCCAAGCCCTAGCATACACAAGCTCTAGAATCAAGTCCAAACCAGAACAATCCATACATCCATCAAGAAATCGACACCAAGGTATGAAGAAAATAGAAATCAATCCATATAAGCCAAACAATAATGTATACAAGCCCTACATCTAAGGAATCCCTAGTAAAAACCCTAGTTACATCATAAGAATCTCATGATTAGGGTTTTAGCTACTCATCTTCAGGGGTCGATCCATCGGTGGAAGTTGATGATCTCCTCCCGCCATGGATCTCCTCCAAAGAATCGCCGAAGAAAAGTGCAGAAAAAGATAGGACAACTCTCCCCAAAAACGTCTGGAAAAAGCCCCCAAAAATCCCTAAACATTGACTACTTATAGCCCAGGAAACATCCTCCCACGGATTAGATCTGAGCCGTTGATCTTCGATTCTGGCCAAGTCGGATCGATCCGTCCAAGGAGTAGAATCGATCCTACTATCTTCAATTGCTGGTAACGCCCCGTGACGGATCGATCCGAGTAGTTGAGTCCGATCGATCGTTCAATTGATGTTACGCTACGTCCCGTGGAGGATCGATCCGTCTAGTCGAGTTCGATCGATCCTTATGCTTGTTCTTCGTCCACGTGCTGGTTGAGTAGGATCAATCGCTCCAGGAGAGGAGGATCGATCTGACTTGCCAAAATTGCCAGAATATGCTTGTTTTAGCTCCAAAGTTGATCTAACTCATAGCAAGGTCTGTTATTCCTGAAATGGGATAAAAGTAGTTAGTCAAGCATTGCTCGGAGACCAACAAAGCCAAATTACAAGGGTGTTTTGTGCACTTTTCAAGTCTTATCACCTAGCTATACTGTGAGCCCGACCATTCAACTCCCTATTTATATGTAGGAAGGACACACTGTTAAGAGAACTAGACAAGACCCAGATACTTTGCAATACACTGATGCAATGTCCAATCCAAGGTATAGAGCCAGTCACCATTCCAATTGCAAAGCATGAATCACTCTCAACTATCACCTGGTTCACTCCTCTCTGCTTAGCAGTCTTTACGGCCATTAAAACTGCTAAAAGCTCAGCATGAACAGTAGAAACTGCTATGCCAATACCAGATTCTTGCCAGAGGACCACATCCTCCACATCACAGTATACCAGGCCAAGTCCAGCAATTCCAATACTGCTATCAAAAGAGGCATCAACCTGATACCTTTCCCCTTCCCAACTAGAACTTGTGAGAGTATTTCTGCCAACAGATCTCAACACTTCAAACTCTTTAACTTACCATACAATTCTTCGTATAGTTCCAGACCAGTCAAGACTTCCCTCACCATATACAAAAGAGCATCTCTGCTTCCAGATGATCCACATACCATATGCCACTATCATCTGCAACTTCAAACATCTCTCATCCTTTCCCTTTCTTCTCAGTATTTCAAAGAAAGATTCTAAATTCAGATCCTGGTAATGTAGACCAAACTAGTTAAAAACATCCCTCCACACTGCCTTGACAAATTCACACCAGAAAAAATATGTTCCACTGTCTCATCCTCGCATTGGCATCTTTCGCAAGTTTTGTCCTCAACTAAACTCAACTGCCAACGCCTTACAAGGGATGGGATCTTACCATGAGCCAACTTCCAAATAAACTGTTGAATCCTAGGCCCAGCAGAAATGTGCCAAACATTCCACCAAAAAGTCATTTCTTCTTTAGATATACTCTCGGATTTTAATGCCTTAATGCATTTATAACAAGAGGATGAAGATACCTCCCCAGATGCACTCCATTTCCACCTTGGCTTTGCATTAGTACCTTCAGCTAATATAGGTACCTGCAAAATAGCTACAACAAGAGAGTTATGGAACAAGGACTTTAATATCTGGACATTCCAATCTCCCCAATCCGTTATCAAGTCTCAAACTTTCAGATTATTGATAGCCTCATTTACCACGATAGGGCAAGGCAAATCAATCAAGGGACCCTCTAGAACCCACCAGTCCCATATAACACTTAGCTGACTTTGCTTTTCTACCTGCCACTTTAAGCCTCTTCTCAGAAGACTAGATATCTTACACAGAGATCTCCACAAAAGCAGATGCTCTGGACGGTGCTTTGTGATTAGACAAATGTCCACAAAGTTTATACTTAGCTGTTATCACACTCTTCCAAAGAGACTTTCCACCAAATATTAAGCAAGCTACTCTCTTTATCCTCAAAGCCAGTTGAAAAGCTTCAAGATCCTTAAATCCCAAGCCACCATTAAGCTTGTGCTTGCAGATCTTCTCCCCAACTACAAAATTTAGTCCACCCTTCTTAATTACCCTGCCATAGGAATCGTCGAGACAAAGCAGAAATTCTGTTCAATATTGTCCTATACATTGGAATTGCAGACATTGAGAAAGTAGGAATTGACTGTAAAACAGACTTGACCAATGTTGATCTCCCAGCTTTAGCTAGCCTAATTGCTTTCGATGATGCTAACTTAGCTTGCACAACCTCAACCAAATAATTGAAATCACAAACCTTTAACTTCTACACATTAAGTGGTACTCCCAAGTACTTTCAAGGCTCAGATACCCTACAGAACCCAACCATGATTGGATCACCATTGCCTCAATTAGAAGCAAAAAAATCCACCATCATTTCCCTAATCAATCTTTTACATGAATCAGCTACTCAAACTGGCCCCAGGCCATGCCAATTCCATTCCAAAGCCTTCATCATTACTGGCCTTTAGAAGAAGTGGGACCTCCAGTCCCAAGTTCTTCTCCACGCTGCCTCTTAACATAAGCTCTACCCACCGGGCTATCTGACATCTCTGTATCCTTTATCCCCATGGTAAACGTCCCCTGTTCAAAACCCGGAGGCATGAACTCGCATCCTTCATCCCCTTTATCCTTAGGAGGAGGATCACCAGCCACATCAGATCTAACATCTTCACCACCATCTCATGACAGCTCCGCAGCTTCACTCCCTGCTCAACTCTCCCCTCATCTTCCTGCATATCCGCTTTATCTCCTCCCCTCTGATGAATAAATTTTATATCTCGCAAGTATACGAATTGGTGCAATCAATATAGTAGCAAGACTAGTATCGTACCCACAGAGATTTGTAGAGATTATTAGAGTAAAATGCTAAAGAACAGAAAAGAAAGAAAATAAGAAAGGGAAAATAAGAAATATGAAGTCTCGAAAATAGATGATCTAATAACGAAATAAGAAAACGATGGAAATATGATGGATGAATACTAAGGTTCCAATTTCACCATTACATCCTCATTCTATGTATTGAATCAGTCAAGATCTCAGTTTAATTCCAAGGGTTCGCTCTTCCGGTATGATGATCCGTTTGATCGCGGTCTTCACCAAGTACCCCCAATTAACCCTAGTTAATGAACCCATAGCTAAGGGTCAATCAAGAATCCATTAAGTTGTGAAGAACAATTATGAACCAAGATGTGTCTTAGCTTGAACCCGGCTTCGACTAAATCTCAATCATTCATAGATCCTGTAAGATTAGGGAATGAACCCTCGCCCAATCTCACATCAACTAATCTATAATACTTCTATTGGGTAGATAAAGGTATTTAAGATCTCAGTTATAATAATGAATGAAACAAGAAATATAAACTGATTAAATAAATATGATCCAATAACATAGAATGATTCAGTTAGGGCTACATCGGTACCTTAGAGAAAAACTAGCCACTCATGTTCATCATGAGGGCAACAAAACTATTGAAGAAATAAAGAAGAAATAAGAAAAGAAAACTAAGTCTGGAACCCGTCTCCTCTCCTCCAAACACTGCCGAAAAGCCCCCCCTCCAACCCTAGAAAGAGTTCTATTTATATCCTTAAGTGTCTCCATCCACGGATTAGATCTAAACCGTTAATTTTCTTCACTGGGAAAGTCGGATCGATCGGACTATGGGTGTAGGATCGATCGGTTGCATCAAAATCTTCAATTTCTAGCTACGCCCGAGTCGGATCGATCCCACTATAGGTGTCGGATCGATCGGACTATAGGATGGATAGTAGGATCGATCTGACTGTGATCATATGAAAAGCATACATTCTATCAGGATTTTTCCCGAGTCCGATCGATCCCACTCCAGGTGTCCGATCGATCGGACTCCCTGAATATTTACTGTTTTGCCATCCTGACAGCGCCGTTGGTACTAAAATTGCCTTAACTTCCTCTAGGAAACTCGGAATCACGAACCGTAAAATTCTCCAGAAACTAGACTTCAAGAGCTTTCCAACCATATATGGAATATCATCTGGTTATTTATGAGCAGGTACAGTTTAATCTTTCAAGTTGATCCATGTAATCTTTTCAGCTTCTTTGCTCCTTTTTCCTGCATTTTCCAAACAACTATGTGAAGCAACATATAGATATAAAAATAGTAACAAAGATGTTGATTAAGGATAATAATCTAGCAATTGAGATGGTTATAAGACTGTTCAGAGTGCACTTTCATGCACTCATCACCCCCCAATTGAATCCTGATATTTCTTAGGGATTACTAGTGCACCGGGTCTAAGCAGACCCCCTTTATCCTGAGCCAACCAACCCGCTTCGATTAGCGACCAATCTTTAAAATCCAGATCCCTATACGACCTGTCCTGATCGGCTAAAGGAGCAAACCGATTACCAAAACTCGAGCCCACTTGATTAACCAATCTTCTGTTCCCACCTGGACCACCTAGCTTAACCGATTTCGTCAACCCATCTCATGACGTCATACTCCCCATGTACCCCTCCTCCACCGGTACGCTGGAACAACCTCTAGCTGTAAAAAGCATGGTTGTTTTCCCTTTATCCACTGAAAAGTCGTCACCTGGCACTTGGTCGTTAGCCGCCTTCACCGGAACCCACCTCAGACCACCTAACTGTCCGCCACGTGGCTCTTGTTGGGCAGCCTTCGCTTGAGATTCCCCCTCTCCCCTCAACTTCCCTGTTTGACCTTTCTCCACCATCTTCTCCGGCACCGGTGGCCCATTTCGACGCCGGCGAGGCTGAATTGTATGCCATCCCAAACCCTCTACCTCTTCCAGTTTATCCATCCCTTTCACCCCAGCTTGAGCTTTAGGTGCGTTATATACTGTCATGTCCACCCTCTCCAGCGATGTCGCTGGACTTTCACCTCCCTCTGCCATCCCAGATAACTCCTCCACCTCTTTAGCCACCGTTTTCCTCCGAAAATTCTCCTTACAGTGACCAAAGAATTCACAACACTCACAAATGGATATATTTTCATACACAAAAGACCGCTCAAATTCATCAACCTCCTCCATATCATCCCTCTCGTCATCTCCACTCACAGCCACCACCATTGTGAGGACCTGCCCTCCACTCTTGGGTCGACCGGCAGGGTCGGGCCCGTGGCTCGTTTGCTTGTTTCGCGTCGAGCGCGTGATCCGGCGGATCGCATTGTTTCTTGGACCGCGAGGGCAATTTGGTAAATTACGCCTTGTCGGTTTGCTTCACACCCGCGTGTGTACACACTGACCGTGTTTGTAATAATGTATGTTTAGAACGGTTAGGTGGACCCGAAATCGAAAGATTTGGGCTTTGGCTTGTGTTCTAGCCCAAGTCTAGCTTTCTGCACCTAGATGATCGATTATTCCTTGCTAGAAGGATCGATCATTCCTTGCTAGAAGGATCGATCATTCCTTACTAGAAGGATCGATCATTTAGTGATGATTGATCATCCCTCGCTGGAAGGATCGATAATTTGGTGCCAGGAAGTTGCTATCGTCATGAAGGATCGATCATTCCTCCTGAATGATCGATCACTCATAAGTCGGTTCGTCCGTCTATAAAACGAACATAACCTTCTTCTTTGAATCCTTTTGAAATCTGCCGTCCCTGAGCTCAGTTCTGGCTGAATTTGGAAGAGATTTAGGGCGATTGTCGGCTTGGCAGCTGTGATTGAAGCTACGCTAGTAATGGGGAGCCTACCTACTTGCTTTCTGGTTTTGTGAGGTTTTGAGTTTTTCTATGTATGGTTTGAGTTAATCTTGCTACATGTTCGTTGGTTTTTGGCATACATATCGGTTTTGGACTCGTGGTTCTTCATATATACTACCAGATCTCAAAGGTTTTGTGTGATTTGGTGGTGTTTTCCAACGGTATTTCTCGCCGTCCGGTTGTCGGAGAACCTAACATGATCGATCCTTGCTGAGAAAGGATCGATCACTCTTGGTGCATCATGCTTAGCCCGAGAAGGATCAATCATCTGGTGAGGATGATCGATCACTTCGCCTTTGTTTGCATGGGTGAGATCTCTATCGCGAGGATGATCGATCCTTTCGGAGGAAGGATTGATCACCTTGGGCTTGACAAGGACGGAACCTTCCTATAATGAGGAAGATGGATCATCCCCTTTGGAGATGATCGATCCTTTGGGCGACATGGAAGTGTTTTCACTGGTTTTTGCCCGCGGGGCTTTGCGTATGCAGTTTTTCTTTACCGTTTTATAAACTGGTACATATCCTGAGCATGAAAGACCCATACTGAGGGATAGTGGTGAACCAGGAGAGTGACGACTCCCAGGATGTATAGTTAGCATGTTGTACTGTTAGTCTTGTTTGTCGGGGTTGCTTCCCATAACATGTCGTCTTTTGGCGAAATACCTGCAGTTGGTGGGGTTACCACTGAAGCAGTTCCTTGACCTATATTTATTGTTCACCACCCCGTGCCGACAGGGTGCCGAGCCCAGACCTTATTTATTTAATCGTCACATATGTTACATGCTTATCCGCTTTCCTGCGTATGTTCATAGCATGCATCTTGATGATGATGCATAATGATATATTTTTACCCCTTAATATTTAGCCTCCTGTGCTTATTTGGTACCTAAATACACTCATTATTCTTATATTTTGATTTAGGATGCAATTGAAGTCCTTAAGTTTGAAAAGAAGCTGAAAAGAGTATATGGATCAACTTTAAAGATTAAACTGTACTTGCTGATGAAGAACCAGATGATGTACCATATATGGTTGGAAATCTCTTGAAGTTTAGTTTCTGGAGAATTTTACAGTTCGTGGTTCCGAGTTTCCTAGAGGAAGTTACGGCAATTTTAGTACCAATGGCGCAGTCTAAATGGCAAAATAGTAAATGCTCAGGAAAAAAAGATCGATCCTTCTCCCTAAAAGGATCGATCCTCTTATGCAGACAGACCTGACAGAGTGCACACTTTCCAGATGATCACAGAAGGATCGATCCTCCTTTCACTCTAGAAAATTGAGAAAATCGGAGATGCAAAGGATTGATCTTTCCCTATCAAAGGATCGATCTTCCTCGGGCGTAGCCAAAAATTGAAGATTTCCCTATCAAAGGATCGATCCTACCTTCTCAGTGAAGAAAATCAACGGTTCAGATCTAATCCGAGGATGGAGACCCTTAAGGCTATGAATAGGACTCTTTCTAGGGTTAGAGTGGGGATTCCTGGATACTTTTGGCTGCTACTTTCTACGCTTTTATCTTTTTCCTAGGTTTTCTCTTGCTTATTGGGAATCTTTTGATGATTGTTCTTGATGGTCTTGCGTGGCTAAATCTTGATTCTTGGTCAAGGAGATTGAAACCTCGGAATCAATGAAACTGTGTGATCTAATCTATTTTTATTGTTCAGTTTAAACTTGAGTATTGAATGTTATTCTGTGATTATATTCATGATTGTCTTGTCTAATTGCTAGGAGGCCTACTAGTTTATTATTCATCGCAATCTACTGCTAGGTTGGATATCAAATCCGTAATTGTTTGATCCCTCTAATCTGCGAAGCAACTAGGGTTTAATGATCTACTGCGTTTCAGAGATTGTTAAATCTTAGGAAGAATATTCGAATAGATTAAATGCAACCGCGTGTGCTTGTGTTGTTTAGCTTCATCGATCTCCCTATTCTTAATGTTGCTACTGAATTAAATCTACAACGCTTGTCTTAGGTTGTTTAGTAGTTAAGGTTGATTAGATCACTTGTTTTTAATTAACTATGATTGAAAAGTGATTCAAATTTAATTCGAACGGTGAATATTCATGGTATGAATTGATATATACTTGCATCAATGATCAGTTGTTGGATTCCGATGGTGGATGTTGACTTAGACCAAGGTTTGTTCTCTTGATTCCATTCGACTCTTCAATTTAGATTATTTCTTATCTATTTTTATTACGCTTAAAACCCCCCATCTTTGTTCAGTAAGCACAAAACTAGGCTAAGCACTCTTCGTGGGATCGACTCATACTCGCACTACTACATTTTTCTTAAGGAGTATTAGTTTTATTTTTGAGTGCCTGCGACAGCACATCACATCTGGTTGTGCATTAGTTGTATAAGGTTAGGGCGTGGGCGATCTCTGGGTCGCTGTCCCGAGGCTTGGAAGCTCAGATTTAGCCCTAGGATCAGGGTTGGGTAGCTTGGTCCAGGTTAGAATGGTGGTGTTCAGTCGATTTTGATGATAAGCCTAGATGATTGAAACACCTATTGATTGATGACTTTAGAGGTTGTGTCGGCCTCGAGCCGGATGTTGAGGTGTAGTCGGTGTGTGGTGATCTACCACTCTTGAGTAGAGGGTGTGCCTACTCAGCGGTGCCATTTCCTACCAGTAGTGCTGGTTTCCTGCTTGTGAGCCTACAGTATTGGTTTCATACGTTCAGGGACACTCGGTGGGGTTATGGGACCCCTGTGTACACCCGATCTTGCTAGAGGGCGACACTCTTGCGTTTCCCTCTTCCTTCTGTGAGTCGTAGTGTAGTTTTTCTGCTGAGCTTAGTTGCTCATTCCTACCTAGGCTGCGTTTTGCAGGTACATGCGTTAGCTCCTCTTCGGTGGCCCCTACCGGGCAGTTGGTCGACGGTGCGGCGGCGCCTGGTGGAGTTTGAGGAGTGGTGATCTTCCTTTTCAGCTTTGTCCCCTTGTATAGTTAGCGTCCTACGGGAGTGTATAAATGTGTGTACTTGATTTCCCCTCTTCGATGTTTTGTGGAATGGCATTTTGGGTTTGTAATCGTCAGTTTGAGTTTTCTATAAATTATAGAATTTTTAATTGAGGGTATTGGTTGAATTGCTTAGGGAGACCAATAGGTTAGAGGGAACCCTTGCCAAAAAAATTTCGCATTTTGTTAGGTTCCGGTTTGTGTCCCGCTTCGATTGGGCTTTCACGGGTCGGGGCGCGACAACCGTACCCAACCTTGCCGGCTTTGAGAGATCCACCTCTACACACTCTCACAAACCGGCTTCTATCCTCAAACGATGTTGATGCATCCAGCATCAATGGCTTCCCAGCACATCTCACTGTAGCAAAAATGGACTCTTCCTCACCAAAATACGATGGGAGGTCCGGCAACCGGAACCAATGCAAAATCCCAAGCCTTAGGCCTGAAAGTATTACGCTATCGGATGATAGAGAGCGTCTTACCATCTATTAGCCACGGACCTTCTGTGAGGACCCGTCCCTCTACTCCTGGGTCGACCGGTTGGGTCGGGCCCGTGGCTCGTTGGTTTGTTTCGCGTCGAGCGCGCGATCCAGTGGATCGCATTGTTTCTTGGACCCCAAGGGCAATTTGGTAAATTGTGCCTTGTTGGTTTGTTTCACACCCGCGTGTGCACACACTGACCTTGTATATGTTAGTGCTTGTTTAGGATGGCTAGGTGAACTCGGGATCGAAAGATCCGGACTTGGGCTTGATTTCTTGCCCAAGTTTAGCTTTCAGTACACAAAGGATCGATCCTCTCTGGCTATGGGATCGATCCTCTTCGTGCCAGAAAGCCTTGTGAGATCGGCATGAAGGATCGATCCTCCCTTGAGGAAGGATCGATCATTCATAGGTCGGTTGGTTTTCTGCTTCGCGAGGACGGCCACCGACGGCCGTCGTTCTCCCCTGTCAGAGGGGGAGGACTTTCTCCTCCCCTCCCCCAACTTTTTCACCTCTTTCCCGGCTTTCCCCTCCCCCTTTCCCCTCTTTTCTTCCCCTCCTCTTCCTCCTTCTCCTCTCTTTCTTCTTCCTCCTTTCTTCTTCTCCCGAGAGCTCTGCTCTTCCCCTGTTTTTTCGGCAGCCACCTTCCCCTCTTCCGTTCTCCCTCCTCCGACCATCAAATTGGGTGTTCTTTGGCTCGTTGGATTCGTGACAACGAGAGGAAGATCCCTGAAGAGGTTTGGAGGCTTGTTGGTGATCAAATCGCGGGGAATCAGCCGAGGAAAGCGCAGCTAGGTAGGGTTATACCTACTGTGTTCTTTTCGGGTTTTCTTGAGATCTAGCCGTTGGATCTTGTTGATCCTTGCTTTGTTGGTTTTCTTATGCCTTTTAGAATAACTAATTTAAGTTTCATGTTAATCAGTTGAGATTTGAGTAGGTTTTATGGATGATTAGTCTCGGATTTCTGGTTTTCTACTGTTCTTGAGAAACAGCCGGCTTCCGGCGAGTTTTCCGGCCGGCGAGTACATAATCATGGCTTTTCATAAACATAAGAGTTGTAGAACTATTCGTTAGCTTTTCATTCCATCTTGTTTCATATTTTGTCCGATTTATGTACGATTTCTTATAAATTGTTTGCTGAAGGGCTGCGTTGCAGCAATTAATGGGTAAGTTAGTTTGATTGACGATTTTGATTAGCGTTTTCCCGTTAATCCAACCGTTGGATGATTATAAATTTTGGATATGATGATCCTAGTATATACACCTACTGGTGGTTAAGTTGGATCTTGAATCTGACGTTGTTTGGACGTCGGATCGACGGGATCAATTAGCCCCTAAGTAGAGGCTTTGGGTGTTTTCGAATATAATATTATATTTCGGAATATAATATTATATTGTGTTTTGTTCATCATCGTTTTCGGGGTTGCTTCCCGTTGCAGGAGTTCGCGGTTGATGGTCGTGGTACCGTCGTAATGTCGGGACCCGCTGCGGATCGGCTGGCAGCGGTTGCTGGTACCGCTGTAGCGATCCAGTAGACTTATATGATGCTTGACATACTGTTGCATGTGTTGCCTCTTATCTGTGTATGTTATAGCATGCATTGTTGTTATATGCATTAGTTGCATTGGTTTGGGCGTGGGTGATTTTTGGGTCGCCATCCCGAGGCTGGAAGCTCGGACTTAGCCCTAGGACCGGGGTTGGGTAGTTTGGACCCGGTTGAATTGTAGTGTCCAGTCAAACTTAATGATAGGCTTAGATGACTGGTACACTGGTTACTTGATGATTGTAGAGGTCGTGTCGGCCCCGAGTCGGATCTGAGGTGTAGCCGGTGTCCTGCGTTCTTAAACTCTTGGGTAGAGGAGTTGCTTACTCAGTGGTGTCTTTTCCCACCAAACAGTGTTCTGTGTCCTGTTGAGAGTCTGCAGTGCTGTTTCCTGCCACTGAGTGTGACCCGACATGTGACCAGCCCGGCTGGAAGATCATGATCGGGGCCTCAGGGACACGCGGTGGGGTTATGGGACCCCTGTATACACCCAGGTTCTACTTGAGGGCGACACTGTTGCGTTTCCCTCTTCCTTCTGTGTGTCGTAGTGTAGATGCCTACTGAGCTTAGTGCTCACTCCTACTCGAGTTGCGTTTTGCAGGTGCAGGCGTCAGCTCTTCTTCCTTGGCCCCTACCGGGCAGTTGGTTGGCGGTGCGGCGGCGCCAGGTGGAGTCTGAGAGGTGGTGATCCTTTACTGTTTTTTATCCTAGGCTAGATAGTCTCCTACGGGAGTAATGTTGTATTTGAACTACCCCTCTCCGAGGTTATATATATTAAATCTTCTTGAGTTTTTAATCTGAGATTCGAGGTTTTGCTAATTAATCTTGTTTTGTTGAGGGTGTTTTGGTGAATTGCTAGGGAGACCAATAGGTTAGAGGGAACCCTCGTCGTTCTTTTTTCGCGTTGGTTAGGTTCCGATTCGCGTCGCCCGGCCCAGTTGGGCTTTCGCGGGTCGGGGCGCGACACCTTCGGTGAATATCTTCAGCGGATCGGCTTCACTCCCAAATTTAAAAGCAAAGACCCCGTTCATCCGGTCAGTAACCAAGAATGGGTCATCCATGTGCCAAATCCCAACTAGCCACCGTCGGAGATAGTCTAGGCCTACCCTACCACCGAAGAATCACCCGAACAACATATGATTCCACTTCCTCCCGCCACAATCCACCGCCGCTCTTGGAACCATGGCTTTGTCCTTGTATTTCTCTTGTATTCTTTTGTAGATCCCTTCAGGCACGTCCTCAACATCCCGCTCGAAAGATCCAACAACCTGAGCCCAAGTGTTTCTCACGCCCTCCATCGGAGCACTACCTGGCCCGACGCACCTTGGCTCCACTTGTTCACCGGATCATCCTTGTTCCGTCGCGACCAGCGAAGGCCAAACCGGGTTGGGCGACGCCAACCGGAGCCTAACTAAATGCGGAATAATTTTGGCGAGTGGTTCCCTCTAGCTTATTGGTTTCCCTAAACATTTCACAAGTACCCGAAATTAACAGTAATTAACAACCTCAAAAGATATAATATAAAAGATTTCAAAACCTCAAAGGGTACATTCATACATCACACTCCCGTAGGAGGCTATCTAAAAAAAAGGGTACAGATGACGATCACCGCTCCTCAAGCACCGCCAAACGTCGCCGCGCCACCAAACACCTGCCCAGTAGAGGCCACCGAAGAAGAGGTAACGCCTGCAAGGATCTAATTAAACACACATATCAATTCAAGGCCGTGTGTGTACAACGCGGGTGTGAAACAAACCGACAAGACGCAATTTACCAAACTGCCCTTGCGGTCCACAATGAGCCATGGGCTTGACCTAGACGGTCGACCTAGGAGTAGAGGGAGATGTCCTCACATCCTAATACCGTTAAAGGAAATCTTATCCCGAGATTCGATAAAGGTAGGGCTTAGAAACAATTAAGCAGCTACACTAGAAGACAGGACAAGAGGCTACCTCGAGAAGCAAACAAGTGAGGATACTCCTGCCACATGCGCGCCTCGCGCTCCCAGGTCATCTCCTCAATGCCTCCGCGCCTCCACAGTATCTTGACCAAGGGAAGTGACTTGCCCCGCAAGACCTAATCCCTCTAGTCAGTACCTGAACTGGTTGCTCGATAAATGTCGCGTCTGCCTCAAGCTCGATGTCATCCACCCTGATGACATGAGACGGGCCTAGGTGATACTTCCTCAGCATCGATACGTGGAAAGTCGGATGCACAACTAACATGTGCTGAGGAAGATCCAAGTGGTAAGCAACCTCGCCAATCCTCTCTAGGATCTCAAGCAACCCGACGAACATCGACGCTAACTTACCACCTCTGCCAAACCTGACTGACCCTCTGTACGGCGATGCTCGCAGGAACACTCTGTCGCCGACTGCAAACTCTAACGGTCGTCGCCTCTGATCTGCAAAACTCTTCTGCCGGCTCTAAGCCATCAGAAGTCTCTGCCTGATCTGCACTAGCCTCTCCGACGACCGTCTGACGATGTCTGGACCAGTGAGTGGTGCCTCTCCAACCTCTTTCCAGCACACTTTGGAACGACACGGCATACCGTACAACACCTCGAAAGATGCTACTCCAAGACTGGACTAGTAGCTATTGTTGTAGGCGAACTCTACCAAGGGAACGTGCTCTTCCCAGCTGCCTCCGGCATCGATGACACATGCTCTCAGCATGTCCTCTATGATCTGTATCGTCCGCTCTGACTACCCGTTTGTCTGCGGATGAAATGTCTTGCTGAAGGTCAGGAGTGTGCCAACTGCCTCCTGAAAGCCTCGCTAGAACCTGCTGGTGAACCTGGGGTCATGGTCTGACACTATAGACACTGGAACTCCGTGTAGTCTGACCACTTCTCTGACAAACAAACTGCCCAACCTGTCTGTTGAGTCTGTCGTCCGCATAGGCAGTAAGTGCGTCGATTTGGTCAATCGATCAACGATGACACAAATTACGACATCCCCCCTAGGAGATCTCGGTAGCCCAGTCACGAAGTCCATCATGATGTGCTCCCACTTCCACTCAGCTAGTGGAAGGGGTTGAAGTAACCCTAGAGTTCGATGGTGCTCTACCTTGACCTTCTGACAGGTAAGGAAGCACGATACGAACTCCGTCACTGCCCTCTTCATTCTGCACCACAAGAACTGCCACCGTAGGTCCTGGTACATCTTTGTAACGACCCCCACTGATGAATAAATTTTAGGGTTAATTTCATTTTGGTACCCTCTAGTTTCACGAATTATCAATTTGGACCCTATGTTTTAAAACGTATCAAAACAGACCCCGTAGTTACAATAATTTCACTTTAAACCCAAATTTACTGACGGCCGTTTGTTGACTTAACGGCAAACCGGCATGTGACCGGTTTTGACCCAATGTTGAATGGTTTCTTCAATTTTGACTAACCACATCTCTCCTCTCTCCACTCTCCTGTTCTCTCTCTACCCTCACTTATCTCTATGTAACCCCATCCGCCCGCCGAGGTCCCCGTTAGAAAGAAAGAAGAGAGCCGTCGTTGCTTCGGTCGTCTCGTCGTCAAGATCTTCGCCGCCATCGTCAAGTTCTTGTATGGCGAAGAGCGTAGAAAGAAGAAGAGGTGGAGCTTTACAAAGCCGTCGAGGGACTCCGGCTCTTCACCCAGCTCATGCGTCACATCCATTATGTCCGCCGTCCGGAACCCCATCCGCCCGCGGAGGTCCCCGTCCTTCTCGACCAACCTCGTCGCCAGCTCGTTCCCCTGAGATATGCTGCTCTGTTTCCCCTGTTTTCATTATATCTCTTCTCCCTCCCTCCCCTATTTCTCTTCTAGTTCTCACCCCTTCGGGCCTGGGAAGAGGCAGCGGCTAGGCTTGTGCGGGTGGGGGGGGGGGGGGGGGGGGTGTTGGGGTCACAGAGGGAGGCCGGGACGGTGTCCGCCGGCGAGGAGCTCTGCGGAGCATCGTTCCTCTTCGAGAACATGAACCTTCTTCCGATCCATTTGTTGTAGAAGAAAGCCAAGGTAATGAAGAGGCCAATAGGCATGGCGCCCGGCGCGCTGCTGATGCCGCGGCGACCTGAGTGGGTTCGAGGTGCTCGCTGTGCACCACCCGACCGACGAGTTCATCAACTCGGCGATCACACAAAACTGGTCACGTGAGGAGGGGACGTCGGGGTGGCCAGGGAAGAGAAGGATGGAAAGGTTTTGAAGTTGGCTGGAGTTAATGGAGGTGGAGCTTGCCGGAATTAGGTGTTGGGGTTGGAGCCGTGATGGATGAAGGTGAATAGGCTGTAGCCGGAGAAGGAGACCGTCGGTGGTGATGATGAAGGAGGGTTGGGTGCTCGCTACCGACGAGTACGTCGGAGAAGGAGGAGGACGTCGGAATAGAGAGGGAGGGAGAGAGGGTTAGAGAGATGCCCGGAGTTGGTGGACGGAGATGGTGATTGGTGAGTGATCGGTTCCCCGTTAACTCAACTAACGTCGTTCTCATCATTGGACTAAAATGACTAGTTTGGTAACTAAAAACCCTGTTTTGATACGTTTTAAAAAATAAGGTCCAAATTGATAATTCGTGAAACTAGAGGGTATCAAAATGAAATTAACCCTAAATTTTATATCTCGCAAGTATACGAATCGGTGTGATCAGTATAGCAGCAAGACGAGTATCGTACCCACAGAGATTTGTAAAGATTATTAGAGTAAAATGCTAAAGAACAGAAAAGAAAGAAATAATGAAGGGAAAATAAGAAATATGATGTCTCGAAAATAGATGATCTAATAATGAAATAAGAAAACGATGAAAATATGATGGATGAATACTAAGGTTCCGATTTTACCATAACATCCTCATTCTATGCATTGAATCAATCAAGATCTCAGTTTAATTCCAAGGGTTCGTTCTTCCGGTATGATGATCCGTTCGGCCGCAGTCTTCACCGAGTACGCTTAATTAACCCTAGCTAATGAACCCATAACTAAGTGTTAACCAAGAATCCATTAAGCTCTGAAGAACAATTATGAACCAAGAATAGTCTTAGCTTGAACCCGGCTTTGACATAAACTTATTCATTCATAGATCCTGCAAGATTAGGGAATGAACCCTCGCCCAATCTCACATAAAACAATCTATAATACTTCTATTGGCCAGATAAAGGTATTTAAGATCTCAATTATAATAATGAATGAAACAAGAAATATAAACTGATTAAATAAATATGATCTAATAACATAGAGTGATTCTGTTAGGCTACATCGGTACCTTAGAGAAGAAACTAGCCACTCATGTTCATCATGAGGGCAACAAAACTAATGAAGAAATAAAGAAGAAATAAGATGAGGAAAAGAAAAGAAAACCAATCCGGGAACCAATCTCCTCTCCTCCAAACGCTGCTAAAAAGCCCCCCCTCAAACCCTAGAAAGAATCCTATTTATAGCCCAAAGTCTCTCCATCCTCGGATTAGATCTAAACCGTTGATTTTCTTCACTAGGAAAGTAGGATCGATCCTTCATAGGTGTAGGATCGATATGTTGCATCAAAATCTTCAATTTCTAGCTACGCCCGACTCGGATCGATCATTTGCTAAGTGTAAGATTGATCATACTTAATAAGATGGATAGTAGGATCGATCCTACTATGAACATCTTAAAAGTATGCGTTCTGTCAGGTTGCCTGCATAAAAGGATCGATCCTTTTAGGGAGTAGGATCGATCTTTCTTTCTAGAGTATTTACTGTTTTGCCATCCAGACTGCGCCATCGGTACTAAAATTTACGTAACTTCCTCTAGGAAACTCAGAATCACGAACCGTAAAATTCTCCATAAACTAGACTTCAAGAGCTTTCCAACCATATATGGTACATAATTTGGTTCTTCATAAACAGGTACAGTGTAATCTTTAAAGTTGATCTATGTAATCTTTTCAGCTTCTTTGCTCCTTTTTCATGCATTTTCCAAACAACTATGTGAAGCAACATATAGATATAAAAATAGTAATAAAGATGTTGATTAAGGATAATAATCTAGCAATTGAGATGGTTATAAGACTGTTCAGAGTGGACTTTCATGCATTCATCACCCGCCGTCCGGGACCGCCCAGGGCCTGCGGCCTCCATCCAGGATCCACCCGAGGGCCCCACCTGACACAATATTGTCCACTTTTGGCTCACCACAGAAATATAGAAAAACTTCTCAGCGGGTCACCCATCCCGGGACCGCTCCGAGGCAAGCACGATTTACCTTAGAGTTTTCTGACGGATCACTATCATCATGGTTTTAAAACGCGTTTTGTCTTATAAGGGTTACTAATATACTTATTATCTACGTGGGGTTGCTTACCCGGATACCTGGTTTGGCCACATGCCCTCCAGGCGAACACCGACACCTAGGTACCCCGGGTCTCACAATCTTGGTGCCCTCGAGATGAACTGCAAAATGAGAGTGATGGAACTCTCGTAGGACGTCATCTCGTAGAACTGGATCTGCCGGAACAGCTACTCTGCCTTTGAATCGTAGCCCTCCGTCTGACGATACCGTCCAGTCCCCGTCTGCGCTCTCCATGCCTACTGATGTGCGCAACTCCTCGAGCTCCGCGTCACTGCACTGCGCCTCTATTACTCTTGTTAGGACTGCTGGCATACTCTGCACTGTGTAGAGGAAGCTCCTGGATCCCTGATCCTCAAACTCGAGCCCCAACTAGCCCGCTGTCTCCAATTCCTGCCGCTGCCGCGCTGATAACCCTACCACTGCTGCTCTGGTGTCTCTCGCCTGTCTGCTCAGCGCGTTCGCTATGATGTTTGCCTTATCAGGATGGTAATGCAACTCACAGTCATAGTCCTCTAGTAGCTCCATCCAACGTCGATGCCTCAGGTTGAGGTCACGTTGGGTGAAAACGTGCCTCAAACTTTTATGGTCCGAAAAGACAAAGAACTTCTCGCCATAAAGGTAATGCCGCCAGGTCTTCAGAACGAAGACCACTACTGATAGCTCCAAGTCATGGGTCGGGTAGTTCCTCTCATGGTTCTTCAACTGATGAGAACCATAGGCAACTACGTGTCCCTCCTACATGAGGACACACCCCAAACCTTCACCGCTGGCGTCGTAGTAGACAATGTAACCAACGCCTCGCTCGGGGACCATCAGCACCGGCGCACTGGTCAACCTAGTCCTCAGCTCCACAAATGCTCGCTCACAAGCATCATCCCACACGAATAGGTCGCCCTTCTATGTCAGTATGGACATCGGTCTGGCAACTCTGGAGAAGTTCCGCACGAACCATCTGTAGTATCCCACCAGGCCTAGGAAACTGTGGACTTCGAACACTGTCCTTGGTCTCTGCCACTGTACCATTGTCTCGACCTTGGCCGGGTCAACTGAGATCCCTGCCGCCGACACCACATGTCCAAGGAATCCCACCTGTGCAAGCCAAAACTCACACTTGACATTTAGCCGATGCTCCCGCAGTAGCTGCAAAACTGTCGCCAAGTGTCGCCTGTGCTCCTCCTCTAACCGAGAGTAGATCAGAATGTCGTCGACGAACACCACCACGGCCGAAAGATCCTCTACATCAGATTCATGAACGCTGCTGGTGCGTTCATCAGCCCTTACTTACCTGTTCACTACCCGGGGTCGGCAGGGTGCCGCGCCCAGACCTTGTTATTTATATCATCATATATTGTTGCATGCTTACATGTTTTATCCTGCGCATGTCCATAGCATGCATTGTGTTTTGCATTAGCTGCATAAGAGTAGGACGCTGGCGGTGGGTTGACCGCCGATCCGGGGCTTTCGGGTAGTCCGGATCTAGCTCTAGGACCATTGCGGGTATCTTGGTTCAGGACTCGATTTGTAGTATTTCAGTCGATTTCAATGATAGGGTTAGATGACCTGAATACTTGTTGTTTGATGTTTAGAGGTCGTGTCGGCCTCGAGCCGAGTCCTGAGGTGTAGCTGATGTCCGGCAGTCATTGACTCTCTCAGTAGAGGGTGTGCCCACTCAGCGGTGTCTTGTCTCGCCAGTAGTGTTCACGGTCCTGCTGTGAGTTCGCAGTGCTGGGAGCCTGCGTTCTGGGACATCCGGTGGGGTTAGGGACCTCTGTATACACGCAAGCTTTGCTTGGGGGCGACACTGTTGTGTTCCCTCCCTTGTGAGTGTCGTAGTGTAGTGTCCATGCTGAGCTTAGTGCTCACTCCTATCCGGGCTGTGTTTTCCAGGTGCTGGCGCTAGTTTTTCTTCGGTCGCCCCTACCGGGCCGGTGTTTGGTGACGTGGCGGCGTCTGGCGGTGCTTATGGAGCGGCGATCTCAGTCTTACCTTTTTGTTATAGATAGTCTTCTACGGGAGTGATAAATGTATAATTTCCCTGTTTTGAGGACTTGTATATATTCCAGTTCAGTCTTTGAGATATGTGAATGATTGTATAATACATTATGATTATGAATTGCCGGCTTCCCTCCAATCGCGGTGGATCGTTAAACCCTGGGAGCTTTTTGCCTCAAGAACCAGAAGCATGGGGTGGTGGGCAAATAAAGCTTAAGGGGACAGTGTGGCACACTGGCCTTGATCAAGCGGCGCTTCTTCGTCGGATTCGTATTCCTTCTCTTTCATTCATTTTCCGGATTAACAGTACGTGTAGTTTTTGTTTTGTTAAAACTGATTGTAAAAGATTACTTGCTACCCTAGTAAAAGCAATAATCCTAGCCTATATTTCCAACAGAGTTGGCTTATGGACATGTTGGTGTGTTGATTTCCTCGACGAGTGTATGATGAGTTGGCTTTTCATCATTGTTGCTATATTGAAATTACATTCATCTGTCTTGTCTCATTAATGACGACGTATTCAAAATCTCTCTCTCTCACGCGGGTGAGATCTCCCCTTTTCATTTCTCCTCTGTGATTGAACAGCGTCATCACTACACTGAAGCGGTGTGGTGTTCTTCCACTTCATCTCAACCGTTGAAGGGATTTTTGCGTGTTCGTCCGACCGTCGCAACCATGCGGGTCACGATTAATAATATGGATCGACGCGATGGTTCTCCTCTCGGGAATTTTGACCGGTAACAGGTGGATGTGGAATTCTCTCTGCCATATCACAACCTCCTCATCATGCTATGACTACTTACGGGCTTCGCAGATAGGTCAGTTGCAGGAGGAGTGCTTAAGTGGTTGTGGTCGATCTGGAAGGTTCCTACTGGTCCGCGAGTTCGCATGTGTTCTGTGGAAGTTTCTGCATGGCAAGTTAGCAACAATGGCGGCGCTGGGAGCTGTGGGTTTGGCAGAAGAGAATACATGTCCGCGCTGTAGAGGAGATGTTGAGACCATGGCGGATCTATTCTTTGAATGCCCGCTGTCTCAAGAGGTTTGGAGCTTTGTTCTTGATGAGGCTAGTGTTGATCTCCTGAGGTTTGGAGCTTTGTTCTTGATGAGGCTAGTGTTGATCTCCTTGCATGGGATAAGGATAGATGGTTGGGAGTCCTGAGGAAAGCTTCTCAGGAGAGCTTGGTCCTCTTGCGTACAGCGGTGGCATACAACTTACTGGGGAGTGGAGAGTAGAGACTAGATCTTATATATCTTTCCGAGAACCATAATGGCAGGAGTACTACTGTTGGCTGCACAAGCGTAGGTTTTCGGATGTGCATGCAGCTGATATATATCATGCCATGGTAACGGATCGAATGTAATGATTAGTGAGCACTGCCTGGGCACTGATGGGCTTCAGAAAGATGGTCAGGTTAGTTTAATTTCTGACTATGTTTGGAAAGCTAATGGATGCATGTAACCGTACTAATTACTGCAATATTGTTATACCTTTTTTTCTCCGGAACACAGCTATAGGTCTTACCCCTTCCTTCACATTAATACTGTTAGCGTGAAAATTTAACCGTTGACCAGTCAAATAATCAAGGTCTAAATTACCTAACACTCAAGAATCAGAAGATTGTAGTTTAGTCCAACTCCTTCAAACTATGCTCGAACAGAGGTGTCAAGTTAAACAGAAATCTGGATTGAACCTAATTAAATAATATAATAAAGTTAATTATAAGGATTAAACCTAAGTTACTCTTAATTTAATCTATTGTAAATTAAGAAATCATCTAAAACTATTAATTTAATCTAGAAAGCAATAAAGATCATCCTAAATTACTAAATCAGATAAAAGATATATTTAAATCTATTGCTTAACTTAATCTAGATTAAGATATGAAAACTCCTTAGTTAACTTATTCTATAGAAAACAGTAAAGAAAGCTGTAAAGAACATGATGAAAAAAGCATTATAAATCTAATACTATATTATCCATCTAAGAACAACAATTTAAACTACATTATGTAGAAGAGAAAAGCTAAGTTATGGAAGAAACATGATGAAATTATTGAATAAAACTAACTTACATGAATAGGAAACATTCTGAAAGTAAGAAATCCAGGGGCGCAGGCTCTATGTGTTTGTTTTGCAAGAGAGATTACACAGTGAAAGAAGAAGACTATTTATACTAGAGCAGTTGGCTAACTTCCGCTCAGCACGTTCTATGTTATTTTCCATCTTTCACTCTCGATAAGCCGCGTGTCCCACGTTCTCCATTGTTTCCTTGTTTCTTCATATCACGGTATGGTCGATGAAGGTTCTGTTTGATTGATGAGCTTTGTTGTTGTATCATCACCCTTCTTGGTCAATATCTTCTTCCTGCATCTATCTTCATCGTCCTTAGTTGATATCTTTTTTATTTTTAAATCATCATCGTTCATAATCGATGACTTCTTTTCGCGAGGACGATCATCGTCTTTAAATGATAACTTTCTTTTTTTGACCGATGATCTTTTGTTTATCTTAAAACGTTATCGTCCAATTGCCTTTGAAAGTTTGTTGACCATATTTATTACACTGATATTGCAATAATTGATTGGTTAGCCATTATTTTGACTAACAAATACATTGGTTTGTCTATTTTGAAAGTAAACCATACACTATGTCTATGTACGTTACGAGATTTTGATTGCACTATTTTGTTGATTCCCTGTTGCAGGAAAATGACGGGAGCATACTACGGGATGGGGATCATATATTATCCAATTTACCATAATTCATTTCCAGTACAGGGTCTCAGTGAATATAGCAAGAAACTACAACCAAAGTCCAAGATCTCTTAATTTGTTTGTTCATGGTTAACAATGCACTTTTTCTTACCATTAACCCTGCCAGGCCATCAGAGTTGGCTTTCGAAACTGTCCTTCAGTTGCTCTCCATTTGTACGTTTCTGATCAGAATTATTTGGAATGGTTTCAGTCACATCAAAGACGTCAAAAACAATGAAAACTGCGAAGGTACGAGAAGAAAAATGTTTCCCAGCCAACCGTCCTTTGATTGGCTCTCAGCCAACCTGACGTGGCTGATATGGATTGGCGACACGTGGCTGGGAAATCGACGGTGGAGAAGAGGTTACCCAGTCACCCACCTTTAGTTGCCCTAGCTGACCTCCACTTCTCCCATTCTCCTCCTTCTCCCGCCGAGCTCCCATTCTCTCATCCTGCTGACGGTGCTCTCCTCCGCCGCGGGCTACTCCACCCGACCTCCTCCCGGCGGCGGTGCTCTCCTCCGCCGCGGGCTACTCCACCCGACCTCCACCCGGACCTCGCCTCCTCCATCCAGACCTCCTCCCGGTTTCTCCTCGTCCGGCGGATGCTCCCCAGACCTCCTCCGGGCAGATCCTCCCCAGACCTCCTCCCGGCGGCTGCTCCTCCACCTAGACCTCCTCCCAGTTTCTCCTCCACCCGGACCTCCATTGATCTACGCATCTCCTGGCGGCTCCTCCACCCAGGCCTCCCCATACCTCCTCCCGGCGGCTCCTCCACCCAGTCCTCCTCCCGGCGGCTCCTCCACCCAGTCCTCCTCCCAGAGGCTCCTCAACCCAGACCTCCTCTCGGCGGCTCCTCCACCGTAGTATGCACCATTTCAAAAGTTCTGTTTCAATTCTAATGCAGTATATTTCAAGTGGAATATTAACAATAGATGTAGCAATTCTTGTTATTGAGTTCTCTTTTTAGCTTCAATTTCAACATATTAATGCGTTATCTTCTATGTTATTTATGTTCATGTTAGACACACGGTTAGAGATTATGGCTACAAGTTCATCGAATTCAAAGGGAGATGAAGCAAATGATGTTAATTTGTTGCCGGATCATTCTAATGTCATGATGGGCATGTGTGAAATAGTTGAAGAACCTAAATTTGGAATGATATTTGATTCTGTAGAGCAGCTTGTACAGTATTACAGACTTTATGGTAGTCAAATTGGATTTTCTACGGCCAAGAGAAGCCGAAAGTTGGATGACAATGAAAATCTAAAACATATAACTCTAGTGTGTTCTCGTGCAAGGAAATTACAATCAAATGTAAATAACACACTACAGATGCATCCCACATGCAAGACAGATTGTCAGGCTAGGTTGCATGCTTCAGTAGGTGTTGATGGGAGGATGATAGTCCCCACAATCATAACAGAACATAACCATACACTTAGCCCTTCTAAAGCAAGGTTTTTCCCATGTAACAAGATCATAGATGGAAAAGCGAAAAGAAGGCTCGAATTAAATGATCAGGCTGGCATTCCAATGTGTCGGAATTTTAATACATTTGTGGTTGAAGCAGGTGGGTATGAAAATTTAACATTTGGAGAGCGGGATTGTCGAAATCATATTAGTAAGGCCCGACGTCTGAGGCTAGGTGAAGGTGATGCCAAGGCTGTTTTTGCTTATTTTCAAAAGATGCAGGCAAAGAATTCAAATTTCTTCTATGCTTTTGATCTCGATGATGACTCTAGGATTCAGAATTTGTTTTGGGCAGATACGCGCAGCAGGGAAGCCTTTGAATACTTTGGAGATGTGATAACCTTCGATACCACCTATCTCACTAACAAATATGACATGCCGTTTGCTCCATTTGTAGGAGTGAACCATCATGGGCAATCGATTCTCCTGGGATGTGGATTGTTATCCACTGAGGATACAAAGTCCTTGACCTGGTTGTTTGAGAGTTGGGTTACATGCATGTCCGGCTATCCAGATGCTATAATTACGGATCAGGATCGTGCAATCACTAAAGCAGTTGAGATAGTTTTTTCAAGAAGCAGGCATCGATGGTGTTTGTGGCATATACTGAAGAAAGTGCCAGAGAAACTTCATGGATATGGCGGTAAATATGATGCAATCAGATCATCTTTGTTGAATGTTGTTTATGATTCATTGACTGCATATGAATTCGAGGACAGATGGGAAAGTATGATTGAGGAATATGAGCTTGGAGGCAATGATTGGTTGAAAGGCCTCTATGAAGCTAGACAACGATGGGTTCTAGCCTTTGTCAAGGACACTTTTTGGGCAGGAATGTCTACTACACAACGCAGTGAGAGTATGAATGTGTTCTTTGATGGTTTTGTTAATTCGAAGACTTCACTCAAGCAGTTTGTTGAACAATATGATAATGCTTTACGAAGTAAAGTAGAAAAGGAAACGCATGCAGATTACATATCATTCCACAAGAATATTTCTTGCATTACAAAATGTCCATTTGAAAAATAGTTACAAAAGGTATATACAATTGCCAAATTCAAAGATTTTCAAGAAGAGGTAAGATGCAAAACATATTGTCAGGTGTTACATATTGACAATCAAAAAGGCGCAGCTCTTTTTGTCATAGAAGTGATGAATCCTGATTCTGAAAGATGCAGAAAAATCAAGGTATGCTATTTGGAGTCTGGGTGTCAAATATATTGTCAATGTCGATTGTTTGAGCATCGAGGTATATTGTGCCGCCATGCTATAACTGTCATGCAATATAAGAAGGTATTCCACATGCCAGATCATTACATCTTAAACAGGTGGAGAAAGGATATTCCCCGGCGTCATTCACGGATGAGAGTGGGCTATGGTGGGTTAGACCCTACACCTGAAATGCAACGATACGACATGATGTTTTCAAAGTTCAGTGAGGCAGCAGACATGGGTGTACAAACAGATAAAAGGTGCACCATAGTGTTGGATGGCCTAACGGACTTGTGTCATAAGTTGTGTATCACAGACGTTAAAGGTGATAGCGATGCTAATCATGGAATTCCTCCAGAAGCAAAGTCAAGCTTCGATGACAAAGGTCTTAATGAGGTTAGAGTTAATAGTCCTCTCGGAGTGCGAGGCAAAGGAAGGCCGCCAGAAAAAAGAAAAGAATCGAAAATGGACAAGGCTGTCCGTAGCCTTAAACTCAAGGGGAAGAAGCAAAATATAAGCACAAAACTATATGTTTTTAACTCAAACTTCGATTATGTTATAGCTAACCTTGACATGATTTGATTATCCTGATTTAAATTGCAGGTTAAAAGAGATAGACAATATGATGATGTGAATCAATCAATAACACCGACAACGGAGGCTTTTGGCACACAAGAAAGCATGAATATGGTGTGTCTACATTGTCTATACTATTATAATTAACATAAACTAGTAAATTTATATATTCACTTGTTATTTATCCAATTTTGTCACGAAATCAACTTATAATTGTACAGAGATCCCAATCACTTTTTGGTACACATAGATTAGGACCACAAGTGCATGAATTACCTCATGTTGGCGCTGGTTCCAGTTATCCCCAATATAATTATGTAAGTTTTAAATATTTACATCTATTGTTATTTATCTGATGTTGTCACGAAATCATGTTTTAATTCTACAGAGATTGGGACCACAAGTGCATGAACCGTCTCATGTTGCCTCTGGTTTCACTTATCCGCAATATAATTATGTAAGTTTTAAATATTTACATCTCTTGTTATTTATCTGATGTTGTCACGAAATCATGTTTTAATTCTACAGAGATTGGGACCACAAGTGCATGAACCATCTCATGTTGCCTCTGGTTTCACTTATCCGCAATATAATTATGTAAGTTTTAAATATTTACAAACCTGAATTAAAGTAATCATGCATACAAACCTGGTTTCAAGCTCTGTCATGACTAGGAATCTAATTTCCTGTACTCTTATCATGACTAGGAATCTGATTTCCTGTACTCTTTTCATGACTAGGAATCTGATTTCCTGTACTCTTTTCATGTAGGAATTCCAATAGAGAAGCATGTATGAGTCGTCTCATAATGACAGCGATGGAGAATTGTGATTGTGGCTTGCACTTTGAGTTCCATATTAGCAGTTGTTTGTACTTCATTGTATGATAAACGTGACATACTTCTATTTTTCATTAGTAAATGTGTGACTGATGGTTGTTCTTAATTCAGTGTCTGCGATGGTGTAACGCGTATTATTTTTTTTTGGAGGGTGTACCTCGGATTTTGTGATGGAGTAAATGTGTGATTGAATGGTTGTTTTTAATTCAGTGTCTATTTTAAACAATTGTATGCACTTGATGTTATATCAAATATACAAAGGAAATGTTGTCAAAATTTTCTCCAAATATGTACAAAGGAAAAGGTTAAAGCTTTACTTAAATTGAGATATCAAAGACTTGCAGAAACAGGTGGAGATACCTAGATTACGCAAATTTTATGTTGTAGCATAAGATATGGGGCAGTAGTAGGTAAGCATACAAAATGTCAAGTTGACATGATAAGGAAGGCTGAGATGACATGATAAATTGTCTGCAAGGACAAACTCCTCAAACCAAAAAAAAAATTAAAGAAGAAAAGAAAAGACAAACCTTATAAGTGCCTAGTTCAAAGGATTTCATACCCTGGCATAAGCAATTTGGATGCCATAATTGGTATGAAAAACTTATTATATGCTACATAAAGATAACCAGAGGCATATATATGCATGACAGGTTGATGAAAAACTTATTCTTCATTCATTCAAGTGGCATTCACATCTTTGTGTAATCACCAAACTAGTTGCACTTGGTGACACAGCAACAGCTACATACCCGTCAGTTACCACAGCTACATACCCATCAGTTACCACAATCAATTTTCACCATCAGTTACAAAAATATTTTTACAAAAATTGCCGTTACCACAACAACTAGAATCCAAGTGATGATGCGCATTTCACATAAGGATTATTTACATATGTACCCTTATAAACATACCCCTACATTCTTTCATATTACATATATACCCTTACAAACATAAAAAAAAATCTAAACCATACCCCTTGGTGTGCTGTCGCAGGCACTCAAAAATAAATCCAGTACTCGTTAAAATAAATGTAGTAGTGCGTGTACGAGTCGATCCCACGAAGAGTGTTTAGCCTAGTTTTGTGCTCAGTGAACAAAGATGGGGGGTTTTAAACGTGAGGAAAAACAATAAAGAAATAATCTAAAGCGAAGAAACGAGTTAAATCAAGAGAACAAACCTTGGTCTGAGTCAACATCCTCCATCGGAATCCAACAACTGATCATAGATGCAAGTATCAATCAATTTATACCATGAATATTCACCGTCCGAATTCAATTCGAAGCTCTCCTCGATCATAGTTAATTAGAAACAAGCGATCTAATCAACCCTAACTACTAGACAACCTAAGACAAGCGCTGTAGATTTAATCTAGTAGCAGCGTTACGAATAGGGAGATCGATGAAGCTAAATAACACAAGCACAAGCGGTTGCATTTAATCTAGTTGAATATTCTTCCTAAGATCTAACAAGATTTGATCAGCAGTAAATTATTAGATCCTAGTTGCTTCGCAGATTAGAGGGATCAAACAATTCCGGATTTGATATCAAACCTAGCAGTAGATCACCATGAATAATAAACTAGTAGGCCTCCTAGCAATTAGACAAGGTAATCATGAAGATTTAATCTCAGAAGAACATCCAATACTCATGTATAAACTGAACAATAAAAATAAATTAGATCTCACAGTTTCATTGATTCCGAGGTTTCAGTCTCCTCGACCAAGGATCAAGATTTAGCCACGCAGGGCCATCAAGAACAATCCTCCAAAAGATTTCATAAAGCAAAAGAAAACATAGAAAAAATATCAAGGAGGAGAAAGAGTAGCCAAAAGTGTCCAAGAATCCCCCCTCAAACCCTACAAAGAGTCCTACTTATAGCCTCAAGTGTATCCACCCTCGGATTAGATCACAATCGTTGATTTTCTTTACTAGGAAAGTCCGATCGATCCTTCTCGGCGTGCCGGATCGATCGAATGCGCAAAAATCTTCAACTTCTATTTACGCCCGAGTTCGATCGATCTAACTATGGGCGCTGGATCGATCGGATGCGTAAAAATCCACCTTTTCTGGCTATTTTTAAGTCCGATCGATCTAACTTTTGGTGTCCGATCGATTTGGCTCATAAAAATCTGCAATTTCTGACATTTCCCTAGTCCGATCGATCCAACTCTAGGACTCGGATCGATCTGGCTCATTAGGAGGGATGGTTCGATCGATCGGACCATGTTCAGCCAAAAAACACATGTTCTGTCACGATTCTGCATAGTCCGATCGATCGGACCATGGGTGTCGGATCGCTCGGACTGTTCAGCTTATTACTGTTCTGCCATCCAGACTGCGCCATCGGTACTAAAATTGCGGTAACTTCCTCTAGGAAACTCGGAATCACGAACCGTAAAATTCTCCAGAATCTAGACTTCAAGAGCTTTCCAACCATGTATGGTACATCATCTGGTTCTTCATGACCAGGTACAGATTAATCTTTAAAGTTGATCCATGCACTCTTTTCAGCTTCTTTTCGACTTAAGGACTTCAATTGCATCCTAAATCAAAATATAAGAATAATGAGTGTATTTAGGAACTAAATAAGCATAGGAGACTAAGTATTAAGGGATAAAAATATAACATTATTCATTCTCATCAAATTCCCCCACACTTAGCTTTTGCTCGTCCTCGGGCAAAACTAAAATTCACTCTACTAAAGATATCAAGGTTGCAACGCCATCAACAAAGAACAATCAAGCTCTTCAAAACTCATAACATATCATGAACAAACATTTTTAGACAACTTAAAAATCAATCAATAAGCATTCACTTGAATATGGAGCATACTAAACAAGTAGACCCTCACGGAAATAAACACTCAACTCTCATGTGTTTGAAGGGTATGTATTTCACTCAAATTCATTCCAATGAAAATGATCTACCATAGGCTTGCATATTCATTCTCCGCCACTAGAATCACATGCATAACACAAATCATAAGGACTTCAAATGGTTGTAATGGGGTCCAGGATTAAGGTGGGAAATATTTAGGAATGTAGCTCAAAAGCCAATGGAACTAATGGAGCAAAAATGCATCAATAAGACATGTACAACCAATCACTCCATTCAACAACTTTCTTCAACTTAGCTTTAACATACTCAACCCATAAAACATTACCACTTTGGCAAAGAGATTGTTCAAAGGAATACTTTTTAACTGAAATAGTGAACAATCTTTTGCAAAAACTTCCACCTTTGTAGAGATCATACATAAACATCCCTCTTTCTTGGAATATTAGGAGGATTCATAAACATATTTTGCAACATGAGAAACAATTTCCTCCTTCACTTTCTTTTCTTCTTTTTCTTTTTCTGATTTTTTTTTTTCAGAAACAACATACTCACAAATTGAGTATGAAAATAAACTCCACTTCACCAATCATAGCCATACCACAAATCCAAACACCCCCACACTTGAACTTTTGCACCCATACATATCATAATGATGATCAATACTCCACTAGTTTTATGGCTTGGGTAACGGAAATATTTTTTTTTAGGTTTAAAGCTTGTAATGTGGGTTAACAATGAAGTCAATAAAGCTCAAAGGTGTTTAGCAAAAGGATTTAATCAAAAGGTAGGCTATTTGGCTTATGTAACTTATAACAAAGATGGCCTTAATCATGTTCATGTATACATGTGTCAATGTGACCTCAAATAGAATCAAAGCAAGTTCTAGAGAAACAAATTCATGGAAGAATATCTCTCATTAAAGAAATTAGTGAGACTAATATGAATGTGTCAGTCTAAAGGCTCAAAATCTCACCAGCTTTTGTCTACTCATTTAGTCACTACCATCTCAAGGAAAATAACTCAACCAATTAATTCTAAGTCGCAAAATTACTCATTCAATCATGTTATGAATATGTCAAGCTTAACTGGTTCTCGCTCATGGCAAATGCAACCTAGATCTCCTCCCCCACACTTGAAACTGCATTGTCCCCAATGGAAGGTGGAATGCAAAGAAAAGCAAAAATAACTAAAATGGAAATGCGAAAATAAAAAGAGAAAGGAACGAACTCCCCTTGGGTTGCCTCCCAAGCAGCGCCTTTGTTTATTGTCATTGGCTAGACTTCATGCTTTCTTCTTCAATCAGTATAAGTTGGCTCCTCAAGGTCCAATTTTTCCAACTTTTCTGCTGGAACGCCTTCATAGAAAGGTTTAAGTCGATGGCCATTCACCGTAAACATTTTGGAAGTGGCTAAACTTTGAATTTCAACTGTACCATGAGAAAAAAACATTAGTAACAATAAAAGGTCCATTCCAACGAGAACGCAACTTACCTGGAAACAAACGTAAGCGTGATTGGTAAAGGAGAACTTTTTGACCAACTTTAAACTCCTTTCTAGAGATCATCTTGTCATGAAAAGCTTTTGTCTTTTCCTTGTAAATCCTAGTGCTCTCATAGGCATCATTGCGAATTTCCTCTAATTCTTGCAGTTGCAACTTCCTGTGTTCTCCACTCTCATCCACGTTCATATTAAAGCTCTTGATAGCCCAATAAGCTTTATGTTCTAACTCAACTGGAAGGTGACATGGTTTCCCAAATACCAAGCGATAAGGTGACATACCGATGGGTGTCTTAGATGCAGTCCTATATGCCTACAACGCATCATCCAAACGCAAACTCCAATCTTTTCAATTTGGATTTACCGTCTTTTCAATGATAGACTTGATCTCTCGATTTGACACTTCCGCTTGTCCACTAGTTTGTGGATGATAGGCGGTTGACACCTTATGGGTCACATGGTACTTCCTTAGCAACGCCTCCACAATTCGATTGCAAAAGTGCGTTCCTTGATCACTTATGAATGCTCTTGGAATTCCAAACCTGGATAATATGTTAGACTTGATAAAATCTGCAACAACTTTAGAATCATCAGTTCTTGTAGCTTTAGCTTCTACCCATTTTGAAACATAATCAACAGCAAGTAGAATATAAACATAACCAAAAGATATAGGGAACGGACCCATGAAATCAATGCCCTAAACATCAAAAATTTCACAAAATAATATGGGGGTTTGTGGCATCTCATTCCTTTGGGATATATTACCTGTCTTTTGACAATTTTCGCATGACTTACAAAGAAAATATGAATCTCGAAATAAGGAAGGCCAATAGAAACCACATTCTAACACTTTTCTTGCCGTTCTCTTAACTCCAAAGTGACATCCACAAGCATAAGAATGACAAAAAGTGAGTATAGAAATAATTTCATTTTCAGGAACACACCTTCTTATTACTTGATCGGCACAATGCTTCCATAAATGTGGGTCATCCCACACATAGTATTTGGCATCACTTTTAATCTTATCTCTTTGAGCCTTAGACAAATCAGAAGGTAACATATTAGTAACCAAATAATTCACAATATTTGCATACCAAGGTAATGTCACAGTTGCAGAAAACAATTGTTCATCAGGGAATGTTTCCTGTAGACGAAGTTTATCCTCCACATGAACTAACCGACTCAGATGATCTGCAACTCGATTTTCTGTTCCTCTTTTGTCTTTTATCTCCAAATCAAATTCACTCAAGAGAAGTATCCATCGGATTAATCTCGGCTTTGCCTCCTTCTTCGTTACTAAATAACGAAGGGCTGCATGATCAGAATAAACAATGACTTTAGTACCAAGTAAATAAGAACGAAATTTTTCTAAAGCAAACACAACGGCTAAAAGTTCTTTTTCAGTTGTAGAATAATTTCTCTGGGCATCATCCAAAGTCTTGGAAGCATAGTAAATTGCATGAGAAGCTCTTCCAATCTTTTGACCCAAAACTGCGCCCACTGCATAATCACTTGCATCACACATTATCTCGAAAGGAACGCTCCAGTCTGGGGGCTGAATAACTGGGGTTGAAGTCAATAATTCTTTCAGTTTATCAAATGCCTCTTTGCATGCATCATCGAACTCAAAAATCATGTCCTTTTGTAACAACGTGCATAGCGGTAATGCTATTTTAGAGAAGTCCTTGATGAATCTTCGGTAAAAACCTGCATGTCCAAGAAAAGAACGAACTTCCCGCACACTAGTGGGATAAGGTAAAGATTGAATGACATCAACTTTAGCTTTATCAACCTCAATTCCTTTAGATGAAACAACATGACCCAAAACTATACCTTGTTCAACCATGAAATGACATTTCTCAGAATTTAACACAATGCTAGTTTCTATGCATCTTTGAAGAACAAGTGTAAGGTTATGTAAACAATTATCAAAGGAGTTTCCATAAACTGTGAAATCATCCATAAAAACCTCTATGATCTGTTCAATATAATCTGAGAATATACTAACCATACACCTTTGGAAAGTAGCTGGGGCGTTGCAAAGACCAAAAGGCATGTGACGATATGCAAAAGTTCCAAATGGGCATTTAAACGTCGTCTTTTCCTGATCTTCAGGGGCAATTGCAATCTGAAAGTAACTTGAATAACCATCCAGAAAATAATAATAAGAATGACCAGCTAATCTTTCAAGCATCTGATCAATAAAAGGTAAAGGGAAGTGGTCCTTGCGGGTTATAGCATTTAATTTTCTATAATCAATACAAACCCTCCACCCATTTTGCACACGGGTGGGAACTAACTCATCTTTGTGATTTCTCACCACGGTTATTCCTGTCTTTTTAGGAACAACTTGAACTGGACTAACCCAAGTGCTATATGAAATAGGATAGATCACTCCAACTTCAAGCAGTTTGAGGATCTCCTTCTTTACAACATCCATCATGGGCGGATTTAACCTTCTTTGTGGTTGGCGGGAAGGTTTCGCTTCCTCTTCAAGCAAGATACGATGCATACATGTACTCGGGCTGATTCCCTTGATGTCTGCAATTGTCCAACCAATAGCTGTCTTATACTCCTTAAGAACCTGCACAAGTTTTTCTTCCTGTGGTGCACTAAGGTTATTGGAAATAATTACTGGTAACACTCCTTCATCTCCAAGAAAAGCATATTTAAGATGATTAGGAAGAGGTTTCAGATCTGGAATAGGTGCTTGCAATTCAGAAGGTAATGATTTCTCATTAGATACAGGTACTGAACTAGAAGAATCGTTACCTGATTGCTGAATTATCGAAAAATCATTCAGTGTTGCAACAGTTTCCTGCAAATTAGTACTCAAAGATAGCTCACCATTTTCTTCCTCCAGAGATTTACTAATAGCCACTTTCAATTCATCTTTATCACTAAGTTTAAAAACTTCCTGTGATAAATAATCAATCACATCAATTGAATACACTGAACAATCATCAGCAGGATATTTCATGGCATCATAAATATTAAACTTAACAGTTTCACCGTCAAATTCCATGGAAAGTGTGCCACTATGGACATCTATCTTAGTCTTGGATGTCTTCAAGAAAGGTCTCCCCAACAAAATAGGAGTACTATGATCACCATTCTCCATATCAAGCACATAAAAATCAGCAGGGAAAACTAAATCATTGACTTGCACAAGAATATCTTCAACCACACCTTTAGGATAGGCGTTAGATCTGTCAACCAATTGAATCACAACACCAGTTTCATTCAAAGGCCCAAGTTTTAAAGAAGAATGTATAGAATATGGCATGACATTGATAGAAGCTCCCAAATCTAACATGGCTTTCTCAAATTTGGTGTTACCAATTGTACATGGGATAGTAAACATACCTGAATCCCTACACTTTGTAGGAATTTTTCTTTGCAGAATTGCAGAAACATTTTCCCCTACTTTCACCTTCTCACATCCTTTAAGTTTCTGCTTCCTCTTAATTGTGCACAATTCCTTCAAGAATTTAGCATAACGAGGTACTTGTTTAAGAGCATCTAAGAGCGGAATATTTACCTCACATCGGCGAAAAGTCTCATATAGATCTGAATTCTTCTCATATTTCCTTAATTCTGTTAAAGCCTGAGGAAAAGGAGGTACAGGTTTATAATCAGAAAGAGGTGGAAACTTACGTTTAGGTACGTCGTCATCATCGGGAAAGATTTTGTCCGTGACAATATTTTGCTCTTTTCCTTGCGCAGACGATGTAGGAACTTCCTTTGTTGGAACCTCAACTTCTTTACCACTTCTCAAAATGATTGCACTTGCATTCTCTCTTGGATTTATTACTGTTTGAGAGAGTAATTTTCCCGAATTTTGCGCCTCTAGCTTGCTAATTGCTAACGCCATCTGGCCCACATGATGTTCCAAACCTTGGATACTGGCCTTTGCCTCTTGTTAAAATTGTTTTGTATCCTGTTGAAATTGCATAGCACTAGTAGCAAGGGAATTAACAATATCTTCTAAAGACATACCAGAATTCGGAGTTGGGTTTGGTTGTTGTCTCGGAGGGTATGATGGTCTATACTGTTGATATTGCTGGCCATTTGGACGGAATTGATTTGTGGGCTGATTTACTTGTGGATTCTCATAGTTGAGATTGGGGTGATCCCTCCATCCCGGATTATACGTGTTTGAATAGGGATCATACTTCCTTTGCGGTGGTCCTGGGAAACTCCCAGCTGCATTTACTTGTTCAATGGGCTCCTCTTGAAGAGTTGGGCACATATCGGTTGGATGTCCCGCCACCGAACAAATTCCACAAACCTTCGCTGTCTGCATATTACCTACATCCATTTGACGAACAAGAGAAGTTAGACTCGCAATCTGTTGTTCAAGAGATGATACGTTTACCTCATTAACCTGTTTAGAATAAGAATCAAGTCTAGTGTTAAATTGTTGAGAATTAGCCGCCATATTTGCAATCAAGTTCCTCGCGGCTTCAGGAGTTTTATCCACCAAGGCTCCTCCACTAGCGGCATCAATCATACTCCAGTCATTGGTTAGTAAGCCCTCATAAAAATATTGAATAAGTAATTGCTCACTAATTTGATGATGGGGACAGCTTGCACATAATTTCTTAAAACGTTCCCAATATTCATGTAGAGATTCTCCATTATGTTGCCTTACACCACAGATTTCTTTCCTAATGTTGGCCGCTCTTGAGGCTGGAAAATACTTCTCTAAAAACAACCTCTTCATCTCATTCCATGTAGTAATACTCCCAGATGGTAAATAATAAAGCCAATCTTTAGCCGAATCCTTCAAAGAAAAAGGAAATGCTCTCAATTTGATTTGATCTTCAGTCACCCCCATGGGTTTCATACTTGTGCACACAACATGAAGCTCCTTTAAATGCTTCTGAGGATCCTCACCTGAAAGTCCATGAAAAGTGGGTAAGAGATGTATTAGTCCAGATTTCAACTCAAAAGTAGTAGCAACATCCAAAGTAGGGAATGTAATGCATAAGGGTTGTTGATTCAAATCTGGTGCCGCAAGCTCTTTCAAAGTCCGATTTCCGACCATGACTTCTTCCTCTTCTAATTCTGAATCACTGATAAATACGTGGTCAAGAGCCAAATCGTCCTCCTCAGGATTTATCCGAGCTTCCCTCCTTAACCTGCGCAGAGTTCTTTCTATCTCTGGATCGTACTGTGAACCACCTTGATTAAAAGATCGAGCTATACTCATAAACAATCAAGAGAATTCCGGCAAAACGAGAAAAAGAAATCAAGAAAATTCGAATAACTCCTTTTTTATGAAAATAAAGATCACAATAAACACAAAAATCAACTAGAATCACTACCCGGCAACGGCGCCAAAATTTGATGTACTGTCGCAGGCACTCAAAAATAAATCCAGTACTCGTTAAAATAAATGTAGTAGTGCGAGTACGAGTCGATCCCACGAAGAGTGTTTAGCCTAGTTTTGTGCTCAGTGAACAAAGATGGGGGGTTTTAAACGTGAGGAAAAACAATAAAGAAATAATCTAAAGCGAAGAAACGAGTTAAATCAAGAGAACAAACCTTGGTCTGAGTCAACATCCACCATCGGAATCCAACAACTGATCATAGATGCAAGTATCAATCAATTTATACCATGAATATTCATCGTCCGAATTCAATTCGAAGCTCTCCTCGATCATAGTTAATTAGAAACAAGCGATCTAATCAACCCTAACTACTAGACAACCTAAGACAAGCGCTGTAGATTTAATCTAGTAGCAGCGTTACGAATAGGGAGATCGATGAAGCTAAATAACACAAGCACAAGCGGTTGCATTTAATCTAGTTGAATATTCTTCCTAAGATCTAACAAGATTTGATCAGCAGTAAATTATTAGATCCTAGTTGCTTCGCAGATTAGAGGGATCAAACAATTCCGGATTTGATATCAAACCTAGCAGTAGATCACCATGAATAATAAACTAGTAGGCCTCCTAGCAATTAGACAAGGTAATCATGAAGATTTAATCTCAGAAGAACATCCAATACTCATGTATAAACTGAACAATAAAAATAAATTAGATCTCACAGTTTCATTGATTCCGAGGTTTCAGTCTCCTCGACCAAGGATCAAGATTTAGCCACGCAGGGCCATCAAGAACAATCCTCCAAAAGATTTCATAAAGCAAAAGAAAACCTAGAAAAAATATCAAGAAGGAGAAAGAGTAGCCAAAAGTGTCCAAGAATCCCCCCTCAAACCCTACAAAGAGTCCTATTTATAGCCTCAAGTGTATCCACCCTCGGATTAGATCACAATCGTTGATTTTCTTTACTGGGAAAGTCAAATCGATCCTTCTCGGCGTGCCGGATCGATCGAATGCGTAAAAATCTTCAACTTCTATTTACGCCCGAGTTCGATCGATCTAACTATGGGCGCTGGATCGATCGGATGCGTAAAAATCCACCTTTTCTGGCTATTTTTAAGTCCGATCGATCTAACTTTAGGTGTCCGATCGATTTGGTTCATAAAAATCTGCAATTTCTGACATTTCCCTAGTCCGATCGATCCAACTCTAGGAGTCGGATCGATCTGGCTCATTAGGAGGGATGGTTCGATCGATCGGACCATGTTCAGCCAAAAAATACATGTTCTGTCACGATTCTGCATAGTCCGATCGATCGGACCATGGGTGTCGGATCGCTCGAACTGTTCAGCTTATTACTGTTCTGCCATCCAGACTGCGCCATCGGTACTAAAATTGCCGTAACTTCCTCTGGGAAACTTGGAATCACGAACCGTAAAATTCTCTAGAATCTAGACTTCAAGAGCTTTCCAAGCATATATGGCACATCATCTGATTCTTCATGAACAGGTACAGATTAATCTTTAAAGTTGATCCATGCACTCTTTTCAGTTTCTTTTCGACTTAAGGACTTCAATTGCATCCTAAATCAAAATATAAGAATAATGAGTGTATTTAGGAACTAAATAAGCATAGGAGACTAAGTATTAAGGGATAAAAATATAACATTATGCATTCTCATCACCCCTCCGTCCTCACACCGTTAAAATTGCCTTATAAAATGACTATTTTGCCCTTTATTCATGTTTATTATGATTCAACTCACAAGGGTATGATAAGGGCAAAATGGTCATTTTATAGGGTGTTTTTAACGGTGTGAGGACGGAGGGGTATGGTTTGGATTTTTTTTATGTTTGTAAGGGTATATATGTAATATGAAAGAATGTAGGGGTACATTTGTAATTTAAGAAGTTTTGAAGGATTCAAAAGTAATTATCCCTTCACATAATTGGTCGCGCATCACTTGGACGTTAAGGCCCAATGTGTCATCCGTGACTTCACTAGCGCTTGGTCGTGCTTCAGGAGCAGAACGTAGAACGTCTTCCCAAATAAAAAAACCACAACCATCACGACGATTTGAACACGCATAAAAGATGCGACCGGGGTTTTTCGAAGTGCCGGAGGTTCGCCGCACGACGTTGAGCCCACAGCTACACCTTAACGTAAGCGGCTGAGGAGATGCAGATGACGACGATTGCGACATCCTTCATTTTATTGCAAGAATAGTAAACAATAAATAAAACTAATCATAATAGTTACAATTTACAACGCATATTACGTATAAAAATTGATATTATACATATACATATGGCACACAACACATGAGCATCTCTACCAAAAATTTAGCAAGTTATAAAACAGTAGACGCTAGATGCTAGATGCTAGATGCTGGCGATTAAACTTTCTTTTGGCAATGAACAACATCCTTGCTTAAACAGTAGATGCTACATGCTGCGTAAAAAAGAGCTTGCAGTGGTTAATGGTTGCACTTGCTTTGGATCTGGATTTAAATGAACCAATATTGGCTAGGAATCATAAGAAGGCATCTCTGTTCTCCCTATTCCTATTTCTCTCAAGTACCTCATAATTGACTAACATAAAAGCACCTCACTGATCATTGAATTTTGCATGTTAGAAAGCCCATAGACATGATAGCATCTTCACCACTGTTAAAGGAAAGAAGAAAAAAAAAACACATCATGCATTGCTTCATTTTATTGCAGGAAAACATCACTAATGAGACTATGAATGCTACATAGCTGTGAATCCCTACGACAAACAATCCTTAATCTGAAGCCCTAAGTGATTGGGACCAGCCAAAAACAACTTTAGCCATTGAGATTAATCATAACAGGTCTTGCTCATAGCTGTGAATCCAACTTTGGTGCAATTCTAAAAATATTGTATTACATCAATCTTGCTTGCTGGAATCTGAATTACAGTAAGCATTTTTACTTTTAAGCATGGAAATAGAATTAGTGAAAGCATTTTTGCTCATAGCTATGAACCCAACTTTGGTGCATATTGTTTGTTTTCAATCGGAGAGCACCGGCAATCACCAAAAATAGCCAAAATTCCAACAAAAAGTATGCAATCATAACAGGAAAGAGAATTTTTTTCCCAAACCTGAGATCTATGTCGATCGGAGAGCACCGGCAGCACCGCGGTGGAAGCAGTTAGCCGGAGAATGATCGAAGTTGAAGCCCTCCCACCGGGAGCTGCGTAGATCAATGGAGGTCCTGGTGGAGGAGCCGCCGGGAGGAGGACTGGGTGGAGGAGCCGCTAGGAGGAGGACTGGGTGGAGGAGGTCTGGGTGGAGGAGCCGCCGGGGGGAGGTCTGGGGAGGAGGACTAGGTGGAGGAGCAGCCAGGAGTAGGACTGGGTGGAGGAGGTATGGGGAGGAGATGTCGCGCCCCGACCCGCGTAGGCCCAACCGGGCCGGGCGACGCGAACCGGAACTTAACCTACTGCGGAAATTTGGCGAGGTTTCCCTCTAATCGTAGTGGTTACCCTAATAAGCATAATCATCCTGTATTATACAACAATTATAAAGCTCAACACATAAAGCTGGAATATAGTACAAATCCTCAAACAGGGAATGTTATACAAAATCGCTCCCGTAGGAGACTATCTAACCAAGGTGTACACGGACAGATCACAGCTCCTCAAGCTCCGCCAGACGCCGCCACGTCACCGAACACCTGCCCGGTAGGGGCGACCGAAGAAGAGCTAGCGCCAGCACCTGCAAAACGCAGCCCGGGTAGGAGTGAGCACTAAGCTCAGCAGGGACACTACACTACGACACTCACAAAGGAAGGGAACACAACAGTGTCGTCCCCAAGCAAAGCCTAGGTGTATCACAGGGGTCCCATAACCCCACCGGATACCCCTGAGTGCCCCAGTCGTGGTCTTCCAGCGAATTGGTCACACACTGGGTCACACTCAGTCAGACAGGAAACGGCACTGCCAACTCACGACAGGATCCTGGGCACTGTCGGCGAGTAGCACCGCTGGGTAGTCACACCTGCCACCCAAGAGTTCTAGAAGGATTGGGTACCGGCTACACCACGACTTGGCTCAAGGCCGACACGACCTCTAAACATCAAGCACAACAGTATTCATGTCCAACTAACCCTATCATCGAAAAGACTGAATACTACAAATCGAGTCCTGGACCAAGCTACCCGCACGGTCCTAAGTGATAGATCCGGGCTACCCGGAAGCCCCGGATCGGCAACGCCCTAAACAGATGCAACTAGTGCACAACACAATGCATGCTATGAACATGCGCAGAATAAAACATGTAAGCATGCAACAGGATGTGATGATATAAATACAAGGTCTGGGCACGGCACCCTGCCGGCCCGGGGGTGGTGAGCGATTAAAGTAAGGTCTAGGGAACTGCTGCAGTGGTACCACCACCAGCTGCCAGCAGTTCACCACAACACCTGCACCGGGAAACAGCCCCGCAAACAACAGCTTACAGATATAGCAGATAAGGCCCTCGGCGCACGCCGGCATGCAAGGCTATCGAAAGCTGTAGGGCTACCCGCCCGTTTATTCTAAACATCCCGGGAGTCATCACTCTCCCGGTTCACCACTGCCCTATTATAGGGCTAACATGCTTAATCATATGTACAATATATCAAGACAGTAAGGAAAACTGTCATACAAAGCCCCGCGGGCAAAACCCACTTAAAACACCCTTCAGCCACTAAAGGATCGATCCCTTCAGGACTTAGGGAAAACACGTCTCTGTGAACCAAAGAGATCGATCCTTCTCATCAAGAGGATCGATCCTCTTGTAACCAGAGACCCGTCGTCCCCCAGCCACCAAAGGATCGATCTCTCCCTCCAGGAGGATCGATCCCGCACGGGCTGGGCATGACTCACCAAAGGGGATCGATCCTTCCTCAAAGAGGATCGATCCCGATGGGTTCTCCGGCGTACTTCCGACGAGGAATACCGCCGGAAAACTCATCCAAACTTCATGAAACTCTGGGATCTGATAGATCAGAACTCCACGAGTCTAAAACCGGCAAAAACACAGAAAACCAACAACTATATACTCAGATCTAAGAAATAAACCACAGATCAAACCGGAAAACTCAAAACCCCGAAGAGAGATGTCGGTAGGATCCCTACCGGAGCAAACGCAGCTTAGATCCAAGCAGCTAGGCCTTGGATCATCCTCAACGCCTTCGAAAATCTCAAGATCCGAGCTCAAATCGCCGGATTTTCAAAAGGATTTCAAAGAAGAAGGTTCGTCTGCTTTATAGGCAAACGAACCGACCTATGAAGGATCGATCCTTACCAAAGGAAGGATCGATCACCTCATGACGATCTCACTTGACTTTCTGGCACGAGAGGATCGATCTCTTAGCTAGAGAGGATCGATCCTTTTTGTGCTGAAAGCTAAACTTAGGCGAGAATTCAAGCCTAAGTCCGGATCTTTCGATCCCGGGTTCCACTAACCATCCTAAGCAAACATTACCACAAACATGGTCAGTGTGTGTACAAGCGCGAGTGTGGAACTAGCTGACAAGGTGTAATTTACCAAATTGCCCTTGCGGTCCACAGCGAGCCACAGGAGGGGAGGGACGGGTCCTCACAGGAGAGGTCTGGGTGGAGGAGCCGCCGGAGGAGGTCTGGGGAGAAGGTCTGGGTGGAGGAGCCGCCGGGAAGAGGTATGGGGAGGAGCCGCCGGGAGGAGGTCTGGGGAGGATCCGCAGGGAGATGCGTAGATCGATGGAGGTCCTGTTCGAGGAGAAATCGGGAGGAACCGGGAGGAGGTCCGGGTGGAGGAGCCGCCGGGAGGAGGTCGGGTGTGGAGTAGCCCGCGGCGGAGGAGAGCACCGTCGGCGGGATAAGGAGAAGGGGAGATCGGCGGGAGAAGGAGGAGAAGGGGAGATCGGCGGAGGATAGCGGAGCCCGCGGGAGAAGGAGAAGCATAGGTCGGTGGAGGAGGCCACCGCCGGCGGGCTAAGGAGAAGGGGAGATCGGCGGGAGAAGGAGAAGGGGAGGGGAGATCAGTGATCGGTGGAGGAGAGGAGAGGTTGGCTGAGAAGGAAGGAGAAGAAGCAGAGAAAGCAGAGAGGTTGATCAAAATTGATTCAGCTTTCAAAATGTGGACACGTGTTGATCATCTACGCACGCCACGTCAGGTTGGCTGAGAGCCAACGCCACGTCAGGTTGGCTGTATATCACGGCTCGTATGAGAATACTTCATACATTGAAGAGAAGTTTCAGCTTAATCTCCTGTTGACGTATTGTTTACGCTACCCACATCCTAATGCAATCCTCCTGTCCTGCTCATGAAGCATGGCATCTATATATACTCTGTTATTACAAAAATTTATCACTTCAAATTTCAAGAGAATATATTGCTTGAAATAGTTCTGCAATTTTTCAAATTAATATACATATTTCTCTTAAATGAATTTTATTCAAATTAAGTTGAACCGATCAACAAAAATCCAGGAATACCCTGGATTGAAGTAACTGATCAGCTGCAAATGAACGAATATGGCGAGCAGACAAATGCTTTAAATAAGAATATGGCATGTCACTGCAGTTTGGGCGTTAGTTTATTCTAAGTTTAGTTGATTCCTTCTTATTTACCTCCTCATCACATCCGACAGCAAGTTGTGGCCACAGTGCTAGGATTGACAAGTTTTAAAACTCATGGTCTAAACTCAACATTTATCAAATAACAGGATACTAAGGTTTAATTAAGCCTAACATCAACTTATGCTGTAATAAGCTCTAGAATTGCTTGATTATAGATTGGACCATTTAGATCATACAGACTGGTATTAAATCTCAGGTTAATGAAGCCATTCAAATTTTTGGATGCATATCATCGTATTTTCTTGTTATTTTTGAATCATGACAATGCATACAACACCTTCTTGGTTTTAAATCTCAGGTTACTTGCCAACATGAAATTTTTTATTGCATTGATGCCAAAATAGTTGAGCATAAATGGAAATTTTGATCCATATGTATATCAAATAATGAAAATGACAAATTTAAAAGTTCCTGTAGTGATGTTCCTTTATTGAGATAAGAGACTTAATTGAATCCGCAGCAGTAATCTGTTGAAGTTGATTCTATCAACAAGAGAAGAAAAGATTTTTTTGGAAACTCGGTTATAACTCAAGGACGTGCAGCACCACTATAGCTTCTTTGCAGAATGGCGAGCGACAAATGATTCAATGAGGGGATTTACAAGCTCAGGTGACTCATCCTGCACAATAAATATTGGTAAGATTAAAATAAACAGAGCAATCCTAGTAACAGGTACAGGAAATGACTTAATTAGCAGATAATTCGGGAAGGACCTGTGGGCAATGGCCAACATTTGGGAGGACAACAAAATCCTCAACTTTATCAAAGTCCGCATAGACTTTTCCTAGTTCAACAGGCTCCCAAGGATCCTTATCTCCCCAGGCCACCAAAACTGGGCACTGAAAAATGAAGAGAAGGAAGAAAGGAAATAAATAGGCAAAATTTTGGCCAATCGGATACCTAAAATAAGTCGACGCAACTATACTAACAATATGACATTAGGGATTCAATGAAACCGCACTCCTTACCTCCACTTGGGGAAGCAGTTCTTCGGGAAGCGGACCATCAGAATAGCAAATAAACTCAAGAAATACATCAGCTGCACCAGGCTCAAGTCCTGGCTGCAGGATTATCTGAACTAATTCGTCTGTCACCGTGGATGTGTTGTGGTAACACTACAAATTAGAAAATTCCCTAATCAGACATGAACGAAAATAGTCAACAACACTAACAACAGAACAGCATAAATATACCATTCTTCGTTGAAACAATACACTAACCACAAAGAAGCCACCAAATCCCTCAGTGTTAGGTAGGAACACCCAGGATCTCTAATATCAAGAATAGCTTTCAACTCCGCATAGGTCCATCCAAAATGAATATGGCATTATCCCTTTACTAATAAACTCCCCATAAGCATGATTGTGAACCTCTTCTAGTCATTTTATTGGCTGATGCTTTGAGAGTAGGAACTAGACTTTCGTCAGAAATGTCCTGATTATTACAATTTAGACATCCAAATCTCACATATGTGAACAAAGCATAAGCAAGAATGTCAGCTTGAGTAACGCAAATATTGGTGAAAATCCAATGCCCCAAAAACTTAAGGGTTCCCCTCCGCAAGGTTAGTCCACGGAGATTGAGTCAGGGCCTAAGATCAGGCTTAAAGGCATAGTAGATGGACAACAAGTGAATACGGAAAACTCCATCTATTCTGGAGACGATGGCAAGCAAACCTATCTTTCCTGGTTTTGATAGGACTCCTTAGAGAGTTCTTTCTATATACTTATCTAAAAATAATAAAGTTATTAATGACTAGACGAAACCAAGAAATAACCCCTCATGTGAGAAAGAAGATATTCACTCTTCACAGATTCACATCATACTCCCCTAGTTGGAGAGAGCGATCCTCGAACTAAACCTCAAAAACTTCTCGTAGTTTCTGGCTTAATAAAAAGGAGCTTTTCTCCTCTTGGATTGATGTTTTAGGCACACTAGACACTGATTCTAGAATGGGGAAATTAGCTTTTAGTACCCTCTAATTTCAAGTGTTGACAATCTGCTACTCTCTAGTTAGGAAATGTCACTTTAGTACCCTCTAATTACAATGTAGATCGATTTAGTACCCTATCGTCAGACGGCGTTAGTCGCCGTTCACAAAAAATCGCTCACGTATACGATGTTTACACGTGGCGGCATCTGATGAGGAGAGAGAGAGAACTAGAGAATCGCTCACGTGTACGATGTTTACACGTGGCGGCATCTGATGAGGAGAGAGAGAGAGAGAGAGAGGTGGCTGCGCGCGCCGGCGACGGAGAGGAGTCAGGGAAGCCGGATCTGGGACCGGACGGGGTCGGGGAGGCCGTGGGTGGTGGTGGCAGCGCCGAATCAGAGAGGGTTGAGGAACTCGGGCGGAGCTTCTGAGGACGGTGGGCGGCATCGAGACGGCATTGGGAGCGGCGTCGGGAGTCGTTGGAGAAGGCGGAGGCGTCGGGGGGTGCTAGATCCGCGGGGGAAGGGGGGGGGAGAAGATGGAGGGGCTCGGCGGTGGTTCATGGCGGAGACGACAGGGAAGACCCTCGTCTTCGTTGGGGACCTCGGGGGAGGTGGCGACGGTGATGGGGAGGAGCAGGGGAGGGCCGCCGGCGTTGGGGACCTCGGGGGGAGGTGGCAACGGCGACGGGGAGGAGCAGGGGAGGCCACCGGCCACCGGTCTCTCTCTAGTTCTTTCTCTCTCGGCGGTGGTTCATGGCGGAGACGACAGGGAAGACCCTCGTCGACGCTGGGGACCTCGGGGGAGGTGGCGACGGCGACGAGGAGGAGCAAGGGAGGGCCGCCGGCGTTGGGGACCTCGAGGGAGGTGGCGACAGCTGCGGGGAGGAGCAGGGGAGGAGCAGGGGAGGGCCGCTGGTCTCTCTCTAGTTCTCTCTCTAGGTGGTGGTTCATGGCGGAGTCGACAGGGAAGACCGTCGTCGACGTTGGGGACCTCGGGGGAGGTGGCGGCGGCGACGGGGAGGAGCAGGGGAGGGCCGCCGGCGTTGGGGATCTCAGGGGAGGTGGTGACCGCGACGGGGAGGAGCAGGGGAGGGCTATCGGCGTTGGGGATCTCGGGGGAGATGGCGATGGCGACGGGGAGGAGAAGGGGAGGGATGCCGGACTCTCTCTCTCTCCTCTTTCTAGTTCTCTCTCTCTTTCTCCTCTCTCTCTCCTCTCTCTCTGGTTCTCTCTCTCTCCTTATCACGTGCCGCCACGTGTAAATACCGTGAACGGGACTAACGCCGTTTGGGGTCAGGGTAGCAAATCGCGCAATCACCTAAAATGTAGGATAGTAAACTACATTTCCAAAAATACAGGGTAGCAGATTGCCATTACCCAAAAATACAGGGTATCAAAATGTCATTACCCCTTCTAGAATTTACAGATGATCCTCTAAGTTGGGATTTCTGTAATCCATACGGCATCAATTTTGTATCCAAGCAAGGATGATATTCAATGGAAAAAAAAAATATTATGACAAGTATTTTAGATCATCACAAAGGACTTGACTAAATACCATGGGACCATGACCGTTGTAGAAAGAAGAAACTAACTGGTCTTGACAAGCAGACCATTGATTGCTTCATCCTAAGGGCGAGCTCTCTCCAACCAAAGGAGTATGATGCGGGAGAGCCGTCATGGAACAAGACTTGTTCAAATGTACCTGATCTAAAATGTTTCCAACTTTAGGTTTATATAGTTTTGTTTCTTTGTTTGGTTAGGATTCTCTTTAGTCATCAGGTTTCCTAGTTTGTTTGAAATTTTTTCTTTCGTATTAAGTTGATTGGGATTTGATTTTTTAATTAGGTTCCTATTTGTATAGCCTCGTATAGGTGATAAATAACAAATCGTGTGCCTATTAGAGCCTGGTTTTGGTCAACACAAAAATAATTCTTCTGCCATGTTGTGGATACCTTAGCTTTAGGACGTGATTCCTGGAGTCCACCTAGAATCATATAGTTACTGACTTCGTCCCTCGTTTTGATCTATTCGTCATAGACTAATATCTTGGTTTAGACGATTCGCTGAGGAGAACTTCTCCAAATGCACATATGTGATTGTTTTAAGGCCAAAGAAAGGCTTAAGGAATAAGGTCTAGGAGATGGCTGTTCTTAGAGCTTGAACATGAGAAATAGGATATCAGAATTTTGCTCTTCAAAATTTCGGCTCCATCCAAAATTTCTTTTAACACACACCAAAAATTGTCAGGGGGATAGAGATCATAGATCCCGTTTATTTTTCTGCTAATTCAGATCACATCACTATGGCTATCGTAATTCCCCAAAATATTGTAATTTTCTAAAGCTGGTTTGAGTTTTTGCATTTGCATTATCTTTAAGCTTAAATCTACCCTAGGGTAGTAGCTAGCTGTTCATTGTAAGCTGATTTCAGAGCAGGAGTTCTTCAACCCATCAACTGGCTTAGAAAGTATAGAAATTGGATAGTAACCTTATACTAGTTTAATTTAGGGGGATTTGTCATTTAGTCGTCTATGACACCCCAACTTGTCATTTGATACCTTATACAAGATCATAAGTTTTTTAGTACCACTTTAGGAAAAAAAGACCATACTACCCTTATATGTATTTTTATATATATTTAACCCCCCCAACCCCCCCCGCCCCCCAACCCATCGACGTCCCCGTCCTCCTCCCCCCCACCAACCCACCACCAGGTGTCCCCATCCCGCGCCGCGCGTCCGACGCCCCGCCGCCCCCACCAGATCACGAGGTTGTCCTCGTCCCCGTCATGATCCCGAGGTCGTCGACGTCCGCCGTCCCCGTCACCCCCTGCGCGTCCTGCGCCCCACCCCGCCCCCAGATCCCGAGGTCGCCTCCTCCGTCGCAATCCCGTCCCATCGCCAGCCGTCGACGATCTTGTCACCGGATCCCGCCACCAGATCTCGTCCATATCCGCCGCCCCGTCGCCGTCATCCCACCCTCGCAGCTGGTCCAAAGCTCCCCATCCAGACACCGATCCAAATCCCACCCCCGTCGCTTTCTTGTCCCGATCTCGTCGCCGACATCAATCCAGATCTAGATCCACCGCCGCCCCTACCTCCAGATCCGTCGTCTCCGTCGCCGGGATCCGCGCCTCCGATGCCCTCTCATCCTCCAGCCTCCTCTTCTTCGCGATGCCATCCGATCCCAACCATCACTCGTCGCCGTCGCCAAGCCCGACACCGTCGCCGACCATCGCCCGTCTCGAGATCCCCATCGCGAAGAGGACCCGGTTTTTTTTCTTTTCTTTTTTTTCAAAAGTAATTTGATCAACTGGATTTTTTTTCATTTTTGAAAAATAAAAAGTGTCTCCTTTTAGTAAATTTTCACTGATTTAATGTGAAAATGACTGTAGTAACTTTCCGAAAAGTGACTACCAATAACAATTGACATAGAAAGTAACTTGCAATTTGTTACCAAATTTCAAAAAGTAATTACAAAAAAAAAAAATTTAATACACAATGGAAAGTAACTATCAATTTTTGTAAAAATATTAAAACAATATGGTAGTTAATTTTAAATTTTGATACACAATGGAAAGTGACTACCAATTTATGCAAAAATCAGTTAAAAAAATGTTGATGGTTACTTTTTAATATTGTAAAAATATGGTAGTTATTTTTCATTTTGTAGTCAAAATATTAAAATATTGAAAAATATTGTAAAAAATATTTGTAGTTATTTTTCAGTTTTGTAGTTACTTTCCTTTTTTTCAATTTTTCACTGTCATATCACTTTTTAAATATTTGTAGTTACTTTTCACTTTGTAGTTAATAATATTACAAAACATTCTGTAAAATATTTGTAGTTACTTTTCAATTTTGATGGTTACTTACTTTGGTACTTACTTTCCAGTTTTTTTATATAGTAACCTTTCGGCGGGAATACGAACAATTACTAGGAATGTGAATAGTCACTGGGAAGGGAATACAGGATGGGGATGTTAATAGAGCATTTTAGTAATAAAAATGCCTTAAAAACTTCTAAGTGAACTAGATAGCAAATAAGTTCTCCCAAATGAACTATTCACAAATTTCCTGTTTAATTTATCACATTGTGATGTATAGGCTTTGTGATACTCGCTTTAGTCCAAATTTGCACCTACTAAATATTTTTCCCACATACAGCTCTTGTTGAAGAAATTCTTAGCGATAGTTACATTCTTGTTTGAAACCAAGCTAGACCAAGAGGAACTTTGAGTTGCTAATTAAAATCAAGGCTAGAGGTCTATTCAGGCTGGTCTTCCAAAAGCAGCAATGTGCTATGAGAATATTATTGATCCCATATGATCATAGAATTTTCAAATATTAGAAGTCTACTCCTTAAGGGCCTGTTTGGGTCCCGTATAGGATAGGGACGTATAACTTTACACATTGTATAAGCTATACAATGGATAATTTAATACTAGTTTTAATACTATACAACGTTTGGTACAACGTGGGATAAATGATATATAGTATAACACATTTTGAATAGACGAAAATGTCCTTTATTAAGGATGTGGCTAAGACGGAGAAAATAAGGGCAATAATGGTATCTACCCAAAACAAATAATACGATGGGTTCCGTATAAAATTATACCGTCTCAGAGGTGATATAAAGTTATACATCATCCGCCGTATAAAATTATCCATATTATAATTTTATACTATCTATTGTCGCATCAAACACCATATAAGGATGCCAAGATATAATATTATACTATACAAACCCTTATATGGTGAACTAAACGGGCCCTAAGTGTCATATGCAAACCATAAGCTGGATTGACGGTTAGAAGGTTACGACTTATTGTTGTCTAGTATTAAACCAATTTCTAGCGTTAGGGAATCTGAAGTACCAAATAATAGTGAAGTGATATAAGAAAAGTATTCTGTCTTGCAAAGATGAAGTCAAAGAACCCCGATTTCCAGATTAAGTGCGAAACCGAATGACATTTCCACGAGCAGAGACCAGAATATTTGGCATAATAGACTGCAGCCAATGTGGACAAAGAATTGTTTGCTGGTGAGGAAGCTTCATACCAACCTAACTTGTTGGTCATTTTCATTCATTTAGATGTCCATTTAGTAATAATCTCTCCTCATCTTTTCTTAAAGTGGAGCACTGGGTTAGCTGAGATGGTTCAATTCTATCACTCATCAACAGCTAAGGGCATCAAACAAGAGAATACTGATATATGCAATTCAAGAATGGCACACCTCAAATGCGACTTATGTTGATAGTGAATTGAGCTACAGAAATAAGATAACCAGATATTTTGCACAGGCATACCTGACACAGGATGCTTTTTACAGATTCTGGTGTCGCTACAGCATTGTAGAAAAGCTTTCCCACAGCAGTCTTTCTGTCATGAAAGATGTCAAACTAAGCAGAGTTATGGGAAAAAAATGGATTTATGAGCTTCAGTTCAGATGGTATATACCGTAAAAGACTCTGAAATGATTTGATAAATGGTCTCCCATACCAAGGCTGCTTCTTGATGTGAAGCATCCGTAAAGAGATGTTAAACAAGACAATACCCTTGCAGATCTCAGGCCTCATAACAGCTGCCTGCAAACCGACAAGCCCTGAGAGAACATTGAGATTCAGAATTAATGTTTATCTCAATGAACATCGAAAAACTCCTTGAGCTGATAGCAAAAGGCACCATTTAGGTTTTGAAAATACAAACTGGTTACCAATTCAAATGATCTGCCCAAGTTTAGTAAAAAGGCAGAACTTTCAGAGCATAGGAACTAGGATAATGCAAATGCCAGTGTACTTTGACAAAAACTTTGAGCACTAGAGACCAAAAGGAATGCACTTTACATGGAGGATTGCGTGAAACTCCATGTTATAGGGAGTTTCATTTTTGAGTTCTTTTCCAATTGAAAAGATGTTATAGACTTCACATAGATATGTAGGAGGAAATGAGAAAAGGTGACACGAAAATATCGCTTAAGAATTCCTCTATTGTATAAGAGAATAAAAGCACAAAACTACAAATCAAACATATACTCTTTAAATCATTTGCATATTTCTCCTTACAAAAGTTTGAAATTACAAATTTCGCACTACAATCTTCATATCTAAAAATTTCTACCTCAAATTTTGAACTTCTCACATTCCTATCCGTCCAATTAATTCCTAAAGGAATATTTTGGGCATATCCCACACGGAACTGTTTGATGAAATAGATGCCTGGGATTTTGCTTCAATACCCTTTTCGTCTTCTAACAGGTAGCCTAGGATTTTTTTTTTCTTCTTTCCCTATCGTTGCGAGTAGCCATTATCATCACCCAGCACCACCACCAACATCCCCACTATCACCTCCGCCTCCACCACTACCATCTGCAGCTCCAGCCACAACCGGCACCACCACCAACATCCCCACCTGTCACCTCTGCCTCCACCATTACCATCTGCAGCTGCATCCACAACCACCACCACCACCACCACCAAATCCCAGTACCTCCCCTACAATTGCCATTACCCTCAACCATCAGTTTTTGTGTCATACTAGTAAAGGCTAAATATTAGTATGCAATGCAACATCTGACCCTATTCATCCTTCAAGCTTATAATCCAAGAAACAACTTCACTTCAATCTCAAATATCTTGAGAAATAAAAGACAAAAACATGTACAAAACCAGGCAAACTTGTTTCTCTCTCTCAACATGCACTAAAGATACACATAGAGCTTTCGTTCAAGAAATAATGCAAGAAAGCAAATTAAGAAGACATCACCACCTTCGCCACGCACCACCACAATCATCCCCGCGCCACTGAGACCACCCTCCACTGCTATCACCAATTCACAACCACATGCACCATCCATCACTCATGACCACTATCACCACAACCAACACCATCGCCACCACCTCCATTGCCATCATTACCACCTCCGCCACCCACCACCACCACCATTACCATGACCAACACCATACACGCCACTTTCCACGACCACCTCCATCACTCACCACACCTACCACCCTTCTCTGCCCCCCCCCCCAACCACCATCACCACGATCAACACCACCCTCCACTGTTGTCACCACCACCTCCACCACCCACCACATGAACCATCATCATCATGACCGATGAAACATGAATTATGCACAATTAAACCCCTTAAATTACCTTTGTCAGGCTTAGAGTAGTTGTATTTGATATCTTATTGTTTGATTTCAGATTTAATTAGGATTTGAGAAGAAATATAAGAAATTCGGCCAAAAATCATTAAATTCTGTAAAAAGACTATTTCATCGACTGTTTGAAAATAAATCACCAAAACTTCTACTAAAATCCAAATATTCTAAAATTCTGAGAGATGAAAGAAGACTTCAAAACCATAAATTGATTTAGACTTCAATATGAAAGTTAAAGACTCTGTGAGATTCTCTATAAATTGACGCCAGTTTTGAAGCAAAATCAGAAGTATAGAAGCTGAAATTCAAAAGCCGAATAAATTAATTAATGACGTGGCAGTGGAGACCCAGTCAAAATGACTTGAGCGATGGATCGGTTTTGAGTCCGATGGATCGCTCGGCTGGCGTCTTCAGTACGGAATTTAGGGAAATTAGAATTTAAGTTCAATTATAACTCCTAATTCCGGGATTAAGTGTTTCTATTATATAAAAGAGTTATTACAGCCGAAAATTATCATCTTTTGGACCATTTTTGGAGAAGAAGACTAGGGTTTTGAAGACGGAAATCTTTCCACGGGGATCGACGGCTTTCTTCCCAACACCTATGGATGTTTCCCAGAAGATGAGTAGTTAATTATTAAACTTAGGGATCTCATGAAACCCTAGTGTAACTTTTGATTTTCTTTGGTTTGATTCTTGTAAACGTTTTCTCAATATAATCTCATAAATATGATTTTAATGATTAGAGATTTAAGGGAATAGAGTTCCTTCGAAGTTTTTTCAGTCCTATATGATTTCTGTGATTGATTGTAGAGATTTATGAGATGGTTTTCATGTGGTTTTTATTTGCCTTTGAAATAAGCTATGTTAAACGAAGATAGATTATGCCAAGGTCATTAGGAGTAGTATAATTTAAGATAATAGTAGGACTAAAGACAGTCTATGTCAAACAAAGATAGCTTATGCCGTTGGGAACTTAAAACCTTATTTTAGGGATCCATTTGAGCTTGTAGGCATATGATCCATAATATTGAGAGAAGGGAGCAATAGGATAACTAGAGAAGATTAAAGGTGAAACTAGGATGGACTGAGTAATCCCTAGGTAATTTTTAACTTGGTTCAAACCCCGATCACTTTATTTGCTTTCTTAGGTAATTATTAGATAATTTTATATTTAATTCTGATTACTTCGCGTATGATTCGAGTTTTGAGTATTGATTTCAGTTTCCAACGTTTTTCATGTGGATCGACTCCGAACTTCACCACTAATTTACCCTGTAGGTAGTGATAGAATAAGGATTATATTTTGATTGAGGTTTGTTGCGCTTTAACGACACGTTTTGCAAACGATCAATGAGTGAGGGCATTTAAGTCTTTTTCCATCCCCGGTTAAACTTCCATCCACGGTCAAGTCAAGCAATCCAATGGAGGTTAACATAAGGATAGATATGTAAGACGACAAAGTTTTGAGGGGGGGAATGTGCAATATGAAGACTGTAGGAGGATATCTGTAATCTCAAACTTTTATAAGAAAAAAAATTGTAAATGACCTTACTTTTAAATTTGTTCTGATGACTGCTATTAGTTTAGCATCACTTTACCTCCAATAGAATTGCAAATGAAGAATGCCTCATCTTTGACCACCTCTGCACAGAAGTCATTCAGCTGGGTAGCCCATGTCTCAAATGTATAGAAAGAATCCACCTTAAACTCCCTCGGATTTGGTTTTTCAGAATAACCATAGCCAATAAGATCAATTGAATAAACCATACATGACTTTGCAAGAACAGAAGCATTTTTTCGCCAGTGGTCACTGTGACATATTATTTAATAAAATAGCTAATTATAAGCAGAAGAAACTGAAATCCATATGATTGACACAAAAATGAAGCTATTAAAAATGACCTGAAATGTAAAGTAAAATAAAAATCTATAACCATCTCTGTCAACAATCTAGTGCCATTGTTAGCCAATGCACTAATTGAAGCAAATATGAAAATGCAAGTTGCCTTCATTCTTCTACATCATACCTGTAAACTATAAATACGGCTTCAGCTACAGAATTGTGATTTTAATACTTCTTTGAATTCTGTCAGATATAGGCAAGTAGACTCAATTCATAACATAGGCTTACAGTTTTTTAAAAGACACATGATTGCAGTAATATTTCAATGATTGAAATCTGGTTCTTAAGTAAAAACTGAAAATCCCAGTCACAGAAAAAAAGCAAATTTGGAGCCATGATCCTAATCCAGCCTATTGGATTGTCTAACCACTGGCAGTCTTGACTTATCAAAGGGAAGAAATTTCCAGTAACAATTCTGGAAGGTGAAGAAATGAAGGAAAAGCTTCTACAGTTGTGGGAGCACCAAGCTTCACCAAGCCATCAGCTAAGATATTGGTTTCACGATGTACATGCTTGATTTCAAAGAGCAGAAATGAGCTAAAAAACAAAATATCGTCACATATGCTCTAGAATTGCCAAGGGGAATCAAGAAATGTAAAACAAATGGGAAACTAACCCAAAACCAGTTTTTAATTCTAAATCAGAAATGTCAACTGCATCAATTCAGATGAATTGCAAACTTAACTGCAAAGCAGGCGGAGCCACCTAGTTTTTCAACAAAGATGTTCCCTCCATTAATTACTTCAACATATGCCATGATAAAATCTTAATTAAAAGGTTACAACAAGAACTGTCTGCTATATAATGGACGATTGCACCCAAACAGTTTTAAAGTGAAAGCAGTATGACACAAATACCTATAAAATTTAGTTGTCTGCAAATGGGAAGCATAATTGTGAATGACGTACACCTGTTTGCCCCAAAACCATGAACTAAAACTAATGCAGGGCCAGCCTTTCCAGCAAACTGATAACGAATGCGATAGCCTCGCCAATTCCAAAAGCTGCAGCACAGGACATAAAGAAATTGTCTCTAAGAGAGAAAATTAGGATGCTATCTTAGCTCACCTCTAAGTTTAAAGTGATAGCATGGAAGGTGTACAAAGAGCACATGGGTAAAGGAGATTTTTGAGGCTGATAATTATGCACTTCTCCATATGACGTGTTGTCATCCATCATTGCCATAATAATTTTTTTCGTGTTTAGCTTCTGAACAGAATGTGGCAAAACAAAATTTCACTTACAAGTTGTGTAACTTGCTTTGCACTAAATAGCATTAGCGCATGCAATTGATTCTATACATACTATATACAAAATGAAGCCAGATACAAGCTCAAAAGCAACCATATCCCTCTCTATCTTGCTCCGTTCTCTCCACAAACATGATGTCACATCAGTAATTTGGTTGATATGGGGTTTTATGAACCCATTCAGTCGGAATGAAAGCCACATTAGAAAGACAAAGCATAATGCTCAAGTTCTAAAGCACAACCATAGATTACAGTTCTTACCAACAAACAGTATAGATCTGAAAATTGAGCAACGCATAGGATATGAAAAATGATGTCCGAAATGGATATGCTGCCAAGTTTTTATAAACCATGTATTTGCATATACGTAATGGTCACTTGTCATGAAGCAGAAATATTCAAAAATTGCCTCCTTCAAGATCAATGCTTATTGGTGTATTTTCTATTCAGATGCAGGCGACAACATTCAAGCAAGCTTACTGCAGACTCTAGTCTTAGATAAGAACTTGACATGTATCTTCTAATCCATGACCATTAGCATATTCATAATGTTCACTTGTCAAGAAGCAGAAATATCATGAAATTATCTCCTTCAATATCAATGTCTATTCATATATCTTCTACTTAGGGGAAGACGAAAACATTCAAGCAAGCTTAATATTTGTGAAAACTTATTATGTGGCCCATGAGGGAGGCATGTGCAAATATCAGTGAGAATTTTCCCATCAACTAACAAAGCAATAATCAACTACATTCAGTGACTGACGACGGCAAAATGTTTGGCCAGAACAGGGCCAGAAGAGGACAGACAAAATTCTTTACATGGATTCTGTGACAGTCTTCAGTCAGTGCAGATCCTGAAGACACTTCCTTGTTCTCTCTCATACGATAAAAAATACACAAACGGGGCCAGCTATAGGAAAAGTTCAGATCAATCAAGGTTTATAATCATGCACTGATGTTTCCTACTTGATATGACATTACAAACAATAATGGTAGAATTAACTTCTCCATCTGTCAAAAACCATGAGAAAAGAAACGACTATATCATTTAGAAAATAGAATAAAGGTTTACCTAATGGAAATTTAACAGATTCGAGGAATAATGGCATCAAAATCTTGAGCAGCCTCTTTTTACTTCAGGCTATTAGAACCAGATAGTTGCAGGTTTGCTTAAAAGTTCAACACTCAATCAATCATAGTAAGTAAAAGAGGAGAAAACAAGAAAGGAAAACAATACCCCGTCATAACTTCAGGTTGCGGCGAGCTACCAGCCATCAGCATTGGATCTGAGGGGCTGCTCTTGTCGCCCTTCGACTCCATCGAAGAACTCCTCGCACAACATACCGAAGGGTACCCATTCGAGGAGTAGTGCGGAAAATCTTTGAACTTGAAAGAGGTGGGTTTCTGCGGATTGGAGAGACGATTTGCTTCACTTTCTTTGAACCTAAGCAAAGATGGGAGAGAAGAAGAGCTGGTGCTCGCCATCATCGATCTCTGAAGTCTAAGCCTAGAATGGAGATTGGAGATGGTTTGATCCCAAAGCTAAGGTAACTAACAGCGTGAACGGAATGCGTGGTATACGTGAAACGGAACAGGGGAGGCTTTGCTGTTTAGGAGCAAACAGGAAGGCTTGGTGGTGAGTCGATGGATCGTCGACACCTAAACGGCGCATGTGTTTCGCCGGACTGGATGATGGAGGCTTCGTGAACTCAGAATTAGATAAAATTATATAGCAGTTTCACCTCTGGGATATGGGCGGATATAATGTCCGTTGGATTGTATCCTTCATATATTTTTGTTGATGAGAAAATCTTACAATCGGTGAGGGTCAAAATAATCAAAATTAGTCAAAATCAAGGACATGTATTAGGTTCAACTCCTTAAAAGAATCAGATCAAACAGAGTTGTTGAATCTGCATAAAACTGAATGTGAAGTAAATATAGTGGAAAATAGAAGACGGAAAGTGTCCATAAAATGAATAATGAGAAATGATGGAAAATAAGAATAATGGGTGATGAACTATGTTAGAACTACTCGTATGAATGATAGAAATACTCCTATGAATGAAAGCTTCATTAAAACTACTCTCATGAGTGATAGAACTACTCCTATTAATGAAAGCTTCATTGCAGAAAATTTAAAGGTACATGAAGATAAATAAGACTGCATTGAAAATAAAGATAAAAGGTTATATTAGAAATAAAGATAAAAACTGGTTTGCTCTTGATTTCGGAAGAGAGTGTTTTTCTTCATCTTCATGCATTTTATAGTTTCTGGCGTAACCACTTTGCAACCGTTTGAACTGCTCTGGAACTGTCAGAATTGAATCTGAAACCGTCTGAACTGCATAACTGGTCGACATCTTCAGTTATTTACGAAACTGCAATCAAATAGATTGTCTTGTCTTTCACTACAATTTCGCTGATGATAACTTTGGAATTTGGAAAACCTTTGAACACGAAAGTTGTAGTTTTTCGAATCCCCTTTTCATGGGTTCAAAAACCAACTCATTTGGATATCGTATGAGAAAGTTATGACTGAAATAGTCGACCACGTTGACAACTATAATTAAAATAATCGATGAAAGTATGGCCGATCGGAAATCTAGCCGATTGGAATTTGGCCTATTGGAATGGACCATCTTTTGGATGATTGCATCTAGACGGTTGGAAATTCTATCATTATTTATCATTTTATCATTGAACACTTTGACTGGCAGTTTCACACATTATGCAATAGAATCTGAAAATCCCGTCAACATGAAAGTTGTAAATCTTTTCGTCCTCTTTTTAATGGTTTAAGAATCGGTGAATTTGAATATTTGATGTAAAAGTTATAGTAAAAATACTTCAGTTATGTCAAAGCTAAAAATGAGAACCATTTAATGACAATATTTACAAAATTGCCATTGATCTTGTCAATCATCCAAATGGCTTTAAAACATTGTTATATTTATGGCTAACATTTTACCCCCGCTCTTTATGAAAATAGAAATTTTATAAAGAATTTATTCTGTTGGCCAATTGGGCGATTCTGTTGGCCAATTTGACTATTATGTTGGCCAATTGGACGATTTTATAGGCCAATTGGGCGATTCTGTTGGCCAATTTTGCTATTTAGTTAACCAATTGGACGATTTTATCGGCCAATTGAGTCATACATAAAATATATTTTATTGATCATTCGTCCAATATACTTGTTTTATGACAAGTGACGATCGGCCATGATGAATCGGCCATATCACTTGAGCCCATAAATTCAATATTAATATTGGTCAATCGGTCAAAGCCAATTGTTGCTCGGCCAGCATGTCAGGCCAATATCAATCGACCAGCATATACACTCCCAATTAATTAACAATTGAAGAAAACATATACATATGCTGATTTTAACTATTCGTTGGTTGACCAACATATAAATATATCTGTTGGTTGGCCAAGCTAATCGGTCATTTATACTAGTTGGCCTCATTTCATTTTTGTTTGGGATATGTTTGGTTGGTTTGAAGTAGAGCTGAAGTCATTTTTTTTCCGGTGAATCCAACCTCTTCGTTTGTATGACGGTGTTGAAGTGAGATTAAAAAGTCATTTCAAGCCACTTCACCCCCAAGACAAATTTAGCTTCCACTTTCGGTTTTGACTTCAGATGATTTTGGTCCGAAGTCGTTGAAGTGGCTCGCCGGAAAGTAGCAAATAATATTAATAATATCGTACTATAATAAAATATTAATATAGTGGGTCCCACATGTCACGTGTCACCTCGTGATTGGTCCACATCATCTAAAATAGATTTATTTTAATAATTTAATATTAAAAATATTTTTTTTAATATTTTAATTATTAAAATAAATATATGAAATTATTAAAAATCCATGAAATTGCCCACAGTTGGGGGTGACCATATCTCCACTTCAAGTACCAACCAAACACCAGAACTGATAAAATTCCAGAAAATCACTTTCCAAAAAAGTCACTCCCCAAAAAGTCACTCCACCTTAGCTCATTTCTCAGCAACCAAACATCCCCTTAGCAAACATTGATCACCCATACATGCCCTGCGGTGTACTTTTTCATAACACCTTTTCACATGCACTTTTTCACGGCAGTTTTTTACATGCACTTTTTCACGTCACTTTTTCAATGCATGCATGTCGCCCATGTACTTTTTCACATGCATTTTTTCAATACATGCATGTTGGCCATACATGAATGGCATGCATTAATCGATCTAATTGAACATTTATACTAATTCAACATCTATTGGCCAATATCAGTTAATCCATTGTTGTTGATTGCTTCTTCTATTTTTTCTCCTTTTTTTTATTGATCATCACGTTAACATTGTTGATCATTGTTGATCTCTCTCTCTCCCTCTCTTTTCAAAGCTTCAACTCTGTGTCCCTCCGGGCGTTCCAAAAAATATTGACGTGGAAATCTTGTCGTTGACCAGCAATGGTCAAATTAGTTAAAATGTCAAAATCAAGGGCGTGTTTAAGTTCAACTCCTTCGAACATTCAGTTCGAACAGTGGTGTCAAATTAAATGAAAAATATGATCGAACTAAATTAAAATATATTTAAGTGGATAATAGTGAAGAAAGCTAAAGATAAATCTAGATTACTCCTAGATTAAATTTAGATTATCGAAATCAACTAATTAAACCAGAAAAAATTATAGAAAGCACTTTAAACTAAATAAATCTAAAGTAAATCTATATTAATCCTACAGAAATCATAAATTATTCTACTGGAAGGAATTAAGATTATTTAAACTTAAACTAGTTTAACTTAATCTAAGAATTAATCTAAACTAATTAAATCTAGAGTAAAACTAGATTAACCCTACATTAATCCTAAGTTAATCTACTTGGAAGAGACTAAGATTAGTAAACTACAGTAACTAAACTAATCTAAGAAAGAAGTAAAGAAGAACAATAAATGCTCCATTAATTGAAAGAACTTACAGGTACAAAAATGAACGTAAGAATCGATGCTTAAAAGCTTGTTACAAGAGTGTTAGAGAGATTACAGTAGTGAAGAAATCCTATTTATATCCTACTGCTAATAACCGTTCCCTCTTTGAGTGACCATGGCGCAAATATAGGAGATCGGGTTGCAATTACGCCATAACGGCTTTCCCACATTCAGTTCTTGGTTAATAACCACATGTGGCCGATAATCGTTCATTGCACATGTCATGATTATGTATGACTAATGATCGTTCTTTGTACACGTCATGACTACACATGGTTAATGATCTTTATTTGCACGTGTTGTAATTGCTTATGGTCGATAGCTATTGCTTGTCTCGTTATATCTTTTGGTCGATGATCTTCTTTCACCTGCTTCATCATTGTCTTTGGCCGATGGCTTGACTTTACACATATCTCAATGGCATTTGGACGATGCTCTTTTCCTACATATCAATATTTGATCGTCCATTGGTATTGGACGATGAAGTCATATACCTATCGGTCATCGATCATTGTTACTTATCTTACGTGTTGATCATTTATTGGTTAGCCATTATTTTGGTTAACATTTTGCCCCCCATGCGGTGATCGAGGAATGTTGTTTTAATGACGAAGTGACCGCATCTGTTGTGATTTGACCATTTTTTCTCATTTGTTCAAACCTAATCATTTCAAGTACCTGGGAACTTGTACCACTGCGCCATTTCTTTTCTCTATCTAAATCTTTTCGGATCCCGCATTTAATGGAATGACAAAAATTTCTTTATTTAAGCCATTTACTTTGGTTGAGAAAGAACTTTCTTCATCTGTCGTCTTCCTCCGGGCTTTAGGCTTTTATTTCCTTTCACCTACCATTGTGGCGGCACTTTGTTCTCTATTCGTCATCATGGTTCGTGAGATCAAAGCCAACGACGAGGTTCGGAAAGAAGTTAATGCAACTGTTGGAGATTTTAATGAGCTTATGAAGGCAGATGAGGTACGGAGTGCATATCTGCTTAGGGAGGGTGATTCTAATTCCAAGTTATTCATTTTGGGTTCTTGTTTTGTTCCTGAAAGTATCCCTTCTCTTGGATCTGATGCTATGATTCTTGTAAATTCATTCCCTCTCTCTGATGATTTGCCTCTATCTCAAGACCTCAATCTCTCTACCCTTTCTTCAAAAAATCCTATCACTCCATGGCCTTTAACCAATGACAAATTCATCGAATGGCACAATAGAATGATCAACCATCCTGAATCGAAGATTTTTTTTTCTGACGCTGGTATATTAGATTTCTTAGATTTGAGCACTAGAATTCCCAACCAAGAACCCAACTTGCTCATCTCGTCATTCCTCTTTTGGTCGACAAAGTACAACAACTTTGTTTTCCCTTTTGGTTCACTCACCATTACAGTGCTGGACATATCTCTTTTGACCGGTCTCTCACATCTTGGCTCCCTTATATCGGTTAATATGGAATTACCCAGCCGTGAGACGGTCTTTGACACCGATAAGAATTACGGTGTTTTTATTAATACTTTTGCCAAGTTAGCATAAACCGATGCCCTCCAAACCCCCGTGAATGTTTGGCTTTCATTTACCATTGGTTTTGTGAATTTGTCCTTTGTCTCCCTGCTAAGAAACCTGTCAAGGGCTACATTAAACTCGCCCAAGAACTTGCCGCTAGAAAACAAGTTCTTTCCCTTTCTTCTTTCATTTTGTCAGCCGTTTATAGGGGTATTTACCTTACCCTCGATCAATTGAGAGAGGGTAGTGGCCTAACTGGTTTTGGCCCTCTTTCGCTTGTCCAATTGTGGCTTCGAGCCTATTTTCCTGAACTCCACATGCCGCCTTCATCGTCATCGCCCAGAACAAAAGGTCATTTGTATCTTTCCTCATCATTCATTCCCAAATCCTTCCAATAAGTTTTTAGTCATTTTTATACCTTGTCCACTTATTCTTCTTATCGTCATTTTCATCTTGATTCTTATCCGTCGTCCATAAGTCTATTACTTGATCATTCTTCAAACTTGGATTCCGAATAAAAGATTTTGGCATGTGCCCGCTTTCTTATCGGCCGTGATACTCTTAACACTTTTCCTTCTTTTTGTTAATTGCAATCATCCATTTCATGGACATTCTTTTTTCTTTCATGTCACCTTTGCTTTTATATTGCCGAAAGTACTTCTTAAAGTACTTACCATTTACCATTGCTTGGTGTAAACCACCGTTAATATTTTCTTAATTGATATGAACCATTTGACAATACTTGCTCGATCAAAAATGGTCTTTCCCAATTGGACGACCATTTTCCATATGTAGGGTTACTCCGATCCACAGGTAAGATTGTCTTCCATACCAAGTCACCTTCTTTGAATTTTCTCTTATGAAGGGGTGGGTGTCTGCCAGGGCTGCCACCAGCTAGGGCACTGTTGTGATCCAATGTCCACACCTGATGATGTCAAGGAGAAGGAGGGGCCGGACACTATGGTACAGCCTGAGGTGTGGACTGCTGTTCTTGGCCGAAGGAGACGTCGCCGACGGAACCGTCGTCGCCGGAGAAGAGGTGGTGTTCTCAATGAAGATGGAGCGCCTCCTGAAAAGCCTGTGGAGCAAGGTTCGGAGCCGACAGATTTTGGCCCCCCATTGGTGGAGCCTGCTGTGCTACAGCTGGATCCTGCTGGGGGCATTTCAATATTTGAATTCGTGGCCCAGAACCCACCGAGCTTGGTCAAGGTTGTTGCCCCTCGCCCCTGCATAAAATCTATTGTGGTTCGGGACGAACCGAACCGGTTTGGGGAAACACTGTTTGGTCCAATTGCTGCTGACGAGGCTGATGTGGGTGTGGATCTCGAGATGGCTTTGGCAGGTGTGGAGGATTGCGATGCGAGTACAGATCTCGAGACGTCTGTGGACGACTCTGGTGTTGGCGCGAACCTCGATTCCTCCTTTGGCAGCGTGCCGAGCACGGAGCTCGAGCTGGCCCTTATCTCCACTAGACCTCTGGAGGTCTCTTCGTCCCCTCGTTCTCTAGAGGTGTTGGAGAACCTCTATCTCCAAGGGCTTGGGGCCCGAATCCAAGCTCTCTCTCATGGGATATGTTCTCTGACGAGGAAGAGGAAGTCCTCTCTGATGGGGAGGACGACCCTTTGGAAGCTTTGCGGCTGGCGGCGCGGAGTGATCTCTTCTCCTCCGCCATCAGTGATTCATGAAGATTTTGTCTTGGAATTGTCTGTCGAGGAATGGGTTTTCGGAAGCTTCACTGCATCATCCGAAGGCTCCTCTCTCGACATCTTCCGGATCTCCTATTCCTGCAGGAGGTGGGTCTTAGCGCGGTGGATTTGAGTAAAGTTCAGTCTAGGCTGGGAAGCCACTGGGGAGTTCTTCTGGTTCCTTGCCAAGGCCGCAGAGGAGGTATTCTCGCTGCTTGGAAGATTGAGTTGGGTTTTGTGTCCTTTTTCCAATCGTCTACCCAGGCGATTCATGAAACCGACCACATAGCTCAATTGTCACATATCCAACTCGAATGTATTTAAGTCTGTTAAAATTAATATGCCGAATTAGTGTCCAACTCGATCACAACTTCAATTATGTGTGGACTTTTATTGGATCTAACACGAAACCTGATCCGCTATAGATAATAACTGGATCCGTTTATTTTTCATTACGCGGGATCATAGTTTCATCTCCCGCGCGGCTCTTTCTTAGGGATTTTTCATCCCAAGTTCTGCGCGGCTCTTTCTTAGGGATTTCTCATCCCAAATTCTCATCCTCCTGGCAAAGTCCACATCCATCGTGGGTTCGGCTGTTTCTTGAGATCGAGAAATTTGTTGGTCAAAGCGCTTGTGCTCATTGCTGCTTTGGGTATGTTCATTCCACGCATGTCGTGAGTTTATTTTTTTATTGTTTCATGTGGTTGTTGATGCAAACAAAACACATGTGGAGCCCTAGATTCATATTGTGGTAGTGATGTATGTATTTATTGGGATCTAACAGTGTATGGAGTAAAGTTCTAAAAAAAACTCTCATGTGATGCCAACTCCATGCTGGTGGTACCACTCATTCATGCAATGAGTGCATGACTTTGCTATGTTGATTAGCAGGATATGGAGATCACTCGGTTTTAAATTAGAGGGATTAGTTTGTGGCCTCTTTCGTAAATAGTTTTAGTTGAGATAACAAATTGATAAGAATAATCTATTAGTGGCCTCTTTATCATAGTGCAGCATGTATTTATTTAGTCTGATAGTTTCTAAAGTAAAGTTATGAAAAACAACCAAATGATGCCAACAAATATATTATAACATAATTTTGTCATAGTGTTGAGCTATTGATCAAGCTAGTAGTATTGTTTACTACGAGTGTCATAAGGTACTGTATCTTTTATAGCTAGGCATTGGAGTTCACCTGAATTTAGAATTCACCCGATTTTAAGTGTAGGGTTTATAGTTCTAGAGTTATTTTTAAATGATTAGCTTGAGATCATAGACTAACATAGGTCTTGTTTGGCTTAGGTTTTGATTGAGTTCTGCATTGAACTTAATTAAACAACCCTTTGAAATTTGGTTAAGAATCTTGTTATTTTGATTATGATAAACAAAACAGAGGAGTGTTTTGAAGCTAGATCAAGAATACTTGGAAACTTAGATTCTATTGAAAGCAGTTCATTTTCCGCTTTTAATCTTCTGCAATAAGATATTATTGTGATCAATTTGTGGCATTAACTTGCCCATAGAGTAGAAATAAAAGTTAGTCCTTGGATTGTTGTTCCTTTATTTTTTTTTTGCAAAATTGAGCCGAAGCAGCAGCCGAGTTAACGGCTTACAAGAGAAGATCAACTGGAGGCTCCCTTGTGGGGATGGCCTCCCTCCTACAAACAACAGGAGCTACTCTAACGTGATTTGCCAAACCATCTGCTTCCATATTCTCTTCTCTTGGGATATACATAAGTCTGAAAGAATTAAAATTCCCAACAACCCAGAGGATTGTTGTTCTACTTTAAAAAGCTGTTATGATACAGTCAAGTGTAGAGATCTAGAAAAAAGAGTGTAAATTATTTGATTTTTGTTGACATGCTGAATTTGTCTATCAATTTAATTTCTTTACCTACCTATATATTCTCATTTCCTATCATGTTGGGATCCTAATTTATAATGTTTAATCAATGTGCTCATTCATTCACGATAATGTTATAACCATTGGTAGCATTACTGATACTAGCTCTATGCTTTCTTTAGGTGAATAGCATAGTTGATTGGAAGAACTCCTACATTGAAAGATACATGTAAGCTATCATTCTTTTATGAAATTGACTAAAGTTTACTACGTATGGTGCATGTTGCTAGCTCTATGCTTCCAACCATGTCTCACTTTCTTTGAATAAAAAATATAGTTCATCTAAAATGCTAGTGTTGTATATTGTCTCAAACAACAAGAATTCTACTATTCTACTTCTTTTGGTAACTTGCCTTTTGATTTTGCTTTTTATGGCTGAGTAAAAGAATTCTTTTTTTTTTTCTGGAGATTTGTTTGCCAAAGTACTTGGTGAAAGGTCTCGTAGAACTTATAATACTTTCCAATTTGGTGTTTTAATGCCTAAGTTCAGTATAGTAATTGCAAACCAGTGCTAGAATCAACTACAATGGTTCTTGTCTATTTAATTTGCTTTTTTCCTGATAATAAAAGATGCATGACTGAATTGTATATATTGAGTTTTGTCACCATGACTTGAACTACCAACTTTCTCTTGCAGTTCTCTTAAGTATCATGGACAGTAACAACCTTAAGAGCTGGATGAAGAGTAGTAGAGTAAGTCAGGAATATAGAGATGGAGTAGAAAGTTTTTTAAATTATGCATTCGATAAGAAATCTGATGGCAGAAAAATCCCATGCCCTTGCCAAAAGTGTGAGCTACATTATCAAGAAAATCGAGCCACAATATATAACCATTTTGTGGTAAATGGCATTATGCCAGGGTATAAAGTATGGGTCTGCCACGGGGAATCAATGTCTACATCGATTCCTACAAATGATAACCATTTAGGACAAGATGTACGTAGAGAAAATGATATCGTAGACTTGTTACACGATGCCTTTAGAGGATCTACACAAGTTACGAATATGGAAACTGATGTTAGCAGTCCAGTAGAGCCAAACATAGAAGGATTTGCTGCACAACAACCAACTGAGCATTCTCATCCACAAGTGGAAAAATTGAATATGTTGATGGAAGATGCCGAGAAGGAATTATATCCCGGATGTACGAAGTTTACTAAGCTTTCTTTTATACTACACCTTTATCATGTGAAGTGCATGTTTGGATGGTGCAATTAGTCATTTGGTATCTTGCTTAAACTAATCAAAGATGCATTACCTGAGGGTGAGACATTGCCAAACTCATTCAATGAAGCGAAGAAGATCATTGAAGAATTGGGTCTTCGGTATGAAAAAAATCATGCTTGTCCTAATGATTGCATGCTATTCTGGAAAGAGACAACCACAAATGACATTTGCTCATCATGTGGGGCTTCTACATGGGAAAATGATGACTCATCTAGTGATGTATCATGTTCAAAAAAGAAGAAGAAAGTGCCTGAAAAGGTGCTAAGATATTTTCCTTTAAAACCAAGGCTCCAACGATTGTTTATATCATCGAAGACAGCAAATTTAATGAGATGGCATGAGACAGAATGTAGTAAAGATGGTGTCTTAAGACATCCAGCTGATTCAGAGGCATGGAAGAGGTTTGACTCACACTATCCAGAATTTGCTAAGGACCTACGCAATGTTCGATTGGGGCTAGCGAGTGATGGTTTTAACCCATTTGGAACCATGCAATGTACTTACAGTACATGGCCAGTTATTTTGATGCCATATAACTTGCCACCATGGTTGTGCATGAAGCAACCGTATTTTATCCTTTCATTGCTAATTCCTAGACCAAAAGAGCCTGGAAATGATATCGATGTGTACTTGTAGCCTCTTATAGAGGAGTTGACTAAACTATGGGAAGTAGGTTAAGAGACATATGATGCCACAGCTAAAGAGTCTTTTCAAATGCATGCAGCTCTTATGTGGACTATAAATGATTTTCCAGCCTACGGCAATTTGTTTGGTTGGTGCACATATGGTTCTTTTGCATGTCCTTCATGTAATATGGATACTTGCTCAAGGCGATTGATACATGGCAAAAACTTTTGCTACATGGGTCACAGGCGCTTTCTAGATTCTAGACATAAGTATCGATTCGATGCACATTCTTTTGATGGAACAACAGAATTGAGACATGCACCTTCTGTATCTACAGGAACAGAAGTGTTGGATCAATTGAAAAACATTAAGTTCAATCTCGACAAGATGAAGGGAGAAGTAAGTGGGGTTAGAAAAGGCATATGGAGAAAGAAAAGTATATTTTTTAGACTTCCCTATTGGGTGTTTAATGCAATACGTCATAATCTCGATGTGATGCATATAGAAAAAAATGTTTGTGCTAATTTGGTCAATACCTTGCTGAATATTTACAAGAAGTCAAAGGATAACTTAAACGCTCATCGTGACTTGCAAGAGATGAACATAAGAAAAGAGCTATGGCCACAAGAAAGAGGCTCTAGAAGAACATACTTACCTCCTACTTGCTTTACAATGGCTCCCTTCGAGAAGAAGCTCTTTTATGAAGTGTTGGAGAATGTGAAGTTTCCAGATGGATATGCATCAAACATCTCACGTTGTATTCGCAAGCAACGAAAATTATCAGGCCTTAAAAGTCATGACTGTCATGTTTTGATGCAACAACTTCTTCCTCTTGCATTGCGGGGTACTTTACCTCAAAAAGTTAGCTCAATCTTGATCGAGCTTTGTAGCTTTTTCCAAGGCTTATGTACGAAAACTCTTCAAGTACATGAGCTTGAGATGCTTGAAGCAAGGGTTGTCCAAATGCTTTGCCACTTTGAGAGGATATTTCCGCCTTCATTCTTTACAGTTATGGTACACTTAGTGATTCACTTGGCTAATGAAGCAAAAAATGCCGGGCCAGTACATTATCGATGGATGTATCCAGTTGAGAGGTAAGATCTAACATTTTTATTATTTGTCGTAGCTTAGATGACTAACCTATGTTGTAAGGATGAAATGGTCTAATATTGTTTTTCCTTTTCATTTGTTATATAGATACTTATCAACACTAAAATCTTACGTGCGTAACCGAGCACGTCCAGAAGGTTCAATTGCAGAAGCATATATTGCAGATGAATGTTTAGCATTTTGCTCGCGGTATCTACAAGGTACTGAAATAAGATCTTATTAGTCGTTTAGAAATCATGCAGATGTTGAATCTGAAATAAGAGAAGAATCCTCATTTTTTCCAAATATTGGACGACCATATGGTAGCATGCAAGGATTTATGATGGAAGAAATAATGAGGATCCAAGCTCATAGATATGTGCTCTTCAATTGCGGCTGTGATTTAGTCGAGTCCTATAGAAAGTAAGTACTTGAAGCTTTAGTTGTGAACATACGAAAGAAACAATTAAGTAACTATTAGCTAATGAGCCTCTACACGCAGGGAACATATCAACATAATCAAGAGGACAAATCGGCGTCGCCGACCCACACAACTCGAAATAGATCGTTTACATAATGAAAATTTTCATGAATGGTTTAGAGAGAAGGTAAATGATAGGACTGATTTTACTAAGTCAATATCCTATTAGCAATATTATATTCTAGAATGGAGTGAAATGATAATTTAGATTACTTCTTTTTTGTTCTAGGTTGAGTCTTGCAAGGCAACTGATAGCCGAATTACAGATGATGTTAGAGCTCTTGCTCGAGGTCCAAATTATTTAGCAAGGAGATTTAAAGCTTTTGATGTGAATAATGGTTACAGATTTCGGATCGAAGAATATGAGATTAACATGAATACTCAAAATAGTGGCATAATGGTTATTGCAAAAACACAGAGTTATGCAAGTTCTAGTGACACACGCCCTATGTTGGGAGATGTTGTCTACTATGGTTCGTTGACAGAAATTATTGAACTGAATTACTATGACAAATTTAAAGTTGTTTTGTTTAGATGTGATTGGGTTGATGTGACCCATGGGAGAGGAGTCAAGCATGATGCATTGGGATTTACGCTCATCAATTTTTCTCACTTGATACACACCGGCGATCGTTTGAGCGATGAGCCATTTGTATTTGCTTCCCAGGCAGAACAAGTGGTATTTGTCCAAGATCGTAAAGAGCCAGAGTGGTTTGTTCGTCTTCCTATAAAACCCAAAGAAACTTTTGATATTGGAGAGGAGACTCCTCAAAGGGGTATAAGAGTGAACGGGGATAGCGAGCCTCGTCCTTTCTGTAACTTGGAGGAATATTTTCTCTCAGAACAAGATAATTTGGATTGGGTGAGAAGTGATATCGCTGGAATGTTGGTTGATGATGGAGTACCCAATAATGGTGAAGACGGAGGTGAATCAGATAGTTACCTAGGTAAATATATGATCGGAAAATGTGGTAAGAATGGCTTCTTTTTTATAATATTCATTTTGTGCTCCTATTGTTTACCATAGGTGATTTAGGTTCTCCCTTTTGTGATTGTTTAATCTTTTGGAAGAATGTGCTATGGTTTGCATTTTCTCATCTCTTTTCATACTTACTACTTTCTATTCTGTTCATGTTGTTCCTTATCTAAATCATGGGTTTATTTCTTTATCTGTTAACTTATTTGTCTATGTCTTTCGGGCACATGCTAGAATCTTTTAATACTAAAATTCTTGGCATGAATTCATTTGCCCATGCTACAATGTTATCTATGTTATTTGATTACTACCTTGGGTCACTAGTTATAAAGTGTATAATAATTGCCTTTTGATGTCTCATAGTTTCTATCTAGTTGTTTGCCTTTTGGTTTTGAATTGTTCATAATGAGTTGTTTACATGAGTATCGTAGAATTCTTATAGACTGCAATGGCGAGAACAAGAAAAGTCCACGTATAGCAACAATTCAGCCCAACTTGCAGTCTGATGCAGATGCATCAGTTCAAGGCTCAGTAGAACTCCCGATCCAGCGTCACAGTCGATCACGGAGTCATGTGGAGCCCCGTATTCAGCCCGATATGCCATCAGGTCATGCAAATTTAATAGATGCAAATGGGTCACAAAATTTGGAAGGAGATTCGGAAAATTTATCAGGTTAAATTAAAATTTGGTTTATAAAAAGTCATCTCAATTCAATGTTTAGAGAATTATTTGCTCTATAACAATGGAGTTACTCACTCTTTTTCTTGTTTTGAAGATTCATTGGTGGAAAGGCATGTACGAGGACCAACTCTACTCACTGACATCTATAACCAACCTGCTACAAAAATCATTTTGGTTCAGTTTAACTGTCGAGGACAACCAATTAAAAAACAAGGACGCAAGCTAGCTAGTTTTTTGGGCACCTTAGCTCGAAATCCTAGTATGACTCCCCTTCATATTCCCGATTGGAGACTTTTCCCAAAGAAAGTCAAGGTTGAACTACTAGACTTTGTGAAGGTGAATATTTAGCTTGTTTTGTAACTATTACTGTTTGTTTGTTATTCGTACATGTTTTATTGTTATAAATGATATCTATATTCTACAATGCAGTCAAAGTTTTGAATCCCTGAAAATGGTGAAAGATGGGTATTGAGATCAATTGGAAAGAAGTGGAAGGATCATAAGTGTGATATCAAAGCAGAATACTTTGATCGGTATGGAAATATAGATGACGTATTGAGACATATACCCGATTGGATACCACGAGACCAATGGACAACCCTTGTTCAATTTTGGAATTAAGATAAAACCAAGGTATGATATTAACTACACAATAAATGTAACTGCTTTCAAATTAACATGGATCTCATTCATTTGTTTCGATAATAGAAACGTAGTAACACTAACAAGGCAAATCGGGAAAAACAAAAGATGCCTCATACTGCAGGATCCAAGAGTTTTGCTTGTCTTCAAGATGAAAAGGTACTTACATAAACGTAGTTTTAAATTTATGAAGGAGATTGTAGTTTTAATATATATTAGTATCCTAATTATGTTGTGTTCAAAACTTTGACTAGGCTATTGATGGAGTAGAGCCCTCACGAGCACAACTTTTCATTGAAACTCATAAGGAGCGAAAGGATGGAAGGCCAATTGACAATGAGTCGGCCCAAAAAGTTGTAAGTACTTGAATTCCATGTCTTTGATGTCCAATTAGTTGACTAATATTACTTTAGACTGCCATATGTTAATCGGGTCCCATGTTTATATTTTAAGTTGAGTTCTTTCCTGAATGTCTTCAAAGCTTACTTTTATTCTTATTATTGCAAACATGTTTTTAACTGTGAGGGTACTTGTGATGGAGAAAAGTGTTCCATTTACTCATGTCCTAGAAGGTATGCCATCCAATCAAGCATATGACAATTGATTTAGCTTGGGCATTGCTTGCTAGTGTACACCTTCAGCTTCTAAGACATTAGATCCATGCATTCTTTGCTTGCAGATTAGTGCTAAGATGTTATTAGTCATTCCATTCTTAATATCTACTTGAGTTGGAGTATGTTGTTCATTTGAGTTATCATTTGCTAGCTGTAGTTGATGCTTTGATATTATAGCCATCAGGACCAGGAATTCATGATGCATGATTTCTTCTCGTTTGAGAAATCTTATGTGGTGTGATCATATAGGTCACCAAAAGCATCAGTCTTATGTCCTGGCCATTAGCTAGTGAATAGTATATAGATGATGACCAGCTCAAATTTGATGTCAGTAAAACAGATGGTAGTTTGTATGACCAAAACTGGATTGAGATTGGGCGATATTAGTGAATGTTCACTCATCCTAGAGAAGAGGTTGTATTATGTGCAAAAATTGGATGTTCTTAAATTTTTTAATTTATTGATTTTTTTGCCTTTATCTTTTGTCAGCCCAAGGTAGATCAAAATCCTAGCTCCGCCCTTCAATGAAACAAGATTTTGTTGTTCTAAATATTTATATGATTGGCTTCTTACTTTGAAATGTGTATAGGAAATGATGAAACAAAAGTTAAGTCAAACTCAAGATGTTGATGAACCATCTGAGCGAAGGTTTGCTTGGGAAGGTGACATATATTCCCAAGTGATGGGACCAGAAAGGAGCGGTCAAGTCCGTGGATTGGGACTTGGTCCAACTCCTACTAGTTTGTGGGGTGCCTCATCTGCATATGAAATGGGGAGGAATTCTGAAAATAATGCAGCTTCTGAAGAGATTGCCCGTAAGCTAAGGGAAGATATAAAAGAAATTGAGAAGCGTCATGAAGATGAAATGAGGGTGATGAAAGAATCTCAAATGCGGGTGGAAGCTGAACTTAATAAAATGAGGACATTGATGGCTAGTATAGCTCCGCAAGTTGTGCATCATGGATCTAATGAAACACCCAGGATACAGGTAGTATTGTCTTTTAACATTTACCATTTGACTTGTTGGGTTGTGTCAAATATATAACTCGTACTAATGTTTTGATATTTGTTTATTTGCAGTAAAACTCTGACTCCTCGAGTGAATACTCTGACTCTAGTGTTCATTGAGACATACACATACAAGTTATATCTTAATAGATTGGGTAATGATTTTAGCTCACTTTTCTTTCACTAAAATTGGAGTTTCACAATATTTACATAGCATGTGTAAATTAACTTTTCTTTTTATCTTCCAGTATACAAGGGATTTGTGAAGCACTTTTGGCCCGATTTCATGTCCGGAGAGTTTTTCAAGATCGCATACCTAAGACTGAGACTGAATGTCTTTTCTTATTTGCTAGATTTAATGAACATCTATCTTTTGATTCGAAACTTGTTATGGATGTTTTTAAGATACATTGCAAACCATGTTTTGATATAGTTGTATGGTTTGTTAGTATATGAACTTGTAGCAGATGCTTGTAAATTGTTAATGGGAATTAGTTGTGAAGTGCAATGGTCAATTTTTTGGTTGTAGATCTGTATTCTATGTAATAGCAGGTGCTTTTATCTTCCTATATTTGTCATGTCAAATAAATTTACAGTAGAATGTTGACTATTAAAAGATTATTAGCGGTGAATGCAATTGCCATCGAATGTTGTTAATTATAGCGGCATCTAAAATTGCTGTTAAAAATGATCTTTAATTGTCAAATGAAATCAAAATCAAAATGCTTCTAATGGCAATATCAAATGCCGCTATAAGTATCCAGATTTAGCGACAAATCCAATAGACACCGAATGTTGCTAGTTTTAGTGACGTATACAATTGCAGCTAAACATGCTCTATAATTGCACTTGTAGCGGCAATATCAAATGCCGCTATACTTTGGAAGATTTAGAGGCAAATACAAATGCCGTTAGAAGGTTGTGGTCGATGCATTAGAGGCGACCAATACCGGCCATTGAATCGCCATTTTTAATTGCTGGTATAAGAAACAAGTTATAACGGCGATTGTGGGAACATTCACCGGCCTTGGCTGAGTACGTCTGGAAGCGGTTGGAGCTGGTCTGCCGCCTGAGCTCTAGTCAAAGTCCCCACTTGAACTGCCGTGCCTTGGCTGTCAGATCTGCTGCCACTGCCCTCGCAAAACAGACCAGATGTATGAACCGGGTGGCTGATAGGCCGAGCCTTCTCGCAGGCACGAGTATCGGGTCTTTTGCATGGTCTTGGCTCCTCCTTAACCAAATCTATGGCTAGGTCGAGAGATACCTTTAGGGTTTTAGGAGAAAGACCATAGGTATTCGACGAGGAAGGAGTAGACTAGAGGAGAGAGACGGATGGGAAGAGGGATACCTTGCAGCTCATCTAGGGTTGGCCGACTACTCTTGGAGATCCAACCCAAGAAAGGTGGAGGAAGAGAGGCAGCGACCAAGGAATATTAAGTTACAGCTACTCCTAAGATTATTATACTAATAAGTCTATTTTATTCTTCAAAATTCGTACATGCCCTAATACAAACTATAAAGGCCTCAAGAGAGTTCTACTCCAACTAGAGAACTACCTTGCTTTAATCAACAAGTACTCAGACTTTCCTATTAAAATTCAATCATATCTCAAACTTCCTAATAACTAGGACTCATAATAGGAACAAAGAAAGCAAATCATAAACTGAACTCAAACTAGGAAATCAACTAGGAAATCAATTAAGAAACAACTAAGGAAGTAACCAGCTAAGAATAGGATTCCATAAGGTTGGCTTTGGCTTGGGACCTGATCCAAGGCCGGGTCCTACCAAGGGGTGGAGCTAGGAATAGGATTCCACTTGGCGTGTGGGACCCGCCCCTTGGCTGGGCGTAGGTCCCAACCGTATCATCCCCTCCCCCTTCGAAAAGTTCATTGTCCTCAAGGCCAAAGTCGAGATAACGATCCAAGAAATCAGTGAATACCTCCCATGTGGCTTCAGCTGGACTATGGCCCTTCCAATGTACTAGAACTTCTTTCGGTTGTCAGGGAGGGTGCCGATGCTCGATGATAGCCTGAGATACAACTTCGGCTGCTCCTCTGAGGGGTCTGGAATCTCGGTGATGATGAGTACTTCAGTTCCAACGTGCTTTTTCAGAAATGACACATGAAAAACGGAGTGCACCTTTGAATCTGGTGGGAGACGAGGGCGATAGGCGACAGTGTACCTCGTACGACCCATAGAACTTCACGGCGAGCTTCTATGACTTACGCTTGGCCACGGACTTTTGTCGATAGGGTTGTAACTTGACGTAGACCATCTCACCAATCTGAAACTTGACGTCTTGATGTCCACGATCATAGGTCTGCTTCATCCTGTTATGGGCAGTTGCTACCTTTACTTAACATCTGCTATCGCTTGATCCCGTTCAACTAGGAAGTGATCTACAGTTGCTGATCTGGATGTCCCGGGTACGTAGGAGAGGAGGGACGGTGGAGGTCGCCCATACACTGCCTCGTAGGGTGTCCGCTAGATGCTGGAGTGCCAACTAGTGTTATAGGTGTACTCTGCCCAAGTCAACCATTGGGTCCATTGTGTAGGATGATCACTTGAAAAACATCATAAGTACATCTCCAGGGATCAATTTTCTACCACAGTTTGGCCATCCGTTCGTGGTTGGTAGGCTGAGGCTTCATCTGAACTTGACTCCCTGAAGTTTGAAGATCTTCTGCCAAAAGTTGCTAGTGAAGGTAGGATCTCGATCACAAACAATACTGGTTGGCATGCCATGGTGCTTGAGCACAATGTCAAAGAAGACTCGGGCAATGGAATATGCCGTGTAGGGATGTCGTAGGGGAGTGAAGTGTGCATACTTGGACAATCTATTGACGACTACTAGAATTGTCGTGTATCCTCTAGAAGAAGGAAGACCGTCGATGAAGTCCATAGAAACATCAGTCCATACCTCTTGGGGAATCGGTAGGGGCTGAAGTAGGCCGGCTGGCTTTAGAGTCTCGGCCTTGTGTCGCTGGCAAGTGTCACATTGGTGGATGAAGTCCTTGATCCGCGCCTGAGCTCGCTTTCAGTAGAAGGTGGTTCGCAGTCGGTGCCACATCTTGACGAACCTGTCATGTGTTGCTGGAATGTAGGGTCGTCAAGATCTCTGAGATGACTGGGGAGTTCTTCCTCAAGAAGATGTGGTCCTTGTGGAAGATGAATCCATTGCGAACTATCGCGCCCCGACCCGCGAAGGCCCAACTGGGCCAGGCGACGCGAACCGGAACCTAACGAAACGCGAAAAAAGCTGGCGAGGGTTCCCTCTAACCTATTGGTCTTCCTAACAATTCATCAAAAGCACTATCAATTAAAAGACATTAATTTAATGAAACCTCGAACCACAGATTTACAAACCCAAAAGGTTTAATATACATATCCTCGAGAGGGGAAGATTCAAATACAATATTACTCCCATAGGAGACTAACAAACATAGGGTAAAAGTAGTAAATGATCACCACCTCTCAGACTCCGCCTGGCGCCGCCGCACTGCCGACCAACTGCCCGGTAGGGGCCACCAAAGAGGAGCTAACGCCTGCACCTGTAAAACGCAGCCCGGTAGGAGTGAGCACTAAGCTCAGCAGGGTTCTACACTACGATACACAAAAGGAAGAGGGAAATCCAAGAGTGTCGCCCTCAAGTAAGACCTGGGTGTATACAGGGGTCCAATAACCCCACCGTGTGTCCCTGAGGCCTAGGAGCAGCGCTCAGTAAGCAAGAACAAACACTTCTGACTCACATGCAGGAACCCGACACTGCAGGCGGGAAAACGCACCGCTGAGGACGCAACTCCTCTACTCAAGAGTCAACACAGTGGAACACCGGCTACACCTCAGCATCCGACTCGAGGCCGACACGACCTCTATAATCATCAAGCAACAAGCGTATCAGTCATCTAAGCCTATCATCAAATCGACTGGACACCACAATTCGAACAGGGTCCAAACATATAATATTATAATCCGACATATAATATTATTTTCAAAACACCAAAACCTCTACTTAGAGGCTGATTGATCCCGTCCATCCGACATCCAAACGACGTCGGATGCAAGATCCAACTTAGTCATCAGTAGATAAACATGCCGGGATCAATATATCCAAAATCCACAATCATCCAAAGGTTGGATTAACGGGAAAACACTAATCAAAATCGCTAATCAAACTAACTTACCAATTAATTGCTGCAACGCAGCCCTCCAGTAATAAATTCATAACAAATCGTAGAAGACTCGGACAATTATTAAATCAGTTGGGTTAGAGAATAGATTCAATGATCTACGACTCTTATATTCATCCCAACCCAAGATCATGCACGTACTAGCCGGAAAACTCGCCGCAAGCCGACTGTTCTTCAAGAACAGCAAAAACCGGAAAATCCGAGATTAATCATGCATAAATCCTACTAAAATCTCAACCAAAGTTCATGAAACTTATAACAGAAATTATATTAAGCAAGAGAAAGCTAACAACACCAAGATCAACAAGATCTACCAGCTAGATCTAGAGAAAACCCAAAAACAACATCAGTAGGTAGAAACCTACCGGAAACGCACTCCTCGGCTGATTCCCCGCGAACTGGTCACCAACAAGGTTCCAAACCACTTCAGGGATCTTTCTCTCGTTACCACGGTTCCAATGAGCCTTGGAACACCCAAAACGGTGGCCGGAGGAGGGAGAACGGTGAAGAAGAAGGAGCTGTCGGAAAACAGGGGAAGAAAACAGAGCCGCGGGAGGAAGAAGAAGAAAGGAGAAGAAAGGAGGAGGAGGAGAAGAGGAGGAAAAGGAGGGAAAAGGGGAAGGGAAAGCCGGGGAAAGAGGGGAAAGAAGAAAGGAGGGGAGGGAAAGTCCTCCCCTTCTGACAAGAGAGAGCGACGGCCAACGGCGGCCGTTCTCTCGAAGCAGAAAAGCCACCGACGCGAGTCCGATCGATCGCTCCAAGGAGCGATCGATCGCTCGCGGGCCGCCAGCAGCCCAAAAAAACGGGTTGCTGCGCGCGAGAGCTGGGATCTTCCGATCCCGGGTCCACCTAACCATTCTAATCAAGCACTAACACGAACAAGGTCAGTGTGTGCACACGCGGGTGTGAAACAAACCAACAAGGCGCAATTTACCAAATTACCCTTGCGGTCTATAACGAGGCACAGGGGTAGAGGGACAGGTCCTCACATCCTAAAACCCTTAGAGGAAATCTCGTCCCGAATCTCGTCCCGAGATTCGATAAAGGTAGGGCTCGGAAACAACAAAACCGCTACCCTAGAAGACAGGACAAGAGGTACCTCGAGAAGAAAATAGCTACGGAAACTCCTGCCGCATACGCGCCTCACGCTTCTAGATCATCTCCTCGGTGCCTCTGTGCCTCCACAGTACCTTGACCAAGGGAATTGTCTTGCCCCGCAAGACATGATCCCTCCGGTCAAGTACCCGAACCGGCTGCTCATCAAAGCTCGTGTCTGCCTCAAGCTCAATGTCATCCACCCTGATGACATGAGACGGGTCTAGGTGATACTTCCTCAGCATCGACACGTGGAAAGTCGGGTGCACAGCAGACATGTGCTGAGGAAGATCCAGGCGGTAAGCTACCTCGCCGACCCCCTCTAGGATATCGAACGGCCTGATGAACCTAGGCGCCAACTTCCCACCTCTGCCAAACCTGACGGACCCTCTGTACGGCGATGCTCGCAAGAACACTCGGTCGCCGACAGCAAACTCCAACGATCGTCGCCTCCGATCTGCATAACTCTTCTGCCGACTCTGAGCCGTCAGAAGCCTCTGCCTGATCTGCACTAACCTCTCTGACGACCGCCTGACGATGTCTAGACTGGTGAGTGAAGGCTCTCCAACCTCTGTCCAGCACACTGGGGAACGACACGGCCTACCGTACAACGCCTCGAAAGGTGCTACTCCAAGACTAGACTGGTAGCTGTTGTTATTGGCGAACTCCACCAAGGGAACGTGCTCCTCCCAGCTGCCTCCGACGTCGAGGACACATGCTCTCAGCATGTCCTCCAAGATCTGGATCGTCCGCTCTGACTGCCCGTTTGTCTGTGGATGGAAAGCCGTACTGAAAGTCAGGAGTGTGCCAAATTCCTCCTGAAAGCCTCGCCAGAACCTGCTAGTGAACCTGGGGTCACGGTCTGACACGATAGAAACTGGAACTCCGTGTAGTCTGACCACCTCTATGACGTACAAGCTGCCCAACCTGTCCGTCGAGTCTGTCGTCCGCATAGGCAGGAAGTGCGCCGATTTCACTCAGCTAGGTCAATCGATCAATGATGACCCAAATCGCGTCATTCCCCCTAGGAGATCTCGGTAGCCCGGTCACGAAGCCCATCGTGATGTGCTCCCACTTTCACTCAGCTAGTGGAAGCGGCTGAAGTAACCCCAGAGTCCGCTGGTGCTCTGCCTTGACCTTTTGACAGGTAAGGCAGCGCGATACGAACTCCGTCACTGCCCTCTTCATCCCGCGCCACCAGAACTGTCGCCGAAGATCCTGGTACATATTGGTGCCGCCGGGATGAACTGCAAAACGAGAGTGGTGGAACTCTCGTAGGACTTCGTCTCGTAGAACTGGATCTGTTGGAACTGCTACTCTGCCTCTAAACAGTAGCCCTCCGTCTGACGATACTGTCCAGTCCCCGTCTGCGCCCTCCATGCCCGCCGATGTGCGTAACTCCTCGAGCTCTGGGTCACTGTGCTGTGCCTCTAACACTCTGGCTAAGACTGCTGGCATACTCTGCACTGCGTAGAGAAAGCTGCTGGATCCCTGATCCTCAAACTCGAGCCCCAACTGGCCCACCGTCTCTAGAGCCTACCACTGCCGTGCTGACAACCCTGCAACTGCTGCTATGGTGTCTCTCACCTGTATGCTCAGCATGTCTGCTACGACGTTTGCCTTACCAGGATGGTAATGCAACTCAAAGTCGTAGTCCTCCAGTAGCTCCATCCAGCGTCGCTGCCTTAGGTTGAGGTCACGCTGGGTGAAAACGTGCCTCAAGCTCTTATGGTCCCAGATCCTACTTGAGGGCGACACTGTTGCGTTTCCCTCTTCCTTCTGTGTGTCGTAGTGTAGAACCCTACTGAGCTTAGTGCTCACTCCTACCCGGGCTGCGTTTTGTAGGTGCAGGCGTCAGTTCTTCTTCCGTGGCCCCTGATGAGTCACTAAATGTTCATGATTAAACCCCTTAACTTAGCTTTGTTAGGCCTAAAGTGTTTGTATTTGATAGCTTGTTAGTTGATTTCAGGTTTGATCATGCTTTGAGGAGAAATGCAAGAAATTCGGTTAATATGCTGAAATACACTGCTCTGTCGACTGTTAGCACAATATTCACCAGAAATTATGCTTATCTCCAACTATTCTAAAATTTTAATTACAGCTAGTAGACATCGAGGCGTACAACCTTCATGTTAGACACTTTCAGAGATTCCAGATGGTGTGATAGCAGTTTTAAAGAAGATGAAGATATTTAGCTGCTGGAAGACTGGTCCGTCGACGCCCGGGAGAATATTCGCCAAATATTATAGTTAAGTCTAAATATTACAAACTCTTCGGGAGAGGACAGAAGACTTCCAAATCTACATCTTCTGTGTTGGAGTCATTCTCAAATTACGAACCGGTTGAGCTCAGTCGCGATTGGAAGAAGAAGCTGTCAGGGTTGAACCAGGAATTCCGAGTTGTACTTGAGGTCTAACTTAACCCCAAAACCCTAATCCGGGAATTAAGATATAAAAAGGGTTTTGTGGCTGGAAAACGGGAGGCCCCCATAGAGGGAAAGAGAGGAATTTAGATTGGAGAAGAAGACGGAGATGCGGAGTGGATCCCTAACCTTCTTCATCGAATATATGGATCTCATCCAAAAGATGAGTGGCTAAACTCTTACTTAGGGATCTCATAAAGCTTTAGTGTAGCTTCCTCGTATTTTCTAGTTTGATTCTTGTATCTTTTCAAAGACATGATCTTATGAATACGGTTTTATTTTATAAAGAGTTGAGGGAACAGAGTTCCTCGACGTATATTCAGACCTACTTGATTGCTGTGCTTGATGGTAGATATTCGTAGGATGGTTTTCATGTTGCTTTTGTATATGCCTTTGAGATACTCTATGCTAGATGAAGATAGGTTGTACTCAGATTAAGTTCGAAAACAATCTATGCTAAGTTTGGATAGGTTATGCCTTAGGGAAGCAATAGCATTATTTTAGGGATTCGTGTAAGCTTAAAAAGCTATGAATCCATAATGTCGAGATAAGAAACAAGAGGATAATTAGGGAATACGGGAAGTGAAACTAAAGTGGATTGAGTAATCCCTAGGTTTTCTCTCATCGATCTATTTCCATTTCGTTAATTATTTCCTTAACTAGTTTTAATTAATCAATTTCAAAAAACCCTAAATCAATCCTTCTTCGCTTTAGGAGTAGAGTGTTGAGAGTTAATTCTGATTTTTCTTGTTAGTCAAAGTTTTCCCTGAGGATCGACCCCGTATTTCACCATTATTCTATCTTATTAATTTAGTACTGAAAGAAAGGTTTATAAATTTCTAAATTGCGTTTTACATTCATTTCAACGACGACGTTTGTGAGCGATCAATTTTTGGCGCCGTTGCCGGGGAAAATCTTTTGATTTACAATGGAGTATCAATTTAATCTTCTCTTGACTCTTGTTCTGAGCATAGTTAGATTTTTATTTTTATTTACGTTATTTTACATTTTTTAGGATTTTTTTGACAATTTTCTGAAATTTTTGCATCGCTGGAACGATCTTACGTTGAAGACTATTGACGGTCGACCGCGACATCGACCGTCGCCCTCTACGATAGCCACGGTCGACCACGACATCGATTGCAACATCGACCGAGACATCGACCGTGGCTCTCTGTCACAAAAACAGCCTCCCACGGTCGACACGAGGATCGACCGCCGCGTCTTCAAGTAAGGTTGCATAATTCCACAGTCGACCGCGAGCAAGCCACGGTCGACCGCGATCCATCCACGGTCGACCGCGAGATCGACCGTGAGCGCAGTCAGGTTAGTTTTATTGTTTTAAATTTCTTTTCTTTCAATCTTTATTTTCTGGATTTTCTCCTCTCCTCCGAATATTCTGTTTTCTTTTTCTCTTTTTGATGTGATTTTGCATGCAAGGTAGACGATCTTTAAATAATCCGTTGGAACCTTTGGATCTAGAAATAGAGGCCACACTTCGAACCGCTAGAACCTTAGCACAAAAAACTTTAAGTAATTACCAGGAGGCCATAAGCACCTTGCAATCCTTAATGGCTGAACACGAGGAATATGTCATTAACCCTAATGATAACATGGGTAGGGGTGGAAATGATATCAATAATAGAGAAGTCCCAATTAGGAATCACTTCCTACCTGGACCTTATACCTATGCTTCTTGTATCAATCCACCGACCATCAATGCTACCCATTATAAGATTAAGCCTAACTGGATTACAACCTTACCTTCTTTCTATGGGCGTGAGAATGAGGACCCTTATGGACACATTACTAGCTTTCTTGAAATCCTATCCATGTTCAAACTTCAGCATTTTAATGATGATGCCTTTCGACTCAAGCTCTTCCCTTTTTCTTTGAAAGACAAGGCTAAACATTGGCTCCAAACTTTAGCGCCAAATTCGATTTCAACATGGGACCAACTTCAGGATGCCTTCCTCAAGAAATATTTCCCTATCATTAAAACTCAAAATTATCGAGCCATGATTATCTCTTTCAAGCAAAATGAAGATGAGATGTTTCATGAAACTTGGGAAAGATTTAAGGATCTTCTTAGAGAGTGTCCCCATCATGTGGTACCTGAGTGGCAGTTAGCTCATTCATTTTATAATGGTCTTAATGATCGTTATAGGACAATGGTCAAAGCTTGCTGCGGGGGTGTTGTTCTTAGTAAGCCATGGACCGCCCTTTGGGAAATGTATGATAATCTTGCTGAAAATTCACAACACAATGCCTCAGTCTCTAGGAGTCGGTCTACCACTGTTCGTAATTCTCGAGGAATTCATGAAATTTCTGAAGTCCAAAGTCTCTCCGCACAAGTAGCCCTCCTAACTAAAGACTTAAACCAGTTGAAAACAGGCCAATCTCTTGCTCAACAAGTGCCTAATACTTCTCTTGAAATCTGTGCCCTTTGCCTTAATTCTGATCACCATATTACCGATTGTCATCTGGCCCCCAATTTCCCTGACTTTGTTCAGGAACAAGTTAATGCAACTTATGGTTTCTCCAAGCCCCAGAACAATCCTTATTCTAATACCTATAATCCGGGTTGGAGAAATCACCCTAATTTTAGTTGGAAGCCGCAACAATCAAGTAACTCTCAAAGGCAAAACAATCCAGCTAGTACTTCTACTCTCAAGTACCCACCTAAACCTTCTGCAAATCCAAACCCTGGGTACTCTTCACATTATCCACAGAATACCTCTCAACCTCCTCCTCTTGAATCATCAATTGAGCCCGCTTTAAATTCTATCACGAGTACACTTTTAGAGATGAGAGGTGATTACAATAGGGACATGTCATCCATGAAGGTCGAAATGTCAACTGTCAAAGGTGATGTCTCTGTATTGAAAAACAACTTATCTTCGACGATTCAATCTGTTTCAAATTTAGAAAAACAAGTTGGACAGCTATCTAATAACATGGCTAAAAGAGAGGAAGGTCATTTGCCAAGTCAATCTGTCACCAACCCAAGTGGCCAGCACTATGTAGAAAGCCAAAACTTCGAGAGTGCCAAGGCCGTTGTGACCCTCAGAAGTGGCAAGACAGTAGATAACCAAATAGGTGAACTTGTCCAGCTGGATGATTCAACAACCGACCCGATGATCAATCATCCAGCCCAAGATGATTCTTGCTTTTCACCTAATACTGGCAAATCTGATTCTAGAGAGCCTGACCCAGATAAATATATTCCTAAAGTTCCTTTTCCAGCAGCTCTTAAGGACCCTTCTTCAACCATAAAAGCCCGAAAAACAGCCGAAGAGATCCTTGAAACTTTTAAGCAAGTCAACATCAACATTCCTTTGCTTGATGCCATCAGACAGATTCCTTCTTATACCAAATTTCTTAAGGATCTGTGTACCCATAAACGCCAGGCTAAATCCAAAGTGTCTAAAAAGATCTTCCTCACTGAACAGGTTAGTTCAATCTTGAAACATGATACACCTCCCAAACTAAAAGATCCTGGTACCCCTACCATACCTTGTTATATACCAGACTACCATATTGATGGTGCCCTTCTTGATTTAGGTGCCAGTGTGAACCTTATGCCCTATTACCTTTATAAAGAATTTGGGATGGGAGAACTTAAACAGACTTCTGTGATTTTGCAATTAGCTGATAGGTCCATTAAAACACCTAGGGGTATCTTAGAAGATGTTTTAGTCAAGGTGGATAATTTCTTCTTTCCTGTGGACTTTGTTGTCTTAGACATGGAACCTGCTATCCACTGCAAAAAGACTGTACCTATTATCCTAGGACGTCCCTTTTTGGCCACAGCTAATGCGTGCATAAATTGTAGAACTGGGGTGATGGATGTTTCTTTTGGTCACATACATGTTAAATTGAATATTTTTAAAACTACATGCTTGCCTGAGCCTGAAGATGATGAATGCTTTAATGTTAACATTTTGACTGAATGTATTGATGATAGATCACATGCCATGATTTTTGATAAATTATCCGGTGGTCTGCATGATTATGACTCTGACAGTGATGATGATGTTAATTTAGAAATTGCACAATCAAAAGATGATAGTAGAACACATATGGATTATGGACCGACCGATCGGCCTCTTGGGCGATCGGTCGCTCCAGATCCGACCGATCGCACACCTGAGCGACCGGTCGGTCATGATTCTGGAAATGGTCGAGAGACCGTCGCCTGGGTTGTTGAACCCCTTCCATCACTCTCATCAACCCCTGCTCCTACCTCACTGGAGTCACCACCTGAACTTGAACTTAAACCACTACCTAAAACTCTAAAATATGTTTTCCTTGGATTACACTCTACTCTTGCCATTATCATTTCATCATCCTTATCTTCTGATCAGGAGAGTCAACTTATTAATGTTCTTAAGGATCATAGAAAAGCAATAGGTTGGACCGTCGCTGATTTGAAAGGTATTGATCCCTCGATTTGTATGCATAAGATTCACTTAGAGGATGAGTCTAAAACTGTTAGGGAAATGCAACACCGTCTGAATCCGAATATGAAAGAGGTAGTGAAGAAAGAAGTGGTGAAACTTTTAGATGCCGATATTATTTATCCAATTTCTGATAGCCAGTGGGTCAGCCCTACGCAGGTAGTACCTAAGAAATCTGGTCTAACCGTAGTAGAAAATGATAAAGGAGAGCAAATCCCGATGCGCCAAACTACAGGATGACGTGTTTGTATTGATTATAGGAAACTTAATGCTTTGACTAGAAAAGATCACTTCCCTCTTCCTTTTATTGACCAAATTTTAGAAAGACTTTTCGGTCAGAGTTATTATTGTTTTCTAGATGGGTATTCCGGGTATAACCAAGTGGCAGTTGATCCTCAAGATCAAGAGAAAACTACCTTTACTTGCCCTTTCGGTACTTTTGCTTATCGTAGGATGCCTTTTGGTCTTTGTAATGCACCTGCGACATTTGAAAGGTGTATGATGGCAATCTTCTCTGACATGATTGATAAATTTCTTGAAGTCTTTATGGATGATTTTTTGGTGTTTGAAAATTCTTTTGAATCTTGTTTAGACAATCTCTCCAAAGTTCTTGATCGATACATTGAAACCAATCTTGTTCTGAGTTGGGAAAAGAGTCACTTCATGGTTCAAGAAGGAATCGTGTTAGGGCACATTGTTTCAAAACGTGGTATAGAGGTCGATAGGGCTAAAGTCGACTTAATTTCTAAATTACCCCCACCGACTTCTGTGCGTCAAATTCGCTCTTTTCTGGGTCATGCGGGATTTTACCGCCGCTTCATCAAAGATTTTTCTAAAATTTCTCGACCCTTATGTGAATTACAAGCAAAGGATGTCCCTTTTGTCTTCAATGATGCGTGTTTGACTGCTTTTAAGACTATTCGTGATTTACTGTCTACCGCACCTATCGTTCATTCACCTGATTATTCTCTACCCTTTGAGCTAATGTGTGATGCCTCTGATTCTGCCATAGGAGCTGTGTTAGGACAACGAGTAAATAAAATTTCACATGTGATTTATTATGCTAGTAAGACCCTCTCTGAATCTCAATTAAATTATACGACTACTGAGAAGGAATTATTAGCACTAATTTTTGCATTGGAAAAGTTCCGGTCCTATCTCCTAGGTTCCAAAATCATTATTTATACTGATCATTCCACTCTGCGATATCTTTTAGCCAAAAAGGATGCCAAACCTAGACTGATTCGTTGGATCTGGCTTTTGCAAGAATTTGATCTAGAGATTAGGGATAAGAAGGGTTCAGAAAATATAGTTGCAGATCACTTGTCCCGCATCCCTTTGGAACACATTCTTGATAACACTTCTGTTAATACCTCCTTTCCAGACGAGCATCTCTTTCAGGTGACTCGTTTTTCACAGCCGTGGTATGCCCATATAGTTAATTTTCTTGTTTCCGACAAGCTTCCTGATTCTTGGTCTAAAAATGCCAAAGACAAATTCTTTTCCCAGATTAAATATTATATATGGGAAGACCCTGAGTTATTTAAGCACTGCTCTGACCAAGTTATCCGTAGGTGTGTGCCCGAGTCTGAAGTTCATGATATTCTCACTTTCTATAATACACATGCATGTGGTGGTCATTTCTCAGGAAAGAAAACTGCTGCAAAAGTTTTACAAAGTGGATTTTATTGGCCTACGATTTTTAAGGATGCTCAAAATTTTTGTCAATCCTGTATTAGATGTCAAAAGACTGGAAATATCTCTCGTAGGAATGAGATGCCTCAATCTCCGATCTTAGTTGCCGATATTTTTGACATTTGGGGCATTGATTTCATGGGCCCCTTTCCACCCTCCTTTGGTTTTCAGTATATCCTGGTAGCTGTTGACTACGTGTCCAAATGGGTAGAAGCTATAGCAACCAAGTCGAATGATCATAAAGTTGTGGTTAAATTTCTTCAAAGTAATATCTTTTCTCGATTTGGTTGTCCTCGTGCGATTATTAGTGATGGTGGTTCTCATTTCAATAATCAACATTTTGCTTCCCTTCTTAGAAAGTACTCTATTACTCATAAGGTAGCCACCCCTTATCACCCTCAGACCAGTGGTCAAGTAGAACTTTCTAATAGGGAAATAAAGCGTATTTTAGAGAAAACCGTTCGCATTGACCGCACAGATTGGGCCATAAAGCTAGACGATGCACTATGGGCTTACAGGACTGCTTATAAAACACCTATTGGTATGTCCCCATTTCGATTAGTTTTTGGTAAGCCTTGTCATTTACTTGTTGAATTAGAGCATCGGGCTATGTGGGCCATTAAAAAGCTTAATACTGATATCAATGCCGCCACAACACATAGGAAGCTTAGTTTATGTGAACTTGAGGCAATTCGCAATGAGGCATATTTGAATTCCAAAATCTATAAAGACAAAACAAAAGCTTTTCATGATAAACACATTTCGAGAAGGACTTTTGTTGTTGGACAGAAAGTGTGGCTTTTCAATGCTAAATTGCGTCTTTTTCCTGGTAAATTACGTTCTAGATGGTCCGGGCCTTTTATCATAAATAACGTATTCACGCATGGTGCAGTAGAAATCCGCAATCCACACACGAATGAGATTTTCACTGTTAATGGGCACAGATTAAAACATTATGTGGAGGACATCGTTCATGGTGAGGTTATTGAGTCCGTCGAGCTGACGGATCCATGCTTTAAGTGATCCTTTTAGGGACGTCGAGCGAAAGACGTGAAATTACGCGCTTCCTGGGAGGCAACCCAGTTTTATGATTCTTCCTTAGCTTTGAAAAATTTTCTTTGATTTTTAGGATTTTTCCATGTTTTTTTCCGATTTTTCTATGATTTTCTGTGATTTTATTTAGAAAATCGAATTCCTAGATCACGGTCGACCGCCACATCGACCGGTGCTTCGACTGTCCGTCTCTGTCCCAAAAACAGTCTCTCACGGTCGCTGCATCAATCGACTGTCGGCGCATCAATACCTATCCTATCAGTCACGGTCGACCGCCGCATCGACCGGTGCATCGACCGGTGCATCGACCGTCCGTCTCTGTCACGAAAACAGCCTCTCAGGGTCGATGCACGGATCGACCGTCGGAGTATGTTGGCATCTCACGGTTGATCGACCGATCGACCGTCGGCTTACTTTACCCTCTCACGGTCGACCGTCGCTATAGTAGTTCATGATCACCCTATCCCACGGTCGACCGTGGGATCGTCCGCCAACCTTGTTTTTTTGCTCGAGCGGAACTTTCCTCGGATTGCAATCCTACTCCTACTCGATTTTGTACTCAAACTCAAATTGGAGTTTCTCCTCTATTTAAATCCGTCCGTTCCTGACTTCCTAGGGCATCTTTTCTTCTTTGATCATCAACCTCCTTCCATTGTCACGTTCCTGCTCTGTTCTTCCCCTGTTTGCCCATGCCTTCATCGTGACCATCATCGATCGCTTCTCTTGTCTTCTACCACCCAGCTAGAGAACGGACTTCTGAGATGTCTCGATCGAGCCAATCTTCCTACTATTTTGATGATAGTCCGCCCCACTCCCTGATGTCCTACTTCGCACCTGGATCTCCAATGTCGCAAGCGTCGTGGTTCTCCTCCGATGAGGACTCAATGAGCACTGCCGATTCTTCACCACCACCATCACCACCCACAGTCTTATCCTTTCCGCCTCGAGTTCGTTCTGAAGATGATGCACCTGGTGATTCCTCTGACGCCTATCCTAATGGTTTTGAGTTCTATGGACCGTTACCTCCAGCAGAGTTGTTTGCCCGTATTGTTTATGATATTCAGCATGCTCCAAACCTGGACGATCCCTGGGTCTCCTTTGAGAGTCCTGGCGGCTCAAAATTCGTCGTGCCACCACGTTCCCTCATTGATCCCGCTCTTCTCACGCCTCCTGATTCACCGTATGCATCGGATGATCTTGATCGTCCACCGACGCCGATGTCTACTGATTATGATTCTGACGATGAAGATAGCGAGGATGAGACGGATGACGACTGAGGCGTTTTATTACTTTAGTTTCTTTAGGACTCTCTTCGTGGTTGGTTGTTTTTCTAGTTTCCTTTTATCGTGGTGAGATGGTTTGCTATAGAGATGCTTGGGCAGTGAGCTTTTATTTTGGATTATCTTTTATATGTTATTTTGGATTCATGTCGATGTTGGAACATCAATTTTTATGCTTAATAAAGTTTTTGGATCTTTTGCCAATTGTTCCCTTTATACCTTTCAGCTTTCCTTTGGGCTATATTTATCATTCAATTTTCTTTGATCTTTTGGAAAGGTATATTTTTATGGCAGGTGTTCCTTTGGAACTGATTAAGGGGCGCATGTTACAAATCCTATATGATCCATCAGGGGGGTTATTCTTCCGTTGTTATATATGTCCCTAATGTTTTATGGTGTTTTCTATGGTTTTATTCGTTTAATTTATTCTAGATACATGAATTCATTTACGAGCGACGTATTCCTCTTATGGGCGGTGTGGTGATCATCTTTTATACAAGCCAACTACTTATAACGCGATATTTACGGTGATCTCTACCCTTTTTTCTTGGTTTATTTTTATGACTTAGTGTAATTGGGGACAATTACATTCAAGTTGGGGGGTAGATTCTAGGAATTTAATTTTTATACATCCCTTGAAATATGTCAAAAGGATGAAATTATGATATAATTTGACAAAGATGTTTTAGAAATTTATCTTATGAATTATTTTGAGACTTGTATGCCATATAAGAAATAGTAAATTTTTACTATGCATGACACTATTTCTATACTTTAACACTTTTACCAAGATTTAAGGATAACTTGACATATCCTAATGCACATGTTCACTTCCACATGTTAAGGGGTTGATATTAGATTCTAAGCATGATACTAGGATAGATTTACAATTTTATGTCACGACACAGAAAATACATGAACGCATGCAATTATCTGAGTATGCGAAAAAAAAAAGGATCTTCAACTTAGTAACCGGGCAGTGTGCCTAGCCAGCGTGGTGTTCGCGTAAAACGGTTGAATTTCCTAAGAAAAAGTTCTGGAACTTGATAAAGCTGTGCCTAAACAAAACTATAAAGTGTTTTGCTAAGTAACCGGGTCTCTGCGCCTCAAGAAGCGGAGAGTGCTCGCGTAAAAAGGCAAAGTGTCTGATAGTGAGAAAAAATTATGAAAAAAAAAAAAACAGATATTGCTATGTGATAAGTGGAAAATATGTGCTTGAATTGGATTGTGATCTTGAATAGTTGAAGTGTTTAGATATAATTGACGCTCTGAAGCATGTGGAACCCCAATCACACACAGGAGTGTTAAAGTTGTTTTTAATCATGATTAAATATGTTGAATTGTTGGAAATATGTTATGACATGTTTTGATTTACTATGTTTTTATGCGACTATGAGTTGAAGGGTATATTTATGGATATTATTTCTATTTCATGCATTAGAGTTGAGGAATATTGTGATTTATTTCTAGTGATATATTCAAGGGATTGTATAGATGTTTGTGGGTGTCATCACTGAAAACCCTCAGGAGACTATAACTCCTCCACTGGGGTAATCCAGGGGTTTAAAGGCTTGTTGCACATGCTAAGTGCAATCGTGAGACCTACGAAATTGGCTAGTTAGATTTATTGCTTTCGTTTTATATTTTCTTTGCTCGAGGACTAGCAAAGTGTAAGTTGGGGGGTGTGATGAGTCACTAAACGTTCATGATTAAACCCCTTAACTTAGCTTTGTTAGGCCTAGAATATTTGTATTTGATAGCTTCTTAGTTGATTTCAGGTTTGATCATGCTTTGAGGAGAAATGCAAGAAATTCGGTTAATATGCTGAAATACACTGCTCTGTCGACTGTTAACACAATATTCACCAGAAATTATACTTATCTCCAAATATTCTGACATTTGAATGAAAGATAGTAGACATCAAGGTGTACAACTTTCATGTTAGACACTTTCAAAGATTCCGGATGGTGTGATAGCAGTTTTAAAGAAGATGAAGATATTTAGCTGCTGGAAGATTGGTCCGTCGACTCCCGGGAGGATATTTTCCAAATATTCTAGTTAAGTCAAAATATTGCAAACTCTTCGGTAGAGGACAGAAGACTTCCAAATCTACATCTTCCCTGTTGGACTCATTCTCAAATTACAAACCGGTTGAGCCCAGTCGCGATTGGAAGAAGCTGTCAGGGTTGAACCAGGAATTCCGAGTTGTACTTGAGGTCTAACTTAACCCCAAAACCCTAATCCGGGAATTAAGATATAAAAAGGGTTTTGTGGCTGGAAAACGGGAGGCCCCCATAGAGGGAAAGAGAGGAATTTAGATTAGAGAAGAAGACGGAGATGCGGAGTGGATCCCTAACCTTCTTCATCGAATACATGGATCTCATCCAAAAGATGAGTGGCTCAACTCTTACTTAGGGATCTCATGAAGCTTTAGTGTAGCTTCCTCGTATTTTCTAGTTTGATTCTTGTATCTTTTCAAAGACATGATCTTATGAATACGGTTTCATTTTATATAGAGTTGAGGGAACAGAGTTCCTCGACGTATATTCAGACCTACTTGATTGCTGTGCTTGATGGTAGAGATTCGTTGGATGGTTTTCATGTTGCTTTTGTGTATGCCTTTGAGATATTCTATGCAAGATGAAGATAGGTTGTACTCAGATTAAGTTCGAAGACAATCTATGCTAAGTTTGGATAGGTTATGCCTTAGGGAAGCAATAGCATTATTTTAGGGATTCGTGTAAGCTTAAGAAGCTATGAATCCATAATGTTGAGATAAGAAACAAGAGGATAATTAGGGAATACGGGAAGTGAAACTAAAGTGGATTGAGTAATCCCTAGGTTTTCTCTCATCGATCTATTTCCATTTCGTTAATTGTTTTCTTAACTAGTTTTAATTAATCAATTTCTAAAAACCCTAAATCAATCCTTCTTCGCTTTAGGATTAGAGTGTTGAGAGTTAATTCTGATTTTTCTTGTTAGTCAAAGTTTTCCCTGAGGATCCACCCCGTATTTCACCATTATTCTATCTTATTAATTTAGTGATGATAGAAAGGTTTATAAATTTCTAAATTGTGTTTTACATCCGTTTTAACGACGACGTTTGTGAACGATCTGCCCCTACCGGGCAGTTGGTTGGCGGTGCGGCGGTGCCAGGTGGAGTCTGAGAGGTGGTGATCCTTTACAGTTTTTATCCTATGTTAGCTAGTCTGCTACGGGAGTAATGTTGTATTTGAACTCCCCCCCCCGAGGATATGTATATTAAACCTTTTTGAGTTTTAGATCTGTGGTTCGATGTTGTTAAATTATTGTATCTTTTAATTGGGGGGTGCTTTTGGTGAACTGTTAGGGAGACCAATAGATTATAGGGAACCCTCACCAGCTTTGTTTTCCGCGTTTAGTAGGTTCCGGTTCGCGTCGCTCGGCCCGGTTGGGCTTTCGCGGGTCGGGGCGCGACAGCTTGGTATCAGAGCATAGGTTGTAGATCCCAGGGTTTAGGATCAGGATTCGGTTGAGATTGAGCGTGGAATGGGTTAGTTCTATGTCTAGAACATCCGTGCATGCTCCTTTTGATGTGTTATGCTTTTCCGCTTTATGTTGTGCTGTTTTGTCTTGGGTTTCTGACGAGTGAACGCTCGTTGTCGTTGGTGATTGCGTAGATGGCAGGAGCTCGAGACCGACCTTCGGTTGTTGGTCGAGGTGGGGCATGACCTGGTCGGCCGGCTCGACCAGACAGGGTAGCACCTGTCAGGGCGGTCAGAGCTCGACGGACTGGACCATCACCACTGACGGTTGCGGTCGCATGGGAGGAGGCCCCTCTAGCCGAGGAGGGGGTCCTCACTCCGGTCGACGGGTGGGCCGCGGCAGCGGTCATGATCGACTTCCAGCGGCTGAACCCGCCTAGGTTCAGTGGTGAGACTGGAGATCCGACCACGGCAGACGGCTGGCTCCGAGGAGTCACGCGCGTTCTCGACGCTCTCTTCGTCGGGGATGACCGGATGTTATCCTTAACAGTCTTATAACCGTCTCAATTGCTAGATTATTATCCTTAATCAGCATTTTTATTACTATTTTTATATCTATATGTTGCTTCACATTGTTGTTTGAAAAATGCAGGAAATTGGAGCTAAAAGAAGCTGAAAAGAGTATATGGATCAATTTCAAAAATTAATCTGTACCTGCTCATATGGTTGGAAAGCTCTTGAAGTCTAGATTTTGGAGAATTTTACGGTTCGTGATTCCGAGTTTCCTAGAGGAAGTTACGGCAATTTCAGTACCGATGGCGCAGTCTGAATGGCAGAAAGGAAAATAAGCTGGAAGTCCGAGCGATCCGCCGATCGATCGAACCACGCAGAAACGTGACAGAACCTATGTTTTTCAGCCATAAGCGATCCGATCGATCCCTCCATCCCTCCTATGGGGTCCGATCGATCCAACACCAATGGTCCGATCGATCGGACTCGGAAAAAGCCAAAAACAGCAGATTTTTACTCAACCGATCGATCCAACACTCATAATCCGATCGATCGGACTTGGGAATTAAAGGGTGACAGAACGTATGCTTTTTAGAGGAACACAGTTCGATCGATTCATCCATCGATCGGACTCGGGAATAGCCAGAGACGGAGGATTTTTACGAAATCGATCGATCCGACTCCCTTAGTCCGATCGATCGGACACGGGCGAAGTTAGAAGTTGAAGATTTTAACGCATCCGATCGATCCAGCACCCCGAGAAGGATCCATCGGACGTTCCTAGTGAATTAAATCAAGGATTTAGATCAAATCCGTTGATGGAGAGATTTTGGGGCTATAAATAGGACTCTTTCTAGGGTTTGAGGGGGACTTCTTGGACGTTTTTGGAGGCTTTTTTCAGGAGTTTTTCAAGAGGAAAAAGATGGAGACATCTCCATCCATGGCCGAGTAATCCACGGGCATGGCGGACGGATGATCTAGCGAGGACTAGGGCTTCTTCTCCAACAATGGTTCATAGTTTTTAATCTTTATTGTTAAACTCTTCTTATGTATTGGATCTTCACAGATTGCTTTGTGGTTAAACATTATTATAAATTCAGTCATGCTTCTTTTATGATATTGTGATCCCATAGTTATCTCTTTTGATTCTCTTACCAAGTCTCGCGAGACCTTTGCTATGCATTGCCCGTAGTGACAGCTGGTATTGTGTATTCTTAGGGATCTGGTTAGATAAGGTTGGGGCTCTATACCGTGAGATCTTTGCTATGCATTGCCGATTGTGAGAGTTGGTATTGTGTATTCTTAGAGATCCGGTTAGAGTTAGGGCTTTGTCCCGATGAACTTTTGCTGCGCGTTGCCTGTAGTGACAGCCGGTATCGTGTATTCTTAGGTTTGGTTGGATGAAGTTAGAACTATAAAAAGGAAGAACCAATCATAGGAAGAGACATTTATATTTTATCAGATTCATAATTCTATATCTTCCGGTTAAGGTGATTGGGATGTGAATCCCTTAACTGAGTACCATATGAACCATTGAGAAGAGAAGAACCTAAATCCGAGTGATGTGATTCCTGAAGCCTAGCCTCATTCAAATCCTGATTTCTTTGTTAGCTTTATTTTACCATTAGATCTCTGATCTATTTTCTTAACTTTCATCGCTCTTGATTGTTTTCAATTCATTGTTATTTGTATTTCTGGATCTTTCCTGCTTGTCTCTCTGTGGGATTCGACCTCTCTTATGCTGTACATCACCGCGACCGCTGTGCGTGACACATTTGAGCGCAAGTGCAGGGTATGTTGGAAGGTATGCCATGTCGCGCACTCATCCGTATCATTCGACAGCTGGTACCATGTCTGGGCATCTCCAGCGAAGTGATATACGGCGTAACGGACCTTCTCTCGTTCATGGATAGGTGATGAGTGCATGAAATTGCAGTGTAAACATGACTAAGAGCAGCTTATATGTTGAGTTTTCATGATTTATATTGATGATTTCATCCATATATGATGAGTGCATGAACTAGGTCACATTGCACCTAGTTCCGGTCCTATCTCCTAGGTTCCAAAATCATTATTTATACTGATCATTCCACTCTGCGATATCTTTTAGCCAAAAAGGATGCCAAACCTAGACTGATTCGTTGGATCTGGCTTTTGCAAGAATTTGATCTAGAGATTAGGGATAAGAAGGGTTCAGAAAATATAGTTGCAGATCACTTGTCCCGCATCCCTTTGGAACACATTCTTGATAACACTTCTGTTAATACCTCCTTTCCAGACGAGCATCTCTTTCAGGTGACTCGTTTTTCACAGCCGTGGTATGCCCATATAGTTAATTTTCTTGTTTCCGACAAGCTTCCTGATTCTTGGTCTAAAAATGCCAAAGACAAATTCTTTTCCCAGATTAAATATTATATATGGGAAGACCCTGAGTTATTTAAGCACTGCTCTGACCAAGTTATCCGTAGGTGTGTGCCCGAGTCTGAAGTTCATGATATTCTCACTTTCTATAATACACATGCATGTGGTGGTCATTTCTCAGGAAAGAAAACTGCTGCAAAAGTTTTACAAAGTGGATTTTATTGGCCTACGATTTTTAAGGATGCTCAAAATTTTTGTCAATCCTGTATTAGATGTCAAAAGACTGGAAATATCTCTCGTAGGAATGAGATGCCTCAATCTCCGATCTTAGTTGCCGATATTTTTGACATTTGGGGCATTGATTTCATGGGCCCCTTTCCACCCTCCTTTGGTTTTCAGTATATCCTGGTAGCTGTTGACTACGTGTCCAAATGGGTAGAAGCTATAGCAACCAAGTCGAATGATCATAAAGTTGTGGTTAAATTTCTTCAAAGTAATATCTTTTCTCGATTTGGTTGTCCTCGTGCGATTATTAGTGATGGTGGTTCTCATTTCAATAATCAACATTTTGCTTCCCTTCTTAGAAAGTACTCTATTACTCATAAGGTAGCCACCCCTTATCACCCTCAGACCAGTGGTCAAGTAGAACTTTCTAATAGGGAAATAAAGCGTATTTTAGAGAAAACCGTTCGCATTGACCGCACAGATTGGGCCATAAAGCTAGACGATGCACTATGGGCTTACAGGACTGCTTATAAAACACCTATTGGTATGTCCCCATTTCGATTAGTTTTTGGTAAGCCTTGTCATTTACTTGTTGAATTAGAGCATCGGGCTATGTGGGCCATTAAAAAGCTTAATACTGATATCAATGCCGCCACAACACATAGGAAGCTTAGTTTATGTGAACTTGAGGCAATTCGCAATGAGGCATATTTGAATTCCAAAATCTATAAAGACAAAACAAAAGCTTTTCATGATAAACACATTTCGAGAAGGACTTTTGTTGTTGGACAGAAAGTGTGGCTTTTCAATGCTAAATTGCGTCTTTTTCCTGGTAAATTACGTTCTAGATGGTCCGGGCCTTTTATCATAAATAACGTATTCACGCATGGTGCAGTAGAAATCCGCAATCCACACACGAATGAGATTTTCACTGTTAATGGGCACAGATTAAAACATTATGTGGAGGACATCGTTCATGGTGAGGTTATTGAGTCCGTCGAGCTGACGGATCCATGCTTTAAGTGATCCTTTTAGGGACGTCGAGCGAAAGACGTGAAATTACGCGCTTCCTGGGAGGCAACCCAGTTTTATGATTCTTCCTTAGCTTTGAAAAATTTTCTTTGATTTTTAGGATTTTTCCATGTTTTTTTCCGATTTTTCTATGATTTTCTGTGATTTTATTTAGAAAATCGAATTCCTAGATCACGGTCGACCGCCACATCGACCGGTGCTTCGACTGTCCGTCTCTGTCCCAAAAACAGTCTCTCACGGTCGCTGCATCAATCGACTGTCGGCGCATCAATACCTATCCTATCAGTCACGGTCGACCGCCGCATCGACCGGTGCATCGACCGGTGCATCGACCGTCCGTCTCTGTCACGAAAACAGCCTCTCAGGGTCGATGCACGGATCGACCGTCGGAGTATGTTGGCATCTCACGGTTGATCGACCGATCGACCGTCGGCTTACTTTACCCTCTCACGGTCGACCGTCGCTATAGTAGTTCATGATCACCCTATCCCACGGTCGACCGTGGGATCGTCCGCCAACCTTGTTTTTTTGCTCGAGCGGAACTTTCCTCGGATTGCAATCCTACTCCTACTCGATTTTGTACTCAAACTCAAATTGGAGTTTCTCCTCTATTTAAATCCGTCCGTTCCTGACTTCCTAGGGCATCTTTTCTTCTTTGATCATCAACCTCCTTCCATTGTCACGTTCCTGCTCTGTTCTTCCCCTGTTTGCCCATGCCTTCATCGTGACCATCATCGATCGCTTCTCTTGTCTTCTACCACCCAGCTAGAGAACGGACTTCTGAGATGTCTCGATCGAGCCAATCTTCCTACTATTTTGATGATAGTCCGCCCCACTCCCTGATGTCCTACTTCGCACCTGGATCTCCAATGTCGCAAGCGTCGTGGTTCTCCTCCGATGAGGACTCAATGAGCACTGCCGATTCTTCACCACCACCATCACCACCCACAGTCTTATCCTTTCCGCCTCGAGTTCGTTCTGAAGATGATGCACCTGGTGATTCCTCTGACGCCTATCCTAATGGTTTTGAGTTCTATGGACCGTTACCTCCAGCAGAGTTGTTTGCCCGTATTGTTTATGATATTCAGCATGCTCCAAACCTGGACGATCCCTGGGTCTCCTTTGAGAGTCCTGGCGGCTCAAAATTCGTCGTGCCACCACGTTCCCTCATTGATCCCGCTCTTCTCACGCCTCCTGATTCACCGTATGCATCGGATGATCTTGATCGTCCACCGACGCCGATGTCTACTGATTATGATTCTGACGATGAAGATAGCGAGGATGAGACGGATGACGACTGAGGCGTTTTATTACTTTAGTTTCTTTAGGACTCTCTTCGTGGTTGGTTGTTTTTCTAGTTTCCTTTTATCGTGGTGAGATGGTTTGCTATAGAGATGCTTGGGCAGTGAGCTTTTATTTTGGATTATCTTTTATATGTTATTTTGGATTCATGTCGATGTTGGAACATCAATTTTTATGCTTAATAAAGTTTTTGGATCTTTTGCCAATTGTTCCCTTTATACCTTTCAGCTTTCCTTTGGGCTATATTTATCATTCAATTTTCTTTGATCTTTTGGAAAGGTATATTTTTATGGCAGGTGTTCCTTTGGAACTGATTAAGGGGCGCATGTTACAAATCCTATATGATCCATCAGGGGGGTTATTCTTCCGTTGTTATATATGTCCCTAATGTTTTATGGTGTTTTCTATGGTTTTATTCGTTTAATTTATTCTAGATACATGAATTCATTTACGAGCGACGTATTCCTCTTATGGGCGGTGTGGTGATCATCTTTTATACAAGCCAACTACTTATAACGCGATATTTACGGTGATCTCTACCCTTTTTTCTTGGTTTATTTTTATGACTTAGTGTAATTGGGGACAATTACATTCAAGTTGGGGGGTAGATTCTAGGAATTTAATTTTTATACATCCCTTGAAATATGTCAAAAGGATGAAATTATGATATAATTTGACAAAGATGTTTTAGAAATTTATCTTATGAATTATTTTGAGACTTGTATGCCATATAAGAAATAGTAAATTTTTACTATGCATGACACTATTTCTATACTTTAACACTTTTACCAAGATTTAAGGATAACTTGACATATCCTAATGCACATGTTCACTTCCACATGTTAAGGGGTTGATATTAGATTCTAAGCATGATACTAGGATAGATTTACAATTTTATGTCACGACACAGAAAATACATGAACGCATGCAATTATCTGAGTATGCGAAAAAAAAAAGGATCTTCAACTTAGTAACCGGGCAGTGTGCCTAGCCAGCGTGGTGTTCGCGTAAAACGGTTGAATTTCCTAAGAAAAAGTTCTGGAACTTGATAAAGCTGTGCCTAAACAAAACTATAAAGTGTTTTGCTAAGTAACCGGGTCTCTGCGCCTCAAGAAGCGGAGAGTGCTCGCGTAAAAAGGCAAAGTGTCTGATAGTGAGAAAAAATTATGAAAAAAAAAAAAACAGATATTGCTATGTGATAAGTGGAAAATATGTGCTTGAATTGGATTGTGATCTTGAATAGTTGAAGTGTTTAGATATAATTGACGCTCTGAAGCATGTGGAACCCCAATCACACACAGGAGTGTTAAAGTTGTTTTTAATCATGATTAAATATGTTGAATTGTTGGAAATATGTTATGACATGTTTTGATTTACTATGTTTTTATGCGACTATGAGTTGAAGGGTATATTTATGGATATTATTTCTATTTCATGCATTAGAGTTGAGGAATATTGTGATTTATTTCTAGTGATATATTCAAGGGATTGTATAGATGTTTGTGGGTGTCATCACTGAAAACCCTCAGGAGACTATAACTCCTCCACTGGGGTAATCCAGGGGTTTAAAGGCTTGTTGCACATGCTAAGTGCAATCGTGAGACCTACGAAATTGGCTAGTTAGATTTATTGCTTTCGTTTTATATTTTCTTTGCTCGAGGACTAGCAAAGTGTAAGTTGGGGGGTGTGATGAGTCACTAAACGTTCATGATTAAACCCCTTAACTTAGCTTTGTTAGGCCTAGAATATTTGTATTTGATAGCTTCTTAGTTGATTTCAGGTTTGATCATGCTTTGAGGAGAAATGCAAGAAATTCGGTTAATATGCTGAAATACACTGCTCTGTCGACTGTTAACACAATATTCACCAGAAATTATACTTATCTCCAAATATTCTGACATTTGAATGAAAGATAGTAGACATCAAGGTGTACAACTTTCATGTTAGACACTTTCAAAGATTCCGGATGGTGTGATAGCAGTTTTAAAGAAGATGAAGATATTTAGCTGCTGGAAGATTGGTCCGTCGACTCCCGGGAGGATATTTTCCAAATATTCTAGTTAAGTCAAAATATTGCAAACTCTTCGGTAGAGGACAGAAGACTTCCAAATCTACATCTTCCCTGTTGGACTCATTCTCAAATTACAAACCGGTTGAGCCCAGTCGCGATTGGAAGAAGCTGTCAGGGTTGAACCAGGAATTCCGAGTTGTACTTGAGGTCTAACTTAACCCCAAAACCCTAATCCGGGAATTAAGATATAAAAAGGGTTTTGTGGCTGGAAAACGGGAGGCCCCCATAGAGGGAAAGAGAGGAATTTAGATTAGAGAAGAAGACGGAGATGCGGAGTGGATCCCTAACCTTCTTCATCGAATACATGGATCTCATCCAAAAGATGAGTGGCTCAACTCTTACTTAGGGATCTCATGAAGCTTTAGTGTAGCTTCCTCGTATTTTCTAGTTTGATTCTTGTATCTTTTCAAAGACATGATCTTATGAATACGGTTTCATTTTATATAGAGTTGAGGGAACAGAGTTCCTCGACGTATATTCAGACCTACTTGATTGCTGTGCTTGATGGTAGAGATTCGTTGGATGGTTTTCATGTTGCTTTTGTGTATGCCTTTGAGATATTCTATGCAAGATGAAGATAGGTTGTACTCAGATTAAGTTCGAAGACAATCTATGCTAAGTTTGGATAGGTTATGCCTTAGGGAAGCAATAGCATTATTTTAGGGATTCGTGTAAGCTTAAGAAGCTATGAATCCATAATGTTGAGATAAGAAACAAGAGGATAATTAGGGAATACGGGAAGTGAAACTAAAGTGGATTGAGTAATCCCTAGGTTTTCTCTCATCGATCTATTTCCATTTCGTTAATTGTTTTCTTAACTAGTTTTAATTAATCAATTTCTAAAAACCCTAAATCAATCCTTCTTCGCTTTAGGATTAGAGTGTTGAGAGTTAATTCTGATTTTTCTTGTTAGTCAAAGTTTTCCCTGAGGATCCACCCCGTATTTCACCATTATTCTATCTTATTAATTTAGTGATGATAGAAAGGTTTATAAATTTCTAAATTGTGTTTTACATCCGTTTTAACGACGACGTTTGTGAACGATCTGCCCCTACCGGGCAGTTGGTTGGCGGTGCGGCGGTGCCAGGTGGAGTCTGAGAGGTGGTGATCCTTTACAGTTTTTATCCTATGTTAGCTAGTCTGCTACGGGAGTAATGTTGTATTTGAACTCCCCCCCCCGAGGATATGTATATTAAACCTTTTTGAGTTTTAGATCTGTGGTTCGATGTTGTTAAATTATTGTATCTTTTAATTGGGGGGTGCTTTTGGTGAACTGTTAGGGAGACCAATAGATTATAGGGAACCCTCACCAGCTTTGTTTTCCGCGTTTAGTAGGTTCCGGTTCGCGTCGCTCGGCCCGGTTGGGCTTTCGCGGGTCGGGGCGCGACAGCTTGGTATCAGAGCATAGGTTGTAGATCCCAGGGTTTAGGATCAGGATTCGGTTGAGATTGAGCGTGGAATGGGTTAGTTCTATGTCTAGAACATCCGTGCATGCTCCTTTTGATGTGTTATGCTTTTCCGCTTTATGTTGTGCTGTTTTGTCTTGGGTTTCTGACGAGTGAACGCTCGTTGTCGTTGGTGATTGCGTAGATGGCAGGAGCTCGAGACCGACCTTCGGTTGTTGGTCGAGGTGGGGCATGACCTGGTCGGCCGGCTCGACCAGACAGGGTAGCACCTGTCAGGGCGGTCAGAGCTCGACGGACTGGACCATCACCACTGACGGTTGCGGTCGCATGGGAGGAGGCCCCTCTAGCCGAGGAGGGGGTCCTCACTCCGGTCGACGGGTGGGCCGCGGCAGCGGTCATGATCGACTTCCAGCGGCTGAACCCGCCTAGGTTCAGTGGTGAGACTGGAGATCCGACCACGGCAGACGGCTGGCTCCGAGGAGTCACGCGCGTTCTCGACGCTCTCTTCGTCGGGGATGACCGGATGTTATCCTTAACAGTCTTATAACCGTCTCAATTGCTAGATTATTATCCTTAATCAGCATTTTTATTACTATTTTTATATCTATATGTTGCTTCACATTGTTGTTTGAAAAATGCAGGAAATTGGAGCTAAAAGAAGCTGAAAAGAGTATATGGATCAATTTCAAAAATTAATCTGTACCTGCTCATATGGTTGGAAAGCTCTTGAAGTCTAGATTTTGGAGAATTTTACGGTTCGTGATTCCGAGTTTCCTAGAGGAAGTTACGGCAATTTCAGTACCGATGGCGCAGTCTGAATGGCAGAAAGGAAAATAAGCTGGAAGTCCGAGCGATCCGCCGATCGATCGAACCACGCAGAAACGTGACAGAACCTATGTTTTTCAGCCATAAGCGATCCGATCGATCCCTCCATCCCTCCTATGGGGTCCGATCGATCCAACACCAATGGTCCGATCGATCGGACTCGGAAAAAGCCAAAAACAGCAGATTTTTACTCAACCGATCGATCCAACACTCATAATCCGATCGATCGGACTTGGGAATTAAAGGGTGACAGAACGTATGCTTTTTAGAGGAACACAGTTCGATCGATTCATCCATCGATCGGACTCGGGAATAGCCAGAGACGGAGGATTTTTACGAAATCGATCGATCCGACTCCCTTAGTCCGATCGATCGGACACGGGCGAAGTTAGAAGTTGAAGATTTTAACGCATCCGATCGATCCAGCACCCCGAGAAGGATCCATCGGACGTTCCTAGTGAATTAAATCAAGGATTTAGATCAAATCCGTTGATGGAGAGATTTTGGGGCTATAAATAGGACTCTTTCTAGGGTTTGAGGGGGACTTCTTGGACGTTTTTGGAGGCCTTTTTCAGGAGTTTTTCAAGAGGAAAAAGATGGAGACATCTCCATCCATGGCCGAGTAATCCACGGGCATGGCGGACGGATGATCTAGCGAGGACTAGGGCTTCTTCTCCAACAATGGTTCATAGTTTTTAATCTTTATTGTTAAACTCTTCTTATGTATTGGATCTTCACAGATTGCTTTGTGGTTAAACATTATTATAAATTCAGTCATGCTTCTTTTATGATATTGTGATCCCATAGTTATCTCTTTTGATTCTCTTACCAAGTCTCGCGAGACCTTTGCTATGCATTGCCCGTAGTGACAGCTGGTATTGTGTATTCTTAGGGATCTGGTTAGATAAGGTTGGGGCTCTATACCGTGAGATCTTTGCTATGCATTGCCGATTGTGAGAGTTGGTATTGTGTATTCTTAGAGATCCGGTTAGAGTTAGGGCTTTGTCCCGATGAACTTTTGCTGCGCGTTGCCTGTAGTGACAGCCGGTATCGTGTATTCTTAGGTTTGGTTGGATGAAGTTAGAACTATAAAAAGGAAGAACCAATCATAGGAAGAGACATTTATATTTTATCAGATTCATAATTCTATATCTTCCGGTTAAGGTGATTGGGATGTGAATCCCTTAACTGAGTACCATATGAACCATTGAGAAGAGAAGAACCTAAATCCGAGTGATGTGATTCCTGAAGCCTAGCCTCATTCAAATCCTGATTTCTTTGTTAGCTTTATTTTACCATTAGATCTCTGATCTATTTTCTTAACTTTCATCGCTCTTGATTGTTTTCAATTCATTGTTATTTGTATTTCTGGATCTTTCCTGCTTGTCTCTCTGTGGGATTCGACCTCTCTTATGCTGTACATCACCGCGACCGCTGTGCGTGACACATTTGAGCGCAAGTGCAGGGTATGTTGGAAGGTATGCCATGTCGCGCACTCATCCGTATCATTCGACAGCTGGTACCATGTCTGGGCATCTCCAGCGAAGTGATATACGGCGTAACGGACCTTCTCTCGTTCATGGATAGGTGATGAGTGCATGAAATTGCAGTGTAAACATGACTAAGAGCAGCTTATATGTTGAGTTTTCATGATTTATATTGATGATTTCATCCATATATGTTGCTTCACAAAGTTATTTGTATTATGCCAAAAATCGAAGCAAAGATGGGTCTTTAACGCCGAACCTGTACCTTGTCGGACTGAATCAGATGAAGTGTTATACATGGTTGGAAAGCTCTGGAAGTCTAGTTTCCTAGAGTTTTTACGGTTCGTGATTGGGAGTTTCCTAGAGGAAGATATGCCCTTTTTAGTACGAGAGTTGCATGAGCAAGCAGCTACGGAAGAATAAGATCAATCTGATCCCAAAGAATATCGATCTATTTTTGTGCTCAGATGTTGACAGAGAGTTGACAGAGGACCAATTATAAAAAGATCGATATGATCCTTATAAGATCGATCTGAACCTGGGCGATCTGGAAGTGACCGAGTCTACGGTGAAAGAAGATCGATCCTTTCCCAAAGAAGATCGATCTTAGTCGGGGCGAATCAGGTTATGAAAATTGAGAAAAGAAAGACGATCGATCTTTATCCCTAAGGAGATAGATCTCTTGTCGGACGACCTGAAAACGAACGGACTAGATTTGATCTAATAGTTAAAATAAAACCTAGGGTTTCATACCTATATATAAGGAGGACGTCCAGCTTTTCAAGGGGAGGTTCTAGAGAGTTATGGAGGCGAGATAAACAAGGAAGAAGATGAAGAAATCTCCATCCATTGTCGACTAATCCGCGAGCATGGTGGACGGATGATCTAGTGAGAATTAGGATTTCTTCTTCATCATGGTTCATAGTTTTAATCTTTATTATTAAACTCTTTTCTATGTATTGAATTTTCAAGGATTATTTTCAGATTATGGATTTCTATGTGGATGAATAATATTATGAATCTAGTCATGTTTTTTCATGATCTTGTAATCCCATGGTTATATCTATTGTTTACTTACTTTATCTCGTGAAATCTTTGCTATGCATTGCTGATTGTGAGAGTTGGTATTGTGTATTCTTAGAGATCTGGTAAGATAGGTTAGGGCTTTGTCCCGATGAACTTTTGCTATATGTTACCTGTAGTGACAGCCAGTATCATATATTCTTAGGTTTGGGTAGGATGAAGTTAGAACTATAATAAGGAAGAATTAATCGTAGGAAGAGACATTTATATATTTTGTTAGTTTTATAGTTCCATATCTTCCGGTTAAGGTGATTGGGATGTGAATCCCTTAACTGAATATTGAATGAACCGTTGGTAGAAGAAGAATCTAAGTCTGAGTAAAAGGCTTCCTGAAGCCCAGCCTCATCCAAATTCTGATTTCTTTCGTTAACTTTATTTTACCATCACATATTCGATTTAACTTTCTTAACTCTTATGCTCTTTGTTGTTTTCGATATATTATTATCTTTGTTTCTGGATCCTTTCTACTTGTCTATCTGTGGATTCGACCTCTCTTATGTTGTACTGCACCGCTATCGCTGTGCGAGACACATTTGAGCGATATAAAAAATTGGTGCCGTTGTTGGGGAGACGGTTCAGAAAAGCACAAGAATCAGATTACAATGATTGTAGACAACGAAAGCGGTAACTTCCTTCATTTTCTTTAGTCTTTATTTCCTTATTTCAGCTTTGATTTTCCTTCTTTATTAGGATTGTTTTCTTTTATTCGGTTTTAGTTAGTTAGCTTTGTTTCTATTATTATTTTTGCTTATTTTCTTTAGTTGATTTGCATCTTTTAGATTGCGTGACTGTTGGTGTATGCCTCGGTATAGAGACGAACTAGGAAGATTTGCTAGACGCTTCAAGGGTGATTCTGAAACTTCTGATAGTGAGACATATATTGCTGATCTCTTTGACGCACAGTCACAAACTTCACATCATACTTTTATTATGGATGAGCATGAGGAACAACAAGCCCCTAAGAGTTTGCATAAATATTTGCGTCTCACACGCACTGCTATACCCTCATGCATCATGATTCCACCTAATGTAGCACATGTAGACTTTAAACCTGGTATGATTCGGTTGCTTCCTACTTTTCACGGGATGGAAAATGAAAATCCATATGTGCATATTAGGGAGTTTGAGGAAGTAGTAATGACTTTCCATGGCCAATCGAGCGCTGTAGACATGATCCGACTTAAATTCTTCCCCTTCTCACTAAAGGAAAGAGCAAAGAGTTTGTTATATTCTTTGAGGCCATGATCTATAGGATCTTGGGCTGAAATGACACAGATGCTTTTCAACAAGTATTTCCCACAGTACAAAACCAATGTACTTAAGAAACAGATTTCAACCTTCACACAGAAGGATAGTGAGAACTTGTAACAGGCATGGGAATGATTTAAAGACATGTTGAATTTATGTCCTCATCATGGATATGAAAGTTGGCGTCTTGTTAGTTATTTTTATAATGGTTTGACTGTTAGAGAATGCCAATTTGTTGAGATGATGTGTAATGGTGAATTTTTGCAAAAAGATCATGATGCAACAATTGAATATTTGACTGAGCTTGTTGAGAAGATTCATACTTAGACTGGACCGAGTGTAACAGAAAGTACAAACAGGGCCAGACCACCACCGCAGCAACAAGGTGGAGGAATTTATCAACTACGGGAGGAGGATGCACTTAAGGCTAAAGTGGAGAGCCTGACAAGGGAGCTGGACCTACTAAAGACCAAAGATATGATGGCTGCCAGGACCTCTCCATACAGCGAACCTATAAGGCCGACTGGACCGTGTGTGATCTGTCAGGTCGTGGACAACCAAATTGACAGTTGCCCTACTTATGTTGAGATGAGGGGTGTGTACGATGAGTATTGCAACGCTATAGGCGAATTCAGGAGGCCGTACACCCTTTACTCGAAAACGTATAAACCAGGATGGGGAGAGCATCCGAACTTCAGCTGGAAGTCGAACGCTACACAAAGCAACGAGCATCATCAACCGCCCCCTAATAAGCCTTTTCTAACCCTCCTTATAACAAATCTGGTTTTCTTAGACTTACATTTAATGACAGTTTGCAGGAGCTGAAATCTATGATTCTACAAGAATCCAAGAAAAGAAAGGAGGATATTCAAGAGATTAAGAGCCAGATCACGAAGCTGATCAACTCTTTGAACGTTCATGAACGAGGGAAGTTCCAAGCTCAACCTCAACAGACTCAGGTATCTAGTGCTGAGCAAAATAATGTTAAGGAGATGAACGTCGTAACCACAAGAAGCGGGAAAACAACAAAAATTCCTTCAAAAGAGCCCACCGAACTTCCTATTGTTGTTGAAGAAGAGGACCGGAGTGCGCTCTGAATAGCCTTATAAGTAGTTTGATTACTGGATTTTTCATCCTTAATTAGTCTTTTTAGTACTATTTTTATACTTATATGTTGCTTTACAAAGTTATTTGGAATATGCAGGAAAGTGGAGCTAAATGCTTTTGATGCATTGTCCCCATCATAACTACTCTTTAGAAAATCAGATGCAATATTTTTATGATGGACTAAATCTTTCTTGTCAAACTATGTCAGATAATACTGCAGGTGGAGCGATGCTCAAAAAGACACCTGATGAGTGCATGAATGTGCACTCTGAACAGTCTTATAACCATCTCAATTGCAAGATTATTATCCTTAATCAACATTTTTATTACTATTTTTATATCTATATGTTGCTTCACATAGTTGTTTGGAAAATGCAGGAAAAAGGAGCAAAGAAGCTGAAAGGATTACATGGATCAACTTGAAAGATTAAACTGTACCTGCTCATGAAGAACCAGATGATGGACCATATATGGTTGGAAAGTTCTTGAAGTCTAGTTTCTAGAGAATTTTACGGCTCATGATTCCGAGTTTCCTAGAGGAAGTGACGGCAATTTTAGTACCAATGGCGCAGTCTGGATGGCAAAACAGTACATACTCAGGGAGTCAGATCGATCGCACACCTGGAGAGGGATCGATCGGACTCGGGAATTAAATCCTGACAGAACGTATGCTTTTCAGATGACCACAGTCTGATCGATCCTACTATCCATCCTACTGAGTCAGATCGATCCTACAATCTGGGAAGAAAAGATCGATCTTCTTTCCATAAAAGATCGATCTCTTTACGGATGACTTGAAAACGAACGGACCATATTTAATCCAATGGTTGAAATAAAATTAGGGTTTCTTGCCTATATTTAAGGAAGTCGTCCAAGACATATGCGGGGGGGTCGACCAGCACTATTGGAGGCGTTTTGAAGGCCGGAAAGAGGGGAGAAGACCGCACGAAGATCTAGGGTTTTTCTTTCTTATCTTTCTTATGAATATCTTGGTTGTTTTTATGAACATGAGTGGCTAATCTCTTTGCTAAGGAACCGATGTAGCCCTAACTGAATCATTCTATGTTATTGGATCATGATTATTGAATCAGTTTATTTTTCTCGTTTCATTCATTATTATAACTGAGATCTTAAATACTTTTATCTGGCCAATAGAAGTATTGTAGATTGTTTTATGTGAGATTGGGCGAGGGTTCATTCCCTAATCTTGCAGGATCTATGAATGAATGAGTTTATGTCAAAGCCGGGTTCAAGCTAAGACTATTCTTGGTTCATGATTGTTCTTCATAGCTTAATGGATTCTTGGTTAACACTTAGTTATGGGTTCATTAGCTAGGGTTAATTGAGGGTACTTGGTGAAGACCGCGATCGAACGGATCATCATACCGGAAGAACGAACCCTTGAAATTAAACTGAGATCTTGATTGATTCAATGCAAAGAATGAGGATGTTATGGTGAAATCGAAACCTTAGTATTCATCCATCATATCTCCATCTTTTTCTTATTTCGTTATTAGATCATCTATTTTCGAGACTTCATATTTCTTATTTTCCCTTATTTTCTTTTTTTTCTGTTCTTTAGCGTTTCACTCTAATAATCTTTACAAATCTCTGTGGGTACGATACTCGTCTTGCTGCTATACTGATGGCACCGATTCGTATACATGCGAGATATAAAATTTATTCATCAACACCACCAGAGGCATATGAAATTTATGAGATGCTGGGATCCAACTCACAGCAGAGAGACACGAGGAATAAGGCGAGAGGCATCTACGAGCTTAATCAGAATGACGACATGGCAAGGCAGATCGCAACCCTCAACAAGAAGATGGACGCGATGATGTCCACACAGGCAAAACCGGTTAAGGTTTGTTTAATTTGCAATATTGTTGGTCATAGGTTTGATTCATGTTCTTCTGGTAATGAATTTCCTGAATATGTGTAAGAACAAGCTAATTTGATGAATGCTTATAACCCGAGACCTAGATTTGATCCATATGCAAATACTTACAATCCTGGTTGGAGGGAGCATCTGAATTTTTCATGAAAAAATACTGCTAATGCTAGTATGTGTCGTGCCCCGACCCGTGAAACGGAACCTAACGAAACGCGAAAAATATTGGCGAGGGTTCCCTCTAACCTATTGGTCTCCCTAACAATTCATCAAAATACCCTCAATTTGAAACAACAATTAATTAGCAGAACCACGAACCACAGATTCAAAACCAAAAGTGTTTAATATACATATAATCGAAGAGGGGAAGATTCGAATACAACATTACTCCTGTAGGAGACTATCTAACATAGGGTAGAGAAACTGTAAAAGATCACCACCTCGCATACTCCGCCTGACGCCGCCGCACTACCGACTGACTGCCCGGTAGGGGCCACAGAAGAAGAACCGGCACCTACACCTGCAAAACGCAGCCAGGGTAGGAGTGAGCATAAAGCTCAGTAGGGTTCTACACTTCGACACACAGAAGAAAGTGGAAAACACAACAGTGTCGCTCTAAAGTAAGACGTGGGTGTATACAAGGGTCCCATATACATCATCTAGTACACTTACAAGAAGAACAAATCAAATAAACAACAAGCAAACACCCAAACAAACCGTAACATAGAAACCTACCGATTACACGCTTTCCTCGACTGAATCCCCGATGATCCAAATCGCGTCATTCCCCCTAGGAGATCTCGTTAGCTCGGTCACGAAGTCCATCGTGATGTGCTCCCACTTCCACTCAGCTAGTGGAAGCGGCTGAAGTAACCCCGGAATCCGCTGGTGCTCTGTCTTGACCATCTGACAGGTAAGGCAGCGCGATACGAACTCCGTCACTGCCCTCTTCATTCCGCACCACCAGAACTGCCGCCGCAGGTCATGATACATCCTGGTGCCCCCAGGATGAACTGCAAAACGAGAGTGGTGGAACTCTCGTAGGACATCGTCTCATAGAACTGGATCTGCTGGAACCGCTACTCTGCCTGTGAACCGTAGCCCTCCGTCTGACGATACTATCCAGTCCCCATCTGCGCCCTCCGTTCCTGCCGATGTGCGTAACTCCTCGAGCTCTGGGTCACTGTGCTGTGCCTCTAACACTCTGGCTAGAACTGCTGGTGTGAGGACCTGCCCCTCTACACCTGTGGCTCGCTGTAGACCGCAAGGGCAATTTGGTAAATTACGCCTTGTTGGTTTATTTCACACCCGCGTGTGCACACACTGGCCTTGTCTGTGTTCGTGTTTGTTTAGAATGGCTAGGTGAACCCGATATCGGAAGATTTGAGCTTGGGCTTGTGTTTTAGCCCAAGTTTGCCTTTCTAAGTAAAGGAGATCGATCTGGATGGCTAGGGAGATCGATCTGGCCCTTTTTATAAACAAGATCGATCTGGATTTCAAGGAGATCGATCTCGATTGCAAAGGAGATCGATCTCACATGCCCTGGAGATCGATCATGATCGAGTCGGTGGGTTTTCTCTTTCGCGAGTACGGCCGTCGGCCGTCGCTCTCCCCTGTCAGGGAGAGAAGTCTTCCCCTCCCTTTTCCCCAGTTTTTTCCCATTTTCCCGGCCTTTCCCCAGGCTTTCCCCTCCTTTTCTTCCCCTCCTCTTCCTCTTTCTCTTCTCTCTTCTTCCTTCCTTCTCTCTTTCCCGCGGTGCTCTGTTTCTTCCCTTCTCCGCCGGCGAACTTCTTTCCCTCCGTTCTCCCTCCTTCGGCCACCAAATTGGGTGTTCTTTGGCTCGTTGGATTCGTGACAACGAGAGGAAGGCTCCTGGTGTGGTTTGGCAGCTTTTTGGCAATCGAATCGCGGGGAATCAGCCGAGGAAAGCGCAGCTAGGTAGGGTTATACCTACTGGTGTTCTTTTCGGGTTTTCTTGAGATCTAGCCGTTGGATCTTGTTGATCCTTGCTTTGTTTGGTTCATTATACATGTAAGAATAACTGATTTAAGTTTCATGTCAATCGGTTGAGATTTGAGTAGGTTTTATGCAAGATTAGTCTCGGACTTCTGGTTTTCTGCTGTTCTTGAGAAACAGCCGGCTTGCGGCGAGTTTTCCGGCCGGTGAGTACATGATCGTGGCTTTGCATAAATGTAAGAGTTGTATAACTATTCGTTAGCTTTCCATTCCATCTTGTTTCGTATTTTTCCGATTTATTTACGATTTCTTATGGTTTGTTTGCTGGAGGGCTACGTTGCAACAATTAAAGGGTAAGTTGGTTTAATCAGCGACTTTTTATTAATGTTTCCCATTAATCCAACCGTTGGATGTTTATGAAATTTGGATATGATGATCCTGGTATATACACCTACTGGTAGTTAAATTAAATCTTGAATCCGACATCGTTTGGATGTCGGATCGACGGGATCAATTAGCCCCTAAGTAGAGGCTTTGGGTGTTTTTGAATATAATATTATATTTCGGAATATAATATTATATTGTGTTTTGTACATCATCGTTTTCGGGGTTGCTTCCCGTTGCAGGAGTCCGCGGTTGACGGTCGCGGTACCGTCGAAATGCCGGGACCCGCTGCGGATCGGCTGGCAGCGGTTGGTAGTATCGCTGCAGCGATCCAGTAGACTTTTATGATGCCTAACATACTATTGCATGCCTTTCTTATTATCTGTGTATGTCATAGCATGCATCGTTGTTGTGTGCATTAGTTGCATTGGTTAGGGCGTGGGTGATCCTTGGGTCGCCGTCCCGAGGCTGGAAGCTCGGACTTAGCCCTAGGACCGGGGTTGGGCTGTTAGGACCCGGTTGAATTGTGATGTCCAGTCGATCCGATGATAGGCTTAGAGGACTGGTACACATGATGTTTGATGATTGTAGAGGTCGTGTCGGCCTCGAGTCGGATCCGAGGTGTAGCCGGTGTCCGGCTTTTCTTAAAACTCTTGAGTAGAGGTTTTGCCTACTCAGTGGTGTCTCTTCCCACCAAACAGTGTTCAGTGTCCTGTTGAAAGTTAGCAGTGTCGTTTCCTGCTACTGAGTGTGACCTGACATGTGACCAGCTCGGCTGGAAGACCATGATCGTGGGCCTCAGGGACACGCGGTGAGGTTATGGGACCCCTGTATACACCCAGATTCCACTTGAGGACGACACTGTTGCGTTTCCCTCTTCCTTCTGTGTGTCGTAGTGTAGATCCCTACTGAGCTTAGTGCTCACATCTACCCGGGCTGCGTTTTGCAGGTGCAGGCGTCAGTTCTTCCTCTGTGGCCCCTACCGGGCAGTTGGACGGCGGTGCGGCGGCGCCTGGTGGCTTTTGAGAGGTGGCAATATTTACCGCTTTTACCCTTATGTTAGATAGTCTCTTACGGGAGTAATATTGTATTTGAACTCCCCCTCTCTGAGGTTTTGTATATTTAATACTTGAGTTTTAATCTGAGATTCGAGGTTTTGCCTTTTGATATTATTTTAATTGGGGGCTTTGATGAATTGCTAGGGAGACCAATAGGTTAGAGGGAACCCTCGTCGTTCTTTTTCCACGTTAGTTAGGTTCCGGTTCGCGTCGCCCGGCCCGGTTGGGCTTTCGCGGGTCGGGGCGCGACAGCTGGCATACTCTGTTCTGCGTAGAGGAAGCTGCTGGATCCTTGATCCTCAAAATCGAGCCCCAACTGGCCCGCTATCTCTAGAGCCTGCCACCGCCACGCTGACAACCCTGCAACTACTGCTCTGGTGTCTCTCACCAGCATGCTCAGCGCGTCTACTATGACGTTTGCCTTACCAGGATGGTAATGCAACTCAAAGTTGTAGTCCTCCAATAGCTCCATCCAGCGTCGCTGCCTCAGGTTGAGGTCACGTTGGGTGAAAATGTGCCTCAAGCTCTTATGGTCCGAGAAGACAGAGAACTTCTCGCCATAGAGGTAGTGACGCCAGGTCTTCAGGGCGAAGACCACCGCTGCTAGCTCCAAGTCATGAGTCGGGTAGTTCCTCTCATGGTTCTTCAGCTGGCGAGAACCATAGGAAACTACGTGGCCCTTCTGTATGAGGACTCACACCAAACCCTCACCACTGGCGTCGCAGTAGACACTGTTGTTGATCCTAACCTTGTTTCGATGATGCCAATATACATTAAATGATAAAATACATGTTTAATATTTATTACCCCTTTAATTGGAAATCTTAAATTTAATATTTAAGTTATTTTTGTACTGACGGTCGATGCAAGGATCGACCGTGGGAATGTGGCGGTCGATCCATGGATCGACCGTGGTGAATGCTTCATACTTGGAAATATGCGTATTGGCTCACGGTCGATCGGTGCATCGACCGTGGGAAGTGTTTTTCTTCATAGAGCCTGACGGACGATGCGACGGTCGATGCGGCGGTCGACCGTGGCACATTAATGAAGAAAATAAAGAAGCGACGGTCGATCGATGCATCAACCCTGGGAAGCGTTTTTTTTCACAGAGCCTGACGGACGATGCGACGGTCGATGCGGCGGTCGACCGTGGCGCATATATGAAGAAAAGTTAAGGAGCGATGGTCGATCCGAGCATCGAGCCTGGGAAGTTATTCTCTTAACAAATGCTCACGGACGATGTGACGGTCGATATCACGGTCGACCGTGAGAGTGACGGACGATGCGTGGATCGACCGTCGAGCAAAAGGGCTGAGTTTTTTATACGTGACGGACGATGGATGGATTGACCGCCAGCAACGCGCAGAGTAAAAAAAAACTAGCCGTTAGAGAGTTGCAGAGAGCCGTTGGAGCTCTTTGTTGAGCTGGTTGAAGCCAAAGTATAAGTAGTTCCTTAATGTAAACTTGCTACAACTTTTATCATTATTATTGAGATCATCTGAGCAAGTTCTAAAAAAGATTTCTACTTATTCTCCTTTGAGCTAAAACCTTTGTAAGCATTCTTCAAGTGTGAAGAGGTATCTTGAGAGATAGTCAACAGCAAGTGCCTGTGTGTGTAAGGTTACCAAGCACCAGGAAGCTTGGAGGAAAAGCTTGTAAGGGATTTGCAAGTAGTGGAACCTCAAGGGGAGCCTTGAGAGAAGTGGACGTAGACCAAGAGTTGGGTCGAACCACTATAAAATCGGTGTCATCTCTCTAACCCTTTTAATTGTATTCTTGCATGCCTCTTTGCTTTAGTTTCATCTCATCTACAAGCATTTAAAGTGTTGTTTCTCTCTTACCTGGTTTTTCCATTAAACTAGATTTTTGAAAAGAGTCCAATTCACTCCCCTCTTGGACCTTCAATTGGTATCAGAGCGAGGTCTCTAATTTAGTGTTGTAACAACACTTAGAGGATCCTATCTAGAGATGGAAAACATAGAGGGATAAGCTACCAATAGGCCACCCTACTTCAATGGTTCAAACTACAATTACTGGAAAACAAAAATGGAAATTTTTGTTCAATCAATGGACTATGAGGCATGGTTAGTAATAGAGGATGGACCTTATGTCCCTATTAAAATTGTTGATGGGAAAGATGTCCCAAAGACAAAGAGTGACTACACCCCAATTGACCTCAAGAACCTTGAAACTAATGCCAAGGCCAAAAGCTTTCTATTTTGTGCCCTTAGCCCTAGTGAATTCAATAGGGTCTCTACATGCAAATCAGCAAAAGAGATATGGGACAAACTTGAGGTTACTTACGACGGAACAAGTCGTGTTAAAGAGTCAAAAATCAGTGTGCTTGTACATGAGTATGAACTCTTTTGCATAAAGAATGATGAAACTATTAGTGAGATGTTTACACGTTTTACTAACATATTAAATATGCTTGAATCTCTTGAAAGAATTTATGCTAACGATGAGGTTGTGAGGAAGATTCTTAGGTGTTTACCTAAGTCGTGGGATCCTAAAGTGACAGCGATAGAAGAAGCCAAGGATCTATCCAAATTGCCACTAGATGAGCTCATGGGTTCCCTCATGACCTATGAGATGAACTTGAAGAGAAGCAACGAAAAGGGAGATAAAAAGAAGAAGACGGTTGCCTTCAAATCATCTAGCAAAGACTCATCCGATTCAAGTGATGGAGATGACGATAAGGAGTTGGCGATGATATCAAGAAGAATACAAAAGATCTTCAAACGCCAAGGAGGAAAGAAATTCTTCAAGAAGAAATTTCCCAAAGGTGAAAAATACAATCCTACTTCTTCTAACACAAATGAAATCATATGTTATGAGTGTAGAAAACCCAGACACTACAAGTTCGATTGCCCTCAACTCAAGAAGCCTTCAAGGAAGGAGTTCAATAATAGGAAGGCAATGGTGGCTACTTGGGGAGAAAGTGATGTGGAGACCTCATCCGATGAAGAAGAACAAGAGGTAGCCAACATATGCTTAATGGCACATGGAGATGAGGAAGAAGAAGAAAATGAGGTAGAGGATGAGCTTGCAGTTGAAGAACTTTTTGATGCTTATCATGCTTTAGCTAATGATTTAAAATTCCTGAAAAAGAAATACTATGCTAATTGTAAGGACTTGAAGAAAGTAGAAGAAGAAAAAGTAGATGCCATGCATAGGATTGAAACTTTAGAAAAAGAAAACAAATTCATGCTAGAGAACAAGTCTTGTGACACAAACGACACACTTAAGGATGAACTCAAGGACACTCAATATGAGCTCACCATATTGAAGAATACAAATTATGATATGCAAAGAGAACTTATTTTCTTGAGGAAATCCAAGAGAGATCCCACTCTTGAGGTAAATGACTTAAAAATCACTATACCAAAATTTGTGAAGAGTAGAGACAAGTTAGATGAAATTCTTGATAGCTAAAGGAACTCCTTAAATAAGGAAGGAATTGGCTACAACCCTAGGAAGGTGAACAACCAAAAGAAGACTAACTTTATTAAAGCTTCTTCTCATCCTCCTAAGGTAACACAACCACCTATATGTCATTATTGTTGCAAAGTAGGTCACATTGCACCTAGTTGCTATTTAATGAGGAGTGCTAATGCTAAGAAAATCTGGGCACCTAGACATTCATCTTCTTCTCTTATGCAAAGTACTAATGCAAATGGACCCAAAAAGATTTGGGTACCAAAAATCAAGGTTTGATCTCCTATTTGTAAGAATGCATGAGATCCAAGATCAAGACCAACACAAAGGCCAAAAGATGGTACCTTGATAGTGGATGCTCAAGACATATGACGGGTGAAAGGAGCATGTTCTCAACCTTTCAATCTAAAGATGGAGAAATGGTGACTTTTGGAGATAATGGAAAAGGAAAAATTATTGGCATTGGCAATATTGGTAAAACCTCTTCCATTATTATTGAAAATGTTCTCTTAGTTGAAGGTTTGAAGCATAACTTGCTTAGCATTAGTCAATTATGTGATAGAGGTAACAAAGTTATTTTTGAAGATTCAAAATGCTATGTTAAGAATGCTCTTAGTGATAAAATCTTGCTAGTAGGTCATCGTGATGGTAATGTATACACATTCTATCTTGATGATCTTATTTGCCATAATGATGTATGCTTTAGTGTCTTAAAGTAAAATTCTTGGTTATGGCATAGAAGGCTTGGACATGCACACATGGATTTAATATCCAAACTTTCTCGAAAAGACCTTGTTCTTGGACTTCCCAAGATCAAATTTGAGAAAAATAAGATTTGTGATGCATGTCAAAGAGGAAAACAAGTAAAATCCTCTTTCAAGTCTAAAGATATAGTTTCCACTACAAGAGCACTAGAACTCATTCATATGGACCTTTTTGGGCCTACTAAACCAACTAGCTTAGGTGGTAGCTCATATGGATTTGTTTTAGTAGATAACTATACTAGATACACTTGGGTGATTTTCCTTGCGCACAAAGATGAAGTCTTTGAGGAATTCACCAACTTTTGTAGAAGAGTCCAAAATGAGAAAGGTATTCTCATTACATGCATTAGAAGTGATAATGGAGGAGAATTCAAGAATTCCCATCTAGAAAAGTTTTGTAATGACAACGGGATTTCGCATAACTTCTCTTCACCTAGAACCCCTCAACAAAATGGTGTTGTTGAAAGGAAAAATAGAACCCTACAAGACATGGCTAGAGCTTTATTATGTGAAAATAATCTTCCTAAGTATTTTTGGGCCGAAGCAATTAATACTTCTTGTCATGTGATAAATAGAGTAACCTTGAAACCCATTTTGAAGAAAACCCCTTATGAGCTTTAGAAAGGAAGAATTCCAAATATTGGGTACTTTAGAGCCTTTGGTTGCAAATGTTTTATCTTGAACAATGGCAATGATAGTCTTGGAAAATTTGATGCTAGATCCGATGAAGGAGTCTTTCTTGGATATTCGGGAAGAAGCAAAAGTTATAGAATTTTCAATAAAAGGACTTTGGTGGTTGAAGAATCGATGCATGTTACATTTGATGAAATGATTTTAATTTCTAGTAGAAATGATAATGGTAAAGATGAGGAAATCCCAAATGACAAATCAAAAGACTTATTGGATGAAACCCAAAATGATGTTGAAGAATTGAATGTTAGATTTGAGGAATCCCTTGAGATTATACCTAGTGATCAACATCATGAGTTGCCAAAAGATTGGAAGTATGCATCTTCGAACCCAAAAGAATTTATAATTGGTGAACCATCAAGAGGAATCCAAACTAGATCTTCATTAAATACTTGTGCAAATCTAGCCTTCCTATCTCAAATTGAGCCTAAAACGATAGAGGAAGCACTAGAGGATGATCGTTGGATCCTAGCAATGCAAGAAGAGTTGATTCAATTTGAAAGAAATGAAGTTTGGAATTTGGTACCTAGACCTCATGATCATCCCGTTATAGGTACTAAATGGGTTTTTAGAAACAAAATGGATGAATCGGGAACAATTATAAGGAATAAAGCTAGACTAGTTGCGAAAGGTTTCAACCAATAAGAAGGAATTGATTTTGATGAAACTTTTGCACCGGTAGCAAGACTTGAGGAAATAAGACTACTTCTAGCTTTTGCATCTTACAAAGATTTCAAATTATATCAAATGGATGTTAAGAGTGTCTTCTTGAATGGTTTACTAAAAGAAGAAGTCTATGTTGAACAACCCCCCGGTTTTGAAGACTATAAATTGAGAGATCATGTATTCAAACTCACTAAAGCCTTATATGGATTAAAACAAGCTCCTAGAGCTTGGTATGAAAGGCTTAGCAAATTCTTGATGGATAATGATTTTTGTAGAGGAAAAATTGATACTACATTGTTTACCAAATCAAAAGGCAAAGATTTGCTCTTGGTTCAAATTTATGTTGATGACATTATTTTTGGTGCTACAAATGAAAAACTTTGTGAAGAATTTTCAACATGTATGCAAAGTGCGTTTGAGATGAGTTTAATGGGTGAACTCAATTATTATCTTGGTTTACAAATCATGCAAACTCGAGGAGGGATCTTTATTAATCAAGCCAAATACACTAGAGACCTACTCAAGAAATATGATTTTGTAGAATCCAAAATTTATAGAACCCCCATGTGTACAACACTAAAATTAGACAAGGATGAAGATGAGAAACCCGTTGAACAAACACTTTATAGAGGGATAATTGGTTCTTTACTCTATTTGACCGCTAGTAGACCGGACATCATGTTTAGTGTTTGCCTTTGTGCTAGATATCAATCTTGTCCTAAGAAATCTCATTTAGTTGCGGTCAAAAGGATCTTTAGATATCTAATAGGAACCCAAAATTATGGTTTGTGGTATCCTAGAAGATCATCTTTTGATCTAATTGGCCACTCCGATGCGGATTTTGCCGGATGTAGACTTGATAGAAAAAGCACAAGTGGTACATGTCACTTTCTTGGTCATGCACTTGTTTCTTGGTTCTCCAAGAAGCAAAATTCAGTTGCCTTATCCACCGCTGAAGCGGAATACATTGCGGCGGGTAGTTGTTGTGCACAATTACTTTGGATGAAAATGCAATTGGAAGATTACAACATACATGTAGGCAAAATGCCCATTAGATGTGACAACACTACTGCCATAAACTTATCTAAAAATCCCATCCTACATTCTAGAACAAAGCACATAGAAATTAGACATCATTTCCTTCCTGATCATGCACAAAAAGGAGATATTGCACTTGAGTTTGTTAGCACCGAACATCAAATTGCGGATATTCTAACCAAACCCTTGAGTGAAGACAGAATTCTCTATCTACTAAGGGAGCTTGGGATGTCCAATGGATGTCCAAAATAAAGGAGCTAAAAGGAAAAGGTATGGTCACCTCTTTAATTGCTTTTCATACCATATTCAACTTGAATGCTAAATTTTGGTAAATTAAGTTAATATCATGATTAATGAGTGATTTTTGTCTCATACTATTTAGTTACACGTGCATGGAAAGATTTGTGATGTTTTAATTAAAAATTATTTTAAATTGAATTTCAAAAATTACTTTCTGGAACTGATGGTCGATCCAGACTTCTTGACGGTCGACCATACGTACATTCGCACTGGACGGTCGACCGCCAACTTCCTCGGATCGACCGTGGGATTTCATTTTTAAACCCATTGTGTTCCACGGTCGACCGCCAACTCTTTGGATCGATCGTGGGCTTGGCTTTTTACACAAATGTGCGCGACGGTCGACCGCCAACTTCGTTGGATCGACTGTGCGATGCTTTTTTACACAAAACGCTCGCGACGGTCGACCGCCACGGACCGTGTGACAACTTAAGTAGGGCCTTTTTCGACATTTCCTCTCCAATCACCCCTTATAACTCTCGATCAACCCTTCATTCCTCACTGGTTCGACCGTGCCCTAACTTCTCCAAACGACCGTGCTCCTCCTCTCTCTCTCAAACCGATCTCCTCTTCCCCACTCAAAACCCTAACCAGCTGGTGCACAATGCCTCGTACCAAGAATGCCGGTCCTCCTCCACATGAGGAACTAGGTTAAGCCGGGAAAAGGAAAACGGCAGCAGCAAAGAAGCCACCCGGGTCAAAGAAAGCCAATGGAGTGCAAGGGAGTTCTTCATCCAATCCTCCACCTACCCCTTCCTACGACGACTACTTCTTCCTAGATAAGGATAGGTATAATCCTGGCCTGAATTTAAGGATAAATTCGTTGTTTCCGGTAGAGCTTTACAATTGCCTACAAACAAGAAACATGTAGTTGAACGCTTCTTCACTGATATGGGTTGGAAAAAATACTTAGAGATGCCTCAGTACATCTATCCCGAAATGGTTAGGTATTTTTATTGCAATATGACTGAGGATATAGATGATGAAGGTTGTGTAGCTATTAGTAGCTATGTCTATGGTAATGAATTCAAAATTATCATAGAATGGTTGAATGAGCTACTAGATGCACCTAATCAAGGAGAGTGCATATACTTCACTTCTTATGAGGATCTCAATAGAGTTGATAAGGACAAACAAGGGAGGAAGGCAATCCTTAAGGCCCTACTTGTTGAGAAAAACCCTATAGAGCTAAATAGCCTACACCAACAATTTAGGGAGCTTGCCCACTTCCTAGGAACAAACCTATTTCCTAAGCTTGGCCATCATGATCACTTAAAACCCATCCATGCCTATGTTCTTTCTTGCATGGTTAGGAAGAAGCCTCTTAACCTAGGTTATCTCCTTATCAAGGAGATGCTTAATCTAAATACTAGGCAATCACTTCCTTTTGGGGGGCTTCTAACAACAATTTTACAAGCCCTCACCCTAAACCTAGCCGATGATGAACGGAAACCCCTTTCTCAACCCTTCAACAAGTCCACCTACAAGAGGATGAAGGCCGCCAAACGAGCTCTAGGCCTCAGTTGGCCTGATGTCAGTGGAGATGAAGATGATGAGCCTCAAGAAGAGCATGAAGCAGAAAATTTAGGGGGAGAGCCTCTACTTGAAGGACATCAAGGAGAATCCTCTAGTAGCCGAGTTCGTCGCAACACGGCACAAAGGCTTGATGAGCTTGAAGATAGATTGGGAAGAATGGAACTAAGTCTAGGAGAAATCAAGACTTCCCAAGCAACAATCACCGGCGATCAAGCAAAGATGTCTAAGCAACTTGAAGAGATTTTCGCCTACATCAAGAATGAATTCCCACCTGACACTCCTTCAGTTGATTGATCCTAATTCTCCGTCCTTCCTATTTCTTTTTGATAATGCCAAAGGGGGAGAAAAAGTATGATGAACGTGAAAGCCCTACATTTCTACATTCCTTATCTTGTATTTTGGAAAACCTGGTTTTGAAATGAAAGTTTTTGTAAGTCCAAAGTTTTCCAAATGATTTTGAATGAAAGTATTGTATGAAAATGTTGGAATCTTTTGAATGAAATGCAGATGTGTTTGGATATTGCTATGATGTATTAATACAATGTTATAATTCAATATGCAATCACTTCATGAAAGATTAAATGTTGTTATTGAAAAGAAGTGAACATGCTAAAATCCAAACTATTATGTCACCATATCTTGAATGGAACTTTTAATATCATTTTAAAGATATATGACTTATGTGTATCATGAAAATTAACTTTAGAATACATTTTTTTGAAAGAAAAGCATGCATTGGTTAAGGGGGAGTCAAAATATTTTATCATCACATTTAAAAGGATTGTCATCATCAAAAAGGGGGAGATTGTTGATCCTAACCTTATTTTGATGATGCTAATATACATTAAATGATAAAATATATGTTTAATATTTATTACCCCTTTAATTGGAAATCTTAAATTCAATATTTAACTTATTATTGTACTGGCGGTAGATGCAAGGATCGACCGTGGGAATGTGGCGGTCGATCCATGGATCGACCGTGGTGAATGCTTCATACTTGGAAATATGCGTATTGGCTCACGGTCGATCGGTGCATCGACCGTGGGAAGTGTTTTTCTTTACAGAGCCTGACGGACGATGCGATGGTCGATGCGGCGGTCTACCGTGGCGCATTAATGAAGAAAATAAAGAAGCGACGGTCGATCGGTGCATCGACCCTGGGAAGCGTTTTTTCTTCACAGAGCCTGACGGACGATGCGACGGTCGATGCGGTGGTCGACTGTGGCGCATATATGAAGAAAAGTCAAGGAGCGACGGTCGATCCGAGCATCGACCCTGGGAAGTTATTTCTTAACAAAGGCTCACGGACGATGTGACGGTCGATGTCACGGTCGACCGTGAGAGTGACGGACGATGCGTGGATCAACCATCAAGCAAAAAGGCTGAGTTTTTTATACGTGACGGACGATGCATGGATCGACCGCCAGCAGCGCGCAGAGTAAAAAAAACTAGCCGTTGGAGAGTTGCAGAGAGCCGTTGGTGCTCCTTGTTGAGCTGGTTGAAGCCCAAGTATAAGTAGTTCCTTCATTTAACTTGCTACAACTTTTATCATTATTATTGAGATCATCTGAGCAAGTTCTAGAAAAGATTTTTACTTATTCTCCTTTGAGCTAAAACCTTTGTAAGCCTTCTTCAAGTGTGAAGAGGTATCTTGAGAGATAGTCAACAGCAAGTGATTGTGTGTTTAAGTTCACCAAGCACCAGGAAGCTTGGAGGAAAAGCTTGTAAGGGATTTGCAAGTAGTGGAACCTCAAGGGGAGCCTTGAGAGAAGTGGACGTAGACCAAGAGTTGGGTCGAACCACTATAAAATCGGCGCCATCTCTTTAACCCTTTTAATTGTATTCTTGCATGCCTCTTTGCTTTAGTTTCATTTCATCTACAAGGATTTAAAGTGTTGTTTCTCTCCTATCTGGTTTTTCCATTAAACTAGATTTTCGAAAAGAGTCCAATTCACCCCCCTCTTGGACCTTCAACTGTAACCAACGCCTCGCTCGGGGACGATCAGCACCAGCGCACTGGTCAACCTGGTCCTTAGCTGCACGAAAGATCGCTCACTAGCATCATCCCACACGAACGGGACGGCCTTCTATGTCAGTCTGGTCAATGGTCCGGTGACTCTGGAGAAGTCCCACACGAACCGTCTGTAGTAACCCGCCAGGCCTAAGAAACTGCGGACCTCGAACACTGTCCTCGGTCTCTGCCACTGTACCATTATCTCGACCTTGGCCGGGTCAACTGAGATCCTTGCTGCCAACACCACGTGTCCAAGAAATCCCACCTGTGCAAGCCAGAACTCACACTTGGAAGCCTTGGCATAAAGCCGATGCTCCCGAAGTAGCTGCAACACTGTCGCCAAGTGTCGCTCGTGCTCCGCCTCTGATCGGGAGTAGATAAGGATGCCGTCGACGAACACCACCACGAACTCATCTAGGAAAGGCCGGAAGATCCTCTGCTTGAGATCCATGAACGCTGCTAGTGCGTTCGTCAGCCCAAATGGCATCACCACAAACTCGTACAAGCCGTACCGAGTCCGAAAACCCGTCTTCGGGATGTCGTAATCCCGAACCCTCAACTGGTGGTAGCCGGTGCAGAGGTCGATCTTTGAGAACACTGAAGATCCTCGGAGCTGGTCAAACAAGTCGTCGATCCTTGGCATCGGATACCTGTTCTTCACCGTCACCCTGTTGAGCCGCCTGTAGTCTATGCAAAGTCGAAGGGTACCATTCTACTTCTTTGCGAACAACACTGGCGCCCCCCAGGGAGACATGCTGGGGCGGATGAAGCCTCAACTGGTATGCTTGTCTAGCTGAGTCCTCAACTCACTCTGCTCGCTGGTGCCATCCTGAAAGCTGGGAGAGAGATCGGTGCGGTACATCGTACTAGGTCGATCTCAAAATCGACCTCTCTGGATGGTGGAAGCCCCGGCAACACCTCGGGAAACATGTCGGTGTAGTCGCACACGATCCTGGGAAAACTGCGCTGCTACACTCCCTTAGAACCGAACAGGGACAGACTGGCCAACAAGGCTGAGAGCTCGCTGCCACGCCTCTCCACACCACAAGCAAAGGAATCGGTTGAGAACCGATCCCCCAACAACACAAACTATGTCCCGTCGGGTGTCTAAGCGACCACCCGCCGGCGACCACGGTCGATGATAGCTCGGTATGCTGCTAACCAGTCCATACCGAGTATCACATCGAAACCCGTCATGTCTAGCACCCGCAGGTCTAGACAGACACGGAGGCCTCCAACCTCCAAAGAATAAGATCGGCAGACCCGGTCTACCCTGACAGTGTCGTCGATCGGTGAGTTTACAGACTGTGCCACCTCTAGCCAACTCGTCTCTAATCCTAGCGATGCCACACAAATGCTAGCAACATAGGAATGAGACGCCCCAGAGTCTATTAGCACGGATGGCTCTGCCGCTGCCTGCTGGTACTGCTGTAGCGGCTGGTAAAGCTGAACGGTGTCCGGCTGCTCACGCTCCGGAAGAGCAAACACAAGCCTCCGCTGGCCACCTCCACCCCTGGAGCGGCTCGGTCCAGCCCCTGACCCGTGCCCACCACTGCTCCCCTGCCAGGCACCGGACCCCCCGCTTCTACTGCCCCTGCGGCATAGCGCCCCGCGCTCCTCACAAAGGACAGTCCCTACGGAAGTGTCTCGGCTGCCCGCACCGGAAACAAGTGCCCGTTGTGGTACCAGGCTGCTGTCCCCGGCCTCCCCCTGACGGAGCCTGCCCAGACGGGCCGACCATCAGGAGAAACTGGCCCGCCAGACTCGGCAACTATGGCTGGAAACGTCGTGGACGCCGCTAGTGCCCTCTGCTGAATCCCATTCTGAACTGGGGTCTCTGCGGTGCGCTGGTAGAGGATGCCGGTGGAACTGCCCGGTACCTCTCATTCTACAACTGCGCCTCCAATACTAAGGCACTGTTCAAAACTGCCGAGTGCGTCTGGAAGCAATGAGTACACGTCTGGCGCCTAATCTCTGGTCGAAGCCCCCACTCCAACTAACGTGCCCTGGCCACTGGATCTGCTGCTATTGCCCCCGCGAAACGGACCAAGTGCGTGAACCGAGTGGCATACTACTGCACAGAGCGAGTACCCTGCAAAAGGGACTGGTACTCACGAGACAAGGTGTCAGGCGTACTCTCCGAAAAGTACGCGTCCAAGAACAACGCCCTGAACTCCTCCCATGTCAGCTCCTCTCCGCCACTGGTGTGCTGAGCGGTGCACCACCAATCAAGGGCATCACCATCGAAATGGAATGCCGCGAGGGTGACCCGGATCCGGTCATCCCTGACAAAGAGAGCGTCGAGAACGCGCATGACTCCTCAGAGCCAGCCGTCTGTTGTGGTCGGATCTCCAGTCTCACTGCTGAACCTAGGCGGGTTCAGCCGCTGGAAGTCCATCATGACTGCTGCCGTGGCCCGCCCGTCGACCGGAGAAAGAACCCTCTCCTCGGCGAGAAGGGTCTCCTCCCGTGCAACCGAAAACATCGCTGGTGAAGGCTCAGTTCGTCGAGCTCATACCGCCCTAGCGGGAACCTCCCTGCTCGGTCGGGCGGGCCGACCGGGTCGTGCCCTACCCCGACCGATAACCAAAGGCCAGTCTCGAGCTCCCGGCATTTGTGTAATCACCAATGACAAACGAGCGTTCACTCGTCAGAAGCCGCAAAACAAGGCAACACAAACAGAAAGCGGAAAAGAATAACACATCAAAGGGACCATGCACGGTTGTTCTAGACATAGAACTAACCCATTCCACGGTCAAACTCAACTGAAACCTGATCCTAACCCTGGGATCTACAACCTATGCTCTGATACCAAGCTATCGCACCCTGACCCACGAAAGCCCAACTAGGTGATGAGTGCATGAAAGTGCACTCTGAACAACCTTAAAACCATCTCAATTGCTATATCTTCACCCTTAATCAACTTCTTTAGCACTATTTTTATACTTTTATATGCTTCACATAGTTGTGTAGAAAATGCAGGAAATTGGAGCTAAAAGAAGCTGAAAAGAGTATATGGATCAAATTCAACAATTAATCTGTACCTGTTCATGAAGAACCAGATGATGTGCCATATATGGTTGGAAAGCTCTTGAAGTCTAGATTCTGGGAAATTTTACGGTTCGTGATTCTGAGTTTCCTAGAGGAAGTTACGGCAATTTCAGTACCGATGCGCAGTCTGAATGGCAGAAAGGAAAATAAGCTGGAAGTCCGAGCGATCCGCCGATCGATCGGACCTCACAGAATCGTGACAGAACATGCATTTTTTGGCTGAATATGATCCGATTGATCCCTCCTTCGCTCCTATAGGGTCCGATCGATCCGACACCAATGGTCCGATCGATCGGACTCGGAAAAAGTCAAAAACAGCGGATTTTTACTCAACCAATCGATCCAACATTCATAATCCGATCGATCGGACTTGGAAATTAAAGGGTGACAGAACGTATGCTTTTTAGAGGAGCAGAGTTCGATTGATCCGTCAATCGATCGGACACGGGCGAAGTTAGAAGATTAGAGATTTCAAGAGACCAATCGATCCAACATCCCGAGAAGGATCGATCGGACTTGCCCAGTGACGAAAATCAACGGTTTTGATTAATCCGAGTTTACTAATTCTTAGACCCTATAAATAGGAAACTTAGGGTTAATCAAAGGAGACTTCTTGGACGTTTTTGGAGGCTCTTTTCAGGAGTTTTTCAAGAGGAAGAAGATGAAGACATCTCCATCCATGGCCGAGTAATCCACGGGCATGGCGGACGGATGATCTAGCGAGGACTAGGGCTTCTTCTCCAACGATGGTTCATGTTTTTAAGCTTTATTGTTAAACTCTTTTCTATGTATTGGATCTTTAAATATTATTTTCAGATTATAGATTTCTATGTGGATGATTAATATTATGAATCCAGTCATGCTTCTTTCATGATCTTATAATCCCATAGTCTTCTCTTTTGATTCTCTTACCGAGTCTTGCGAGACCTTTGCTATACATTGCCCGTAGTGACAGCTGGTATTGTATATTCTTAGGGATCTGGTTAGATATGGTTGGGGCTCTATACCGTGAGATCTTTGCTATGCATTGCCGATTGTGAGAGTTGGTATTGTGTATTCTTAGAGATCCGGTTAGAGTTAGGGCTTTGTCCCGATGAACTTTTGCTGCGCGTTGCCTGTAGTGACAGCCGGTATTGTGCATTCTTAGGTTTGGTTGGATGAAGTTAGAACTATAAAAAGGAAGAACCAATCGTAGGAAGAGACATTTATATATTTTATCAGATTCATAATTCTATATCTTCCGGTTAAGGCGATTGGGATGTGAATCCCTTAACTGAGTATTATATGGACCATTGAGAAGAGAAGAGCCTAAATCCGAGTGAAGTGATTCCTGAAGCCTAGCCTTATCAAATCCTGATTTCTTTCGTTCACTTTATCTTATCATTACATCTTTTATCTAATTTAGTTTAGTTAGCTTTCTTGATTGTTTTCAATATATTATTATCTGTGTTTCTGGATCTTTCTTGTCTGTCTCTCTGTGGGATTCGACCTCTCTTATGCTGTACTGCACCGCGACCGCTGTGCGTGACACATTTGAGCGACATCAAAAATTGGCGCCGTTGCCGGGGAGACGGTTCAGAAAAGCGCCAGACTCAGATTACAGTGTTTGTAGACACCGAAAGCGGTAACTTCGTTCATTTTCTTTAGTCTTTATTTCTTTATTTCTTTATTTTGGTTTTGATTTTTTTTTAGTTGGTTTGCATCTTTTGGATCGTGTGTTTGCTGGTGTATGCCTCGGTATAGAGACGAACTAGGCAGATTTGCTAGACGCCCCGAGGGTGATTCTGAAACTTCTGATAATGAACATATATTGCTGATCTTTTTGACGCACAGTCACAAACTTCACATCATACTTTCATTATGGCTGAGCACGAGGAACAACAAGCTCCTAGGAGTTTGCAAGAATATTTGCATCCAACACGCACTGCTACACCTTCATGCATCATGTTTCCACCTAATGCTGCACATGTTGACTTTAAACCTGGCATGATTCAGTTGCTTCCTACCTTTCATGGGTTGGAAAATGAAAATCCATATGTGCATATTAGGGAGTTTGAGGAAGTAGTAGCGACCTTCCATGGCCAACCAGGTGCACTAGATATGATCCGACTTAAGTTCTTTCCCTTCTCACTGAAGGATAGAGCAAAGAGTTGGTTATATTCCTTGAGGCCACGATCTATAGGATCTTGGGCTGAAATGACACAGATATTTTTCAACAAGTATTTCCCACAGCACAAAACCAATGCACTTAAGAGACAGATTTCGATCTTCACACAGAAGGATAGTGAAACTTTGTATCAGGCGTGGGAACGATTTAAAGACATGTTGAATTTATGTCCTCATCATGGATATGAAAGTTGGCGTCTTGTTAGTTATTTCTATGATGGTTTAACTGTTAGAGAACACCAATTTGTTGAGATGATGTGTAATGGTGAATTTTTGCAAAAAGATCCTGACGCAGCTATTGAGTATTTGACAGAGCTTGTTGAGAAAGCTCATACATGGACTGGACCGAATGCAACAGAAAGTAAACAGGGCCAGACCACCACCGCAGCAACAAGGTGGAGGAATTTATCAGCTGCGGGAGGAGGATGCACTCAAGGCAAAAGTGGAGAGTCTAACAAGGGAGCTGGAGCTATTAAAGACCAAAGATATGATGGCAGCCCGAACCTCTCCATACAATGAACCTACAAGGCCGGCTGGGCCATGTGCGATCTGTCAAGGCGCGGACCACCAGATTGATGATTGCCCCACCTATGCTGAGATGAGAGGTGTGTACGATGAGCATTGTAACGCTGTAGGCGGATTCAGGAGGCCGTACACTCCCTATTCAGAGACGTATAATCCAGGATGGCGAGAGCATCCAAACTTCAGCTGGAAGTCGAACGCTCCACAGAGCAACGAGCATCATCAACCGCCACCTAATAAGCCTTTTTCTAACCCTCCTTATAATACATCTGGTTTTCCTAGGCCTACATTTAATGATAATTTACAGGAACTGAAATATATGATTGTGCAGGAATCTAACGAAAGGAAGGAGGATATTCAAGAGATCAAGAGCCAGATCACAAAGTTGATCAACTCTTTGAGCGTGCATGAACGAGGGAAGTTCCCAGCTCAACCTCAACAAACGCAGGTATCTAGTGTTGAGCAAAATAATGTGAAGGAGATGAATGCCATAACTACAAGAAGCGGGAAAACAACAAAAAGCCCTTCCCAAGAGGCCACCGAATCTCCTATTGCTATTGAAGAAGAGGACCGAATTGAGGAGGACCATGTAGAGACCGATCATTCAGATGGCCCTACACCAGGTGACTTTCAGGTACGTGTCCCTTTCCCTCAGGCATTGAAATCCACTAAATTTACTATGGAGCCCAACAGCGAGATTTTGGAGCATCTTCGGCAGGTTAAGGTAAACCTTCCTCTTTTGCATGTTATTAAGCAAATTCCTACATATGTTAAATTGATTAAAGATTTATGCACTATGAAGAGACGACATCATGTAAAGAAAACTGCATTTTTAACAGAGCAGGTTAGTGCATTGCTTCAGCACAGGATTCCTCCTAAATATAAGGATCCTGGCTGTCCTACTGTATCGTGTTTCATTGGAGAGCATGAAGTAGGACAAGCTTTATTAGATCTTGGTGCGAGTGTTAATTTGATGCCATATTCTGTTTACTTGCAACTTGGTTTGGGACAGATTAAGTCGACATCTATGATTTTGCAACTGGCAGATAGATCCAAGAAAACTCCACGAGGAGTAGTTGAGGATGTGCTTGTTCAAATAGATAAATTTTATTATCCTGTTGATTTCTTAGTCTTGGATACTCAGGCTATAGTAACTGCTGATTCTAGGATTCCCATTATCTTAGGTAGACCGTTTCTTGCTACTGCTAATGCTATAATTAATTGCAGGAATGGCTTAATGAAGTTAACTTTTGGGAAAATGACTTTAGAAATCAATGTTTTTAATGTTGGTAAGCAGCCTGATGAAGATGATGAATGCCAGCAGACTTACCAGATTGATCTGCTCACTGAAGAGGAGTTTGCTACATCTGAAATTAATTCTCTTGAATTAGATTTGGATGAAAATGTTGATGTTGATGGTATGTGTAAAAATTTGGAACATTGTTCTTTTGCAGGTCCATGGAATCCAAAGTTTGAAGAATTGCCAGAAAGAGGACAGCCACCAACACCATCATCTATAGAGCCGCCCAAACTGGACCTGAAACCGCTTCCTCAAGGTTTAAAGCACGCCTATCTTGGTCCAGGTGATACATACCCAGTTATTATTTCTTCAGCATTAACTGCAGAGCAAGGTGAGCAATTACTTAGCATTTTGAATGAGCATAAATCAGCTATTGGATGGAGTATAGCAGATCTGAAAGGTATTAGTCCCTTGATATGTTCCCATATGATTAATCTCGAACAAGGGGCTTTACCTCGCAGGGATCCTCAGCGTAGGTTGAACCCTACAATGAAAGAGGTAGTCAAAACTGAAGTGTTGAAATTATTAGATGCAGGGATTATCTACCCCATTGCTGATAGCAAATGGGTGAGCCCTACACAGGTTGTGCCTAAAAAATCTGGTGTCACCGTTGTTAAAAATGAAAGTGGAGCCTTTGTCCCCACTAAATTGGTGACAGGATGGCGTATGTGCATAGATTATAGAAAATTGAATGCTGCCACCCGTAAGGATCATTTTCCACTGCCTTTTCTAGATCAGATTTTAGAGAGAGTAGCTGGACATCCTTTTTATTGTTTTCTCGACGGTTATTCTGGATATTATCAGATTGAGATTGCTTTAGAGGATCAGGAAAAAACTACTTTTACATGTCCTTTTGGTACTTATGCTTTCCGTAGAATGCCATTTGGATTGTGTAATGCTCCTGCTACTTTTCAGCGTTGTATGATGAGTATGTTTGCTTATATGATCGAGGAATGTATGGAAGTATATATGGATGACTTGACTGTATTTGGTAATACTTTTGATGCATGCTTGCAAAACTTAAAGAGAGTCTTGAGCAGGTGTGAGGAGAAGAACCTTGTGCTTAATTGGAAAAAGTGTCACTTCATGGTGCCCTCAGGCATTGTGTTGGGCCATATTGTCTCTTCCAAAGGCATTGAGGTAGATCGATCAAAAATCGATCTCATCTCAAATCTTCCTGTGCCAAAGACCGTTAAAGATGTTAGATCCTTTCTAGGGCATGCTGGTTTTTACAGGAGATTCATTCAAAATTTTTCTGCCATTGCTCGTCCTTTATGTAATCTGTTGATAAAGGATACCCCTTTTGAGTGGACTATTGATTGTCAGAAGGCTTTTCAAGCCTTGATTGATAAATTGACTTCCGCACCTATTGTGCAACCACCCGATTGGATCCTTCCTTTTGAATTGATGTGTGATGCAAGTGATTTTGCTGTGGGAGCTGTTTTAGGACAGCGAAAAGATGGTAAACCTCATGTTATTCATTATGCTAGCCGAACCTTGAATAATGCACAGATGAATTATTCTACCACTGAGAAAGAACTATTGGCTATAGTCTTTGCATCAGACAAGTTTCGTGCTTATTTGATTGGTTCTCCCATTACTATTTTCACTGATCATGCCGCACTTAAGTACCTTCTCACCAAGAAGGATGCTAAAGCGCGCCTAATTCGTTGGATATTAATCTTACAGGAATTCGATATCTCCATCAAAGATAAAAAGGGCGTGGAGAACGTTGTTACTGATCACCTATCAAGGCTGATGGTGGAAGTAGTGGAAGATGAGCCACCAATCATGGATGACTTCCCTGATGAGCAACTCTTTTCAGTTGCAAGACTGTCCTGGTATGCGCACATTGTTAATTACTTAGCGACAGGTGAGATCCCTTCATTTTGGAGTGCGCAGGATAAGCGTAGATTCTTTGTTGAGGTAAAGAAATTTTATTGGGATGATCCTTGTCTATTTAAGTATTGTCCTGACCAGATTATGCGCAGGTGTGTCCCAGATTATGAAATCGAAAGCATCATTACATTCTGTCACTCTCATGCATGTGGAGGCCATTTTTCGATGAAAAAGACCGCTGCTAAAATTCTTCAATGTGGTTTTTACTGGCCTACTATGTTTCGTGACGTTAATATTTTCTGCAAATCCTGTGATAGATGCCTAACACTAGGAGCTTTATCTAGGAGACATATGATGCCTTTGAACCCAATTCAAGCTGTCGAGATTTTTGATTGTTGGGGTATAGACTTTATGGGACCCTTCCCTTCTTCTTTTGGCTATTTATATATATTGTTGGCTGTGGAATACGTGTCTATGTGGGTGGAGGCTATTGCATGTAGGAATAATGATCTTTTCACTGTCATAAAGTTTCTTAAAGAGCATGTTTTGTCTAGATTTGGTACTCCTAGGGTCATTATTAGTGACCAAGGATCCCATTTTTGTAACCGCTCTTTTGAGGCTTTGATGCGCAGGTATGGAGTTATACATAAGATTTCCACTGCTTATCATCCACAGACGAATGGCCAAGCTGAATTAGCCAATAGAGAGATAAAGCAAATCCTGGAGAAGACAGTGAGCCCCAACCGAAAGGACTGGTCCTTGAGGCTATCAGACACGTTGTGGGCATATCGCACTGCCTACAAGACTACCTTGGGGATGTCGCCGTTTCGCCTTGTTTATGGAAAACCATGTCATCTTCTAGTTGAATTAGAACATAAGGCATATTGGGCTATTAAGTCACTAAATCTTACTTTGGATGCTGCAGGTCAGGAACGAAAACTCCAGCTGTCTGAGTTGGAGGAACTCAGGAATGATGCTTATGAGGGTTCTAGGATCTTCAAGGCAAAGACAAAGGCCTACCATGACAAGAAGATCTTGCGGAAGACGTTTCAAGTAGGACAGCAAGTTTATCTGTATGACGCACGACTGCATCTTCATCCTGGAAAGCTGAGATCACGATGGACAGGTCCCTTCACCATTAGCAGAATATTTGAGAATGGGGCTGTGGAAGTTGAAGATCCAAAGGATGGGAGATTATTTACGGTTAATGGACAGCGTTTGAAACAGATTCCAGAGAAAGCGGACCCTGAGGAGCACACCGTTTCTCTCGTAGACCCTGTCTACGAGGGATGATTTTTCTCCTATCTATCATTTCCCTTTTTGATTAGGATAGTTTGTTTTAGTTTGTTTGCTTTTGTTTTCATTTGTTTTTGTTTGCTCTCTTATTTCTTAGGATGTTGGACCACCGTTTGCCTTACTTGAGGAATTCGACCACTATTCTGGAGATGAGAAATTCGGCCACCATGAGGAGCCTTGAGGAGATAATCGATATTCTGTCAGGTGGCCTCGCTCTTATTTCGATTTCCTATTTTTATTTCTGTCATATATGAAAATTCAGCCAATACCCTTCTGCTTATTTACATGATTAGCACACATTGAGGACAATGTGAATTTCAGGTTGGGGGGTGTAGGCATGCATGACCTTATGCATGCTACCTTATTGAGTTTAATAGTGTTGAATTGATTACGCTACTAGAAATGGTACATGAGCTGAAATTTTTATGCTTATTATGCATGCTGCTTTCATATGGATTGACCAATACATTGATTGCATGTGTGATAACCTGAAAGTATAACATTATGTGATTTACACACGAACACTTTATGTGCAGTGGCGATTATACTCACCAGAGGAATGAGCATGCTATTGTCAATCTAGACCATGATTTCAGCATTAGCTAGTGTTGAGTATTGCATGCAAAGAAGAAAAAAAAAGAAGAAAAAGTTCTGGAGCTTGATAAAGCTGTGCCTAAAGAACTATTAAGTGATCTACTGAGTAACCGGGTGTTTTTGCCTCAGGAAGCAGGGAGCTCGAGTAAAAAGGTAGAACCACTGGAAAAAAAAAAAAACTATTAAGTGTTTTGCTAAGTAACCGGGTCTCTGCGCCTCAAGAAGCGGAGAGTGCTCGCGTAAAAAGACAAAATGTCTGATAGTTGAAAAAAAAAAAACAAAGAAAGAGCATGCTATACTTAAAGTGCGAGGGTTGGATGATTGGTCATGAAGATAGTAGTGTGTTTGGACTAATGGTGGGTAGAAGTTGCTTCTGCACGTAACATTTATTTGTCACGTCACATGTGTTCTTCTGGATGGTGATTAGCATGTTTTGATGTGTAGAAGTTGATTTCATGTGTTGGTAGTACGTGTATGAGTATAAGAAGTTCCCATGCTCTGTACTGCATAAAACACTATCGACTTGATAAGCTAGAATTTTTATCATGCATGTCTACATCCTTAAACTGTTGGTGTGCTTAATTATATTCTATGCGCTTTGAATTGCTAGAGACTAGCAATAAGCTGGTTGGGGGGTGTGATGAGTGCATGAAAGTGCACTCTGAACAACCTTAAAACCATCTCAATTGTTATATCTTCACCCTTAATCAACTTCTTTAGCACTATTTTTATACTTTTATATGCTTCACATAGTTGTGTGGAAAATGCAGGAAATTGGACCTAAAAGAAGCTGAAAAGAGTTTATGGATCAACTTCAACAATTAATCTGTACCTATTCATGAAGAACCAGATGATGTGCCATATATGGTTGGAAAGCTCTTGAAGTCTAGATTCTGAGGAATTTTACGGTTCATGATTCTGAGTTTTCTAGAGGAAGTTACGGTAATTTCAGTACCGATGCGCAGTCTGAATGGCAGAAAGGAAAATAAGCTGGAAGTCCGAGCGATCCGCCGATCGATCGGACCTCACAGAATCTTGACAGAACATGCATTTTTTGGCTGAATATGATCCGATCGATCCCTCCTTCGCTCCTATAGGGTCCGATCGATCCGACACCAATGGTCCGATCGATCGGACTCGAAAAAAGTCAAAAACAGCGGATTTTTACTCAACCAATCGATCCAACATTCATAATCCGATCGATCGGACTTGGGAATTAAAGGGTGACAGAACGTATGCTTTTTAGAGGAGCAGAGTTCGATCGATCTGTCCATCGATCGGACACGGGCGAAGTTAGAAGATTAGAGATTTCAAGAGACCGATCGATCCAACATCCCGAGAAGGATCGATCGGATTTGCCCAGTGACGAAAATCAACGGTTTTGATTAATCCGAGTTTACTAATTCTTGGACCCTATAAATAGGAAACTTAGGGTTAATCAAAGGGGACTTCTTGGACGTTTTTGGAGGCTCTTTTGAGGAGTTTTTCAAGAGGAAGAAGATGAAGACATCTCCATCCATGGCCGAGTAATCCACGGGCATGGCGGACGGATGATCTAGCGAGGACTAGGGCTTCTTCTCCAACGATGGTTCATGTTTTTAGGCTTTATTGTTAAACTCTTTTCTATGTATTGGATCTTTAAATATTATTTTCAGATTATAGATTTCTATGTGGATGATTAATATTATGAATCCAGTCATTCTTCTTTCATGATCCTATAATCCCATAGTCTTCTCTTTTGATTCTCTTACCGAGTCTTGCGAGACCTTTGCTATACATTGCCCGTAGTGACAGCTGGTATTGTATATTCTTAGGGATCTGGTTAGATAAGGTTGGGGCTCTATACCGTGAGATCTTTGCTATGCATTGCCGATTGTGAGAGTTGGTATTGTGTATTCTTAGAGATCCGGTTAGAGTTAGAGCTTTGTCCCGATGAACTTTTGCTGCGCGTTGCCTGTAGTGACAGCCGGTATCGTGCATTCTTAGATTTGGTTGGATGAAGTTAGAACTATAAAAAGGAAGAACCAATCGTAGGAAGAGACATTTATATATTTTATCAGATTCATAATTCTATATCTTCCGGTTAAGGCGATTGGGATGTGAATCCCTTAACTGAGTATTATATGGACCATTGAGAAGAGAAGAGCCTAAATCCGAGTGAAGTGATTCCTGAAGCCTAGCCTTATCAAATCCTGATTTCTTTCGTTCACTTTATCTTATCATTACATCTTTTATCTAATTTAGTTTAGTTAGCTTTCTTGATTGTTTTCAATATATTATTATCTGTGTTTCTGGATCTTTCTTGTCTGTCTCTCTGTGGGATTCGACCTCTCTTATGCTGTACTGCACCGCGACCGCTGTGCGTGATACATTTGAGCGACATCACTAGGCCGGCGGCGCGAACCGGAACCTAACGAAACACGAAAAATATTGGCGAGGGTTCCCTCTAACCTATTGGTCTCCCTAACAATTCATCAAAATACCCTCAATTTAAAATAACAATTAGTTAGCAGAACCTCGAACCACAGATTCAAAACCCAAAGTGTTTAATATACATATTTTCGGAGAGGGGAAGATTCGAATACAACATTACTCCCGTAGGAGACTATCTAACATAGGGTAGAAAAACTGTAGAAGATCATCACCTCTCAGACTCCGCTTGGCGCCGCCGCACCGCCGACCGACTGCCCGGTAGGGGCCACAGAAGAAGAACTGACGCCTGCACCTGCAAAATGCAGCCCGGGTAGGAGTGAGCATAAAGCTCAGTAGGGTTCTACACTATGACACACAGAAGGAAGAGGAAAACGCAACAGTGTTGCCCTCAAGTAAGACCTGGGTGTATACAAGGGTCCCATATACATCATCTACTACACTTACATGAAGAACAAATCAAATAAACAACAAGCAAACACCCAAACAAACGGTAACATAGAAACCTACCGATTACACGCTTTCCTCGGCTGAATCCCGCAAATCTGAGCACCAATCCGGAATGAAACCAAGCCAGGGATCTTCCTCACGCTTCTAAGAATCCAATGAGCCCTCAAACACTCACTTTGGTGGCCGGAGGAGAGAGAACGAAGGGAGAGAAGACTCAGCCAGAAACAGGGGAAAAGAGAGAAAAAGAGAGAAGAAGGAGAAGAGAGAGGGGGTATTATACACGGTACTGTAGCTACAGTAGCCAGTCGGTACTGTAGCTATAGTACCGACTGGCTATAGCGATCAGCTACAGTGGTCACAATCCGACTGCCCATCTCGATCCTTCCCGATCAAGCTCCGATCTTCCGATCGAGCTTCGATCTTCTGACCGAGAACGCCTATGAGAATCTAATCAAACACAAATAACAATCAGAGGCCGTGTGTGCACAACGCGGGTGTAAAACGAACCGATAAGGCGCAATTTACCAAAATGCCCTTGCGGTCCACAACGAGCCACGGGCTCGACCCAAGCGGTCGACCTAGGAATGAAGGGGTAGGTCCTCACAGTATGCCATCTGCTAATCAGTCTAACCCACCTATTCAGTTGTCTTTAGAAGCGACTATGTTAGTTTTTATGCAGAAAATAGACTCTAGGATGGAACGGCAGGATTCGGCAATTATTCAACATGAAGTAGCACTGAAGAATATGGCAGCTTCCATTGGGAAGTTGGAAGTTCTAGTAGGACAGATTGCGGATGATGTTCGTGCCCATGTTCCAGGCAAATTTCCAAGCTAACCTGAGCAAGCCAACGCTGTTACTGTTCTTCGTTCAGGTAAGATAATTGATAATAAGATTAATGCTAAAGTTACTGATGACTGTAGTGATGAAAAAATTGAGGAAGTCGAGAGGGAGGAGCCCTCGAAAAGGCCACCGAAGGTCACATTTGGTTCTGAGAATGAGAAGAGAGGAATTTCAGATCCTGAGGTTCATCACATCAATCCTCCACCATATGTGCCACCAGTTCCTTTTCCAAGCCGCCTGAAAAAAGCCAAAATGGATAAGTCATATTCTGAAATTTATGATATTCTATCTAAGGTTAATGTGAACTTACCATTGCTTGATGTGATTAGGAAAATGCCAGCCTTTCCAAAGTTCTTCAAGGAACTATGTACTTATAAACGTAAGTATGAACCTCATGAAAAGGTGATGATTTCAGAAACGGCGAGCGCGTTGCTACAAAGGAAGCTTCCACCCAAGCTTAAGGATACAGGGCGTTTAAACATTAGTATTACTATTGGTGATATAAAAATAGGGGAGGCAATGCCTGATTTAGGAGCGAGTGTTAATTTGATGCCTTACTCTGTTTTCTGTCAGTTAGGTGTGGGTGAATTAAAACCTACTACTATGTCTCTAAAACTTGCTGATCGTTCAATTAAATATTCATTAGACATTGTAGAAGACATCTTATTACAAGTTGATAAGTTAATTATCCCTGCTGATTTTGTGATATTAGATATGGATGATGCACTGTTGAATGATAGAAATTTACCTATTTTGCTGGGTCGTCCATTTATGGCTACAGCTGAGACTATGATTAATGTGAAGGATGGTAAGCTCAGCATGATAGTTTTAGATGAAACTGTTGAATTTAAAGTGTTTGAGTCTATGTCATGCCCTTCAAGTTATTTTGATTGTTTTTCAATAGATGTTGTAGATTCATTGGTGTTCTCTAATTTTAGGCAGGAGCAAGTGAAGACTACATTGGAAGTGGATTTGATGATGGTGAAGGATGACTTGCAAAGTTATGATAGAGCAAAGGAGGTCATGGCACCCATTGAGGCATCCCAACCATACAAACCTGGTTGAACCTTAAGGTTTTGTAATACGTCTTGCCTAGATGTTAAATTAAGCGCTGGGTGGGAGGCAACCCACCAAGGTAATTTGTTTTTAAGTTTCAATTTTCAGTTTTCAGTTTTATGTTTTCTCTTTTGTTTTCTTTTAGGTTTTCAACCACCCTGAGGATTCTTGAGGAGATGTTCGCTTACTCTATCAAGTTGCCTCTTTTTTATTTAAACTATCTTGTATCTCCTTTAAATGGAATTTTTGTATAGCCACCTCCTACATATCTTCTTGCTTATGATGCACACATTGAGGACAATGTTGATTTCAAGTTGGAGGGTGTAAATATTCATGACCTTATTCATACTACCTTGTGGGTTCAGTGTTAAATTGTACATGAGCTAAAATGTTTATGCTTATTATACATGTTGTGTTCACAAGGATTGACCTATACATTGATTGCATGTGTGATAACTTGAAGGTAGAACATCTTGTGATTCACATACGAACACTTTATGTGTGTTGGCAATTTACTCACCAGAGGAATGAGCATGCTATTGTTAATCTGGACCATGATTTCAACTTTAGCTAGTATGATGAGTATTGCATGCAGAAAAAAAAAAAGTACTGGAGCTTGATCAAGTTGTGCCTAAACGACTATTTTGTGAACTACAGAGTAACCAGGTGTTCTTGCCTCAGGAAGGTGGGAGCTCGCGTAAAAAGGTAGAACCACTGATAGCTGGGAAAAAAAACTATTAAGTGTTTTGCTAAGTAACCGGGTCTCTGCATCTCAAGAAGCGGAGAGTGCTCGCGTAAAAAGGCAAAGTGTCTGATAGTTCATGTAAAGACCTGATCCTCCGACCCAGCTCGATCGTGTCGGTTGAGGGCCGATCCCTTCTTGGCTTGTTTCCGCGTCGAGCGCGATCGGTTGATTGCCTTGCCTCTTTGCAACCCCAGGGGCAATTTGGGTAAATTGTGCCCTGTGAGTTGGGTTCAGACGCGTGTAATGCACACACGGCCTTATAATGATGTATGTGCTTGAGTAGACCCATAGGGGTGCTCTGGATCCGAAGATCGGGGTTTGATCGAGTAGATCTAGACCTGAACGACCGTGATCAACTTGATGATGATCGAACGGCCGTAGATTTAAGCAACCTAATTATATAAAACCCAATCCTACTTTTCTCTTCTCCTTTTTGCCATGAGAGCTCGCTTGTCGCGACGGCGGTGACTTGACCGGAGAGAGAGAGGAGCTTGGCGACGGCAGGGAACTTGGCTACATTAGCGACAACGACGGAGACGTTGGCGGCGACGAAGTAGACGTTGGAGGCGACGACTACCGCGGTCGGAGAAGAAGAGGAAGGACTCGACCTCAATGCCTAGAGGTAGGAATTCCAACCCTAACCGTTGGTTAGGCCTCTAGGGTTGATTGAAGCATGCTAGCTTAGGATTTCTGGTTTTTCCGATTGATGTTCTTCCTCTTTCATTGCTTGCCATTGTTTAGATCTACGTTTCGATGCTAGCTAGGGTTTTGATGCCATGTTCTTCGTCTCTGTTTCTCTCTCCCTATTTTCCCTCGTACCGTAGTGGTTCATATCTAAGGGATTGTTTTTGGGAAGCTACCTTATCCTCTCTTAGTGCCGTGGTTGGATTTATGTATGTTCATGGAGTTGTTATGAGTTTTCTTTCCCCCTTTCCTCTGGTTTGATGGGCTTGCTAGTCCCCTGTTCCTTCTCCCTCCCTTGTTCTTGACCGCCGGTTGCTTGAGATCTCTCCAAACCCTTCCCCGATTTCTCTCCGGCACCCTTGTGTTGGCTCCGGCGTGTACTTCGGCTGGGTATGCTTTTCCTTCCCCTATTCTGGGTGGACTGCCCTTCCTTCCTCTGTTTATCCTCTTCCTCCCCTGTTCTTGACCTGCCAGTTGCTTGAGATCCCTCTAAACCCTCTCCCGATTCTCTCTGGCCCCTGGTGTTAGCTTGGCATGGCTGGCTTTAGTTGGGCAACCGATGCTTGCTGATCTTCTTGCCTTTGGAGCTGGTTAGCTCGGGGTAAGCCTGTGAGGTACTTGTTGACTTGCTTCCTTGCTGGGCTGTGGATTGTTGTCCTTATTCCTAGAAAATCTGTGCTGCAGGGAGTTTGGCAGGGCCTTGTGTGTAGCTGCTCTGCCAATATGATCAAGTTCTTAGTCTTCCTCTGTTTGGTTGAATCATTGCTCGACTGAAGTTTTGGGTTGATCGATATCGGTGTTTTTCCTACGATACTAATCTCCCTGCCCTTCACTACTCTCCTGTGCTAATTAGGTCTATGTAGGCTTTAACTTGAATTGTTAGTTTTTCTCCTAGCTAGCTGGGTCACTGTTTGGCAGAAATGTAACCCTCAATTTCTTTCCATGCTAAATTTCGTAATTGTCCATGTAATTACTATTAATTGCTATCAATTGGTGCCAATTGTCTCTCACTCTACTCAACTGCTGCAAACTCTTATTAATTGTCCGAATATTACAATTCATAGCATGTGCATGGTTTGGGCCGAAGGTGTGCCCTTTTGTATGTGCGGAGATTATATATATGATCGGGATATGTGAATGTGTACTTGGCTTTTGTGTATTCTTGAATGCTAAGCCTACCTTATAGCTATGTTATACCTTGATGGTTATGTGATTGATGAATTGACATGTAGAGACACCTAGGCCTAGTTGCTTGAGTAAGCTCATGCATGTTGTACGCATTAGAAGCATTATGATGTTGAGGAATAGAGGTCGGGCGATGGGATCGATCGCCAATCCAAGGGCTCGGGTAGCTCGGATCTAGCTCTTGTGTTGATCTTGTGTTGATCGAGGTTACAATCAAGATATACTCATTCGAATTATGATGTTGAGGAATAGAGGTCGTGTTGTCTCTTTGTCCTAAGGGCCTAAGTGTAGATGTCGATGTCCATGATGTATGTCCCCGTACAAGGGGTAGTGTACGATGAGAGCTCCGACGGTGAGTGCAGCGGCGATGCACCGACCCTGGGTCCGGGCTCGTATTGGCTTTCCTCCTTGTTTCGCCGCTTGGGTGAGGGTGACCCTATGTAGGGGCCCATTCTGGATCGACGAGGTGTGATGCCTCCAGTGGCACCTTAGACCTGGGATGAAAGATAACACAGTTGCAGTCTATCCTTTCCTTGAGAGTGCCGTAGAGTAGAACCCTACTGGGCTTTATGCTCACCCTACCCGGGCTGCGTTTTGCAGGTGCAGGCGCCATTCCTTCCACTTTAGTAGCCACAGGCGGATCAGCTCTTGGAGGCGCTTCTACTTCGGGTGGACTTTGAGGTTGTTGGCAAATTAGAGGGTTCAATTCAGCATTTTATATTTATTTGATGTAGTTAAACCTTCGAGGCTTATGCTTCTTATTTGAGGACCAATTATATAACTTTTAATTTTGATATTAATGGCAATGATGTTTATCTAAATGTTCAAATTGGGTCTGTAATAGTTATAATAGTTGCAAATCCTCGTTTATGCCCTCTTGATCAAGTATTTGAATTTATCGTGAAATATGAGAAACTATACAGGTTCCTCGTGTAAGAATTATAGAGGAGACTTTGTCAAAATTTTCTGTGCCATTGATGATTTAATAGGTTTAGTATGCTCACCCCCAATCTGGATGGGTTTTCTAGGTCGGGGCGTGACAGTTAAAAAAGAAAAAAAAAGCATGCTGGAGTTTAAATGCGAGGGTTAGATTATTGATTCGGAAGATAGTGGTGTGTTTGGACTAATGGTGGGTAGAAGTTGTTTCTGTATGTAAATTTTATTTGTCACGTCACATTTGTTCGTCTGAATGTTGATTAGCATGTTTGAAGTGTTGAAGTTAATTTCATGTGTTAGTAGCATGTGTATGAGTATAGGACGTTTTTGTGCTCTGTGCTATATAGAACACTATTGACTTGACAAGGTAGAACTCTTATTATGCATGTCTACAACCTTGGACCATTGGTGTGCTTAATTATAATTTTATGCGCTTAAAATTGCTAGAGACTAGCAATAAACTCGTTGGGGGTGTGATGAGTGCATGAGAGTGCGCTCTGAATAGACTTATAACTAGTTTAATTACTGGATTTTTCATCCTTAATTAGTCTTTTTAGTACTATATTTATACTTATATGTTGCTTCACAAAGTTATTTGGAATATGCAGGAAAGTGGAGCTAAAGAAGCAAAGATATGTCATATGCAACATCAAATCTGTACCTGCTCAGAATGAACCAAATCATCTTCTATACATGGTTGGAAATCTCTTGAAATCTAGTTTCTGGAGAATTTTACGGTTCGTGATTTGGAGTTTCCTAGAGAAAGATATGCCATTGTTAGTACGAGAGGTGCTGGAGCAAGCAGATACGGAAGAAGAAGATCGATCTGATCCAAAGAAAATCGATCTCTTTTTGTGCTCAGACGCTGACAGAGAGTTGACAGAGGACCAATTATAAAAAGATCGATCTGATCCTTAAATGATCGATCTGAACCTTAAAAAATTTAGAAGTGACCCAGTCTACGGAGAAAGAAGATCGATCTCTATCATAAAAAAGATCCTCTTGCTACAGAACCAGGTTACGAAAATTGAGAAAAGAAAGGAGATCGATCTCTATCATAAAAAAGATCGATCTCTTGTCGGACGACTTGAAAACGAACGGACCAGATTTAATCCAAAGGCTGAAGTAAAGTTAGGGTTTCTTACCCATATTTAAGGAAGTCGTCCAAGACATACAAGGGGGCTCGACCAGCAGTATTGGAGGAGTTTTGAAGGCTGGAAAGAGGGGAGAAGACCGCACGAAGATCTAGGGTTTTTCTTTCTTATCTATCTTATGAATATCTTGGTTGTTTTTATGAACATGAGTGGCTAATCCCTTTGCTAAGGAACCGATGTAGCCCTAACTGAATCATTCTATGTTATTGGATCATGATTATTTAATCAGTTTATTTTCCTTGTTTCATTCATTATTATAACGTAGATCTTAAATACCTTTATCTGGCCAATAGAAGTATTATAAATTGGTTTATGTGAGATTGGGCGAGGGTTCATTCCCTAATCTTGCAGGATCTATGAATGAATGAGTTTATGTCGAGGCCGAGTTCAAGCTAAGACAACTCTTGGTTCATAATTGTTCTTCAGAGCTTAATGGATTCTTGATTAACACTTAGTTATGGGTTCATTAGCTAGGGTTAATTGAGGGTACTTGGTGAAGACCGTGATCGAACGGATCATCATACTAGAAGAACGAGCCCTTGGAATTAAATTGAGATTTTGTTGATTCAATGCATAGAATGAGGATGTTATGGTGAAATCGAGACCTTAGTATTCATCCATCATATTTTCATCGTTTTCTTATTTCTTTATTAGATATTCTATTCTCAATACTTGATATTTCTTCCTTTACCTTGCTTGTTTTCTTTCTTCTATGCTCTATAGCGTTTTACTCTAATAATCTCTAGAAATCTCTGTGGGTACGATACTCGTCTTGCTGCTATACTGATCACACCGATTCGTATATTTGCGAGATATAAAATTTATTCATCAGAGAACCATGCAGAGATCGATCATCCAGATGGTCCTATGCCAAGTGGCTTTATGGTACGTGTCCCTTTCCCTCAGGCATTGAAATCCACTAAATTGACTATGGAGCCCAACAATGAGGTTTTCGAGCATCTTTGGCAGGTTAAGGTAAACCTTCCTCTTTTGCTTGTTAGTAAGCAAATTCCTACATCTGCTAAAGTGATTAAAGATTTATGCACTATGAAGAGACAACATCATGTTAAAAAAACTGCATTTTTAACAAAGCAGGTTAGTGCATTCCTTCAGCATAGGATTCCTCCAAAATCTAAGGATCCTGGTTGTCCTACTGTGTCTTGTTTCATTGGAGAGCATGAAGTAGGACAAACTTTATTAGATCTTGATGCAAGTGTTAATTTGATGCCATATTCTATTTACTTGCAACTTGGTTTAGGCCAAATTAAGTAGACATCCGTGGTTCTGCAACTGGCAGATAGATCCACAAAGACTCCACGAGGAGTAGTAGAGGATGTGCTTGTTCAAATAGATAAATTTTATTATCCTGTTGATTTCTTAGTTTTTGATACTCAGGCTGTAGTAACTGCTGATTCTAGGATTTCTATTATTTTAGGTAGACCCTCTTCCTACTGCTAATGCTATAATTAATTGCATGAATGGCTTAATGAAGTTAACTTTTGGGAATATGACTTTACAAATTAATGTTTTTAATGTTGCTAAGCAGCCTGATGAGGATGATGAATGCGAGTAAACTTACCAGATTGATTTGCCCACTGAAGAGGAGTTTGCTGCAACTGAAATTAATTCTGTTGAATTAGATTTTGATGAAAATGTTGATGTTGATGGTATGTGGAAAAATTTGGAACATTGTTCTTTTGCGGGTCCATGGCATCCAAAGTTTGAAGAATTGCCACAAAGAGGACATCCACCAACGCCATCAACAGTGGAGCCACCCAAGCTGGACCTGAAGCCGCTTCCTCAAAGATTACAGCATGCCTATCTTGGTCCAGGTGATACTTACCCAGTTATTATTTCTTCAGCATTAACTGCAGAGCAAGGTGAGAAATTACTTAAGAGTTTTAAATGCGCATAAATCAGTTATTAGTTGGAGTATAGTAGATCTGAAAGGTATTAGTCCCTTGATATGTTCCCACAATATTGATCTTGAATAGAGGGTTGTACGTCGTAGGGATCCTTAGTGTAGGTTGAACCATACAATGAAAGAGGTAGTAAAAACCGAAGTGTTGAAATTATTAGATACAAGGATCATCTATCCCATTGCTGATAACAAGTGGGTTAACCCTACTCAGGTTGTGCCTAAAAAATCTAGTGTCACCGTTGTTGAGAATGAAAGTGGCGGCTTTGTCCCCACTAAATTGGTGACAGGATGGCGCATGTGTATAACCTATAGAAAACTGAATGCAGCCACCCGTAAGGACACTTTCCATTACCTTTTTTAGACCAGATTTTAGAAAGAGTAGCTGTAACACCCCGGCCCTCTACTGGGCCCTGGCCCGCGGGCTCCCGGTCCGACCAGGATCCGCCCAGCGGCGCCGCGCCCTAACACAATATTGTCCGCATTTGGCTCACCGTCGAAAACCAGGCTAAACTGTCACGCCCCGACCCAGAAAACCCATCCAGATCGAAGCGTGAGCCACTTAAACCTATTTACATCATCATAGTATATAACTGCTATGAATTTAAATAATTTAATCATCAAGTTTGAAAAAATTTCGACAGAATCTCTTTTATAATTATAACACAAGAAACCTGTACATTTTACAATTTTACGACTTCAACTTGAATGATGGCACCAATGAAAATAACTAATTATTACATTTCTCAAATGTCTACATTAAAAAATATTACAACATTTCTCAGATACAACTAAATTAATGATCATACAATTATGTCCTCGAATACATCATGTTATACATCGATTTGTACATCATTGATTAAAACTGTAAATTAATTATAGAAGAACTCCTCGAAGCTCCAAGCCCTCGATCACCTTGAAATATCACGCCATCTTATGGAAGATCACCTGAAAGAAGGAACTGCATCGACCTGCATCGCCGATGCAGCCCAGGTAGGGTGAGCAACAATGCCCAGTAAGGTTCTACTCTACGTCACACAGAAAGTAAGGGAAACTGCAACTGTATCGTCCTCCGCCTAAGCCTAATGTATGTCAAGAGCCCCATGACCCTGTCAATTCCCTAAGGCTCTTGTCCAGGTCCCACCCTCACCCAAGAACAGACGAGAGGAAACAAAGACTGCGGACTCCTGTCCAGGTATCACCCTGCCCAGTCATACCATCTCTCACGGGGACACACATGTCAGGGACATCGACAACCATCCTTAGCGCTTGGCCTTGGAGACCGACACGACCTCTACACCTCAAACACAAGTATATAATCCATAGTCGGATATAGCGATAACCTCAAATGATATCAAACATAATCATTGATGACAATCACGTCCTAATCCTCGACTACCCAAACCCCGGTCCTAGGGCTAGATCCGGGCTACCCGAGAACCCCGGATCGGCGATCGAATCCATCGCATGCCACCTAGCCTTAATGCTTCTAATACATACAACATGCATGAGCCTATTCAAGCAACTAGGCCTAGGTGTCTCTACATGCCAAATCATCACTCAATTGTCCAACAGGTTATAATATAGCTATAGAGTAGATTTAGCATAAGAGAACTAACATGAGGCACACATGACCTTCAGGTATCCGAACCATATAATAATATCATTCAAAACACACAGGGCACACCTTCGGCCCATTCAAATCTAAACATTCCCAAGGGCATCACTCCCTTGATTAACCCACAAATAAAATACAAACGGGCGCACAGCCGACCCTAGGCTTAGAAATAATACAGGCATACATGATTTAGATAATTTTCATGCGATTCCAGAATTGAATAGGGAAGGATAGATGACACTATAGAATAGCATTGCACATGGTACGAGAAGGCAAGTACAGTACTATCTAGAATCAGGGTCATGTTCAATTTATGTGAGGAATTGCTATTCTAGAGTTTCAATTGAAGCTCCTCACTTTGCTACTTAACTGGCATCAATGGAAACTAATATGATCCAAACCATAGTCACAATCCACCAACAATATTCAAAATATATGTGGATCATTTCTTCCCTAGCTTATGGTTGCGAGAAGGAGAACCCAACCACCAATAAGAAGTCATAACCCATTTCCCTCTTTGATTCACCAAAAAATCTTAGAAAAATGAAGAATACCATAACCAATAATAGTAATTGACTGATTAATCTCAACGAATTAATAGGGAGAATAAAGTGCCTTTCTCAAAGCAGTTATTAGGGAGAAAGATGGGATATTAACCATTATGTAAGTCACCACAGGAAATGGGTTAAATAGCAGGAATGCGATGTAAGAGATGGATGATAATTTCCAGCGAGACACACGATGTGCTTTTAGAGTATCGACTAAACAGGAAGTCATCTTCAGAGTTGCTTTGCTTAAGAGGTTTCAGTAGGGTACATTCTCATAACCAGAGTTATTCATTCCTCAAGCAGTTCATACATTTAATGAAGACTAATCGTTGTCAAAGCATCGGTATGTGAATGCTACTCACTTCAGTTTCTAAATATTCAAGCTAATCAACATTCATGCTAGACAGACAATAGCTAAAGGGTCTTCACTACACTGATCAAGCATTGCCTCATTTGGCAAGAGCCAACAGCTAGCATCGATACACCAAGGCAGGGGGAAAAGAGGAAAGGGACACAACTACAAAGACAGAGCATGGCAGCAAGGGGAAAACAAAGTAATCCGACAAGTATAACAATCCCAAAGGAATTCCAAAACTCAGTCGCAGCAATCCAAGAAAAAATTCCAGCTATAATCACTTGATCCAAAAGGAAAACCGATAGCAGATTAGGAGGGAATCAAAGAAAGGCTCTCAAGCAGTTCCCCGGGCCTCTGGCAGCCCAAGAACAGGGAGAAGTGTCCAAGAGAAATCCAAAGATCAAACCTCAGCAACCAGAGAGAATGGAAAGCATCACCAGTTCCTAGGCCACAATGCATCTCGCCGGACAGTTCAGGGGAGAGAAGAACACCCATAGAATCCCAGCCACGGCAGCAAGACAAAGAAGAAACAAGCATCCACAAAGCCCAGCAAAACAGAGGAGAGAAAACCGATCAAGTCCGGAGGGAGGGAAGCTGGGGGAACCCCGGCTTCCAACCGGCAAATGGACAGGGGAAGGAAAGGGTCCGACGAACTCCCAGCAAGGGCTACGCTCGCCGGAAGTCCAGAGAGAAAAGGGAAGAAAACATCGGTTACAAGCCACGAAAATCAACAGAGAAGCCAAAAACACCCAATAGCATGCATCAATCCATACCATGGCAGCAAAGAGAGGAAGAACATCAAGCAATCTAAGCAGACATGCTTGAAAAGGAGCTTTCGCTAATCTAGTAGAGTCCTAAACCAGATTTAGGGAAGTAACCCTACCTCTAGCGTCGAGCTCGCGTTCTCCTTCCTCTTCTCCGGCCGTGAGTCGCCCCCGAGCACGAGATCTCTGCCGCTCGCACGTCGCCGCCGATCGTCGTCTCCTCAAGCCGCTGTTGCCGCAGGTCGTCGCCAAGCTCTTCACCATTGAAGAGGGAAGCCCAGCCTTCGTCGTCCTCTCCACCCTCGTCGGGTCGCGATCGTCATCAAGCGCGGGTCGCCGGCCACTCCTCTCTAGTCGCCTCTCCAACCGCGGTCGCCAAGCTCCTCTCCGGCCACGGGACTCTCTCCCTCTCGATTGGGTTGCCGGCGAGTCTCCTTCTCTCTCTCTCTGAAACGGTGGAGTCGATCCCTAACGAAAGAAGAGCTGCTAATTAAAGGGCCTATTTATATGAACGCCTCAAGATTAGATCTTGGTCGTCCGATCAACTGGATCTGATCCTAGCCGCTCATATCTCGATCCTTATGATCGAACCCAGATCCTCCGAGCTAGGGTACTCCTAATGGTCTAATCAAGCACATACATCATCACAAGGCTGTGTGTGCACTACGCGTGTGTGAAACCCACTCCACCTAGGGTAATTTACCAAATTAACCCCAGAGCCGCAACGATCAAAGGGAATCGCGAAGCAAGGCCAACTGGGCCAAACCAACCAAACCAGACCCTCGACCGACGCGGTCGGACCAGGTTGGAGGTACGGGTCCTCACAGTAGCTGGTCATCCTTTTTATTGCTTTCTTGACGGTTATTCTGAATATTATCAAATTGAAATTGTTTTAGAAGATCAGAAAAAAACTACTTTTACATGTCCTTTTGGTACTTATGCTTTCCGTAGAATGCCATTTGGATTGTGTAATGGTCCTACTACTTTTCAACGTTGTATGATGAGTATGTTTGCTGGTATGACCGACGAATGCATGAAAGTATATATGGATGATTTGATTGTATTTGGTACTGCTTTTGATCCATGCTTGAAGAACTTAAAGAGAGCCTTGGTCAGGTGTGAAGAGAAGCACCTTGCGCTTAATTGGGAAAAGTGCCACTTCATTGTACCCTCAGGTATTGTGTTGGGCCATATTGTCTCTTTCAGTGGCATTGAGGTAGATCGATCAAAAATCAATCTCATCTCAAAGCTTCCTGTTCCAAAGAATGTTAAAGACGTTAGATCCTTTCTAGGGCATGCTGGTCTTTACAGAAGATTCATTTAGAATTTTTCTGCTATTGCTCGACCTTTGTATACTCTTTTGATAAAGGACAACCCTTTTGAGTGGAATGTTGATTCTCAGGAGGCTTTTCAGGTTTTGATCGATAAACTGACTTCTACACCTATTGTACAACCACCTGATTGGAGCCTTTCATTTGGATTGATGTGTGATGCTAGTGATTTTGCTGTAGGAGCAGTATTAGGGCAGCGAAGCGATGGGAAACCACTTGTTATTCATTATGCTAGCAGAACCTTGAACAGTGCACAGATGTTCACTCTACTACTGAAAAAGAACTGTTAGCGATAGTCTTTGCATTAGACAAGTTTCGTGTTTATTTGATTGGTTCTCCTATCACTATTTTCACTGATCATGTCGCGCTTAAGTACCTTCTCACCAAGAAGGATGCTAAAGCGCGTCTAATTCGTTGGATATTTATTTTACATGAATTTGATATCTCTATAAAAGATAAAAAGAGCGTGGAGAACGTTGTCGCTGATAGCCTATCGAGGTTGATAGTGGAAGTAGTAGAAAATGAACCACCGATCATGGATGACTTCCCTGATGAGCAACTCTTTTCAGTTGCACGACTATCCTGGTATGTGCATATTGCCAATTATTTGGCGACAGATGAGATCCCTTTCTTTTGGAGTGCACAGGATAAGCGTAGATTTTTTGTTGAGGTAAATAAATTTTATTGGAATGATCCTTGTCTATTTAAGTATTGTCTTGACCAGATTATGAGCCATTGTGTCACTGATTATGAAATAGAAAGCATCATTACATTCTGTCACTTTCATGCATGTGGAGGCCATTTTTCGATGAAAAAGACTGCTGCTAAAATTCTTCAATGTGGTTTTTACTGGTCTACTATGTTTCGTGATTTTAACATTTTCTGCAGATCCTGTGATAGATGCCTAGCGTTAGGAGCTTTATCTAGGAGACATATGATGCCTTTGGAACCCATTCAAGCTGTAGAGATTTTTGATTGCTGGGACATAGATTTTATGGGACCCTTTCCTTCTTCGTTTGGCTATTTATATATATTATTGGTTGTGGAATACGTGTCTAAGTGGGTGGAGGCCATTGCATGTAGGAATAATGATCATTCCACTGTCATCAAGTTTCTTAAAGAGCCTGTTTTGTCCAGATTTTGTACTCCTAGGGTTATTATTAGTGACCAAGGATCGCATTTTTGTAACCACTCTTTTGAGGCTTTGATGCGCATGTATGGAGTCACACATAAGATTTCACTGCTTATCATCCACAGACAAATGGCCAAGCTGAATTAGCCAATAGAGAGATAAAGCAAATCCTTAAAAAGACAATGAGCCCTAACTGAAAAAACTGGTCCTTGAGGCTATCAGATGCGTTGTGGGCCTATCGCACTGCTTACAAGACTACCTTGGGGATGTCACTGTTTCGCCTTGTATATGAAAAATCATGTCATCTTCCAGTAGAATTAGAACATAAGGCATATTGGGCTATTAATACACTAAAGTTTACTTTGGATACTGCAGGTTACGAACGGAAACTCCAGCTGTTTGAGTTGGAAGGACTCCGGAATTATGCTTATGAGAGTTCCAGGATATTCAAGGCAAAAACAAAGGCTTACCACGACAAGCTGATCATGAGGAAAACATTTCAAGAAGGGCAGCAAGTCTACCTGTATGACGCGCGGCTATACTTACATCCTGGGAAGCTGAGATCACGATGGACAGGCCCCTTCACCGTTAGCAGAATATTTGAAAATGGGGCTGTGGAGATTGAAGACCCGAAGGATGGGAGGCTATTCAAGGCCAATGGACAGTGACTGTAGCCAATCCCAGAGAAGCCGGCCACTGATGAGCATCATGTTCCTCTCGTAGACCCTGTCTATGAGGGATGATCTTTCTACTATCCATCATTTACCTTTTTTATTAGGTTAGGTTGTTTTAGTTTGTTCGCTTTTGTTTTCATTTATTTTCATTTGCTATCTTATTTCTTAGGATGTTTGGACCACCGTCCACCTTGCTTGAGGGCTTCGACCACTATTCCGGAAATGAGAAATTCGGCCACCCTAAGGAACCTTGGACAAGATTTCAGCTATATTGTCAGGTGGCCTCGCTCCTATTTAAATTTCTAATTCTTGTCTATTCTATTTAACATTTAAACCCACACCCTATTTTATTCTATTGCCATACTTAGCACACATTGGGGACAATGTGAATTTCAGGTTGGGGGATGTACGCATGTATGACCTTATCCATGCTACTTTGTGAGTTTAATAGTGTTGAATTGAGCCTGTTACTAGAAAAAATACATGAGCTTTCATATGGATTGGCCTATACATTGATTGCATGTGTGATAACCTTAAGGTAGAATATCATGTGACTCACACACGAACACTTTATGTGCAGTGGTAATTATACTCACTAGAGGAATGAGCATGCTATTGTCAATCTAGACCATGATTTAAACTTTAGCTAATGTTGAGTATTGCATGCAGAGAAAAAAAAACAAGTAAAAGTTCTGGAGCTTGATCAAGCTATGCCTAAATGACTATTAGGTTATCTACTGAGTAACCGGGTGTTCTTGTCTCAGGAAGTGGGGAGCTCAGGTAGAAATGTAGAATCACTGATAGCTAAAAAAAACTATTAAGTGTTTTGCTAAGTAACCGGGTCTCTGCGCCTCAAGAAGCGGAGAGTGTTTGCGTAAAAACGCAAAGTGTCTGATAGTTGAAGAAAAAAAAAAGAGAAACAGAAAGTGCATGTTGTAGTTAAAGTGCGAGGGTTGGATGATTAGTCAGGAAGAAAGTATTGTGTTTGGACTAATGGTGGGTAGAAGTTGCCTCTGTATATAACTTTTATTTGTCACGTCACTTGTGTTCATCTGAATGGTGATTAGCATGTTTGAAGTGTAGAAGTTAATTTCATATGTTGGTAGTATGTGTATGAGTATAAGAAGTTTTTGTGCTCTGTAATATACATAACACTATTGACCTGATAAGGTAGAATTTTTTCTCATGCATGTCTACAGCCTTAGACCGTTGGTGTGCTTAATTATATTTTATGCGCTTTGAATTGCTAGAGACTAGTAATAAGCTGATTGGGGGGTGTAATGAGTGCTTGAAATTGTACTCTGAACATGACTAAGAGCAGCTTATTTGTTGAGTTTTCATGATTTATATAGATGATTTCGTCCGTATATGTTGCTTCGCAAAGTTATTTGTATTATGCAGAAAATTGAAGCAAAGATGGGTCTTTAACGTTAAAACTGTACGTTCTTAGATAGAACCAGATGAAGTGTCATACATGGTTGGAAAGCTCTGGAAGTTTAGTTTCCGAGAGTTTTTACGGTTCATGATTTGGAGTTTCCTAAACGAAGATATGCCATTGTTAGTACGAGAGGCGCAGGAGCAAGCAGCTATGGAAGAAGAAGATCGATATGATACCAAAGAAGATCGCTCTATTTTTGTGCTCAGATGCTGACAGAGGACAAATTATAACAAGATCGATCTGATCCTTAAAAGATCGATCTGAACCTGGGCAATCTAGAAGTGACCCAATCTATGGAGAAAGAAGATCGATCCTTTTCCAAAGAAGATCGATCTTAGTCAGGGTGAACCAGGTTACAAAAATTGAGAAAAGAAAGAAGATCTCTTGTCGGACGACCTGAAAAAGAACGGACCAGATTTGATCCAATAGTTAAAATAAAACCTAGGGTTTCATACCTATATATAAGGATGACGTCCAGCTTTTCAAGGGTAGGTTCTAGAGAGTTATGGAGGCGAGAAAAACAAGGAAGAAGATGAAGAAATCTCCATCCATGGCCGAGTAATCTGCGGGCATGGCGGACGGATGATCTAGCGAGGATTAGGGTTTCTTCTTCATCATGGTTCATAGTTTTAATCTTTATTGTTAAACTCTTTTCTATGTAGTGAATCTTTAAGGATTATTTTCAGATTATGGATTTCTATGTGGATGAATGATATTATGAATCTAGTCATGGTTTTTTCCTAATCTTGTAATCCCATGGTTATATCGATTGTTTACCTACTTTATCTCTTGAAATCTTTGCTATGCATTTCTGATTGTGAGAGTGGGTATTGTGTATTCTTAAGAGATATGGTAAGATAGGTTAGGGCTTTGTCCCAATGAACTTTTGCTATATGTTGCCTGTAGTGACAGGCGGTTTCATATATTCTTAGGTTTAGATAGGATGAAGTTAGAACTATAATAAGGAAGAATTAATCATAGGAAGTGACATTTATATATTTTGTTAGCTTTATATTTCCATATCTTCCGGTTAAGGTGATTGAGATGTGAATCTCTTAACTGAGTATTGAATGAACCGTTGGTAGAAGAAGAACCTAAGTCTGAGTGAAGGGATTCCTGAAGCCTAGCCTCATCCAAATTCTGATTTCTTTCGTTAACTTTATTTTACCATCACATATTCGATTTAACTTTCTTAACTCTTATGCTCTTTGTTGTTTTCGATATATTATTATCTGTGTTTCTGGATCCTTTCTACTTGTCTCTCTGTGGATTCGACCTCTCTTATGTTGTACTGCACCGCTACCGCTGTGCGAGACACATTTGAGCGATATAAAAAATTGGCCTTGTTAGTCTCCGAGTAATGATAAGACGTGAAAAGTGCACAAATCACCCGTTTAATTTGGCCTTGTTAGTCTCCGAGCAATGCCTTACTGACTACCATTACCCCATTACAGGTACAAGAGCCCTCAAAGAGGATTAGATCAAGTTTGGAGCTAAAACGAACGCATTTGGGCAAGTTCAGTACAAAAAAGATCGATCTTCTATTGAAGAAGATCGATCTTTTAAAGACATCAAGAAGAAATCCAGGCTGAACAACAAAGATCGATATTCCCATCATGAAAAAATCGATCATCTATTTGCATTTTCAGGGACAGAGTGCAAGGTTTGAAAGTATTGATCTTCCTCTTGGTGATGATCGATCTTTTACGTGCAAAATAGATGATAGAGCGCAACAATTCAGATGATCGATCTTCTTCTATGAGAAGATCGATCACCTTATGGAGCTGAAGAGCACATGAAGTAAAAAAAGATCGATCTTCACATCATAGGAATATCGATCTTCACATCATAGGCAGATCGATCTTCACATCATAGGAAGATTGATCTTCACCGGGACGCAACCACCATTTAGGAACAAAAATCGATCTTCATCTATAGGAAGATCAATCTTCCATGGGAGCAGCAAGCACACGGAAGGGAAAGATCGATCTTCGACCCAATAAAGATCGATCTTTATGTACCATCCGAGTAGAATCAATGGCCTAGATCTAATCCGAGGGAGGGGTGGTTGTATGCTATAAATAGACCCATTTGGGGGAATTTTTGGGATCTTCTCTTGGACTTTTTTTCAGCCTTTCCTCTTTTAAACCCTTCTTACCCAACTTAGAATAAGGCCTTTTTGGAGGAGATCCATGGAAGGAGAGCTTCATCAACCTCCCTCCACGGATCAAACCCTCAAGATGAGTCACTAAAGTCTTGGCTTAGGGATTCTTATGATGTAATAAGGGTTTCTTTTAAGGAATCCTAGGATTTAGGGCTTGTGCTACTCAATTGAATGGTTGTATGAATTGGATTTAATTTTTATATGCATTTGGTGTTGTTTTCATTCTTGGATGCTTGGATTGCCCTATCGCATCCTAGATTGAACTAGATTGTGGTGCTAGAACCACCACCAATATGTTCCTAACCTTCCACCCATCCTATCATTGTGGTTTTAGCCAGCGAGGTGCTAGAACCACCTCGCTATCACACTTAGATCCATACCATCTTAGCTCTCTCATGAGGAATCCATCCTAATTAGAGGATTTGTTAGTGGCGATCGCAACTCATCGTTCGATCGCCGATCCTTAGATGTTTGCTCTTGCCTACAACGGATCTTAACCAGATCCTCGTTGAGTGACCGGTGGAACTAGCCTTTCGCCTATCGGCAATTGGATTTAACCATTCAAATTGGGTGGCATGCCCTTATCTTAGGAAGAACTATTAGAACCCTTGTTAATGATTAAGGATCCCTCAGCCTTTGTTCATATTTGATCACCTCTTAGCATTAATTTTGGTTTAGTCTAGTTAAAAACTCAAATCTAAATCTTTTCCTCCAACTTCTTGGTAGATGACCATGCTTAGTATTCCACTTCAATCCTAGTTTCTGAAGGTCCAAGAGGGGGGTGAATTGGACTCTTTTCGAAAATCTAGTTTAATGGAAAAACCAGGTAGGAGAGAACTAACACCTTAAATGCTTGTAGATGAAATGAAACTAAAGCAAAAAGCATGCAAGAATACAATCAAAAGGTAGGTGACCATGCTTAGTATTCCACTTCAATCCTAGTTTCTGAAGGTCCAAGAGGGGGGTGAATTGGACTCTTTTCGAAAATCTAGTTTAATGAAAAAACCAGGTAGGAGAGAACTAACACCTTAAATACTTGTAGATGAAATGAAACTAAAGCAAAAAGCATGCAAGAATACAATCAAAAGGGTTAGAGAGATGGCACCAATTTTATAGTGGTTCGACCCAACTCTTGGTCTACGTCCACTTTTTTCAAGGCTCCCCTTGAGGTTCCACTACTTGCAAATCCCTTACAAGCTTTTCCTCCAAGCTTCCTGGTGCTTGGTGACCTTACAATCACAGCCACTTGCTGTTGACTATCTCTCAAGATACCTCTTCACACTTGAAGAAGGCTTACAAAGGTTGTAGCACAAAAACGAATAAGTAGAAAGCTTCTCTAACACTTTCTCAGATGATCTCAATAATAATGATAAAATTTCTTGCAAGTTTACATGAAGGAACTACTTATACTTGGGCTTCAACCAGCTCAACAAGGAGCTCCAACGGCTCTCTGCAACTCTCCAATGACTACTTTTTTTACTCTGCGCGTTGTTGGCGGTCGATCCATGCATCGTCCGTCACGTATAAAAACTTAGCCTTTTTGCTCGACTGTCAATCCACGCATCGTCCGTCACTCTCACGGTCGACCGTGATATCGACCGTCACATCGTCCGTCATCCTCTGTTAAGCGAATCGCTTCCCAGGGTCGATGCTCGGATCGACCGTCGCTTCTTCACCTTCTTCATTAATGGGCCACGGTCGACCGCCGCATCGACCGTCGCATCGTCCGTCAGGCTCTGTGAAGAAAAACGCTTCCCACGGTCGATGCACCGATCGACCGTGAGCCAATACGCATATTTCCAAGTATGATGCATTCAACACGGTCGATCCATGGATCGACTGTCATATTCCCACGGTCGATCCTTGCATCGACCGTCAGTACAAAAATAACTTAAATATTGAATTTAAGATTTACAATTAAAGGGGTAATAAATGTTAAACATATATTTTATCATTTAATATATATTGGCATCATCAAAACAAGGTTAGGATCAACAATCTCCTCCTTTTTGATGATGACAATCCTTTTAAATGTGATGATAAAATATTTTAACTCCCCCTTAACCAATGCATCATTTTCTTCAAGAAATGTGTTCTAAAGTGAAATTTCAAGATGCATATAAGTCATATATCTTTAAAATGATATTAAAAGTTCCATTCAATATATGTTGACATAATAGTTTGGATTTTAGAATGTTCACTTCTTTTCAATAATAACATTTATGCTTTCATGAAGTGATTTCATATTGAATATTGAGATTATAACATTATACTAATACATCATAACAATATCCAAACACATTTGCATTTCATTCAAAAGATTCCAACATTTGCATACAATACTTCCATTCAAAATCATTCGAAAAAACTTGAATTTACAAGACTTTTATTTCAAAACAAAGTTTTTCCAAAATACAAGAGTAAAGATATGAAATGTAGAAATGTAGGGCTATTGTTCACATTCATTCACACTTTTTCTCCCCCTTTGGCATCATAAAAAAGAAGTAAGAAGGATGAGGAATTAGGATCAATCAACTGAAGGAGTGGTAGGTGGGAATTCAGTCTTGATATAGGCGAAAATGTCTTCAAGTTGCTTAGACATCTTGGCTTGATCTTCGGTGATTGTTGCTTGGGAAGTTTTGATGTCTTCTAGACTTACTTTCATCCGTCCCATCCTTGCTTCAAGCTCATCAAGTCTTTGTGTCGTGTTGCAACGAGGTCGGCTACTGGAAGATTCTCCTTGAAGTCCTTCAAGTAACGGCTCTCCCCCTAAATTTTCCTCTTCATGCTCTTCTTGATGCTCATCTTCTTCATCTCCATTGACATCGGGCCAACCGAGGCCTAAAGCTCGTTTGGCGGCCTTCATCCTTTTGTAGGTAAATTTGTTGAAGGGTTGAGAAAGGGGTTTGCGTTCATCAACGGCAAGGTTGAGGGTAAGGGCTTGGAAAACTCTTGTTAGAAGCCCCCCAAAAGGAAGTGATTGGCTAGCATTAAGATTAAGCATCTCCTTGGTAAGAAGATAACCTAGGTTAAGAGGTTTCTTCCTAACCATGCAAGAAAGAACATAGGCATGGATGGGCTTCAAGTGATCATGATGGCTAAGTTTAGGAAAAAGGTTTGTTCCTAGGAAGTGGGCAAGCTCCCTAAACTGTTGGTGTAGGCTATTTAACTCTATAGGGTTTTTCTTAACTAGGAGAGCCTTAAGGATTGCCTTTCTCCCTTGTTTGTCCTTATCAATTCTATTGAGATCCTCATAGGAAGTAAAGTAAATGCACTCTCCTTGATTAGGTGCATCTAGTAACTCATTCAACCATTCTATGGTAATTTTGAATTCATTTCCATAGACATAGCTACTAAGAGCTATACAACCTTCATCATCTATATCCTCAGTTATATTCCAATAAAAATATCTAACCATTTCGGGATAAATGTACTGAGGCATCTTTAAGTATTTGTTCCAACCCATATCAGTGAAAAATTGTTCAACTACATGTTTCTTTCTTACAGGCAATTGTAGAGCACTACCTGAGACAACAAATTTATCCTTAAATTCAGGCCAGGAGTTATACCTATCCTTATCTAGGAAGAGGTAGTCGTCGTAGGAAGGGGTAGGTGGAGGATTGGATGAAGAACCGCCTTGCAAACCTTTGACTTTCTTTGACCCGGGTGGCTTCTTTGCTGCTGCCGTCTTCCTTTTCCCGGCATTCTTGGTACGAGGCATGGTGCACCAGCTGGTTAGGGTTTTCGGAGGGGAAGAGGAGATCGTGGTTTGAGAGAGAGGAGAAACAGTGGTGTTGCGGTCGTTTGAAGAGGTTAGGGCACGGTCGAACCAGGAGAAGAATGAAGGGTTGATCGGGAGTTATAAGGGGAGATTGGAGATGAAATGACGAAAAAGCCCCTACTTAAGTTGTCACACGGTCCGTGGCGGTCGACCGTAAGAACTTGGCGGTCGACCGTCGCAAACATTTCGTGTATTAAAGCAATCGCACGGTCGATCCAACGAAGTTCGCGGTCGATCGTGGCACACAATAGGTCTAATTGTCTAAAAATGAGATCCCACGGTCGCTTCGAGGAAGTTGGCGGTCGACCATCCAGTGCGAATGTACGCACGGTCGACCGTCAAGAAGTCTGGATCGACCGTTAGTTCCAGAAAGTGAGTTTTGAAATTCAATTTAAAATTATTTTTAAATCAAAACATCACGAAACTATGCATGCACGTGTAAATAAATATTATGAGACAAAAATCGCTCATCAATCATGATTTTAACTTAATTTAGCAAAATTTAGCATTCAAGTTGGATATGGTATGAAAAACAGATAAAGAGGTGACCATACCTTTTCCTTTTAGCTCGTTTATTTTGGACATCCATTGGACATCCCAAGCTCCCTTATTAGATATAGAAATCTGTGCTATATCTCCTTTTTGTGTTTGGTTAGAATATCCGCAATTTGATGTTCGGTGCTAACAAATTCAAGTGCTATATCTCCTTTTTGTGTATGATCACGAAGGAAATGGTGTCTAATTTCTATGTGCTTTGTTCTAGAATGTAGGATGGGATTTTTAGATAAGTTTATGGCACTAGTGTTGTCACATCTAATGGGCATTTTGCCTCCATGTATGTTGTAATCTTCCAAATGCATTTTCATCCAAAGTAATTGTGCACAACAACTACCCGCCGCAATGTATTCCTCTTCGGCGGTGGATAAAGCAACTGAATTTTGCTTCTTGGAGAACCAAGAAACAAGTACATGACCAAGAAAGTGACATGTACCACTTGTGCTTTTTCTATCAAGTCTACATCCGGCAAAATCCTTATCCGAGTAGCCAATTAGATCAAAAGATGATCTTCTAGGATACCACAAACCATAATTTTGGGTTCCTATTAGATATCTAAAGATCCTTTTAACCGCAATCAAATGAGATTCCTTAGGACAAGATTGATATCTAGTACAAAGGCAAACACTAAACATGATGTCCGGTCTACTAGCGGTCAAATAGAGTAAAGAACCAATCATCCCTCTATAAAGTGTTTGTTCAACGGGTTTTCCATCTTCATCCTTGTCTAATTTGAGTGTTGTACACATGGGGGTTCTATAAATTTTGGATTCAACAAAATCATATTTCTTGAGTAGGTCTCTAGTGTATTTGGCTTGATTAATAAAGATCCCTCCTCGAGTTTGCATGATTTGTAAACCAAGAAAATAATTGAGTTCACCCATTAAACTCATCTCAAACTCACTTTGCATACATGTGGCAAATTCTTCACAAAGTTTATCATTTGTAGAACCAAAAATAATATCATCAACATAAATTTGAACCAAAAGCAAATCTTTGTCTTTTGATTTGGTAAATAATGTAGTATCAATTTTTCCTCTACAAAAATCATTATCCATCAAGAATTTGCTAAGCCTTTCATACCAAGCTCTAGGAGCTTGTTTTAATCCATACAAGGCTTTAGTGAGTTTGAATACATGATCTCTCAATTTATAGTCTTCAAAACCGGGGGGTTGTTCAACATAGACTTCTTCTTTTAGTAAACCATTCAACAAGGCACTCTTAACATTCATTTGATATAATTTGAAATCTTTGTAAGATGCAAAAGCTAGAAGTAGTCTTATTGCCTCAAGTCTAGCTACCGGTGCATAAGTCTCATCAAAATCAATTCCTTCTTGTTGATTGAAACCTTTTGCAACTAGTTTAGCTTTATTCCTTGTAATTGTTCCCGATTCATCCATTTTGTTTCTAAAAACCCATTTAGTACCAATAACGGGATGATCATGAGGTCTAGGTACCAAATTCCAAACTTCATTTCTTTCAAATTGATTCAACTCTTCTTGCATTGCTAAGATCCAATGATCATCCTCTAGTGCTTCCTCAATCGTTTTAGGCTCAATTTGAGATAGGAAGGCTAGATTTGTACATGCATTTAACGAAGATCTAGTTTGGATTCCTCTTGATGGTTCACCAATTATCAATTCCTTTGGGTGTGAAGATGCATACTTCCAATCTTTTGGCAAATCATGATGTTGATCACTAGGTATAATCTCAAGGGATTCCTCAAATCTATCATTCAATTCATCAACATCATTTTGGGTTTCATCCAATGAATCTTTTGATTTTTCATTTGGGATTTCCTCATCTTTACCATTATCAATTCTACTAAGAATTAGAATCATTTCATCAAATGTAACATGCATTGATTCTTCAACCACCAAGGTCCTTTTATGGAAGATTCTATAACTTTTGCTTCTCCCCGAATATCCAAGAAAAACTCCTTCATCGGATCTAGCATCAAATTTTCCAAGACTATCCTTGCCATTGTTCAAGATAAAACATTTGCAACCAAAAGCTCTAAAGTACCCAATATTTGAAATTCTTCCTTTCCAAAGCTCATAAGGGGTTTTCTTCAAAATGGGTCTCAAAGTTACTCTATTTATCACATGGCAAGAAGTATTAATTGCTTTGGCCCAAAAATACTTAGGAAGATTATTTTCACATAATAAAGTTCTAGCCATGTCTTGTAGGGTTCTACTTTTCCTTTCAACAACACCATTTTGTTGAGGGGTTGTAGGTGAAGAGAAGTTATGGAAAATCCCGTTGTCATTGCAAAACTTTTCTAGATGAGAATTCTTGAATTCTCCTCCATTATCACTTCTAATGCATGTAATGAGAATACCTTTCTCATTTTGGACTCTTCTACAAAAGTTGGTGAATTCCTCAAAGACTTCATCTTTGTGTGCAAGGAAAATCACCCAAGTGTATCTAGTATAGTCATCTACTAAAACAAATCCATATGAACTACCACCTAAGCTAGTTGGTTTAGTAGGCCCAAAAAGGTCCATATGATTGAGTTTTAGTGCTCTTGTGGTGGAAACTATATCTTTAGACTTGAAAGAGGATTTTACTTGTTTTCCTCTTTGACATGCATCACAAATCTTATCTTTCTCGAATTTGATCTTGGGAAGTCCAAGAACAAGGTCTTTTCGAGAGAGTTTGGAAATTAAATCAATGTGAGCATGTCCAAGTCTCCTATGCCATAACCAAGAATTATCATTTAAAGCACTAAGACATTAATCATCATGGCAAATAAGATCATTAAGATAAAATGTATATACATTACCATCACGATGACCAACTAGTAGGATTTTATCATTAATAGCATTCTTAACATAGCATTTTGAATTTTCAAAAATGACTTTGTTACCTCTATCACATAATTGACTAATGCTAAGCAAATTATGTTTCAAGACTTCTACCAAAAGAACATTTTCAATAATAGTGGAAGAGGTTTTACCAATATTGCCAATGCCACCATTCCTCCATCTTTGGATTGGAAGGTTGAGAACATGCTCCTTTCTCCCGTCATGTGTCTTGAGCATCCACTATCAAGGTACCATCTTTTAGCCTTTATATTGGTCTTGATCTTGGATCTCATGCATTCCTACAAATAGGAGATCAAACCTTGATTTTTGGTACCCAAATATTTTTGGGTCCATTTGCATTAGTACTATGCATAAGAGAAGAGGATGAATGTCTAGGTGCCCAAATTTTCTTAGAATTAACATTCCTCATTAGATAGCAACTAGGTGCAATGTGACCTACTTTGCAATAACAGTGACATATAGGTGCTTGTGCTACCTTAGGAGGATGAGAAGAAGCTTTAACAAAGTTAGTCTTCTTTTGGTTGTTCAACTTCCTAGAGTTGTAGCCAATTCCTTTCTTGTTTAAGGAGTTCCTTTGGCTATCAAGGATCTCATCTAACTTATCTCTACTCTTCACAAATTTAGCTATAGTGATTTTTAAGTCATTAACTTCTAGAGTGAGATCTCTTTTGGATTTCCTCAAGAAGATAAGTTCCCTTTACATATCATAGTTTGTGTTCTTCAATATGGTGAGCTCATATTGAGTGTCCTTGAGTTCATCCTCAAGTGTGTGATTTGTGTCACAAGACTTGTTATCTAGCATACATTTGTTTTCTTTTTCTAAAGTTCCAATCCTATGCATGGCATCTACTTTTATTCTTCTACTTTCTTCAAGTCCTTACAAGTAGCATAGTATTTCTTTTTAAGGACTTTGAAATCATTAGCTAAAGCATGATAAGCATCAAAAATTTCTTCAAATGCAAGCTCATCCTCTACCTCATTTTCTTCTTCTTCCTCATCTCCATGTGCCATTAAGCATATGTTGGCTACCTCTTGTTCTTCTTCATCGGATGAAGTCTCCACATCACTTTCTCCCCAAGTAGCCATCATTGCTTTCTTTTTCTTGAACTCCTTATTGGAGGGCTTCTTGAGTTGAGGACAATCAAACTTGATGTATCTGGGCTTCCTACACTCATAACATATGATTTCATTTGAGTTAGAAGAAGTAGGATTATACTTTTCACCTTTGAAGAATTGTTTCTTAAAGAATTTCTTTCCCCCTTGGCGCTTGAAGATCTTTTGTATTCTTCTTGATATCATCGCCAACTCCTCATCGTCATCTCCTTCACTTGAATCGGATGAGTCTTTGTTAGACGACTTGAAGGCAACCGTCTTCTTCTTTTTATCTCCTTCTTCGTTGCTTCTCTTCAAGTTCATCTCATAGGTCATGAGGGAACCCATGAGCTCATCTAGTGACAATTTGGATAGATCCTTGGCTTCTTCTATCGCTGTCACTTTAGGATCCCACGACTTAGGTAAACACCTAAGAATCTTCCTCACAACCTCATCGTTAGCATAAATGCTTCCAAGAGATTCAAGCATATTTAATATGTTAGTAAAACGTGTAAACATCTCACTAATAGTTTCATCATTCTTCATGCAAAAGAGTTCATACTCATGTACAAGCATACTGATTTTTGACTCTTTAACACGACTTGTTCCCTCGTAAGTAACCTCAAGTTTGTCCCATATCTCTTTTGCTGATTTGCATGTAGAGACCCTATTGAATTCACTAGGGCTAAGGGCACAAAATAGAAAGCTTTTGGCCTTGGCATTAGTTTGAAGGTTCTTGAGGTCAATTGGGGTGTAGTCACTCTTTGTCTTTGGGACATCTTTTCCATCAACAATTTTAGTAGGGATATAAGGTCCATCCTCTATTACTAGCCATGCCTCATAGTCCATAGACTGAACAAAAATTTCCATTTTTGTTTTCCAGTAATTATAGTTTGAACCATTGAAGTAGGGTGGCCTGTTGGTAGCTTGTCCCTCTATGTTTTCCATCTCTAGATAAGATCCTCTAAGGGTTGTTACACCACTAAAATAGAGACCTAGCTCTGATACCAATTGAAGGTCCAAGAGGGGGGTGAATTGGACTCTTTTCAAAAATCTAGTTTAATGGAAAAACCAGGTAGGAGAGAACTAACACCTTAAATACTTGTAGATGAAATGAAACTAAAGCAAAGCGCATGCAATAATACAATCAAAAGGGTTAGAGAGATGGCACCAATTTTATAGTGGTTCGACCCAACTCTTGGTCTACGTCCACTTCTCTCAAGGCTCCCCTTGAGGTTCCACTACTTGCAAATCCCTTACAAGCTTTTCCTCCAAGCTTCCTGGTGCTTGGTGACCTTACAATCACAGCCACTTGTTGTTGACTATCTCTCAACATACCTCTTCACACTTGAAGAAGACTTACAAAGGTTGTAGCACAAAAGAGAATAAGTAGAAAGCTTCTCTAACACTTGCTCAGATGATCTCAATAATAATGATAAAAGTTTTTGCAAGTTTAGATGAAGGAACTACTTATACTTGGGCTTCAACCAGCTCAACAAGGAGCTCCAACGGCTCTCTGCAACTCTCCAACGGCTAGTTTTTTTACTCTGCGCGTTGCTGACGGTCGATCCATGCATCGTCCGTCACGTATAAAAATTCAGCCTTTTTGCTCGACGGTCGATCCACGCATCGTCCGTCACTCTCATGGTTGACCGTGACATCGACCGTCACATCGTCCGTCATCCTCTGTTAAGAGAATCGCTTCCCAGGGTCGATGCTCGGATCGACCGTCGCTTCTTCACTTTCTTCATTAATGCGCCACGGTTGACCGCCGCATCGTCCGTCAGGCTCTGTGAAGAAAAAACGCTTCCCACGGTCGATGCACCGATCGACTGTCGCTTCTTCACTTTCTTCATTAATGCGCCACGATCGACCGTCGCATCGTCCGTCAGGCTCTGTGAAGAGAAAACGCTTCCCACGGTCGATGCACCGATCGACCGTCGCTTCTTCACTTTCTTCATTAATGTGCCACGGTCGACCGCCGCATCGACCGTCGCATCGTCTGTCAGGCTCAGTGAAGAAAAACGCTTCCCACGGTCGATGCACCGATCGACCGTCGCTTCTTCACTTTCTTCATTAATGCGCCACGGTCGACCGCCGCATCGACCGTCGCATCGTCCGTCAGGCTCTGTGAAGAAAAACGCTTCCCACTGTCGATGCACCGATCGACCGTGAGCCAATACGCATATTTCCAAGTATGATGCATTCAACACGGTCGATCCATGGATCGACCGTCATATTCCCACGGTCGATCCTTGCATCGACTGTCAGTACAAAAATAACTTAAATATTAAATTTAAGATTTCCAATTAAAGGGGTAATAAATGTTAAACATATATTTTATCATTTAATGTATATTGGCATCATCAAAACAAGGTTAGGATCAACAGTTTCATCCCAGTGGATCAACTCGGATTCACCACTAGCTACCCCAAAGGTAGTTAGTTAGGAGTTTGATTATAAATTTGTAATTTTTATCGGGCGCGTTAAGCCACGACACTTTCCACATCCCATCAAAATTTTGGCGCCGTTGCTGGGGATTATAACTAGTTTTGAGTGGCTTATTTAGTGTACTTTTCTTTCCAATTAGTTGTTTTTCTTTTGCCTACTATATAAAAGACCAAAAATAGAATCATGCTAATATTGCCATATCTTTTTGTGATCGAAAGGGTGAACGACGAAGCATCCTTCCGAGCGGCGGAGGAGCGATCGTCGACAATACGTCACCGAGATTGCACTCTTTGTTTTTCTCAACCTTATATGCTCTTCGTGATGAGTGTATGAGTGTGCACGAGGATTCAGATTTTAATATTACATTGCAAGCATTTTTGGATTTCCGTGTTGCATCGTATAAACCATTGGATCATCCTCATTCATCCGTGGATAACCTCGATCCTCATGATCATCCCGAACCTTTGGTCAATCTTCACCAACCCGAGAATCAAGGTCGTAGGGCCATGAAGGACTTCTATATCCCTAATTCTTTCACCTCAAATTCTTGCATCCAACCCCCGGTGATTGAGGTGGCCCATTATGAGATTAAACAGTAATTTCTACAATCTTTGTCAGCCTTTTATGGATTATCCCACGAGGACCCTTACAACCATATCGAAGAATTTATTTTGATAAGTTCTACGGTAAGGGTCAACAATTTTACTGAAGATGCTTGGAGGCTCAAGTTGTTCCCCTTCACTCTCAAGGGTAAAGCCAAATATTAGCTTACTTCTTTGGAACCTCGATCTATCTCAACTTGGCCTCAATTATAAGCCCAATTTCTTACCAAATTCTTTCCAATTACCAAGACTAGTGATCTTCGGCAAGAGATTGCATGCTTTAGATAAGCCGATGATAAAGCATTCCTTGAAACATGGGATCGCTATAGAGAACTTCTTAGGAAGTGTCCCCATCATCAATTTCCTCAATGGGCCATAGTAGAAAATTTTTACAAAGGTCTTAAGGAGAGGTACCAATTGACTATTGATGCCGCGTGTGGGGGAGTCTTTATCACTAACGATTCTTGGAAACTTTTCGAGAAACTTACCGAGAACTCCCAACACCATTCCTCTTCTTCTAGAAACAACCGAGGGTCTTCAAGTCAACCTACTCCTAGAGGAATTCTTGAGCTTAATGAGTCAACCTTCCTTGCCCAACAAGTTGATGCATTGAGTAGAAAGCTTGATCAAGTCCTTACCCAAACTACAAATCAAGTTGCTTCCTCTAATTCTTCGTTGCTCTCATTTTCGGGGGGTTTTTGTTTCTTGTGCTCCAATCCCGCCCATGATGTAACAGATTGCCATTTGGCAGACCATTATCCCGAGCTAGTGCAAGAACATGTCAATGCGATTTATGGACAATCCAAGCCGGTTTATGATCTGTACTCTAACACTTACAATCCTGGCTTGCGAGACCATCCAAATTTTTCATGGAGGACACCCGGCCAACAACCAAATTCTTTCAACCCAAGGCCACCCACCATGGGCACTCAAGCCCCAAATTATCCTCCAAAATTTCAATCGACATATCCTTCTAATTCTCAAGGCCAAGCTCCTCCATTCCATCCGTCATATCGGCCTCCCCAAGCTTACTCTCCCCAAGTACCTTATCAAGCTCGACCACCTCAACCTTGGGGATCTCCACCATATGGACCTTCCCAACCTCAAGTGCCCACAAGCCAACCTTCTCATCCTCAATCACAACCAAAGAGAGATCAAAACATTGATGAGAGACTTTTGAAGGTGTTGGATGCCTTTGAGACTAGTACCCAATTGCTTCATTCTCACTCTCAATCCATAGCCAAAATTGAGGTACAGTTGGGTCAATTAACCAACGCAATGTCTAGGAGGGAAGAGGGGAGATTACCTAGCCAGCCCATCCCCAACCCAAAAGGCCAACACTCCATTGATTCAATTCATGAACAAGTCAACGCGGTGACGATCCTACGGAGTGGCAAAACATTTCCCAATGTGGAGGAGCTGAATGACATTTCACAAGAGCATAAGCATGGCATACATTCATCGTCACTATTGCATGAGAGCATACCTTCTTCACCACATGCATCTTCATCGTCTAAAGATAAGCATGCACCTAAGGATTCCAAGGCATCTCATAACACACATACACCCAATGATTTGCATACATCTTCGAGTTCGACACCTCTATCTCATGAGCCGAGCCCTAATGCTTATGTTCCAAAAATTCCCTTACCCGAGGCTCTAGCGGACCCTACTTCAACTCCCTATAAAAATCCTAAACTTGATAAAATGATGGAGGTTTTAAGAAAGTCCATATCAATCTTCCGCTTCTAGATGCCATTAAGCAAATTCCGTCTTATGCTAAGTTTCTCAAAGAGCTTTGCACTCATAAAAGGCAATCTAGATCTCATATTTCTAAGAAAATTTTCTTGACCGAGCAAGTGACCTCCATTCTTAGATGTGACCTTCCCCCTAAACTTGAAGATCCTGGCATCCCTACCATTTCTTGCATAATTGGGAATAATCTCATTGAGGGAATCCTACTTGATTTGAGAGCGAGTGCCAACATTCTTTCTTACTCCTTATATTGCCAATTTGGAATAGGAGAGCTCAAACCCACAATGATGAATCTTCAACTTGCCGATAGATCGACGAAAAAACCTTGAGGTATTGTTGAAGATGTGTTGGTCAAGGTAGACAAGGCTTTCTTTCCGGTGGATGTTGTGGTCTTAGACATGGAGCCCGGACCAAGGCATAAAAAGTCCGTTCCTATCATTCTAGGTCGACCATTCCTTGCTACAGCAAATGCTTTAATAAATTGTAGGAATGGAGCCATGACCGTTACATTTGGCAACATTGAGATACGGCTTAACATCTTTGATGCATCTAAGCATTATGCGTGTGAAAAAGAATGTTTTATGATTGATGCATGGAATGATGATCACGATGATGAATGCTTGAATGATTTACTTGGTAATGATGAAGAGGTTGATGATGATTGTTGTGATATTAATTTTCTGGTATATCAACCATTTTTATGAAGACATACCCAATTATGAAGAGGATGCTTGTGATATTAATATGCCGGTTTATGAAGTTTTTAGAGGGGATATATCAATTTTCGGGGACTCCTATGATGTTAATTTGCTGATCTATGAGGTGTTTTGGGAGGACATAACTAATGCTGTGATGGTCTGAGTTTGGTTGCTTTTCAAAAAAGTTTATCAATCTCTCAAGATTGTGATGATGAAGGCCAAGATATGTTGCCGGCATTAGAGACTTGTGAAGTTTTGGATAAGGTCTTGCCCATTCTTGAATATGATTATTTTGGCAATGATTGTGTGACCCCTTGGTGGAGGCATGAATTTGATTTGTCGCCTTCAACATCTTCATCCACAATAATCTCTGCCATAATACTATCTTCCCAGTGGATCGACTCGGACTCACCACTAGGTACCCCTAAGGTAGTTAGTTAGTAGTTTGATTATAAATTTGTAATTTTGATTGGGCGCGTTAAGCCGTGACACTTTCCACGTCCCATCATGCAACCCCCTTGGTTCAACCATATGCCCAACACAGGGCCTACACAGATATAATAACATTATTATAATGCGATAATGAACAACTCAATTTATCCAATTAGAGCAAATGATCTACTAACTCTGGAAAATCATAATCATTAATCTAACCGTCGGATTGATTGGAAACTTGATATAACCACTCAATGGCATACCGTGAATGACATATCCAGAAACCAGATCAATCGGATAAACGAAAGTTGATCCAAAATTACAATTTTGGTAAAAATACAGATTTGATAAATCAATCAAAATCCCTTTGAAAATAACTTGGATTAAAACCAAACTCTGCAGATCTCTTACAAAAATCATCAAGATCATGCTAACTGTCCTGTTTCAGCAGAGATAAACCATTTAATTCAGCAAAAATTGTACGTAGCTCAAGAAATCATGAAACCTGTAGGAAATGAAAGTTAGCTCATGGATATACAACTTTAATTCAGAACACCAATTCGGACCACGCATGTACAGCTCGGAAATCACGTTAGAACACCACTGTTCTAATTAAACCAAAAAATCCAAAAATAACATAAGGAAATCTTGCTTAAATCCATGTAAAAACAAAACCAAATCCTACCAAACTTTAATCAAGTGATAATCAAGCTACCAAGCATCAGCTTCCATAGTTTTATTGAAGAACAATAAAAAAATGTGTAAAGTAACTACCAAAATTGAATTTTGGAAAGTAGCTAATGAAACTAATGGAATGTAACTCATGGAAAGTAACGCATGGAAAGTAACTATAAAAAATGAGTAAAATAACTACCAAAATTGTCATTACAATTGTGAAAATTAACTACGATAATTGTGAAAAATAAGTACCAGAATTGTGAAAAGTAACTATGAAAATGAAACCCTAGTGTACTTAGGATTATTCATGAAACCCTAGTGTAGTTAGGATTATTCATGAAACCCTAGTGTACTTAGGATGGTGACAGTTTCCTACTCCAAGCCGATGGCGTTCATCCAAAAGATGAGTTGCTAATTATTATAGTTAGGATTATTCATGAAACCCTAGTGTAGTTTTGGTTTTTCTTTAGTTAGATTCTTGTGAACTTTTCGATGCATGATCTCATAAATATGATTTTATTGTTAATAGAGTTGAAGGAACAGAGTTCCCTTGACGTACTTTCAGTCCTACATGATTTCTATGATTGATTGTAGAGATTTATGAGATGGTTTTGATGAAGTTATTGGTTTGCCTTTGAGATAAGCTATGCTACACGAAGATAGGTTGTGCCACGGTCATTAGGAGTAGTATAATTTAAGGTAATCGTAGGACCAAAGACAATCTATGCCAAGCAAAGATAGGTTACGCGGTTGGGAACATTAACTTTTTTTTAGAGATTCATGTGAGCTTGAAGCCATATGATCCATAATGTTGAGAGAAGGGAATAAGATGATAACTAGAGAAAACTAATAACGAAACTAGGGCGGATTGAGTAATTCCTAAGACACTTATCCATTGATTCAAATTGATCAACCTTTTATTTCTTTTTTTTATTAGTTTAGATCACTCTATTCTATCTTTGATTCTTTTCCTTAGTTTTAGGGTTTCAAGAATTGATTTCAGTTTCCAATGTTTTCCGTGTGGATTGACTCTTGACTTCACCGCTACTTCTACCAAGGAGTGTAGTGATTGAATAAGGATTATAAATTTAATATTTGATTGAATTTGCAACGTTTTAACGACGACGTTTGCGAGCGATCACGTGGGCTCCTCAAGTCTCAAGGAAGTGGTCGGCGGTGGAGGTGAACGGCGATGGCGTGCGGCGGTGGCCGACTGGTGGAGAGAGGAGGCTGATGGTAGAGGGAAGGAGGTGAAAGTAGGGTGGTATTTAGGTGGAAGCTATATTACCTCTACTCCTAAGATATACTACTAACTACTCTACTCTTTACTTGATCAAATTCATCATGTCTAATTACAAGCTATAGAGGTCATTTTATATGCCTCAACTCTATATATCCTAATCCTAGTAGGGAAGATCTCCTTACTTAATGAGCAAGTAATAGGATTCTCCTACTATGACTCAAACTATACTCAAACTTCCTCAATTACTGAAGCTATAACCACTAGGACTCTAACAAAATAATTCATAATAATTAGGATTCAGATAAATGTGAAACTCAACTAGGATAACTAACTAGAAAACAACATAAGATAGCAAACCAACTAAAAATATGAATCCCTAGTGGCCGGCCCTTGCTTGGGACTGAGGCCATGGCCGAGTCCTACGAGGAGATGGGGCCGGTCCTACATGGGACCCGCCTTGTGAGGACCTGTCCCTCTACAATAAAATCGAAATCTCGGGGGAACGAGATTTGTTAATTTTATTCTGATCAAAAGTTTGAATTACATGGTGGGATTTGTGGGAACAACACTCCTGAGTTCCCAATATCATCACAAGTTACAGATCCTCTTTTCCTTGGGAAACTACATACCGATGATGAGATTAGCAACCCATCAATTACAACCCAAAAGGGAAAACCCTTGATTAAGGATTCGGGCCTTAAAATCCCCTACATCCAAAATGAAAAATAAGAAGGGGAAGAAGAAAGGAAATAGAAGGATCTTGGGTGAAGGCTTAGGCCTTCAACCCGCACCTTCGTTACCGATGAAGAACCCTTGAATCTCTTGCTTTGGACTTTTGGTTTGATGGCACGATCTTCAAGGAAATAAGTTTCTTTCTCCTATCTCTCGGCGTCTTCAAGGAAATAAGTTTCCTTCTCCTATCTCTCGGCGTCTTCAAGGAAATAAGTTTCCTTCTTCTCCAAGCCTTCTATGTGTTCAACACTCTTCCAAGCCTTTTTGCCTTCACCCCTCCCCCTCTATTTATAGGTGAGGATTAGGAGTAGTTGAGGCTGATTTTTTGAAATTTCGTTAGGGATTTGATGGTTAAGAGGTTGGGATTTGGGTGGTTAAGATCTTAGAATTTGGGTGTTAGGGAGTTGGGATCTATTTGAATTCAAATTTGAACTTAATTTTGAATTTGAACTTCAAATTTCAGATATCTATTCAAATTTCAAATATTTGAACATATTGTAATTCACCTTAACGCCCTTAGACAAGGGTAAGTGTAAATTCCCAAAATACCCCTATTATTAATCATTTATGTCTTTTGACCAAAATGCCCCTAGAGCGGGTATCAATGCTTTCACATATTTCGGACCATTGTACCCATGGAGGTTTAGAATGTCCAAAATACCCTCGACCCTCGTAGCTTGTATAGGATGCCATCAAAGCTTTAAGAAGGCTGATGTGAGGATGAAATTACCAAAATACCCTTTTGGTATTTTGGTTGATATGGAATCTATATATGTTTTGGACAAGAATTCCTTTAAAATAAATGACACTTTAAATGGTGGATACAATATTTGCCATGTATGTTTGTGACAAATATGCATTTGGAGCAAATGACCAAAATACCCCAGGGGCCAAATGACCAAAAATGCCCTTTCTATATGTCCCTGGTTTATGTAGGATGCCTTCAAAACCATTAAGAACTAATTTAGATGTTCTAGGTAGGTCAAGCCTATATTTGGCTAGAATGACCAAAATACCTCTAAAAGGCAAATTTTACCGCAATACCCTTTATGCTTCCGGTTTGTATAAAATGTGATAAAAATCATACATGAATATTTCTCAGATATTGTAGGGATTCCTGAACACATATTTTAATCAAAATTCCCAAAATACCCCTGACGGGTAAAATTACCAAAATGCCCCTGAGTCCTTCTAACTTAAGTAGGATGTTATCCGGATCATGTAAAAGGCATGATGGGTTATAAGAGAGAGGTTGAGCATATATTTTGCTTAAATCCCCAAAATACCCTTGATGTGGTAAAATTACCAAAATACCCCTATATCGACTTAGCTTTTGTAGGATGTCGTAAAAGCGATATAGGGTTATGATATGATATTTATAGAGTTCAGGCATGTATTTTTTCCCGAATTCCTAAAAGACCCTTCGACGGGTAAAATTACCAAAACGCCCTTCATGCTCCTGGTTTGTGTAGAATACTTTCTTAACATGAAAGGTCACATATAGAGGTGTGTATATGTGCTCTCTATGTGTTTGAACTTGTATGTCTGATACATGCCTTCGATGAATGTCTGAGGCAAGTAGGGGTAATTTCGTAAATACCCTCAAATTTGACCTTAGTCAAAATTGGTATCTACATACTTGATGGCTCGTTGGATCCGTGCCAGCGAGAGGAAGATCCTTGGCTTGGTTTGAAGCCAGTTTGGTGCTCGTACAGCGGGGATTCAGCCGAGGTTTGCTCAGTCCAGTAGGTTTCTAGCTACATGAGTTTATTTTGGGTTTTCTCTTAATCTAGCCAGTAGATCTAGGTGTTCTTGGTGTTGTTGGGTTCCTCTCGGTTAGTTTAATTTCTGTTTTAAGTTTCATTAGATTTGATTGAGATTTTAGTAGGATTTAAACATGTTTAAACTCAGATTTTTTGGTTTCTGCTATTCTTGGAGAACAACCGGTTTACTGCGTGTTTTTCGATCGGTACGCGCATGATCTTGATTTATGATGAACATGAGAGTTCTAGATCATTGAGTCTACTCTCAGACCCAAACAGTTTCATAACTTGAAGATTTTTTTATGAATTGTTATGAAGTTCCTACGGATGGGCTACGCTACAGCAATTAGAGGTAATTAGTGAGATTCATGGTTTTGATTAGTATTTTTCCTGTAATCGAGCCATCAGATGTTTGCCGGTTTTGGATATGTTGATCACAGTATGTTTATCTGCGGTTTTCTAAGTTGAATCTCGAATCCGACGTCGTTTGGACGTCAGATCGACGAGGTCACTTAGCCTCTAATTAGAGGATCTTGATGATTTAAATAATATTAAATGTTCAAAACATATAATATTATATTATATGTTCATCTGAGTTTTCGGGGTTGCTTCCTGTTGCAGGGGTCCGTGGTTGACAGTCGTTGTACCGTCATAATGCCGGGACACATTGCGGATTGACTGGCAGCGGTCGGTTGTATCGCTGCAGCGATCCAGTTGGACTTGTGTGTTATTTTATCATACTGTTTCCATGCTAACCTCTTATCTGCGTATGATCATAGCATGCATTCTGTTGTGCATTAGATGCATAAGGATAGAGCATGGGCGATGGGTTGATCATCGATCCGAGGCTTTGGGGTAGCTCGGATTTAGCTCTAGGACCGTGGCCGGTAGCAAGATCCAAGTTAGCTTATAGTATTCAGTCGATATCGATGATAGGCTTAGATGACTTGAATACATATTGATCGATGATTTAGAGGTCGTGTCAGCCTCGAGCCAGGTGCTGAGGGTGCAGCCAATGTCATTGTTTCGTCCTTGGGCAGGGGTGTGCCTGCCCGGCAAAGACTTGTCCTGCCCACCTGTGAGGACCCGATCCTCCGATCCAGTTCGACCGCATCAGTCGAGGGCCAATCATTTCATGGCTTGTTTTCGCGTCGAGCGCGATCAGCTGATCGCATTGCCTCTTTGCAACCCCAGGGGCAATTTGGGTAAATTGCACCCTGTGGGTTGGGTTCACACGCATGTAACACACACACGGCTTTATAATGATGTATGTGCTTGAGTAGACCCATAGGAGTGCTCTGGATCCGAAGATCAGAGTTTGATCAAGTGGATCTAGATATGAACGACCGAGATCAACGTGATGATGATCGAGTGGACGTGGACTCAAGTAAGCCAAGTGCTTAAGTCCTAACCCTACTATTCACTCTCATCTTCGCGAAACCGTGCCTGGGTCACACCGCGACGGCTGGGAAGAGAGACGGCGGCGACTCGATCGAAGAGAGGTAGCGGCGACGTGCGACTGGCGGCGAGCTTGGGGACGGCAATCGCGGCCGGAGAAGAAAGTGGAGGACGCGACTTCGACGCCCAGAGGTAGGGATTTCCTACCCAAATCTTGGATGTGGGCTCTAGGATTGCTTGAAGCATGCTAGCTTAGGATGATTGAAGCTTTGTTGCTTCCGTGATTTCTCTGTAGATTTCTTCTTCTTCTCCTGTTTTGCGGTGGATCAAACATGAGTTGATGATGGGTTTTGTTGAGGTGTTGAATCCTCTTTGTTGGGTTGTTGGATTTCGATGCTAGCTAGGGCATTGAAGCCCTGTTCTTCAGCTCTGTTTCTTTCGCATGCTTTCCCTCATACCGCAGTGGTTCAGAGCTATGTGTCTCCTTCGATTTTGAGGAGTTTTGCCTCTCCCTCACTCTCTGGTTTGAAGAGTTGCAATCCCTCTGTTCCGGCCCTGGTTTTACTTCTCCTTCCTCTTGCTAGGTCTTGCGGTTGTGGTTTGGATTTTGGATCTTCTTCCCCCTCCCGGTGCTATCCCGTCGGGATTGTCATCATCTTCTTCCTCTCCCTTGGAGTTTCGTGGATTCCGTCCCTCTGTTCTTGGTTGCTGGCGGGTTGAGGTTCCTCTCCAGTCCCCTGTTCCTTCTTCCTCCCTTGTTCTTGACCGCCGCTTACTTGAGATCCCTCCTAACCCTTCCCCGGTTTCTCTCTGGCACCTTGGTGGTAGCTCCGGCATGTACTCCGGCTGGCTATCCTCTTCCTTCCCCTGTTCTGGATTCGAGGATTACAGTGATCTTCCTCTAGCTCTTCTCTAGGTGCTAGTAGCTGATGTAATGGTTTAGGTGGCTGTTATGGCCGTAGTGTCTTTGGATGTTATGGGTTTGGGATTTCCTAACCGGGGCCGATCCTCAATTGCATTGATCTTCTTCTGTAGCGTAACCTCTCCCGGCAGATGTATTTACCTTATCAGGGCTGCAAACTGAGATCACCAATCCGGTCTGATCTATTATGCTTCCAAGTTGTTTATTTTGTATCATGTCCTTGTTCACGGTTGTTGTACTGATCAAACTTCTGACTTATGCCTACTGACTATTCCGCCAAATCTGATTGAGTCTTAATCTTCTTGGGCATAGCTGGGTATTATTGTATCAATTGAGTATTATTGTATCATCCTTGAGCCTAGGGCCGGCGGTGTGCCCGTTTTTATTTTATCTGCGGGAATGTCTAGATCTGCTTGGGCCGAAGGTGTGCCCTTTGTATATCTTGAATGATTGTGAATGATTGGGATATTTGAATGCTGTGCTTGGAGTTTAGTTAATTCTTAAATGCTAAACCTACCCTATAGCTGTGAAGTATCTAGTGGGCATGTGGTTGATGAATTGACATGTAGAGACACCTAGGCCTAGTTGTTTGATTAGGCTCATGCATGTTGTATGCATTAGAAGCATTAAGGCTAGGTGCGGGCGATGGGGTTCGATCGCCGATCCAAGGGCTCGGGTAGCTCGGATCTAGCTCTAGGACCGAGGTATGGGTAGGAGGATTAGAATGGTGTGATTATAATCTTGTGTTGATTGAGGTTACAACCTAGATATAGTCTTGACTGATGATATTGAGGTGTAGAGGTCGTGTCTACCTTCGCTCAAGTGCTAGAAATGGATGTCGATATCCCTGACATTTGTCCCTACGAGAGATGGTGGTATTGAGACTGGGCAGGGTGGAACCTGGACAGGAGCCCGCAGTCGTGTTGTTTTCCCCTCGTTGTTGGGTGAGGGTGGGACCTGCACAGGAGCCCTGGGGGAATTGACGAGGCTAGGGTTTAGCCTCTTGGCATACTTAGCCTTGACGAAGGTAGATACAGTTGCAGTTTACCCCTTTCCTTGAGAGTGCCGTAGAGTAGAACCCTACTGGGCTTTATGCTCACCCTACCCGGGCTGCGTTTTGCAGGTGCAGGCGCCGCTCCTTCCACTTCAGTAGCCACAGGCGGATCAGCTCTTGGAGGCGCTTCTACTTCGGGTAGACTTTGAGGTTGTTGACAGATTAGAGGGCTAAATTCAGTATTTTATATTTATTTGATGTAGTTAACATTTGGAGACTTATGCATCTTATTTGAGGACAAATTGTATAACTGTTAATTTTGATATTAATGACAATGTCGTTTATTTGATTTTAGAATGGGGTTGTAATAATGATATTAGTTGAGAATCTACAAATTGTGCCCTCATGATTCTGTATTTGAATTTATTGTGAAATATGAGAAATTGTGCAGGTTCCTTGTGTAAGAATTACAGAGGAGACTATCAAAATTTTCCGCGCCCATTGATGAATTAACAGGTTTAGGTTGCTCACTCCCGATCTGGATGGGTTTTCTGGATCGGGGTGTGACAGTTTGGTATCAGAGCAGGCTGTAGGTCCTTCGGGATAGGATTAGGTCTGCGGTTGAGATTTGAGTGGGGTTGGGATAGTTTTAAGTCTAGAACATTCTTGCATGCTTGACTTTTTGCAGAGTGTGATGTGTTTATTTTATTGATGTGATGCTCCTTTTTGGTATCTAATGGATGAATATCCGTGTCTCTTGTGTTTGTGCAGATGGCAAGGAAACGGGTAGGCCCTACAGTAGTAGGGCCAAGGCGCGGCACGCGACCAGCGCGCTGCCCGGCGGGCCGTGGAGGCCGAGGCACGCCAGATTCCTGCACCTGTACCGGCACCAGAGGCAGAGTTAGCTGAGCACAGCGGGATGGGGGAGGCTTCCTTTCACGCCCAGGAGGCTCCTTTAACCGTTGTTGGGCGATCGTTAGCGGCTGAGGTAGCAGACTTGCAACGGCTGAACCCGCCAAGGTTCAGCGGTAGGAGTGGAGACACGACGGAGGCAGACGAGTGGCTGGAGAGCGTCACTCAGATGCTAGACCTTCTCTTCGGCGAGGATGACCCACTCTGGGTCAAACTCGCGGCGTTCCAGCTCGCCGGGGACGCCCGAGACTGGTGGCGCACCACCTAGGCCACCATAGTAGGAGGAGGGTTGCCGTCGTGGCCGGAGTTTCACGCTGCCTTCCTTGAGGTGTACTTTCCCCAGAGTACACGGGCAACGATGACCGAGGAGTACCTGAGCCTCACTCAGGGTACTCGCACAGTGCAGCCGTTTGCAACCCGCTTCACCCCACCCAGAGTACAGGTTTGCTGGACCAGTGGCAACTGACCCCACCGCCAGAGCCCAGCAGTTCGAGAGAAGGCTGAGACCAGAGATCAGGAGACTGATCGCCGCGCAGCAGCCGACAACTTACCAGGCGGAGTTGGGTGCTGCACTGACAGTAGAGGCCCGATGCTAGGAGAGGCCGATGGCAGAGCAGCCAGTGGCAGGTGGAGGAGGCAGAGGTCAGTCTCAAAGGGTCCAGGGCAGAGGAGGCCCGTGGAGGAGACAGAGACACCATCAACATCAACGGCCCTACCCGCAACAGCAGCAGCCTGGGTAACTACTATTGGGAGGACTCCAGGGGCAGGCTCCTCAGGGAGGTGGACCCGGTTTGTGTTACCAGTGTCATCGGCCAGGACACCTTCGCAAGGACTATCCTCTGCGAGTGGCGCAGGGAGGCCGAGGCAGAGGTTGGCAGAGAGGAGCAGTAGCAGGGCGGGGCTATGGCAGAGGCAGAGCTGGTCCCAGGGGTGGGGTGTACGCGCTTCCTGACCGCCAGTACCCAGACGCAGTGCAGCCATCATACCAGCCCAATCAGTACCCGCAGGCACCCCATCAGCCACTAGCACTAGCATAGACTCCAGCTGAGCCTTCAGTTCTTCGAGGTATCTTCCAGCTTTTTAGTTCCTTTGTGGATGTGCTGATAGACTCGAGAGCTTCCCATTCGTTTGTGGCTAGGGAGTGTGTGACATCATTAGGGCTGGAGACCGAACCACTCAGAGTTGCACTACACTTAGACACACCGGTTGGTGGAGGAGCTCAGGTTGAGCAAATTTGCCGAGCATGCGAGTTGGAGGTTGTGGGCCTCCGCATTCTTCTAGACCTTCGGTGCTAGACATGGTCGGCTTCGACGTGATACTCGGTATGGATTGGATGACATCGTACCGAGCCATCATCGACTGTGGTCGTCGTAGGGTGATTGCCTGGACACCGGAAGGCGTTCGCTTTGTCTTGTTGGGGGACCGACAGTCTGTCGATTCTCTTGGTTGTTGCTGTTTTCCGAGACGCGAGAGCCAGCTGTCAGCTTTGTTGGCGCGTCTTTCCTTGTTTCCTGCAGAGGGCAGCCGAGAGGTTAGCATTCCCAGGGTGGTCTGTGAGTTCACCGATGTGTTCCCAGACGAGCTTCCGGGACTTCCTCCCTTTAGAGCTGTTGACTTTGAGATAGATCTGGTTTCGAGTACGGGACCGATTTCCTTACCAGCTTTCAGGATGACACCAGCTGAGCATAAGGAGCTGAGGACACAGTTGGATGAACTGATTGATCGAGGTTTCATTCGCCCTAGTACATCACCGTGGGGAGCGCCAGTGCTGTTTGCAAAGAAGAAGGACGGTACTCTATGGCTTTGTGTAGATTATCGGAAGCTGAATAGGGTCACTGTAAAGAACAAGTATCCCATGCCCAAGATCGATGATTTGTTTGATCAGCTTCGAGGCTTGTCGGTCTTTTCGAAGATCGACCTTCGCACTGGCTATCTCCAGCTGAGGATCAGGGATGGTGATATTCCGAAGACGGCATTTCGCACGAGGTACGAGCTCTATGAATTCATGGTGATGCCTTTCGGATTGACGAACACACTAGCAGCTTTCATGGACTTGATGCAGAGGATATTCAGACCCTACCTAGACCAGTTTGTAGTGATATTTGTCGATGACATCTTGATCTACTCATGCAAGGAGGAGGAGCATGAGGAGCACCTAAGGAAAGTGCTACAGTTGTTGAGAGAGAATAGGCTATATGCTAAGGCCTCCAAGTGCGAGTTCTGGCTCTCAGAAGTGAAGTTTCTGGGACATGTAGTGTCAGCTGCAGGGATTTCAGTTGACCCAGCCAAGGTGGAGGCAGTTATGCAGTGGCAGAGACCGAAGACGGTGTTCGAGGTCCGCAGTTTTCTCAGCTTGGTGGGATACTATAGGAGGTTCGTCAGGGATATCTCCAGGGTAGTAGCGCCACTGACCCGATTGACCCAGAAGGCGGTTCCTTTTGTTAGGGACGATGCTTGCGAGCAGGCCTTCGCAGAGCTGAGGACTAGATTGACCAGTGCTCCTATCTTGATTGTGCCAGAACGCGACATCAGCTATAGTGTGTACTGTGACGCCAGTGGAGAGGGTCTTGGGTGTGTACTGATGCAGGAAGGTCACGTCGTGGCTTATGGTTCTAGGCAGTTGAAGAACCATGAGAAGAATTACCCCGTCCACGATCTGGAGTTAGCAGCAGTAGTTTTTGCATTGAAGACGTGGCGACACTATCTTTATGGCGAGCGGTTCCAGGTGTACTCAGATCATAAGAGCTTGAAGCATGTATTTACCCAGCGTGACCTAAATCTCAGACAGCACCGGTGGATGGAGTTGTTAAAGGACTAAGACTTCGAGTTGCATTTCCATCCTGATAAGGCAAATGTCATTGCAGAGTCACTGAACAGGCAGGCCAGGGAGCATAGGGCAGAGTTAGCAGCGGTTTCAGCTCGACATTGGCAAATGATAGAAACAGTTAGCCAGTTTGGGTTAGAGTTCGAGGATGGAGCGTTAGGCGGATTTCTCTATGCTGTGCGCAGCATCCCGACACTTCTAGCGAGGGTGATAGAGGCACAGGGTAGGGACCCGGAGCTCGTGGATATTTGTGCTGCAGTCGGGACTGAGCACGCGATTGAGGGCTGCTCGGTGACGACAGACGGTGGTTTGTGCTTTAGAGGCAGCATTGCAGTTCCAGCTGACCCAGATTTGAGAGAGGACATCCAGCGGGAGTTTCACCATTTCAGCTTTGCAGTTCACCCCGGGAGCACCAAGATGTACCATGATCTTCGCCGACAGTTTTGGTGGTCCGGGATGAAGCAGGCGGTGGCAGAGTTAGTTTCCAGATGCCTCACCTGTCAGAAGGTGAAGGCGGAGCATAGACGGACCCCCCGGATTACTACAGCCATGGATTTTGTTACAGGGCTGCCGAGGACACCTAGAGGGTATGATGCCATTTGGGTCATTGTTGATCGGTTGACCAAATTGGCACACTTCCTACCCATGAGGACCACGGATCCTGTTTCCAGGCTGAGCCAGTTATACGTGGATGAGATTGTCAGATTGCACAGCATTCCAGTGTCCATAGTGTCAGATCGAGACCCTAGATTCACTGGCAGATTTTGGGAAGGCTTCCAGCAGTCCATGGGTACCTTGTTGACTTTCAGCACGACGTTCCACCCTCAGACGGACGGGCAGTTAGAAAGGACGATTCAGATCCTGGAGGACATGCTCAGGGCTTGTGTGCTTGATGCTGGAGGTAGTTGGGAGCAACATGTTCGGTTGGTGGAGTTTGCCTACAACAACAGTTACCAATCCAGTTTGGGTTTTGCTCCATTCGAGGCGTTGTACGGCCGGCCGTGTCGCTCACCAGTATGTTAGACAGAGGTTGGAGAGGCGTCACTCACCGGTCCAGACATCATCAGGCAATCTTCAGAGAGTTTAGCACAGATCAGGCAGAGGCTCCTGACAGCTCAGAGCAGATAGGAGAAGGCGACCGTTAGAGTTTGTAGTGGGGGACAGAGTCTTCCTGAAGGTTTCTCCGCGCAGAGGATCGGTCAGATTTGTTAACAGAGGCAAGTTGACACCGACGTTCACGGGTCCCTTCGAGATCGTGAGGCGCGTCGGAGAGGTCACCTACCAGCTATCGTTACCCCCACACATGTCCACTGTTCATCCTACCTTTCACGTGTCGATGTTGAAGAAGTATGTTTCAGATCCATCACATGAGATCAGAGTCGACGACATTGAGGTTGAGGAGACTGGAGATCCGACTACAGCGGACGGCTGGTTGAGGGGAGTCACGCGCGTCCTGGACGCTCTCTTCGTCGAGGATGACTGGATCCGGGTCACCCTTGCGGCGTTTCAGTTCGACGGAGATGCTCTTGATTGGTGGTGCACCGCTCAGCACACCAGTGGCGGAGAGGAGCCGATGTGGGAGGAGTTTAGGGCGTTGTTCTCAGATGTGTACTTCCCGGAAAGTATGCGTGATGCCCTATCCCACGAGTACCAGTCCCTTCTGTAGGGTACTCGCTCTGTTCTGCAATATGCCACCCGGTTCACACATCTGGTCGGTTTTGCGGGGACAGTGGCAGCAGATCCGATAGCCAAGGCACGACAGTTCGAGTGGGGACTTCGGCCAGAGATCAGACGACAGACGTGTTCCCACCGCGTCCAGACGTACCACCTTAGTAGTGGAGGCGCAGTTGCAAGACGAGAGGTGTCGGGCAGTTCCACTAGAATCCTCTACCAGTACTACACAGAGACTCCAGTTGAGAGGGGGATTCGGCAAAGGCCAGTAGTGGCATCCGAGACACTTCCAGAAGCAGTCACCGCGCCCACAACAGTTTCAGCCGTAGTTGCCGATTCTAACGGGCCAATTTCTCCCGACGGCCGGGCCGTCTTGGCAGGCTCCGTCGGGGGAGGACAGGGTCAGCAGCCTGTGGGCGCGTCAGTCACGTGCTTCCAGTGGGGGCAGCTGGAACACTTCAATAGAGACTGTCACCTACGAGGGGCGCGGGGCACTATACCACAGGGCAGTAGAGGCGGAGGGTCCAGTGCTTGGCAGGGGAGCAGTGGTGGGCGCGGATCAGGGGGTGGACCGAGTCGCTCCACAGGTGGAGGCGGCCAGCGAGGGTGTGTGTTTGCCCTCCCAACGTGTGAGCAGCCGGACACCGTTCATGTCGCGCCCCGACCCGCGAAAGCCAAATCGGGCCGGGCGATGCGAACCGAAACCTAACGAAACACGGAAAATTTGGTGAGGGTTTCTTCTAACCTATTGGTCTCCTTAACAATTCACCAAAACACCCTCAATTTAAAGGACTAAAAATTACAGAACCTCAAATCAAAAGATTACAATCCCAAAAGTTAATAAACATATCCTCAGAGACGGGAAGATTCGAATACAACATTTATATACTCCCGTAGGAGACTAACTAACCAATGGTTCAAAAGCAGTAAAGGATCACCACCTCTCAGACTCCGGCTGGCGCCGCCGCACCGCTGACCAACTGCCCAGTAGAGGCCACCGAAGAGGAGCTAACGCCTGTATCTGCAAAACGCAGCCCGGATAGGAGTGACCAACTGTGAGGACCTGCCCTTCTATCCCTGTGGCTCGTTGTAGACCACAAGGGCAATTTGGTAAATTTCGCTTTGATGGTTTGTTTCACACCCGCGTGTGCACACACTGGCATGGTCTGTGTTCGTGTTTGTGTAGAATGGCTAGGTGAACCCGAGATCGGAAGATCTGAGCTTGGGCTTGTGTTTTAGCTCAAGTTTGCCTTTCTGAGTAAAGGAGATCGATCTAGATGGCTAAGGAGATCGATCTGGATTGCAAAGGAGATCGATCTCACATGCCTTGGAGATCGATCATGCTCGAGTCGGTGTTTTCTTTCTCTTTCGCGAGGACGGCCGTCGGCCGTCGCTCTCCCCTGTCAGAGAGGGAAGACTTCCCCTCCCTTTTCCCCAGCTTTTTCCCCTCTTTCCCGGCTGTCCCCTCCCCCTTTCCCCTTCTTTTCTTCCCTTCCTTTCTTCCTCCTCTTCTCTTCTTCTTTCTTCTCTTCTTTCCCGCGGTGCTCTGTTTCTTCACTTCTCCGCCGGCGAGCTTCTTTCCCTCCGTTCTCTCTCCTCTGACCATCTTTTTCAGCGTTCTAAGGCTCGTTGGATTCTTGACAACGAGAGGAAGATCCCTGAAGTGGTTTGCAGGCTTTTTGGTGATCAAATCGTGGGGAATCAGCCGAGGAAAGCGCAGCTAGGTAGGGTTATACCTACTGATGTTTATTTCGGGTTTTCTTGAGATCTAGCCGTTGGATTTTTTTGATCCTTGCTTTGTTGGATTCCTTATGCTTTGTAGAATAACTGATTTAAGTTTCACGTTAATCAGTTGAGATTTGAGTAGGTTTTATGCAAGATTAGTCTCGGATTTCTGGTTTTCTACTGTTCTTGAGAAACAGCCGGCTTGCGGCGAGTTTTCCGGCCGGCGAGTACATTATCTTGGCTTTTCATAAACATAAGAGTTGTAGAACTATTCATAAGCTTTCCATTACATCTTCTTTCGTAATTTTCCGATTTTTCTACGATGTTTTATGAATTGTTTTCTGGAGGGCTGCGTTGCAGCAATGAATGGGTAAGTTAGTTTGATTAACGATTTTGATTAGCGTTTTCCCGTTAATCCAACCGTTGGATGATTATGGATTTTGGACATGATGATCCTGGTATATACACCTACTTGTGGTTAAGTTGGATCTGGAATACGACGTCGTTTAGATGTCGGATCGATGGGATCAATTAGCCCCTAAGTGGTGGTTTTGGATGTTTGAATATAATATTATATTTTGGAATATAATATTATATTGTGTACTGTTCATCAGCGGTTTTTGGGGTTGCTTCCCGTTGCAGGAGTCCGCGGTTGACGGTCGTGGTACCGTCGTAATGCCGGGACCCGCTGTGGATCGGCTGACAGCGGTTGGTGGTACCGCTGCAGCGATCCAGTAGACTTATGTGATGCTTGACATACTGTTGCATGCCTTTCCTATTATCTGTGTATGTCATAGCATGCATTGTTGTTGTGTGCATTAGTTGTATTGGTTAGGGCGTGGGTGATCTTTGGGTCGTCGTCCTGAGGCTGGAAGCTCGGACTTAGCCCTAGGACCGGGGTTGGGCTGTTTGGACCCGGTTTGAATTGTGGTGTCCAGTCGATTCGATGATAGGCTTAGATGACTGGTACACTGGATGCTTGATGATTGTAGAGGTCGTGTCGGCCTCGAGTCGGAGGCTGAGGTGTAGCCGGTGTTCCACTGTGTAGACTCTTGAGTGGTGGAAACGGCCCCCTCAGCGGTGCCATTTACCGCCTGCAGTGTCGGGTTCCAGCATGTGAGTCAGCAGTGTTTGTTGAGCTTACTGTGTGCTGCTCCTGGGCACCAGGGACACGCGGTGGGGTTATGGGACCCCTGTATACACCCAGATCCTACTTGAGGGCGACACTGTTGCGTTTCCCTCTTCCTTCTGTGTGTCGTAGTGTAGATCCCTTCTGAGCTTAGTGCTCACTCCTACCCGGGCTACGTTTTGCAGGTGCAGGCAGCAGTACCTCTTCTGTGGCCCCTACCGGGCAGTTGGTTGGCGGTGCGGCGGCGCCAGGTGGAGTCTGAGAGGTGGTGATCTTTTACAGCTTTTACCCTTATATTAGTTAGACTCCTACGGGAGTGATGTATTTTGGATCTTCCCCTCTCCGAGGATTTGTATATTAAATCTTTTTGAGTTCATAAATCTGTGGTTCGAGGCTTCATTATAATATCGTCTTTTAATTGAGGGTGCTTTTGGTGAATTGCTAGGGAGACCAATAGGTTAGAGGGAACCCTCGTCGTTCTTTTTCCGGGTTGGTTAGGTTCCGGTTCGCGTCGCCTGGCCCGGTTGGGCTTTCGCTGGTCGGGGCGCGACAGCTTGGTATCAGAGCATAGGTTGTAGATCCCAGGATTTAGGATCAGGATTCGGTTGAGATTGAGCGTGGAATGGGTTAGTTCTATGTCTAGAACATCCGTACATGCTCATTTTGATGTGTTGTGCTTTTCCGCTTTATGTTGTGCTGCTTTGTCTTGGGTTTCGAACGAGTGGACTCTCGTTTGTTGTTGGTTATTGCGCAGATGTCGGGAGCTCGAGGCTGACCTTCGGTTGATGGTCGGGGTGGGGCACGACTTGGTCGACCCGCCCGACCAGACAGGGTAGCACCTGTCAGGGAGGTCAGAGCTAGACGGACTGAGCCATCACCCGCGACGGCTTCGGTCGCACGGGAGGAGACCCTTCTCGCCGAGGAGGGGGTTCTCGCTCCGGTTGACGCTCGGACCGCTGTGGTAGTCTTGCTGGAGTGTCAGCAGTATGCCACCCGGTTCATTCATTTGGTCCGTTTCGCGGGAGCAGTGGCAGCAGATCCAGTGGCCAGGGCACGGCAGTTTGAGTGGGGTCTTCGTCCAGAGATCAGGCGCCAGACGTGTTCCCACCGTTTCCAGACGTACACAGCAGTTCTGAACTGCGCCTTAGTTGTGGAGGCGCAGTCGCAGGACGAGAGACGCCGGGCAGTTCCACCGGCGGTCTCTACCAGCTCACAGCAGCAGAGACCCCAGTTCAGAGGGGGATTTGGCAGAGGGAACCAGCTGCATCAGCGACGCTTTTAGCAGCGGTCGCAGCGCCGGCAGCAGTTCTAGGCTCAGTTGCCGAGTCCTCCAGGCCAGTTTCTCCTGACGGCCGGGCCGTCTGGGCAGGCTCCGTCAGGGGGAGGCCAGGGTTAGCAGCCTGGTGGCACGCTAGCCACTTGTTTCCAGTGCGGGCAGCCGGGACACTTCCGGCAGAACTGTCCCATGCGAGGGGCGCGGAGCGGTGTGCCGCAGGGCAGTAGAGACGGGGGGTACGGTGCCTGGCAGGGGAGCGGTAGTGGGAGCGGATCTGGGGCTGGACCGGGCCGCTCCAGGGGTGGAGGCGGTCAGCGGGGGCGCGTGTTTGCTCTTCTGGCGCGCGAGCAGCCGTACCAGCAGCTGCAGCAGTATCAGCAGGCAGCGACAGAGCCAACCGTCCTCAGAGGTATCTTTCAGCTTTCTAGTTCTTTAGTAGATGTGCTGATAGACTCTGGGGCGTCTCATTCCTATATTGCTAGCATGTGTGTGGCATCGCTAGGATTAGAGACGAGTTGGCTAGAGGTGGCACAGTCTGTAGACTCACTGATCGGTGGCACAGTCAAGGTAGACCGGGTCTGCCGATCTTGTTCTTTGGAGGTTGGAGGCCTCCGTGTCTGTCTAGACTTGCGGGTGCTAGACATGACAGGCTTCGACGTGATACTCGGTATGGACTGGTTAGCAGCGTACCGAGCTATCATCGACTGTGGTCGCCAGAGGGTGGTCGCTTGGACACCCGATGGGACCCAGTTTGTGTTGTTGGGGGTCGGTTTTCAGCCGATTCCTTCGTTTGTGGTGTAGGGAGGCGTGGCAGCGAGCTTTCAGCCTTGCTGGCCAGCCTGTCCCTGTTTGGGTCAGAGGGAGTGCAGCAGAGCAATTTCCCCAGGATCGTGTGCGACTACACCGACGTATTTCCCGAGGTGTTGCCATGGCTTCCACCGCCCAGAGAGGTCGATTTTGAGATCGACCTGGTACCGGGTACCGCACCGATCTCTCTCCCAGCTTTCAGGATGGCACCAGCAGAGCAGAGTGAGTTGAGGACTCAGCTAGACGAGCTTACCAGCAGAGGTTTCATCCGTCCGAGCATGTCTCCCTGGGGGGCGCCAGTGTTGTTCGCAAAGAAGAAGGACGGTACCCTTCGACTTTGCATAGACTACAGGCGGCTCAACAGGGTGACGGTGAAGAATCGCTATCCGATGCCGAGGATCGACGACCTGTTTGACCAGTTGCGAGGATCTTCAGTGTTCTCGAAGATCGACCTCCGCACCGGCTACCACCAGTTGAGGGTTCGGGATTGCGACATCCCGAAGACGGCTTTTCGGACTCGGTACGGCCTGTACGAGTTCGTGGTGATGCCGTTTGGGCTGACGAACGCACCAGCAGCGTTCATGGATCTCATGCAGAGGATCTTCCGGCCTTTCCTAGACGAGTTCGTGGTGGTGTTCGTCGACGACATCCTTATCTACTCCCAGTCAGAGGCGGAGCACGAGCGACACTTGGCGACAGTGTTGCAGCTACTTCGGGAGCATTGGCTTTATGCCAAGGCTTCCAAGTGCGAGTTCTGGCTTGCACAGGTGGAATTCCTTGGACACGTGGTGTCGGCAGCAGGGATCTTAGTTGACCCGGCCAAGGTCGAGGCAGTGGTACAGTGGCAGAGACCGAGAACAGTGTTTGAGGTCCGTAGTTTCTTAGGCCTGGCGGGTTACTACAGGCGGTTCGTGCGGAACTTCTCCAGAGTTGCCGGACCGTTGACCAGACTGACACAGAAGGCCGTCCCATTCGTGTGGGATGATGCTTGTGAGCGAGCCTTCGTGGAGCTGAGGACGAGGTTGACCAGTGCGCCGGTGCTGATCGTCCCCGAGCGAGGTGTTGGTTACAGTGTTTACTACGACGCCAGCGGTGAGGGTTTGGGGTATGTCCTCATGCAGGAGGGCCACGTAGTTTCCAATGGTTCTCGTCAGCTGAAGAACCATGAGAGGAACTACCCGACTCACGACTTGGAGCTAGCAGCAGTGGTCTTCGCCCTGAAGACCTGGCGGCATTATCTCTATGGCGAGAAGTTCTCAGTCTTCTCGGACCATAAGAGGTTGAGGCACGTTTTCACCCAACGTGACCTCAACCAGAGGCAGCGACGCTGGATGGAGCTACTGGAGGACTACGACTTTGCGTTGCATTACCATCCTGGTAAGGCAAACATCGTAGTAGACGCGCTGAGCAGACAGGTGAGAGACACCAGAGCAGCAGTTGCAGGGTTGTCAGCTCGGCAGTGGCAGGCTCTAGAGACGGCGGGCCAGTTGGGGCTCGAGTTTGAGGATCGGGGATCCAGCAGCTTCCTCTACGCAGTGCAGAGTATGCCAGCAGTTCTAGCCAGAGTGTTAGAGTCATAGCACAGTGACCCAGAGCTCGAGGAGTTACGCACAGCAGTGGGCACGAAGGGCGCAGACGGAGACTGGACAGTATCGCCAGACGGAGGGCTAAGGTTCAGAGGTAGAGTAGCAGTTCCAGCAGACCCAGTTCTTCGAGACGACGTCCTTCGAGAGTTCCACCACTCTCGCTTTGCAGTTCCTCCCGGCGGCACCAAGATGTACCAGGATCTTCGGCGACAGTTCTGGTGGCGCGGGATGAAGAGGGCAGTGACGGAGTTCGTATCGCGCTGCCTTACCTGTCAGAAGGTCAAGGCAGAGCACCAGCGGACTCCGGGGTTACTTCAGCCGCTTCCACTAGCTGAGTGGAAGTGGGAGCACATCACGATGGACTTCGTGACCGGGCTACCGAGATCTCCTAGGGGTAATGACGCGATTTGGGTCATCAATGATCGATTGACCAAATCGGCGCACTTCCTGCTTATGCGGGTGACAGACTCGACCGACAGGTCAGGCAGACGTCAGAGAGGTTAGTGCAGATCAGGCAGAGGCTTCTAACGGCTCAGAGCCGACAGAAGAGTTATGCAGATCAGAGGCGACGACCGTTGGAGTTTGCAGTCGGCGACCGAGTGTTCTTGCGAGCGTCGCCGTACAGAGGTTCTGTCAGGTTTGGCAGAGGTGGCAAGTTGGCGCCAAGGTTTGTCGGGCCGTTTGAGATCTTAGAGAGGGTCAGCGAGGTAGCTTACCGCCTGGATCTTCCTCAGCACATGTCTGCTGTGCATCCGACTTTCCATGTGTCGATGCTGAGGAAGTATCACCCAGACCCGTCTCATATCATCAGGGTGGATGACATTGAGCTTGAGGCAGACGTGAGCTTTGTTGAGCAGCCGGTTCAGGTACTTGACCAGAGGGATCAGGTCTTGCGGGGCAAGACGATTCCCTTGGTCAAGGTACTGTGGAGGCACAGAGGCACCGAGGAGGTCACTTGGAAGCGCGAGGCGCGCATGCGGCAGGAGTTTCCGTAGTTGTTTTCTTCTCCAGGTACTTCTTGTCCTGTCCTCTAGTGTAGCTGTTTTATTGTTCCGAGCCCTACCCTTATCGAATCTCGGGACGAGATTTCCTTTAAGGGTAATAGGATGTGAGAACCTGCCCCTCTATCCCTGTGGCTCGTTGTAGACTACAAGGGTAATTTGGTAAATTGCGCCTTGTTGGTTTGTTTCACACCCGCGTGTGCACACACTGGCCTTGTCTGTGTTCGTGTTTGTTTAGAATGGCTAGGTGAACCCGAGATCGGAAGATCTGAGCTTGGGCTTGTGTTTTAGCCCAAGTTTGCCTTTCTGAGTAAAGGAGATCGATCTGGATGGCTAAGGAGATCGATCTGGATTGCAAAGGAGATCGATCTCACATGCCTTGGAGATCGATCATGCTCGAGTCAGTGTTTTCTTTCTCTTTCGCGAGGACGGCCGTCGGCCGTCGCTCTCCCCTGTCAAAGAGTGAAGACTTCCCCTCCCTTTTCCCCAACTTTTTCCCCTCTTTCCCGGCTGTCCCCTCCCCCTTTCCCCTTCTTTTCTTCCCTTCCTTTCTTCCTCCTTCTCTTCTCTTCTTCTTCCTTCTTCTCTTCTTTCCCGCGGTGCTCTGTTTCTTCCCTTCTTCGCCGGCGAACTTCTTTCCCTCCATTCTCCCTCCTCCGACCATCTTTTTTGGCGTTCTAAGGCTCGTTGGATTCGTGACAACGAGAGGAAGATCCCTGAAGTGGTTTGGAGGCTTGTTGGTGATTAAATCGCGGGGAATCAGCCGAGGAAAGCGCCAGCTAGGTAGGGTTATACCTACTGATGTTTATTTCGGGTTTTCTTGAGATCTAGCCGTTGGATCATGTTGATCCTTGCTTTGTTGGATTCCTTATGCCTTTTAGAATAACTGATTTAAGTTTCATGTTAATCAGTTGAGGTTTGAGTAGTTTTTATGCAAGATTAGTCTCGGATTTCTGGTTTTCTGCTGTTCTTGAGAAACAGCCGGCTTACGGCGCGTTTTCCGGCCGGCGAGTACATGATCTTGGCTTTCCATAAACATAAGAGTTGTAGAACTATTCGTTAGCTTTCCATTCCATCTTGTTTCGTAATTTTCCGATTTTTCTACGATTTCGTATGAATTGTTTCCTGGAGGATTGCGTTGCAGCAATGAATGGGTAAGTTAGTTTGATTAACGATTTTGATTAGCGTTTTCCCGTTAATCCAACCGTTGGATGATTATGGATTTTAGACATGATGATCCTTGTATATACACCTACTAGTGGTTAAGTTGGATCTTGAATCCGACGTCATTTGGACGTGGGATCGACGGGATCAATTAGCCCCATAGTGGTGGTTTTGGATGTTTGAATATAATATTATATTTTGAAATATAATATTATATTGTGTACTGTTCATCAGCGGGTTTCGGGGTTACTTCCCGTTGCAGGAGTCCGCGGTTGACGGTCGTGGTACCGTCGTAATGCCGGCACCCGCTGTGGATCGGCTGGCAGCGGTTGGTGGTACCGTTGCAGCGATCCAGTAGACTTATATGATGCTTGACATACTGTTGCATGCCTTTCCTATTATCTGTGTATGTCATAGCATGCATTGTTGTTGTGTGCATTAGTTGGATTGGTTAGGGCGTGGGTGATCTTTGGGTCGTCGTCCTGAGGCTGGAAGCTCGGACTTAGCCCTAGGACCGGGGTTGGGCTGTTTGGACCCGGTTTGAATTGTGGTGTCCAGTCGATTCGATGATAGGCTTAGATGACTGGTACACTGGATGCTTGATGATTGTAGAGGTCATGTCGGCCTCAAGTCGGAGGCTGAGGTGTAGCCGGTGTTCCACCGTGTAGACTGTTGAGTGGTGGAAACGGCCCCCTCAGCGGTGCCATTTACCGCCTGCAGTGTCGGGTTCCAGCATGTGAGTCAGCAGTGTTTGTTGAGCTTACTGTGTGCTGCTCCTGGGCACCAGGGACACGCGGTGGGGTTATGGGACCCCTGTATACACCCAGATCCTACTTGAGGGCGACACTGTTGCGTTTCCCTCTTCCTTCTGTGTGTCGTAGTGTAGATCCCTTCTGAGCTTAGTGCTCACTCCTACCCGGGCTACGTTTTACAGGTGCAGGCAGCAGTACCTCTTCTGTGGCCCCTACCGGGCAGTTGGTTGGCGGTGCGGCGGCGCCAGGTGGAGTCTGAGAGGTGGTGATCTTTTACAGCTTTTACCCTTATATTAGTTAGACTCCTACGGGAGTGATGTATTTTGGATCTTCCCCTCTCCGAGGATTTGTATATTAAATCTTTTTGAGTTCGTAAATCTGTGGTTCGAGGCTTCATTATAATATCGTCTTTTAATTGAGGGTGCTTTTGGTGAATTGCTAGGGAGACCAATAGGTTAGAGGGAACCCTCGTCGTTCTTTTTCCGCGTTGGTTAGGTTCCGGTTCGCGTCGCCCGGCCCGGTTGGGCTTTCGCGGGTCGGGGCGCGACACCAATTAAGCTCACCAGGGAAACTACACTACGACACATAGAAGGAAGAGGGAAACAAAACAGTGTCGCCCTCTAGTAAAGCCTAGGTGTACAAAGGGGCCCCAAAACCCCACCGCATGTCCTTGAGGTCCACAATCATGATCTTCTAGAAGAACTGGTTACATGATGGGTCACGCTCAGTAAGCAGGAACCGACACTGCTGACTCACAAGCAGGGAATCGACACTGCTGGCGGGAAATGGCACCGCTGAGTCGTCATAGCTGGACACCGGCTACACCTCAGAAGTCGACTAGAGATCCACACGACCTCAACAATCATCAATCCACAAGTGTACGAGTCATCTAGGCCTATCATCTAATTCGATTGTACACCACAATTGAAACCTAGTCCAAACTACCCGACCCCGGTCCTAGGGCTAAATCCGTGCATGCAAGGCTTGGGACGGTGACCTATAGATCGCCCACGCCCTAACCTTATGCAACTAATGCATAACAAGATGCATGCTATGAACATGCGCAAACAGAACAGATATAACATGCAGCAATATGTGATGATAACATAATACGGTCTGGGCTCGGCACGCTGCTGGCCCGGGATGGTGAACACATATCTAAGGTCTGGAACTGCTGCAGTGGTACACTACCAACTTCCAGCCAGTTCACCAGCAATCTGCATCGGGAAGCAGCCCCGCAAACAACAAAAGGCAAACCACACAAATAAAGGACCTCGGCGTACGCCAGCATGCAAGGCTATGGAAAGCAGTAGGGCCACTCACCCACTTATTCTAAACATCCCAGAAGTCATCACTCTCCTGGTTCACCACTACCCCTAATATGGGGCTAACATGCTTAATGATATGTACAATATATAAAGCTGTAAGAAAACTGTACATACAAAGCCTTGCACTGAAAACACCTCTCTGCCACCAAAGGATAAATCTTTTCGTAAGAAAAGATCGATCTTCCAAGTAACAGAGAGCCCCCTTCCTGTCGAGCCAAAGAAGATCGATCCTTCCTTCCAGGAAGATCGATCATCCTCGCGACAGAGGGCACCTTTTTTGTCGCGCCAAGGAAGATCGATCATCCTCACGACAGAGGGCATCCCATGCTACCATGGAATAAAGATCGATCATCTTCACCAGATGATCGATCATGTTCGGGCTTAGCATGACCAACAATGAAGGATCGATCCTTCTCCAAGAAGATCGATCTTGTTGGGTTCTCCGGCGAACTTTCGGCGAGAAATACCGTCGGAAAACTCCACCAAATCCAACAAAACCTTGGGATCTGGTAGTACGAAGGACCACGAGTCCAAAACCGGTAAGAATACTAAAAACCATCAACAATACATCGAGATCCAAGCAAAAAAAATCACAATCAACTCAAATCTCAAAAAACCGAAAAACAAAGTAGGTAGGAATCCCTACCTAGTCAAGAGCTGCTTAAATCCAAGCTGCTAAGCCTTGGATCGTCCCCAATCACTCCAAAATTCGGCCAGATCTGAGCTCAAGAACGGCGGATTTCAAAAGGATTCAAGGAAAAAGGTTACGTCCATTTTATATACAAGCGAACTGACCTATGAATGATCGATCTTTCCATGAGGAAAGATCGATCCTTCATGACGATTGATGATGATGCATAATGTTATATTTTTACCACTTAATACTTAGTCTCCTGTGCTTATTTAGTTCTTAAATACACTCATTATTCTTATATTTTGATTTAGGATGCAATTGAAGTCCTTAAGTCGAAAAGAAGCTGAAAAGAGTGCATGGATCATCTTTAAAGATTAATCTGTACCTGCTCATGAAGAACCAGATGATGTCCCATATATGGTTGGAAAGCTCTTGAAGTCTAGATTCTGGAGAATTTTACGGTTCGTGATTCCGAGTTTCCTAGACGAAGTTACGGCAATTTCAGTACCAATGGCGCAGTCTGGATGGCATAACAGTAATACGCTGGAACGTCCGATCGATCTGACACCCAGGGTCCGATCGATCGGACTATGCAGAAACGTGACAGAACATATATTTTTTGGCTGAACATGGTCCGATCGATCCCTACGTCCATCCTATGGGGTCCGATCGATCGGACACCTAAAGTTCGATCGATCGGACTCGGGAATAGCCAGAGAAGGTGGATTTTTACGCATCCGATCGATCCAGCACCCATAGTCCGATCGATCGGACTTTCCCAGTGAATTAAATCAACGATTGTGATCTAATCCGAGGGTGGATACACTTGAGGCTACAAATAGGACTCTTTCTAGGGTTTGAGGGGGGATTTTTGGACACTTTTGGCTGTTCTTTCTATTCCTTTATATTTTCCTAGGTTTTCTCTTGTTTTATGAAATCTTTTGGAGGATTGTTCTCGATGGCCCTGCGTGGCTAAATCTTGATCCTTGGTCGAGGAGACTGAAACCTCGGAATCAATGAAACTGTGAGATCTAATCTATTCTTATTGTTCAGTTTATACATGAGTATTGGATGTTCTTCTGAAATTAAATCTTCATGATTGTCTTGTTTAATTACTAGGAGCGCTACTAGTTTATTATTCATTGCGATCTACTGCTAGGTTGGATATCAAATCCGGAATTTTTTGATCCCTCTAATCTGCGAAGCAACTAGGGTTTAATAATCTACTGCGTTTCAGAGATTGTTAGGTCTTAGGAAGAATATTCAACTAAATTAAATGCAACCGCTTGTGCTTGTGTTGTTTAGCTTCATCGATCTCCCTATTCTTAACGCTGCTACTAGATTAAATCTACAGTGCTTGTCTTAGGTTGTTTAGTAGTTAGGGTTGATTAGATCGCTTGTTTCTAATTAACTAAGATTGAGGAGAGATTCGAATTGAATTCCGACGATGAATATTCATGGTATGAATTGATTGATACTTGCATCTATGATCAGTTGTTGGATTTCGATGGTGGATGTTGACTCAGACCAAGGTTTGTTCTCTTGATTTAACTCGTTTCTTCGCTTTAGATTATTTCTTTATTGTTTTCCTCACGTTTAAAAACCCCCCTATCTTTGTTCACTTAGCACAAAACTAGGCTAAACACTCTTCGTGGGTTCGACTCGTACTCGCACTACTACATTTATTTTAACGAGTATTGGTTTTATTTTTGAGTGCCTACGACAGCACATCAAATTTTGGCGCCGTTGCTGGAGAGTGATTCTAGTTGATTTTTGTGCTCATAGTGATCTTTATTTTCATAAAAAAAAAATTTGATATTTTCTATGGTTTGAATGTATGGCCAATTATAATATGCCACCGGGTGACATATGGAATGATGATTTGCCTTTTGGTTATGGACCCGTTTACAATAATGACACATATGGTTTCTCAAACCCGGCCTATGATTCATATTCATATTCTTATAATTCGGATGTTAGAGATCATACCTACCCTAGTTGGCAGTTTCAAATGCATCAAGAGCTATCTTTGGAAGAGATTCTGAAGGTAATGGAAGAAAATAATAATTCCTTAAGACATCAAGAGCTATCTTTGGAAGAGATTCTGAAGGTAATGGAAGAAAATAATAATTCCTTAAGAGAAATGCGTAATTCTTGGGAGGAATGATTTTCTAGGGAATGTGACAAAACTGAGAACCCCTTCATTGCTCAGTCACAAATGCAACAAGAGCCACTAATAATTGACCAAGTTAATGTGAGTCACTCTTTTGATAAAGAAGTTGATAAATATGATTCTATACCTCATGTTTGCAATGATAATACTGGTGATGCTTTTGTTTCTGATGATAATGATATATGTCATAATACTTGTCATTCTTTGTCGGTTCATGAAATTAATGATGATATTTCACTGACTGCTGAGGTTGGAGATGCTTCGGGGGAGATTCTACAGAAGGCAGATGAAGAAGTTGTCCAACCATGTCCAGTCGACCGCGAGAAAGATTCGGTCGACCGCCGAGAATACCAGGAGCATTTATTCGATGAACCTCCTCTGACTGAAGTCGAAAGGATTCCTAGTACGTCACAAGGTATTTTTCCTGTGACTATCTCATCTTCATTAGTGGTTAAAAAGGAGATGACCTTAGTAGATATTTTCATATCTCGACGGATTTATTTTCGATCATGTGATCTTGACATCTTTGACAATGCGAATGACGACATTATCAATAGATCAATGGATGATTCGATTATAGTTGAGCATAATGTTGACCCCTCTCTTCTTGATTACCATGATGATAAGTATTTCTGTTTAAGAGATCTAGCTATCTTGTTTACTAGAATGGAAAAGCTAGTTTTCATTTTTGAAATATGTCACTTGGATTCATATGCTAAATTAACCTTGGTGGCACTATTGAGGTTAAATATCCATATTATGGCATCCATTGATTTTGCATACCATCGTGCTAGAGAACGGCCACCAAGGGCACAATTAAAGCTTTTTCTATTGCATATAGTAGTTTAGTTTGTTTTATTTACTTTCTTGTGTGCTTGAGAGTGCTTGAATTATTTTTAGGTTGTGTGCTGGCATGTTTGCTTTTGTTTTTTTTGCCTTGCTTTGCTTTTGTTTTTAAGTGATCGAGCATTCCCTATCATACCTGAAGAATTCGCCCAGCCATGGTGATCATGGAAAGTCAAAGTTTGGCAACTCCCACAGTATTCAAGGAAGAAGCATGAATTCGAGCCAATGACAATAAACAAAGGCGCTGCTTGGAAGGCAACCCAAGGGGAGTTCGTTCCTTTCTCTTTTTATTTTTGCATTTCCATTTTAGTTATTTTTGCTTTTCTTTGCATTCCACCTTCCATTGAGGAGAATGTCAGTTTCAAGTGTGGGGGAGAAGATCTAGGTTGCATATGCCATCAGCGAGAACTAGTTAAGCTTGACATATTCATAACATGATTGAATGAGTAATTTTGCGACTTGAAATTAATTAGTTGAGTTATTTTCTTTGAGATGGTAATGACTGAATGAGTAGACAAAAGCTGGTGAGATTTTGAGCCTTTAGACTGACACATTCATATCAGTCTCACTATTTTCTTTCATGAGAGATATTCTTCCATGTATTTGTTTCTCTAGAACTTGCTTTGATTCTATTTGAGGTCACATTGATACATGTATGCATGAACATCATTAAGGCCATCTTTGTTATAAGCTACATAAGCCAAATAGCCTACCTTGCAATTAATTTTTCCTTTTGCTAAACACCTTTGAGCTTTATTGACTTAATTGTTAACCCACATTACAAGCCTTAAACATGAAAAGTATTTCCGTTACCCAAGCCATAAAACTAGTGGAGCATTGATCATCATTATGACATGTATGGGTGCAAAAGTTCAAGTGTGGGGGTGTTTGGATTTGTGGTATGGCTATGATTGGTGAAGTGGAGTTTATTTTCATACTCAATTTGTGAGCATGTTGTTTCTAAAAAAAAAAAAAAAAAGAAAAAGAGAAAAGAAAGTGAAGGAGGAAATTGTTGCTCATGTTGCAAAATGTGTTTATGAATCCTCCCAATAGTTCTGTATGATTTCTACAAAAGTTGGAAGTTCTTGCAAAAGATTGTTCCCTATTTCGATTAAAAGGTATTCCTTTGAACAATCTCTTTGCCAATGTGGTAATGTTATATGGTTTTGAGTACTTTAAAGCCAAGTTGAAGAAAGTTGTTGAATGGAGTGATTGGTTGCACATGTCTTATTGATGCATTTTTGCTCCATTAGTTCCATTGGCTTTTGAGCTACATTCCCAAATATTTCCCACCTTAATCCTAGACCCCATTACAACCTTTTGAATTCCTTATAATTTGTGTTATGCATGTGATTCTAGTGGTGGAGAATGAGAAGATATGCAAGCTTATGGTAGATCATTTTCATTGGAATGAATTTGAGTGAAATACATACCCTTCAAACACATGAGAGTTGAGTGTTAATTTCCGTGAGGGTCTACTTATTTAGTATGCTCTATCTTCAAGTGGAAATGCTTACTGATTGATTTTTATGTTGTATAAAAATGTTTGTTCATGATGTGTTATGAGTTGTGAAGAGCTTGATTGTTCTTTGTTGATGGCGTTGCAACCTTGAAATCATGAGTAGGGTGAATTTTAGTTTTGCCCGAGGACGAGCAAAAGCTAAGTGTGGGGGAATTTGATGATGATGCATAATGTTATATTTTTACCCCTTAATACTTAGTCTCCTATGCTTATTTAGTTCCTAAATACACTCATTATTCTTATATTTTGATTTAGGATGCAATTGAAGTCCTTAAGTCGAAAAGAAGCTGAAAAGAGTGCATGGATCATCTTTAAAGATTAATCTGTACCTGCTCATGAAGAATCAGATGATGTCCCATAAATGGTTGGAAAGCTCTTGAAGTCTAGATTCTGGAGAATTTTACGGTTCGTGATTCCGAGTTTCCTACAGGAAGTTACGGCAATTTCAGTACCAATGGCGCAGTCTGGATGGCAGAACAGTAATACGCTGGAACGTCCGATCGATCCGACACCCAGGGTCCGATCGATCGGACTATGCAGAAACGTGACAGAACATATATTTTTTGGCTGAACATGGTCCGATCGATCCCTACGTCCATCCTATGGGGTCTGATCGATCGGACACCTAAAGTTCGATCCATCGGACTCGGGAATAGCCAGAGAAGGTGGATTTTTACGCATCCGATCGATCCAGCACCCATAGTCCGATCGATCGGACTTTCCCAGTGAATTAAATCAACGATTGTGATCTAATCCGAGGGTGGATACACTTGAGGCTATAAATAGGACTCTTTCTAGGGTTTGAGGGGGGATTTTTGGACACTTTTGGCTGTTCTTTCTATTCCTTTATATTTTCCTAGGTTTTCTCTTGTTTTATGAAATCTTTTGGAGGATTGTTCTCGATGGCCATGCGTGGCTAAATCTTGATCCTTGGTCGAGGAGACTGAAACCTCGGAATCAATGAAACTGTGAGATCTAATCTATTCTTATTGTTCAGTTTATACATGAGTATTGGATGTTCTTCTGAAATTAAATCTTCATGATTGTCTTGTTTAATTACTAGGAGCGCTACTAGTTTATTATTCATTGCGATCTACTGCTAGGTTGGATATCAAATCCGGAATTGTTTGATCCCTCTAATCTGCGAAGCAACTAGGGTTTAATAATCTACTGCGTTTCAGAGATTGTTAGATCTTAGGAAGAATATTCAACTAAATTAAATGCAACCGCTTGTGCTTGTGTTGTTTAGCTTCATCGATCTCCCTATTCTTAACGCTGCTACTAGATTAAATCTACAGTGCTTGTCTTTGGTTGTTTAGTAGTTAGGGTTGATTAGATCGCTTGTTTCTAATTAACTAAGATTGAGGAGAGATTCGAATTGAATTCGGACGATGAATATTCATGGTATGAATTGATTGATACTTGCATCTATGATCAGTTGTTGGATTCCGATGGTGGATGTTGACTCAGACCAAGGTTTGTTCTCTTGAATTAACTCGTTTCTTCGCTTTAGATTATTTCTTTATTGTTTTCCTCACGTTTAAAAACCCCCTATCTTTATTCACTTAGCACAAAACTAGGCTAAACACTCTTCGTGGGATCGACTCGTACTCGCACTACTACATTTATTTTAACGAGTATTGGTTTTATTTTTGAGTGCCTGCGACAACACATCAACTATCACGCCTTGACTTTATGGCACTAAAAGATCGATCTTCTAGCAATGAAAGATCGATCCTTTAGGTGCAGAAAGCTTGACTTCGACTAAAACACAAGCCAGAGCCCGGATCTTTCGATCCCAGTTCCACCTAACCGTTCTAATCAAACACTAACATAAACATGGTCAGCGTGTGCACACACGGGTGTGAAACAAACCGGCAAGATACTATTTCCCAAATTGCCCTTGCGGTCTACAACGAGCCACGGGGGTAGAGAGACTGGTCCTCACATCCTGATACCTTTAAAGGAAATATCGTCCCGAGATTCGATAAATGTAGGGCTCGGAAACAGAAAGAACTACACTAGAAGACATGACGAAAGGTACCTTGAGAAGAAAACAACTGTGAAAACTCCTGCCGCATGCGCGCCTCACGCTCTGTCGCGCCCCGACCCGCGAAAGCCCAACCGGGCCGGGCGACGCGAACCGGAACCTAACCAACGCGGAAAAAGAACGACGAGGGTTCCCTCTAACCTATTGGTCTCCCTAGCAATTCACCAAAGCACCCTCAATTAAAACAATATTAATTAGCAAAACCTCGAACCTCAGATTAAAAACTCAAGTGTTAATATATACAAATCCTCAGAGAGGGAGAGATTCAAAGTACAACATCACTCCCGTAGGAGACTAACTAACATAAGGGTAAAAGGAGTAAATATCGCCACCTCTCAAGAACCACCAGGCGCCGTCGCACCAACGTCCAACTGCCCGGTAGGGGCCACAGAGGAAGAACTGACGCCTGTACCTGCAAAACGCAGCCCGGGTAGGTGTGAGCACTAAGCTCAGTAGGGATCTACACTACGACACACAGAAGGAAGAGGGAAACGCAACAGTGTCGCCCTCAAGTAGGACCTGGGTGTATACAGGGGTCCCATAACCCCACCGCGTGTCCCTGAGGCCCCGATCATGATCTTCCAGCCGGGCTGGTCACATGTCGGGTCACACTCAGTAGCAGGAAACAGCACTGCTGACTCTCAACAGGACACTGAACACTGTTTGGTGGGAAGAGACACCACTGAGTAGGCAAAACCTCTACTCAAGAGTTTTAAGAAAAGCCGGACACCGGCTACACCTCAAATCCGACTCGAGGCCGACACGACCTCTACAATCATCAAGCCACAAGTGTACCAGTCATCTAAGCCTATCATCGAAATGACTGGATATCACAATTCAAACCGAGTCCAAACAACCTAACCCCGGTCCTAGGGCTAAGTCCGAGCTTCCAGCCTCGGGACGGCGACCCAAAGATCACCCACGCCCTAACCAATGCAACTAATGCACACAACAAGAATGCATGCTATGACATACACAGATAATAGGAAAGGCATGCAACAGTATGTCAAGCATTATATAAGTCTACTGGATCGCTGCAGCGGTACCACCAACCGCTGCCAGCCGATCCGCAGCGGGTCCCGGCAATACGACGGTACCGCGACCGTCAACCGCAGACTCCTGCAACGGGAAGCAACCCCGAAAACGATGATGAACAAAACACAATATAATATTATATTCCGAAATATAATATTATATTCAAAAACACCCAAAGCCTCTACTTAGGGGCTAATTGATCCCGTCGATCCGACGTCCAAACAAAGTCGGATTCAAGATCCAACTTAGCCACCAGTAGATATATAAACCAGGATCATCATATCCAAAAATTATAATCATCCAACGGTTGGATTAACGGGAAAACGCTAATCAAAATCATTAATCAAACTAACTTACCCATTAATTGCTGCAACGCAGCCCTCCAGCAAACAATTCATAAGAAATTGTAGAAAACTCCGAAAATTACGAAACAAGATGAAATGGAAATGTAACAAATAGGTCTACAACTCTTAGGTTTATGAAAAGCCATGATCATGTACTAGCCGGCCGGAAAACTCGCCGCAAGCCGGCTGTTTCTCAAGAACAGCAGAAAACCAGAAATCCGAGACTAATCATACATAAAACCTACTCAAATCTCAACTGATTAACATGAAACTTATGTTAGTTATTCTGCAAGGCATAAGGAAACCAACAAAGTAAGGATCAACAAGATCCAACGGCTAGATCTCAAGAAAACCCGAAATGAACACAATAGGTATAACCCTACCTAGCTGCGCTTTCCTCGGCTGATTCCCCGCGATTTGATCACCAACAAGCCTCCAAACTACTTCAAGGATCTTCCTCTCGTTGTCACGAATCCAACGAGCCAAAGAACACCCAATTTGATGGTCGGAGGAGGGAGAACGGAGGAGAAGAAGCTCGCCGGCGGAGAAGGGAAGAAACAGAGCACCGCGGGAAAGAAGAGAAAGAAGGAAGAAGAAGAGAAGAGGAGGAAGAGGAGGGGAAGAAAAGAGGGGAAAGGGGGAGGGGAAAGCCGGGAATGAGGGGGAAAAAGCTGGGGGAGGGGAGGAGAAAGTCCTCCCCCTCTGACAGAGGAGAACGACGGCCGTCGGTGGCCGTCCTCGCGAAGCAGAAAAGCCACCGACGCGATTCCGATCGGTCGATCCAAAGAGCGATCGATCGCTCGCGCCCCGGCTCGATCCCAACACCAATTCGAATCGAGTCCGATCGATCGTCCCAAGGAGCGATCGATCGCTCAAGGGTCGTCAGCTGCCCAAAGACAAGCTTTAGCGCGCCCGAGCTGGGATATTCCGATCCCGGGTCCACCTAGCCGTTCTAAACAAGCATTAACACAAACAAAGCCAGTGTGTGCACACGCGGGTGTGAAACAAACCAACAAGGCGCAATTTACCCAATTGCTCTTGCGGTCTACAACGAGCCACAGGGGTAGAGGGGCAGGTCCTCACACGCTCCCAGGTCATCTCCTCGGTGCCTCTGTGCCTCCACAGTGTGAGGACCCGTCCCTCTACTCCGGTGGGTCGTCATGGACCGCAAGGGCAATTTTGTAAATTGCGCCTTGTCGGCTTGTTTCACACTCACGTGTGCCCACGCTGACCATGTTTGTGGTAATGTTTGGCTAGAATGGTTAGTGGGACCCGAGATCGAAAGATCCGGGCTTGGGTTTAAGTTTTAACCCAAGTCCAGCTTCCTGCGAAAGACGGATCGATCTTTACAGCTTTACCCCTTTTTGTTATAGATAGTCTCCTACAGGAGTGATAAATGTATAATTTCCATGTTTGAGGATTGTATATAAATATCCAGTTTCAGTCTTTGGGTTTGTAATATTTGTATAATAAAGTATGGTTATGGTTTGCTAGGGTAACCACGACGATTAGAGGGAAACCCCGTCAAAATTTTCGCAGTAGGTTAGGTTCCGATTCGCGTCGCCCGGCCCGGTTGGGCCTACGCGAGTCGCGGCGCGACAACTTGGTATCCGAGCATAGGCTGTAGATCTCAGGGTGTTAGGATCAGGATTCGGTTGAGATTGAGCGTGGAATGGGTTAGTTCTATGTCCGGAACATCCGTGCATGCTCCTTTTGATGTGTTATGCTTTTCCACTTTATGTTGTGCTGTTTTGTCTTGGGTTTCGAACGAGTGGACGCTCGTTTGTCAATGGTGATTGCGCAGATGTCAGGAGATCGAGACCGACCTTCGATTGATGGTCGGGGTGGGGCACGACTTGGTCGACCCGCCCGACCAGACAGGGTAGCACCTGCCAGGGAGGTCAGAGCTAGACGGACTGAGCCATCACCAGCGACGGTTGCGGTCACACAGGAGGAGGCCTTTCTCACCGAGGAGAGTGTCCTCCCTCCTGTCGACAGGCGGACTGCTGCGGCGGTCTTGTTGGACTTTATGCAGCTGGACCCGTCTAGATTCAGTGGTGGGTTAGCAGGTCCAGTGGCCAGGGCACGTCAGTTTGAGCAGAGCTTTCGATCAGAGATCAAATGACGGACCAGTTCTTACCGCTTCCCAGCGTACTCAGCAGTTCTGGACTGCGCCTTGGCAGTAGGGGTGCAGTTGCGGGACGAGAGGTGCTGGGCAGTTCCACCGGCATCCTCTACCAGCGCACCGCAGAGACCCCAGTTCAGAGGGGGATTCGGCAGAGGGCACCAGCACCGGCATCAGCGACGCTTTCAGCAGCGGTCGCAGCGCCCGCAGCAGTTCCATGCACAGTTGCCGAGTCCGCCAGGCCAGTTTCTCCTGACGGCCGGGCCGTCTGGGCAGGCTCCGTCAGGGGGAGGCCAGGGTCAGCAGCCTGATAGCGCGTTAGTCACATGCTTCTCATGCGGGCAGCTGGGACACTACCGTAGAGACTGTTCCTTACGAGGAGCGCGGGGCGCTGTGCCGCAGGGTAGTAGAGGCGGAGGGCCCATTGCTTGGCAGGGAAGCAGTGGTGGGCGCAGGTCAGGGGCTGGACCGAGCTGCTCCGTGGGTGGAGGCAGCCAGCGAGGTCGTGTGGTTACTATCCCACTGCACGAGCAGCAGGACACCGTTCAGCAGTACCTGCAGGCAGCGGCAGAGCCATCCGTACCCAGAGGTAATCTTTCAGCTTTTTAGTCCTTAGTAGATATGCTGATAGATTCTGGGGCGTCTCTTTCCTATGTTGCTAGCATGTGTGTGGCATCGCTAGGATTAGAGACGAGTTGGCTAGAGGTGGCACAGTTAGCAGACTCACCGATCGGCGGAATTGTCAGGGTAGACCGGTTCTGCCGATCGTGTTCATTGGAGGTTGGAGGCCTCCGGGTCTGTCTAGACCTGTGGGTACTAGACATGACCGGCTTTGACGTGATACTCGGTATGGACTGGTTGGCCACATACCGGGCCGTCATCGATTGTGGTCGCCATAGGGTGGTTGGTTGGACACCCGACGGGACACGGTTTGTGTTGTTGGGGGATCGGTTCTCCGCCGATTCCTTTGCCTGTGGTGCAGGGAGGCGTGGCAGCGAGCTCTCAGTGTCGCGCCCCGACCCGCGTAGGCCCAACCGGGCCGGGCGACGCGAACCAGAACCTAACCTACTGCGGAAAAATTTTGGCGAGGTTTCCCTCTAATCGTAGTGGTTACCCTAGCAAGTCATAATCATCCTGTATTAACAACAATTACAAACGTCAAACACTGGAACTGGAATAGATACAAAACCTCAAACAGGGAAATTATACATTTATCACTCCCGTAGGAGACTATCTATAACAAAAAGGGTAAAAAAAGTATAATCGCCACCTCTCAAGCACCGCCAGACGCCAACACGTCACCAAACACCAGCCCGGTAGGGGCGACCGAAGAAGAGCTCGCGCCAGCACCTGCAAAACGCAGCCCGGGTAGGAGTGAGCACTAACCTCAGCAGGGACACTACACTACGACACTCACAAGGGAGGGAACACAACAGTGTCGCCCCCAAGCAAAGCCTAGGTGTATCACAGGGGTCCCATAACCCCACCGGATGCCCCTGAGAGCCCCATCCATGGTCGTCCAGCGAACTGGTCACACACTGGGTCACACTCAGTAAGGCAGGAAACGACACTGCCAACTCACAACAGGATCCTAGGCACTGTTGGCGGATAGCACCGCTGGGTAGTCACACTTGCCACCCAAGAGTTCTAGAAGGGCTGGGCACCGGCTACACCTTGACTTGGCTCGAGGCCGACACAACCTCTAAACATCAAGCAACATCAGTATTCATGTCATCTAACCCTATCATCGAAAACGACTGAATACTACAATCGAGTCCTGCACCAAGCTACCCGCAACGGTCCTAAGAGATAGATCCGGGCTACTCAGAAGCCCAGGATCGGCAACGCCCTAAACAGATGCAACTAGTGCACAACACAATGCATGCTATGAACATGCGCAGAATAAACACATGTAAGCATGCAACAGGATGTGATGATATAAATATAAGGTCTGGGCACGGCACCCTGCCGGCCCGAGGTGGTGAACAAATACTAAGGTCTAGGGACTGCTGCAGTGGTACCACCACCAACTGCCAGCTGTCCACCACAGCACCTGCACCGGGAAACAACCCCGCAAACAACAGCTCACGAATATAGCAGATAGAGCCCTCGGCGCACGCCGGCATGCAAGGCTATGGAAAGCTGTAGGGCTACCCGCCCGTTTATTCTACACAATCCCAGGAGTCATCACTTCCCTGGTTCACCACTGCCCTATTATAGGGCTAGCATGCTTAATCATATGTACCAAGTATTAAGACAGTAAGGAAAGAAACTGTCATACAAAGCCACGAGGGCAAAAACCCACTTAAAACGCTTTTCAGCCACTAAGGGATCGATCTCCCTTCCCAAGGGGATCGATCTCTTAGTACTTAGGGAAAACTCGTCCCTATCAACCGAAGGAGATTGATCTGCCTTCCCAAGGGGATCGATCTTCCTCGTGACTCATCGCCACCAGCCACCAAGAGATCGATCTCCCTTCTCAAGGGGATCGATCTCGCTCGGGCTGGGTGCAACGCACCAGAAGAGATCGATCTCCCTTCTTAAGGGGATCGATCCCAATGGGTTCTCCGGCGTGCTTCCGACGAGGAATACCGCCGGAAAACACATCCAAACCTAACCAAACTCTGGGGTCTGATAGATCAAGATCCCACGAGTCCAAAACCGTGAAAACATGAGAAATAAACATGCATATATACAGATCTAACCAAAAGAACATGAATCAAATCGGAAAACTCAAAACCCCGAAATAAAAGTAGGTAGGAATCCCTACCGGAGTAAGAGCGGCTTAAATCCAAGCAGCTAGGCCTTAGATCTTCCTCAAACGAGCTCAGATCTAGCAAGAACGCGGCTCAAATCTCGGAAAAACCAAAAAAATCAAAGGATAACGATCTTGTTTGCTTTATAGGCAAACGAACCGACATAAGGGAGATCGATCTCCCCTTGAGGAGAGATCGACCCTCCTTGCCAGAACGAGTTTGACTTTTTGGCACAAGGAGATCGATCTCTTAGCTAGAGAGGATCGATCCCCCTTGTCCAGAAAGCTAGACTTGGGCCAAAACTCAAGCCCAAGCCCGGATCTTTCGATCCCGGGTCCCACTAACCATTCTAAGCAAGCATTACCACAAACATGGTCAGTGTGTGCACACGCGCGAGTGTGAAACTAACCGACAAGGTGCAATTTACCCAATTGCCCTTGCGGTCCACAACGAGCCACAAGAGGGGAGGGACGGGTCCTCACATTCAGCCTTGTTGGCCAGCCTGTCCCTGTCCGGTTCTGAGGGAGCGCAGCAGAGCAGTTTTCCCAGGATCGTGTTTCCCGAGGTGTTGCCAGGGCTTCCACCACCCAGAGAGGTCAATTTTGAGATTGACCTAGTACCAGGTACCGCACCGATCTCTCTCCTAGTTTTCAGGATGGCACCAGCTGAGCAGAGTGAGTTGAGGACCCAGCTAGACGAGCTGACCAGGAGAGGTTTCATCCGTCCCAGCATGTCTCCCTGGGGGGCGCCAGTGTTGTTCGCAAAGAAGAAGGATGGTACCCTTCGACTTTGCATAGAATACAGGCGGCTCAACAGGGTGACGGTGAAGAATAGGTATTCGATGCCGCGGTTCGACGACCTGTTTGACCAGCTGACAGGATCTTCAGTGTTCTCGAAGATCGATCTCCGCACTGGCTACCACCAATTGAGGGTTTGGGATTGTGACATCCCGAAGACGGCATTTCGGACTCGGCATGCCGTTTGGGCTGACGAACGTACCAGCAGCGTTCATGGATCTCATGCAGAGGATCTTCCGGCCCTTCCTAGACGAGTTCGTGGTGGTGTTCGTCGACGACATTCTCATCTACTCCCGGTCAGAGGCGGAGCACGAGCGACACTTGGCGACAATGTTGCAGCTACTTAGGGAGCATCGGCTTTATGCCAAGGCTTCCAAGTGCCAGTTCTGGCTTGCACATGTGGTGTCGGCAGCAGGGATCTCAGTCGACCCCGCCAAGGTCGTGGCAGTGGTACAGTGGCAGAGACCGAGGACAGTATTCGAGGTCCGTAGTTTCCTGGGCTTGGCAGGGTACTACAGGCGGTTCGTGCGGGACTTCTCCAGAGTCGCCGTGTGAGGACCCTTAAGTCCAACCTGGTCCGACCGAGTTAGGTCGAGGGTCTGGGTTTGTGATTTGGCTCGGTTGGCCTTGGGATGCGATCGGTTGATCGCATCGCTGTTTTTGACCCCAGTGGCATTTTGGTAAATATGCTCCCTGGTGGTCAGTTTCACACCCGCGTTGCACACATGGCCTTTGATTGATGTATGTGTTTGATTAGGACCTTTAGGGCGCTTCCGATCGGAAGATCAGAGCTCGATCGGGAGAGATCGAATCGGACGGCTGTGATGGATTCCAGTTTTCTATTTAAGCCTTCCTTCTCCTTTTCTTTCTTTCTTTTCTTCTTCTCCTGCAATCTCTCTTCTCTCTCTCTCCTGCGGCTGAGCTAGGGCTCTGGAGGCGCGGCTTTCGAGGAGCGGATTCAGGCGATCGGAGTTGGGGAATGCATGGAGGAGCTGCCCTATCTCTTCAAGTAGGTGTTTCTACCTCGATCTTAGGATCGGGTTCTCCTAGGATAGGTTTAATGTATTTTCGCTGTAGGAATACTTGTTAGAATGTTGTGCAGTTCATTGTGCATGTGTTATGGATGGTTTGAAGTATTCCTAACTCGCGATTTCCGTATTCTAAAGGTCGATTTCGGTATTATCGCCGTTTCGTCGGTTTTCGCCCATTTGAACCTAGATAGGAGATTTAACCGTCAAAAATGTGATTTTTGTATACCATTGGATTCCCCATCGAGAATCACACTTGCTTGCAAAATCTCATTGTTTTCCAACTTGATTTGATCCTTGAAATCCAAGAAATTGGATTTCCGACACTGTTCTGATGAACTATGCCTAGGGCTCGACGGTCGATCGGTGCATCGACCGTCAAGCGTCGATACGCTCTTTCGGGGCTCGACGGTCGATCGGTGCATCGATCGTCGAGTATTGATTTGCTCTTTCTGGGCCTGACGGTCGACCGTCGGATCGACCATCTCATCGACCGTCAGGCTCTGTCGGGATTTTAGCCTCCCAGGGTCGATGCATGGATCAACCGCGAGATCTTCGCTTTTTCGATTTTACCTGACGGTTGACCGTCGCATCGACCGTCAGGCGCTGTTTGGTTTTGGGCTTCCCAGGGTCGATGAGTGGATCGACCGTCGCCCTTTGGTTTTCTTCGTGTTGACCTCACGGTCGACCGTGGCATCGATCGTGACATCAACCGTGGCCTCACGGTCGACCGTCGGATCGACCGTCACATCGACCGTTGGCCCTTGAACAAGGTTTTCTGGTCTTTCTTGAATGGCTTTTAATCGCGATTGATCTTTAAACATGTTGGGAGGTTTGCAAGTGAATTTTGTAGAGTTTTAAAGGGATTTCTATCGGGTTTGAGGATCGATTTGAGTATTTTCCTTTTTGGACGAATCTATGGTTTTGATCGCATTTAATACATGTTTGATTGTAGTCAAATGCTTCTTTGATTGCCTAACCATTAGCTAGCTATGAGTGCTAGTTAATGTGAAATTGTGGAACCTTAGCCTGATGCCGGCGTGTGCCGAGGGCTATTGTATAAATGTGGCCAGTTACCTGCAGGGTAACTGTGGACCCTTAGTCTGTCAGGTGCAAGAGAGCACTGAAGACTATTGTATAACTGTGTTTAATGCTTTCCTTAGATCTTTGTTTGGTTAGCATAGTTTACTGTATTTGAGGCCTTTGCTATGCTTACCCTTTGGCTAGCTGCAGGCTATGCCTGGCCCTGTATGATTAATGACATCTTGTTGCATGCTTATATCTTGTTATCTGTGCATGAGCATTGCATGCATCTTGATTGCATTAGAGGCATCTGAGGTTAGGCGGGCAATGGTTTGGGTCGCCGTTCCGAGGCTCTCGGGTAGCTCGGATCTAGCCTTAGGACCGTGGCTGGGTAGTCAGGTTTAGGGTGTGATTGTTGAATCAGATCTCATGTTATTGAGGATTTGCGATAATTGACTCTGATCAATGTTTCAGGTTTAGAGGTCGTGTTGGTCTCCCAAGGCCAAGTGCTAAGGATGGTTGCCGGTGCCCCTGACATGGTCCCCAGACAGTGGCTTCCTGCTGGGTAAGGGTGATCCTACTGGTTCTGGTTCTCTGTTTCCTCCCAGCGTGTTTGGAGAATGTGTCCCAGCGTGGTCGGTTGAGAAGAGTAGGACCCTTGGGGTAGTCGGCAGGGGTTGTGGAACCCCGTGGCATTCCTTAGACTTGAGCGGGAAGACAACACTGTTGTTGTTTTCCTCCCTTTAGTGTGCCGTAGAGTAGAATCCTACTAAGCTTATCGCTCACTCCTACCCGGGCTGCGTTTGCAGGTGCAGGCGCCAGTTCTTCTTCAGTAGAGCCGGCGGGATCAGCTTTTGGTGGCGCGACTACATCCAGAGGTGCTTGAGGTTGCTGGAGGATTATCTGTTGTACTGTTGGCAGATTTTGTAAACTATGTACATATTTGAGGAATTCTGGGATTACTGTATAATAGTCTTTTATTGGAAGATTTGTATCAAATATTGAATAGTACAACTGATGTTATGTAAATTGAATTTATTTTTCACCTCTGAAATACATTGTTTAAGTTTTCTTTAATTCCGCATTGTATCGCACCAGCTGGAGATGAATAGTGTAGGTTTCCCCTCACGCCACGGCTTGGATGGGTTTTCTGGGTCGGGGTGTGACACGCCGGGCCATTGACCAGACTGACACAGAAGGCCTTCCCGTTCGTGTGGGATGATGCTAGTGAGCGAGCCTTCGTAGAGCTGAGGACCAGGTTGACCAGTGCACCGGTGCTGATCGTCCCCGAGCGAGGCGTTGGTTACAGTGTCTACTGCGACGCCAATGGAGAGGGTTTGGGGTGTGTCCTCATGCAGGAGGGCCACGCAGTTTCCTATGGTTCTCGCCAGTTGAAGAACCATGATAGGAACTATCCGACCCATGACTTGGAGCTAGCAGCAGTGGTCTTCGCCCTGAAGACCAGGCGTCACTACCTCTATGGTGAGAAGTTTTCTGTCTTCTCGGACCATAAGAGCTTGAGACACGTTTTCACCCAACGTGGCCTCAACCTGAGGCAGCGACGCTGGATGGAGCTACTGGAGGACTACGACTTCGAGTTGCACTACCATCCTGGTAAGGCAAACGTCGTAGCAGACGCGCTGAGCAGACAGGTGAGAGACACCAGAGCAGCAGTTGCAGGGTTGTCAGGGCGGCAGTGGCAGGCTCTAGAGACGGCGGGCCAGTTGGGGCTCGAGTTTGAGGATCGGGGATCCATAGGCTTCCTCTACGCAGTGCAGAGTATGCCAACGGTCTTAGCCAGAGTGTTAGAGGCACATCACAGTGACCCAGAGCTTGAGGAGTTACGCACAGCAGCGGGCACAGAGGGCACAGACGAAGTAGGAGAGACCAGTTTCGAGAGACAGGACGATTCAGTCAGCTTTAGTCCTCTGGAGGTGCAGAGGTGTTGTAGGGGCAACTTGGGAGCGCTGGAGGCGCATGTGCAGTTTGTCCCAAGTGGTTCTTACCCTGAGGTGTTTCTTTGCCTTGTGTGGTTGCTCGGTTTGCGAGCTTGCTAACCTTTCTTGTCTTGTGCAGGTGTGCTTGTTTTTGTTTTGTTGTTTTCGACCCTACTCTTATCGAATTTCGTCCCTCTTTAAGGGTGATAGGTTGTGAGCACCCGTTCCTCCAACCCGGTCCGACCGCGGTAGGTCGAGGGTCTGGTTTTGTGGTTTGGCCCGGTTGGCCTTGGGTTGCGATCGGTTGATCGCATCGCTGGTTTTTGGACCCCAAGGGCAATTTGGTAAATTGCGTCTTGGCGGTCGGTTTCACACCCGCGTAGTGCACACACGGCCTTGATTGATGTACGTGATTGAGTAGATCCAGTAGAGATCGCAACTTGGAGCTAGATCGGATTCAGTCCGATCAGTTGGTTCGTCTGAACCGGTAAGCCACTTAAGTGGCTTAACCCTCTTTTCTCTCTCCTATTTACTTTCTCTCTTTCCTTCTCTCTTTCTTTTCCTTTCCTTTTCTTTTCCTTTCTTTTTCTTTTCCTTCTCTTCCTTCCCTGCTTTCCCGTGCCCAAGCCCCCTCCTTCCTTCCCTTCTCTCTCCCACGACAACCTTCCCTCTCTCCCGTGGCAACCCCGTCCCTTCCCCGGCGGCCTGGAGGCGGCAGCGAGGTCCCCTCCTCCTCCTCCTTCCTCCTCTCTCTCTCTCCGGCGGCAACCCTCTTCCTTCTCCGACAATGGCTGCGGCTGTGGGAGGCCTCCGGTGGCTCTCCGGCGAGCTGGAGACGACGGCGACGACGGAGGACGGTGGATCACGGCGGATTGAAGCTTGGATTTGCGTTTAAGGTAGGGTTTCTACCGTGATCTTTAGGATATGCTAGATCTAGGGTTTGATTGTTGGATTAATTGATTTCTGTGTTAATTAGTCCCTCTAAGCATGCTTAACATGTGATCTAGCTTCCATGAAATTTGATTTGGGTTTTATCCGGATTTTTTGGAAGTTTTTCCCGGATTTTATCGAGGTTCTGTTTTTCTGCGAGCTGAGCGGTTCTAGCTCAGATCTGGGCTCGTACATGCATGATCTCGTTTGATCATCAAGATGAAAGTTGTAGATCATCGAATCTACTTTCATTTTCCGCTGATTTCATAATTTTCAGAGTTTTCTACGATTTATGGTGATTATTCTTCGGATCTGCGACGAGACCGAAATTAGCGAATTGATTAGTGAATTCTGGGAAGATTAGCCATTAGATTAATCCAATTCTTGGGCTGCATGTTCCTAGTATGCTAATATACATTTTCCCAAGTTCAGTTTCAAATTCGACGTCGTTTGGACGTCGAATTGATAAGCTTTCATCGTCTCTAACTAGGGTTTACTGTAGAAATCCGGAATTTAGCATCTTAATGGATTTTCGATATTTTACCGTGTTTAATCCTTCGAGATACATGCTTAATTCACCTAATGCCCTTAATTGATGTTCTTAATAACATCTAGGATTGACAAGCTAGATTTGATAGGTTTGGGTGTTTGAACCCTCGATATCGGTTTGTCGGTTTAACTAGCTAACTATTCCTGCTTAGTTAGCTTTTAATTAAATAATCATGCCATGTTATATATATAGATTGCATGCTTTATATTTGCTTAACCCCGTGTGGGCTTGTGGTTGAACCAAGGGAGTCATGCCCCTTGGGATGGTTAGATAACTGAGCGGGCCGCTGGTGTGCCACTTGTGTTAATTTGTAATTGTGGCCTGTTGTATATTGTGTGGCCGGGGTTGTGCCCCTGTTATAGAAATTGTGGTTGACGGCTGTGGACGTCGTTGTAATACCGGATTTTGATCTGTTGGATACTGGTTATTATAGCTTTGCTAGATAGATCCTTATTGCTTGAACCCTTGCTATGTTTACCCTTCGGCAAGTTTGATGCTTCGCCTAACCCGTGTATGTTGTCTTGGCATATTGTTGCATGCTACTATTCCTGTATTCCTGTGCCTGAGCATTGCATGCATCTGTTTGCATTAGAAGCATTAGGCTAGGTGGTAGGCGATGGTTCCGATCGTCGATCCGGGGTTCTCGGGTAGCCCGGATCTAGCCCTAGGACCGGGGTTTGGGTAGTCGAGGATTAGGACGTGAATGTCATCAATGATCATGTTTGATATCATTCGAGGATTATTAAGTAGTCGGACTGGAATATTATATTGTTTGAGGTTTAGAGGTCGTGTCGCTCTCCCCGACCGTGTGCTAAGGATGTAATCGATGTGTTCCCGACGTGATCCCCAGGCAGTGGTATCCCTGTTGGATAAGGGTGATCCTGCATGGTACTGTTCCCCTGTTAGTGCTTAGGGTGATCTTGGTAACATGTTCAAGAGAGAGGTTCATGACAGGAGCCCTTGGGACATCGATGGGTTATGGAGCCCGAGACATACCTTAGACTCAGGCGGGAAGCGACACTGTTGTGTTCCCTTTCCTTTGTGAGTGACGTAGAGTAGAACCCTACTGAGCAAGCTTTGGTGCTCACTCCTACCTGGGCTGCATCGGCGATGCAGGTCGATGCAGTCCCTTCGTTTTCAGGTAGTTGCGGTGTTGGAGGCGGCACTCCCCTTGGTGGTGCGTGAGAACGAGGATATCATCACTTTATCTTATTCAATTGATGTACAACTTTAAATATATAAATTGTAATCTGAAGGAGAAATGTATTTGTATTCCAATTTGATGTAAATTGATCAGAGATTGCTGTACTTAGAGGATTTGAATCATTATTGTAACTTTTTAAAGTTAATTGAGTATTGTAGTCGTTAATTTGTATTATGATTTGATGATAGGATAGTTTAAATTAATTGTGAATATTATAATCATGCACCAGGTTTAAAAGTGATGTTTGCAGGGGAGGCTCTCGCCGTTTGATTTTAGAATTTAGGACCCTCACGTCCCGGTCCGGATGGGTTTTCTGGGTCGGGGCGTGACACTGGGCAGTATCGCCAGACGGAGGGCTACGGTTCCGAGGCAGAGTAGCAGTTCCAGGTCAAGTTCTTCGAGACGACGTCCTACGAGAGTTCCACCACTCTCGCTTTGCAATTCATCCCGGCGGCACCAAGATGTACCAGGATCTTCGGCGACAGTTCTGGTGGCGTGGGATGAAGAGGGCAGTGACGGAGTTTGTATCGCGCTGCCTTACCTGTCAGAAGGTTAAGGCAGAGCACCAGCGGACTCCGGGGTTACTACAGCCGCTTCCACTAGCTGAGTGGAAGTGGGAGCACATCACGATGGACTTCGTGATCGGGCTACCGAGGTCTCCTAGGGAGAACGACGTGATTTGGGTCATCGTTGATCGATTGACCAAATCGGCGCACTTCCTGCCTATGCGGACGACAGACTCGTCTGACAGGTTAGGCGGTTTGTACGTCCGAGGTAGTCAGACTACACAGGGTTCCAGTGTCTATCGTGTCAGACCGTGACCCCAGGTTCACTAGCAGGGTCTGGCGGGGCTTTCAGGAGGCAGTTGGCATACTCCTGATGTCGCGCCCCGACCCGCAGGACCCAGACCAGGCCGGGACACGACGGGAAAAACCTACAACCACTAGCCTCAACTGGCGGAAACAGTTGAGACTAACAGCCCAGCTGGCGGAAACAGCTGGCCACAGGCACAAGCGGAAGCAAGCTACTACAACATCTATTAACAACTATTACAAAAACAGTAATAATAGAGTTAAACAGAGTTTTAGTACGACAAGCTACAAGGGATCAACAGTCCCCAAAAAGAAGCTACAACACCCACCGGGGTCTCGGAAAAAACACAAACAAAACCATCCTGACCCTCAGACATGGTTAGGAGCCGACGCGCCACCTCGAGAGAGCCGACGGGGAAGCACCGGAGAGGAACTGGGACCCGCACCTGCAAACAACACAGTCCAGGTAGGAATGAGCAACAGTTCAGCAGGGTCCTACTCTACCACTCTCGCTAACAAGGCAAACCCAACGAGCCAACCCTGAAATCAAGTACTGAGCCTTGCCAAGGATCCCATAAATCCCGTCAATAACCCGAAGGGCTCCTGTCCCAAGTACGCCCCTCCGACAACCACTGCTCGGGGGTGGACAACTCCGACAATCCCTGACACAGGGTGGACATGACGCTACTAGTAGAACACCCTTCTCCAAGCGGGATCTCCACACTTGGCGGAACGACCGAGGTTAAGACTACCATCTCTCAGTACTCCAAGCTACAGAGCCAACAGGACCCCTAACTCCTGACCAAGGACTAAGCCTAGCCAGGGAGTCCATCGATCCCATCGATGTCGCTCTCGCTCGGGCGGGTTGGGCCACCCCGACCAAGATCGATCTCATCCCATGAGATTGATCTGGATTTGGGTTAACCGGCGGCCGGACGGCGAGGAAAAGATACCGCCGGAAACCTCCACCATACCTCACCAAACTAGGTGGGTTGGTAGATCTCAGTGCCACGAAGCTACTCAAGGCTTCAAAACCGGAAACCTTCAACTCCACAAGGAGATCCATTGAAATCAAAACCGGATTTCAAAACCCTTACACAAGCCGGAGTTTTGAGAGAGAACCCTACCTCTTCAACGCAGCTTCGATCCCCAAGGCCTAACCCTGGACCTTCCTCGCCTCGCCACGAACCCAACGAACCTTCAAGCTCCAGGAAGGGTGGTCAGAGGAGGAAGAACGGCGAGCGGAAGCTCTCAGCCGGAACAGGGGAAGAAACAGAGCCCGGGAGAAGGAGGAAGAAGATGAAGAAAGGAAGGAGGAGGGGAAGGGTTAAGGCCGGGGGGAAAGTCGGCGAAGGCGGGGGAAAGGCGACGGAGGGGAGCAAAAGTCTCCCCTCCCCTGACAGGGGAAGCGAAGGCCATCGCCGTGGCCGTCCTTCGACGCCACCGCCAACGACTTCCAGGCACAGAGAGATCGATCTTCATGGCCATGGAGATCGATCTCCCTTGCCCAGAACGACGACCTCTAGGCATAAAGAGATCGATCTTCATTGCCATGGAGATCGATCTCCCTTGCCCAAAACGGCAACCTTGGGCTGAGACACAAGCCCAAGCCCAGGACTACCGAACCCGGTTCCACCTAACCTTTCTAACAAACACAAACACCAAACAAGGTCTGTGTGTGCACACCCAGTGTGAAACGACCGCCAAGGCGCAATTTCCCAAATTGCCCTTGGGTCAACAACAAGCCAAAGGAAAAAGAGGGGCAGGTCCTCACACCTGACCTTCAGTACGGCGTTTCATTCGCACACAGACGGACAGTCAGAGCGGACGATCCAGATCATGGAGGACATGCTGAGAGCATGTGTCCTCGACACAGGAGGCAGTTGGGAGGAGCACGTTCCCTTGGTGGAGTTCGCCTACAACAACAGCTACCAGCCCAGTCTTGGAGTCGCACATTTCGAGGCGTTGTACGGTAGGTCCTGTCGTTCCCCAGTTTCCTAGACAAAGGTTGGAGAGGCTTCACTCACCGATCCAGACATTGTCAGGAGGTCGTCAGAGAGGTTAGCGCAGATCAGGCAGAGGCTTCTGACGGCTGAGAGCCGGCAGAAGAGCTACATAGACCAGAGACGGTGACCGCTTGAGTTTCGCAGTTGGCGATAGTGTGTTCCTGCAGGCAGCACCGTACAGAGGGTCTGTCAGGTTTGGCAGCGGGGGCAAGTTGGCTCCGAGGTTCGTCGGGCCGTTTGAGATCTTAGAGAGGGTCGGCAAGGTAGCCTACCGCTTGGACCTTCCTCAGCACATGTCTGCTGTGCACCCGACCTTTCACGTGTCGATGCTGAGGAGGTACCACCCCGACTCATCGCATGTCATCAGAGTGGATGACATCTAGCTTGAGTCAGACGCGACGTTCGTTGAGCAGCCTGTTCGAGTACTTGACCGGAGGGATCAGGTCTTGCGGGGCAAGACGATTCCCTTGGTCAAGGTACTGTGGAGGCACAGAGGCGTCGAGGAGATGACCTGGGAGCGCGAGGCGCGCATGCAACAGGAGTATCCGCACTTGTTCGCTTCTCGAGGTAACTTTTGTCATGTCTTCTAGTGTAGCTGTTTCATTGCTTTCGAGCCCTACCCTTATTGAATCTCGGGAGGAGATTTCCTTTAAGGGTATGAGGATGTGAGGACCCGTCCCTCTACTCCTGTGGCTCGTCGTGGACCGCAAGGGCAATTTGGTAAATTGCACCTTGTCGGCTTGTTTCACACTCTCGTGTGCACACACTGACCATGTTTGTGGTAATGTTTGGCTAGAATGGTTAGTGGGACCCGGGATCGAAAGATCCGGGCTTGGGTTTAAGTTTTAACCCAAGTCCAGCTTCCTGCGAAAGACGGATCGATCCTTCCTTGCTAGAAGGATCGATCGGTCTTTGCCAGGAACGTGGATCGTTGCGAGGGATCGATCGGCCTCTTGGGACGGATCAATCGGACTCGGAGAAGGATCGATCGGTCTCCTTGGACGGATCGATCCTGCTAAGTCGGTTCGTTTGCCTATAAAGCAGACAGAACCTTCTTCCTTGAATCTCTTTGAAAATCCGAGTTCTTGGCTGAGATTTTCTCTGGATTTCGAAGAGGTTGCGGACGATTCAAGGCCTAGTAGCTGGGATTGAAGCTGCTCTTGCTCCGGTAGGGATTCCTACCAACATTCTTCAGGTTTTTTGGAAGTTTTTCCGGCTGTCGATGTTCTTATGCTTAGATCTTGTTGTATACTTGTTAAATTGTAGTTTTTCCACCGGTTTTGGATTCGTGATCCTTCGTACCACTAGATCCCAGGTTTTGGTGGGAATTGGTGGAGTTTTCCGACGGTATTTCTCGCCGTCGGCTTACCGGAGAACCCAACGCGATCGCACCGTCTGTGAGATGGATCGATCCCTCTTCATTGGGCATGCTGAACCCGAGCAGGATCGATCGGCCCTGGGTGAGGGCGATCGATCCCGGAGCCTTGGATGGCATGGGACGTTCCCTATCGTGAGTCGGATCGATCGGACTCGGCGCGATAGGGAGAGTTTGCTCTCTGCCATTAGAGGGATCGATCCTTCCCTTGGGAAGGGATCGATCCGACTATGGCAGAGAGAGGAATTTAGCTGGTTTTGCTCGCGGAGCTTTGCATGTACGGTTTTACTGTCTTAATACCTGGTACATATGATTAAGCATGTTAGCCCTATAATAGGGGAGTGATGACTCCCGGGACCCGGGATGTTTAGAATAAGCGGGCAGGTAGCCCTACAGCTTTCCTTAGCCTTGCATGCCGGCGTGCGCCGAGGGTTTTATCTGTGTTATCTGTGAGCTGTTGTTTGCGGGGCTGCTTCTCGGTGCAGGTGTTGTGGTGGACTGCTGACAGTTGGTGGGGTACCATTGTAGCAGTCCCTAGACCTTATTTATCTGTTCACCACCCCGGGCCGGTAGGGTGTCGTGCCCAGACCTTGCTATTTATAACATTCCATACTGTTGCATGTTTATGTATTTTATCCTGCGCATGTCCATAGCATGTATTGTGTTGTGCATTAGTTGCATCTGTGTAGGGCGTTGCTGATCCGGGGCTTTCGGGTTGCCCGGATCTAGCTCTAGGACCATTGCGGGTAGCTTGGTCCAGGACTCGATTTGTAGTATTCAGTCGTTTTCGATGATAGGGTTAGTTTGATCTGAATACATGTTGTTTGATGTTTAGAGGTCGTGTCGGCCTCGAGCCAGAAGTTGTCGGTGCAACCGGTGTCCGATTCACTGTCCCTTGGGTGGAAGAGGTGCCTACTCAGCAGTGTGGTTGCCCGCCTAGCAGAGTCGGGTGCCTGCTTGTGAGATGGCAGTGTGGTTTCCTGCCTTGTAGAGGGCGACCCAGTATGTGATCAGTCCGGCTGGGGAACATGACTGAGGCCTCCTTTCAGGGACACCGGCGAAGGGTTATGGGACCCTTGCGGCATACCCAAGTCTTGCTTGAGGGCGACACTATTGTGTTCCCTCCCTTGTGAGTGTCGTAGTATAGTATCCCTAATGAGCTTAGTGCTCACTCCTACCCGGGCTGTATTTTGCAGGTGCTGGGGCTAGCTCTTCTTTGGTCGCCCCTACCGGGCCGGTGTTTGGTGACGTGGCGGCGTCTGGCGGTGCTTGAGATGTGGTGATCTTTACAACTTTACCCCTTTTTGTTATAGATAGTCTCCTACGGGAGTGATAAATATATAATTTACTTGTTTGAGGATTGTATATAAATATCCAGTTTCAGTCTTTGGGTTTGTAATATTTGTATAATACAGGATAGTTATGATTTGCTAGGGTAACCACTACGATTAGAGGGAAAACCTTGCCAAAATTTTCGCAGTAGGTTATGTTCCGGTTCGCATCGCCCGGCCCGGTTGGGCCTACGCCGGTCGGGGCGCGACACACAGTACCTTGACCAAGGGAATCATCTTGCCCCGCAAGAGCTAATCACTCTGGTCAAGTACTCGAACCGGCTGCTCAACTAAGCTCGCGTCTGCCTCAAGCTCAATATCATCCACCCTGATGACATGAGACGGGTCTGGGTGATACTTCCTCAGCATCGACACGTGGAAAGTCGGGTGCATAGCTGACATGTGCTGAGGAAGATCCAGGCGGTAAGCTACCTTGCCCACCATCTCTAGGATCTCGAACGGCCCAACAAACCTCGGCGCCAACTTGCCACCTCTCCCAAACCTGACTGCAAACTCTGACGGTTGCCGCCTCTGATCTGCATAACTCTTCTGCCAGCTCTGAGCCGTCAGAAGTCTCTGTCTGATCTGTACTAGTCTCTCTGACGACCGCCTGACGAGGTCTGGACCGGTGAGTGAGGCCTCTCCAACCTCTGTCCAGTGAATTGGGGAATGACACGGCCTACCGTACAACGCCTCAAAAGGTGCTACTTCAAGACAGGACTGGTAGCTGTTGTTGTAGGCGAACTCCACCAAGGGAACGTGCTCCTCCAAGCTGCCTCCGGCTTCGAGGACACATACTTGACTCACCTTGAAATGTGTCGTTAAGTATATCAAAGGTGGACAAAACAAATTACCGGACTACTGCTTAACTACAACGTAGTTAGTGGAAGCACGGGTCGAGTCCTCAAGGAATTTAATGATTGAATTAGTAAATGTGACATAATCTCTACAATAGTTGTAAACAATATGGTTGATTCTTTGAGTTTACTAACGAAAGTATTCTAGAAGAACTAAAGAGGAAATTTATCAAGGAAGAATTCCCTGGGAATTCCAATCCGAATTAGGGTCTAAATATTTTCTCTATGAATTGAGATGAATGACATCTATTGAGACAACCAATCATCAAAGGTCGATGAGCGTAGGATTAATATCGCTCACCGCTAATGAGGTGTCGGGTTAAGATCAACTTATCGCGTGTATTACAAGGTTAGATTCATGATCGAGGCTTTAATTCGATCATCACTCAACAATTGCCGGCTTAAAGTCAAATTGTCGGAAAACCAATCTAGGTTTGGTATGAATAAGGTCTTGGATTGAGTGGCTTTAATACATCAATCCAATTCCACATCTAAGATAAGAATAGGGTGGTTCTAGCACCTCAAGATCTTATCTTAAGAACCACAAACCTCCAAGAGAGTTGGCCATGGTTCTAGCATGACCTCTTCTTTGAGGAACTCAAGCAAACACCTATCAAGTATCTAATTCTCAACCAACCATATGCAAGAAGAGGCATTCCAACAATTAATTTCATTAAAGAAATATGGAATTACAAGTGAATTCATACAAAAGTCATCTCAAAAGAATCATTACATCAAGAAACAAAAGAGAAATCTAAGAAACAAACCCTAAAACATCAAGGAATTCCCAAGGAGAAGAAGTTTAGCTACTCATCTTAGGTGGGAGATCTATGGAGGAGGAGGCTTCACCCATCTTCTCCATCAAAATCCACCCTCAAAGCCCTAAATCCTCAAAGATTAGAGGAGAAATCTTCAAACACTAAAGGAGGGGAGAAAGCTGGAGAAAGGAGGGAAAAAGAGTAGAGAAAAGATCCTCAAATCAGAGCCAAAGCCCCTATTTATAGGCCCCAAGTCATGGACCCGCGGATCAGATCAGAACCGTCCGTTTTTATCCATCAGTCGATCTTGGATCGATCCGAAATAAGTTTGGATCGATCCAAGATGTCAAAATCTGGGTTTCTAACGGCTTGGATCGATCCAATATGGGTCTGGATCGATCCAAGATGTAGAAGAAAATCATGGCTCTCTGGAAAGGGCTTCTGGATCGATCCAATATGAATTTGGATCTATCCACATATTTTGGATCGATCCAATGTGTAACAGAGAATCATGACTCTCTAGAAAAGGATTATGGATCGATCCATTACAGATCTGGATCGCTCCAATATGTAACAGAGAATCATAGCTCTCTGGAGAGAGATTTTGGATCGATCCATTATTGGTCTTGATCGATCCAATGTATGACAAAGACTCTGGCTCTCTGGAAAATGGTTTTGGATCGATCCAAACTGCTTTGGGATCGATCCAAAATATTCCTGGATCGATCCAAATGTTCTGGATCGATCCAAATATGGCTGAATTTGTATAATTGATGTCTTTTGGCTTGAAATCGATGCAACTCTCTTTGTAAGCTCTTGTACCTGAAACCATATGAAAAGATATTAAAAATGCATTGCTTGAGAGCTAACAAAGCCCAGTTGAATGGTTGATTAATGCATATTTTGTGACTTATCAATACTCTCAATATGTCCTCTAAGATCTGGATCGTCCGCTCTGACTGCCCGTCTGTCTGTGGATGAAAAGCCGTACTGAAAGTCAGGAGTGTGCCAACTGCCTCCTGAAAGCCTCGCCAGAATCTGCGGGTGAACCTGGGGTCACGGTCTGACATGATTGAAACTGGAACTCTGTGTAGCCCGACCACCTCTCTGACGTACAAACTGCCCAACTTATCCATCAAGTCTGTCGTCCGCATAGGCAAGAAGTGCGCCGATTTGGTCAATCGGTCAACGATGACCCAAATCGCGTCATTCCCCCTTAAGAGATCTCGGTAGCCTGGTCATGAAGTCCATCGTGATGTGCTCCCACTTCCACTCAGCTAGTGGAAGCGGCTGAAGTAACCCCGGAGTCCGCTGGTGCTCTGCCTTGACCTTCTGACAGGTAAGGCAACGCGATGCGAACTCCGTCACTGCCCTCTTCATCCCGCACCACCAGAACTGTCGCCGCATGTCCAGGTACATCTTGGTGGCCCCAGGATGAACTGTAAAACGAGAGTGGTGGTATTCTCGTAAGACGTCGTCTCGTAGAACTGGATCTGCTGGAACCGCTACTCTTCCTCTGAACCGTAGCCCTCCGTCTGACGATACTGTCCAGTCCCCGTCTGCGCCCTCCATGCCCACCGATGTCCGCAACTCCTCAAGCTCTGCGTCACCATGCTGCGCCTCTAACACTCTGGCTAGGACTGCTAGCATACTCATGCCCCAACTGCCCCGCTGTCTCCAACTGCCTCCTGAGACCGAGGACAGTGTTCGAGGTCCGCAGTTTCCTAGGCCTGGCGGGATGCTATAGACGGTTAGTGTGGGACTTCTCCAGAGTTGCCAGACCGATGACCAGACTGACATAGAAGGCCATCCCGTTCGAATGGGATGATGCTTCTGAGTGAGCCTTTGTGGAGATGAGAACGAGGTTAACCAGTGTGCCGGTGTTGATCGTCCCCGAGTGAGGCGTTGGTTACAGTGTATACTGCGATGCTAGCGGTGAGGGTTTGGGGTGTGTCCTCATGCCGGAGGGGAACGTAGTTTCCTATGGTTCTCGTCAGCTGAAGAACCATGAGAGGAACTACCCAACACATGACTTGGAGCTAGCAGCAGTGGTCTTCACCCTACAGACCTGGCGTCATTACCTCTATCGTGAGAAGTTCTCTGTCTTCTCGAACCATAAGAGTTTGAGGCACGTTTCACCCAACGTGGCCTCAACCTGAGGCAGCGATGCTGGATGGAGCTACTGGAGGACTACGACTTTGAGTTGCATTACCATACTATTAAGGCAAACGTCGTAGCGGACGCGCTGAGCAGACTGATGAGAGATACCAAAGCAGTAGTTGCAGGGTTATCAGCATGGCAGTGGCAGGCGTTGGAGACAGTGAGCCAGTTGGGGCTCGAGTTTATGGATCAGGGATCTGGCAGTTTCCTCTACACAGTGCAGAGTATGCCAGCAATTCTAGCCAGAGTCATAGAGGCGCAGCGCAGTGATGCAGAGCTCGAGGAGTTGAGCACATCGGCAAGCACGGAGGGCGCAAATGGGGACTGACAATATCGTCAGACGAAGGGCTATGATTTAGAGGCAGAGTAGCGGTTCCAGCATATCCAGTTCTACGAGACGACATCCTATGAGAGTTCCATCACTCTCGTTTTGTAGTTCATCCCGGGGGCACCAAGATGTACCCGGACCTGCAGTGGCAGTTCTGGTTGTGCGGGATGAAGAGGGCAGTGACGGAGTTAATATTGCGCTGCCTTACCTATCGCACCCCGACCCACAAAAGCCTAACCGGGCCGGGCGACGCGAACCAGAACTTAACGAAACACAGAAAGTATTGGCGAGGGTTCCCTCTAACCTATTGGTCTCCCTAGCAATTCATCAAAACACCCTCAATTTAAAAAGACATAATTAAATTACAAGCCTCGAACCTCAGATTACAAAACCCAAGTGAATTTAATATACATATCCTCTGAGAGGGGAAGATCCAAATACAACATTACTCCCGTAGGAGGCTATCTAACATAGGTTAAAAGCAGTAAAGATCACCACCTCTCAGACTCCACCTGGCGTCGCCGCACCACCGACCAACTTCCCGGTAGGGGCCACAGAAGAAGAACTGACGCCTGCACCTGCAAAACGCAGCCCGGGTAGGAGTGAGCATAAAGCTCAGTAGGGTTCTACATTACGTCACACAGAAGGAAGAGGGAAACGCAATAGTGTCGCCCCCAAGCCAGACTTGGGTGTGCAGCAAGGGTCCCACAACCCTTTGCCGGTGTCCCTAGGCATACCCAACCATGGTCACCCCAAAGGACTAGGTCCATCCCGGATACACCTAGTGTCGCAGGGCTCCAGCTGTGGTCACCCAAAACGGACTAGGCCCACACTAGTCGCCATTGCTGCGGGGTTCTAGCTATGGTCACCCAAAATGGACTGGGCCTATACTGGTCGCCTCCGCGTGCAGGAACAGACACTGCCTGGGCTGGACTAACCCCGCAACCCTCAAAGAGAAAGAAACCGACACCGGTTGCACCCACAACATCTGGCTCAAGGCTGACAGGATCTCTACAATCATCAAGCAACAGGTGTACCAATCATCTAGGCCTATCATCGAATTCGACTGGACAGCACAATTCAAACTGGGTCCAAACTACCCAACCCCGGTCCTAGGGCTAAATCCGAGCTTCCAGCCTCGGGACGGTGACCCACAGATCGCCCACGCCCTAACCATACAACTAATACACAACAGAGAATGCATGCTATGAACATACACAGATAAGAGGTAAGCATGTAACAGTACGTTAAGGATAGCATATTAGTCCAACTGGATCGCTGTAGCGGTAGTACCAACCACTACCAGCCGATCCGCGGCGGGTCCCGGCATTACGACGGTACCGCGACCGTCAATCGTGGACTCCTGCAACAGGAAGCAACCCCAAAAACCTCGATGAACAGTAAAATATAATATTATATGTTTCGAACATATAAAATTATTTAAATCACCAAATCCTCTATTTAGAGGCTAATTGACCCCGTTGATCTGATGTCCAAACAACGTCGGATTCGAAATCCAACTTAGATGCTAGTAGATCCACATGCTGGGATCAACATATCCAAAATCCGGAAACATCCAACGGCTAGATTAACGGGAAAACACTAATCCAAACTGCTAATCAAACTAACTTACCATTGCTTGCTGCAACGCAGCCCACTCATCCGAAAATCATAACAAATTGTACGAAAAACTCGTATGTTCATCACAACTCGTATGTTCATCACAAATCGTAGGAAAAACTCGTAAGTTGGGTCTCAGAGTAGATTCAAAGATCTACAACTTGTATGTTCATCACAACCTAAGAACATGTACGTACCGATCGAAAAACTCGCCGTAAACCAGCTGTTCTAGAGAAAACCCAAAAACAACTCTCGTAGGTAGAAACCTATCGGAAACGCTAATCCTCGGTTGATTCCCTGCAAACCAGTCACCAACAAAGCTCCAAACCACACCAGGCTTCTTCCTCACGTCACCATGGATCCGACGAGCTTTGAAACGCACAAAACGGTGGCCAGAGGAGGGAGAACGTAGAGGAAGAAGACGACGGAAGCAAACCGAAAAAACAGGGGAAGGTCGCGGGCTATTTATAGGCTCGAGTCCGATCGATCGCTCCAGGACCGATCCATCAGACTGGGCCAAGTTAAGTCGGTTCGCGTCCTTATCTAGACACGTCGGCCACACTGACCACCGACACAAGGCCGATCGATCGTTCCAAGGAGCGATCGATCACACACGGGCCGCCATCTGCCCCAAAACAGGCTTCTGGCGCCCGAGCTTGGATCTTTTGATCCGAAGCCCACCTAGGGTTCTAGCAAACACGTAAATCAAACATTGGAGCTGTGTGTGCACCACGCGGGTGTGAAACAAACCAACACGGTGCAATTTACCAAATTGCCCCTTGTGGTCCAAGAAACAATACGATCCACAAGGTCCAAGAAACAATACCAAATTGCAACTCGACGCGAAACAAACAAACGAGCCACGGGTCCAACCCAGCCGGTCGACCCAGGAGTAGACGGACAGGTCCTCACATCAACCCCTTCCACTGGCTGAGTGGAAGTGGGAGCACATCACGATGGACTTCGTGACCGGGCTACCGAGATCTCCTATGGGGAATGACACGATTTAATTTATCGTTGATCGATTGACCAAATCGGCGCATTTCTTGCCTATGCGGACGACAGACTCGACAGACAGGTTGGGCACTTTGTATGTTAGAGAGGTGGTCAGATTACACGGAGTTCCAGTGTCTATAGTGTCAGACTGTGACCCTAGGTTCACCAGCAGGTTCTGGCAAGGCTTTCAGGAGGCAGTTGGCACACTCCTGACTTTCAGTACGGCATTCCATCCATAGACAGACGAGCAGTCAGAGCGGACGATCCGGATCTTAGAGGACATGCTGAGAGCATGTATCATCGATGCCGGAGGCAGCTGGGAGGAGCACGTTCCCTTGGTGGAGTTCGCCTACAACAACGGCTACCAGTCCAGTCTTGGAGTAGCACCTTTCGAGGCGTTGTACGGTAGGCCGTGTCGTTCCCCAGTATGCTGGACAGAGGTCAGAGAGGCACCACTCACCGGTCCAGACATTGTCAGGCGGTTGTCAGAGAGAATAGTGCAGATCAGGTAGAGGCTTCTGACGGCTCAGAGCCGGCAGAAGAGTTATGTAGATAAGAGGCGACGACCGTTAGAGTTTGAAGTCGGTGACAGAGTGTTCTTACGTGCATCGCTTTACAGAGAGGGTTAGTCCGGTTTGGCAGAGATGGTAAGTTGGCGCCGAGGTTCGTCAGGCTGTTCGAGATCCAAGAGAGGATTGGCGAGGTAGCTTACTGCCTGGATCTTCCTCAGCACATGTCAGTTGTGCATCCGACTTTCCATGTGTCGATGTTGAGGAAGTATCACCCGGACCCATCTCATGTCATCAGGGTGGATGACATCGAGCTTGAGGCAGACGCGAGTTTCGTTGAGCAGCCGGTTCTGGTACTTGACCAGAGGGATCAGGTCTTGCGGGGCAAGACGATCCCCTTGGTCAAGGTACTGTGGAGGCACAGAGGTGTCGAGGAGATGACCTGGGAGCGCGAGGCGCGCATGTGACAGGAGTTTCCGCACTTGTTTCCTTCTCGAGGTACCTCTTGTCCTGTCTTCTAGTGTAGCTGTTTTTTCTATTTCTGTGCCCTACCTTTATCGCATCTTGGGACGAGATTTCCTTTAAGGGTATTCGTCGAGGAGATTTCCTTTAAGAGATTTCCTTTAAGGGTATCGAATCTCCTTCTTCCTTCTTATTGTGGCTCTGTTTCCCTTGTTTCCGGTAGCCACCTTCTTCCCCTACGTTCTCCCTCCTCCAGCCATCATTTTGAGTACTTGAGGGCTTGTTGGATCTGTGGTAACGAGAGGAAGATCCTTGGCTTGGTTTGAAGCCGGTTTGGTGCTCGTACAGCGGGGATTCAGCCGAGGTGTTGTTGGTGTTGTTGGGTTCCTCTTGGTTAGCTTAACTTCTGTTTTAAGTTTCATAAGATTTGATTGATATTTTAGTAGGATTTAAACATGTTTAAACTCAGATTTTCTGGTTTTTGCTGTTATTGGAGAACAGCCGGTTAACAGCCAGTTTACGGCATGATTTTCGATCGGTACGCGCATGATCTTGATTTATGATGAACATGAGTGTTCTTGATCTTTGAATCTACTCTTAGACCCAACCGGTTTCATAATTTTCAGAGTTTTCTATGAATTGTTATCAAGTTCCTACGGATGGGCTGCGCTGCAGCAATTAGAAGTAATTAGTGAGATTAATGGCTTTCGTTTGTATTTTCCTGGTAATCGAGGCGTCGGATGTTTCCCGGTTTTGGATATGTTGATCCCAGAATGTTTATCTACAATTTTCTATGTTGGATCTCGAATCCGACGTCGTTTGGACGTCGGATCGACGAGGTCGCTTAGCCTCTAATTAGAGGATCTTGATGATTTGAATAATATTATATTATATATTCATCTGAGTTTTCGGGGTTGCTTCCCGTTGTAGGGGTCCCCGGTTGACGGTCGCGATACCGTCAAAATGCTGGGACCCACTGAGGATTGGTTGGCAGCGGTCGGTAGTATCGCTGCAGCGATCCAGTTGGACTTGTGTGTTATTTTATCATACTGTTGCCTGCTTACCTCTTACCTACGGATGATCATAACAATCCTCAGTGGATGGATTGCTATGATCATCCGTTTGCATTAGATGCATAAGTATAGGGCGTTGGCGATGGATTGATCGCCGATCTGAGGCTTTCGGGTAGCTCGGATTTAGCTCTAAGACCGTGACGGGTAGCAAGGTCCAGGTTAGATTGTAGTATTCAGTCAATATCGATGATAGGCTTAGATGACTTGAATACATATTGATCGATGATTTAGAGGTCATGTCGGCCTCGAGCCAGGTGCTGAGGGTGCAACCAGTGTCATTGTTTCATCCTTGGGCAGACTGTTGATCCTAACCTTGTTTTGATGATGCCAATATACATTAAATGATAAAATATATGTTTAATATTTATTACCCCTTTAATTGGAGATATTAAATTCAATATTTAAGTTATTTTGTACTGACGGTCGATGCAAAGATCGACCGTGGGAATGGGACGGTCGATCCATGGATGATGTGACGGTCAATGTCATGGTCGACCGTGAGAGCGACGGACGATGGGTGGATCGACAGTCGAGCAAAAAGGATGAATTTTTTATACGTAACAGACAATGGACGGATCGACCGCCAGCAGGGTGCAGAGTAAAAAACTAGCCGTTGGAGAGTTGCATGGAGCCGTTGGACCTCCTTGTTGAGCTGGTTGAAGCCCATCTATAAGTAGTTCCTTGATGTAAACTTGCCAGAACTTTAATCACTATTATTGAGATCATTTGACCAAGTTCTAGGAAAGATTTCTACTTATTCTCTTTGAGCTAAAACCTTTGTAAACCTTCTTCACGTGTGAAGAAGTATCTTGAGAGTTGTTCAACAGCAAGTGGCTGTGATTGTATGGTCACCAAACACCAGGAAGCTTGGAGGAAAAGCTTGAAAGGGATTTGCAAGTAGTGGAACCTCAAGGAGAGCCTTGAGAGAAGTGGACGTAGACCAAGAGTTGGGTCGAACCACTATAAATCGGTGTCATCTCTCTAACCCTTCTTTCAGTTAATGCTTGCATGCTATTGTAGTTAAGTTTTATTTTGTTTACAAGCATTCTAGCTGTTAGATTCTTTTCTATCTGAATTTTCCATCAATCTAGTTTTTCGAAAAGAGTCCAATTCACCCCCCTCTTGGACCTTCAATTGGTATCAGAGCTAGGTCTCTAATTTAGTGATGTAACAACCCTTAGAGGATCCTATCTAGAGATGAAAAACATAGAGGGACAAGCTACCAATAGGCCACCCTACTTTAATGGCTCCAACTACAATTATTGGAAAACAAAGATGGAAATCTTTGTTCAATCGATGGACTATGAAGCATGGTTAGTAATAGAGGATAGACCTTATGTCCCTACTAAAATTGTTGATGGGAAAGATGTCCCAAAGATAAAGAGTGACTACACCCCAATTGACCTCAAGAACCTTCAAACCAATGCCAAGGCCAAAAGCTTTCTATTTTGTGCCCTTAGCCCTAGTGAATTCAATAGAGTCTCTACATGCAAATCAGCAAAAGAGATATGGGACAAACTTTAGGTTACATATGAGGGAACTAGTCGTGTTAAAGAGTCAAAAATCAGTATACTTGTACATGACTATGAACTCTTTTGCATGAAAAATGATGAAACTATTAGTGAGATGTTTACACGTTTTACTAACATATTAAATATGCTTGAATATCTTGGAAGAATCTATGCTAACGATGAGGTTGTGAGGAAAATTCTTAGGTGTTTTACCTAAGTCGTGGGATCTTAAAATGACAGCGATAGAAGAAGCCAAGGATCTATCAAAATTGCCACTAGATGAGCTTATGGGTTCCCTCATGACCTATGAGATGAACTTGAAGAGGAGCAACGAAGAGGGAGACAAAAAGAAGAAGACGGTTGCCTTCAAGTCATCTAGCAAAGACTCATCCGATTCAAGTGATGGAGATGACGATAAGGAGTTGGCAATGATATCAAGAAGAATACAAAAGATCTTCAAACGTCAAGGAGAAAAGAAATTCCCCAAAGGTGAAAAGTATAATCCTACTTCTTCTAACTCAAATGAAATCATATGTTATGAGTGTAGGAAGCCCGGACACATCAAGTTCGATTGCCCTCAACTCAAGAAGCCTTCAAAGAAGGAGTTCAATAGTAGGAGGGCAATGGTGGCTACTGATGAATAAATTTTATATCTCGCAAGTATACGAATCGGTGCAATCAGTATAGTAGCAAGGCGAGTATCGTACCCACAGAGATTTGTAGAAATTATTAGAGTGAAACGCTAAAGAACAGAAAAGAAAGAAAATAAGGAAGGGAAAATAAGAAATATGAAGTCTCGAAGATAGATGATCTAAAAACGAAATAAGAAAACGATGAAAATATGATGGATGGATACTAAGGTTCCGATTTCACCATAACATCCTCATTCTATGCATTGAATCAATAAAGATTTCAGTTTAATTCCAAGGGCTCGTTCTTCCGGTATGATGATCCGTTCGGCCGCGGTCTTCACCAAGTACCCCCAATTAACCCTAGTTAATGAACCCATAACTAAGTGTTAACCAAGAATCCATTAAGCTCTGAAGAATAATCATGAACCAAGAATACTCTTAGCTTGAACCCGGCCTCGACATAAACTCATTCATTCATAGATCCTGCAAGATTAGGGAATGAACCCTCGCCCAATCTTACATAAAACAATCTATAATACTTTTATTGGCCAGATAAAGGTATTTAAGATCTCAGTTATAATAATGAATAAATCAAGGAAAATAAACTGATAAAATAATCATGATCCAATAACATAGAATGATTCAGTTAGGGCTACATCGGTACCTTAGAAAAGAAACTAGCCACTCATGTTCACCATGAGGGCAACAAAACTAATGGAGAAATAAAGAAGAAATAAGAAAAGAAAACCAAGCCTGGAACCCTTCTCCTCGCCTCCAAACGCTGCTAAAAAGTCCTCCCAAAAGTCCCCCCTTGATAACCCTAAGTATCCTATTTATAGGCTTAAACTCGGGTTAAATCAAAACCGTTGATTTAATTCACTAGAAACGTCGGATCGATCAGACTTTAGGTGTTGGATCGATCCGTCTCATTAAAAACATCAATTCCTGGCTTCGCCCGAGCCCGATCGATCGAACTATAAGCGCTGGATCGATCGGATGCGTAAAAATCCATCTTCTCTGGCTATTATTGAGTCCGATCGATGGACGGATCGATCGAACTCTGCTCCTCTAAAAAGCATACGTTCTGTCAACCTTTAATTCCCAAGTCCGATCGATCGGACTATGAGTGTTGGATCGATCGGTTGAGTAAAAATCAGCTATTTTTGGCTTTTCCCGAGTCCGATCGATCGGACCATTGGTGTCGGATCGATCGGACTTCTTTGGAGTGATGGAGAGATCGATCGGACTTCATTCAGCCAAAAAAAATAGGTTCTGTCACGTTTTTGCGTAGTCCGATCGATCGGAGGATCGCTCGGACTTCCAGCTTATTTACTGTGCTGCCATTCAGACTGCGCCATCGGTACTAAAATTGCCGTAACATCCTGTAGAAAACTCGGAATCACGAACTGTAAAATTATCCAGAATCTAGACTTCAAGAGCTTTCCAACCATATATGGCACATAATCTGATTCTTCATGAGCAGGTACAGATTAATCTTTAAAGTTGATCCATGCACTCTTTTCAGCTTCTTTTCTCCTTTTTCCTGCATTTTCCAAACAACTATGTGAAGCAACATATAGATATAAAAATAGGAATAAAGATGTTGATTAAAGATAATAATCTAGCAATTGAGATGGTTATAAGGCTATTTAGAGTGCACTTTCATGCACTCATCAGCTACTTGGGGAGAAAGTGATGTGGAGACCTCATCCGATGAAGAAGAGCAAGAGGTAGCCAACATATGCTTAATGGTACATGGAGATGAGGAAGAAGAAGAAAATGAGGTAGAGGATGAGCTTGCATTTGAAGAACTCTTTGATGCTTATCATGCTTTAGCAAATGATTTCAAATTCCTGAAAAAGAAATACTATGCTAATTGTAAGGACTTGAAGAAAGTAGAAGAAGAAAAAGTAGATGCCATGCATAGGATTGAAACCTTAGAAAAAGAAAACAAATGCATGCTAGAGAACAAGTCTTGTGACACAAATGACACACTTAAGGATGAACTCAAGGACACTCAATATGAGCTCACCATATTGAAGAATACAAATTATGATATGCAAAGAGAACTTATCTTCTTGAGGAAATCCAAGAGAGATCTCACTCTTGAGGTTAATGACCTAAAAATTACTATAGCTAAATTTGTGAAGAGTAGAGATAAGCTAGATGAGATGCTTGATAGCCAAAGGACCTCCTTAAACAAGGAAGGAATTGGCTACAACCCTAGGAAGGTGAACAACCAAAAGAAGACTAACTTTGTTAAAGCTTCTTCTCATCCTCCTAAGGTAACACAAGCACCTACATGTCATTATTGTTGCAAAGTAGGTCACATTGCACCTAGTTGCTATTTAATGAGGAATGCTAATGCTAAGAAAATCTGGTCACCTAGATATTCATCTTCTTCTCTTATGCATAGTACTAATGTAAATGGACCCAAAAAGATTTGGGTACCAAAAGTCAACGTTTGATCTCCTATTTGTAGGATTGCTTGAGATCCAAGATCAAGACCAACACAAAGGCTAAAAGATGGTACCTTGATAGTGGATGCTCAAGGCATATGACGGGTGAAAGGAGCATGTTCTCAACCCTTCAATCTAAAGATGGAGGAATGGTGACTTTTGGAGATAATGGAAAAGGAAAAATTATTGGCATTGGCAATATTGGTAAAACCTCTTCCATTATTATTGAAAATGTTCTCTTAGTTGAAGGTTTGAAACATAACTTACTTAGCATTAGACAATTATGTGATAGACGTAACAAAGTTATTTTTGAAGATTCAAAATGCTATGTTAAGAATGCTCTTAGTGATAAAATCTTGCTAGTAGGACATCGTGATGGTAATGTATACACATTTTATCTTAATGATCTTGTTTGCCATGATGATCTATGTCTTAGTGCTTTAAATGAAAATTCTTGGTTATGGCATAGAAGGCTTGGGCATGCTCACATAAATTTAATATCCAAACTTTCTCGAAAAGACCTTGTTCTTGGACTTCCCAAGATCAAATTTGAGAAAGACAAGATTTGTGATGCATGTCAAAGAGGAAAACAAGTAAAATCCTCTTTCAAGTCTAAAGAAGTAGTTTCTACCACAAGAGCACTAGAACTCATTCATATGGATCTTTTTGGGCCTACTAAACCAACTAGCTTAGGTGGTAGCTCATATGGATTTGTTTTAGTAGATGACTACACTAGATTCACATGGGTGATTTTCCTTGCACACAAAGATGAAGTCTTTGAGGAATTCACCAACTTTTGTAAAAGAGTCCAAAATGAGAAAGGTATTCTCATTACATGCATTAGAAGTGATAATGGAGGAGAATTCAAGAATTCCTTTCTAGAAAAGTTTTGTAATGACAACGGGATTTCCCATAACTTCTCTACACCTAGAACCCCTCAATAAAATGGTGTTGTTGAAAGGAAAAATAGAACCCTACAAGACATGACTAGAACTTTATTATGTGAAAATAATCTTCCTAAGTATTTTTGGGCCGAAGCAATCAATACCTCTTGCCATGTGATAAATAGAGTAACCTTGAGACCCATTTTGAAGAAAACCCCTTATGAGCTTTGGAAAGGAAGAATTCCAAATATTGGGTACTTTAGAGCTTTTGGTTGCAAATGTTTTATCTTGAACAATGGCAAGGATAATCTTGTAAAATTTGATGCTAGATCCGATGAAGGAGTCTTTCTTGGATATTCGGGAAGAAGTAAAAGTTATAGAATCTTCAATAAAAGGACTTTGGTAATTGAAGAATCAATGCATGTGACATTTGATGAAATGATTTTAATTCCGAGTAGAATTGATAATGGTATAGATGAGGAAAGCCCAAATGACAAATCAAAAGACGTATTGGATGAAACCCAAAATGATGTTGAGGAATTGAATGTTAGATTTGAGGAATCCCTTGAGATTATACCTAGTGATCAACATCATGAGTTATCAAAAGATTGGAAGTATGCTTCTTCGCACCCAAAGGAATTGATAATTGGTGAACCATCAAGAGGAATCCAAACTAGATCTTCTTTAAATACTTGTGCAAATCTAGCTTTCCTATCTCAAATTGAGCCTAAAACGATAGAGGAAGCACTAGAGGATGATCATTGGATGCTAGCAATGCAAGAAGAGTTAAATCAATTTGAAAGAAATGAAGTTTGGAATTTGGTACCTAGACCTCATGATCATCCCGTTATAGGTACTAAATGGGTGTTTAGAAACAAGATGGATAAATCGGGAACAATTACAAGGAATAAAGCTAGACTAGTTGCAAAAGGTTTCAATCAACAAGAAGGAATTGATTTTGATGAGACTTTTGCACCGGTAGCTAGACTTGAGGCAATAAGACTACTTCTAGCTTTTGCATCTTACAAAGATTTCAAATTATATCAAATGGATGTTAAAAGTGCCTTCTTGAATGGTTTACTAAAAGAAGAAGTCTATGTTGAACAACCCCCCGGTTTTGAAGACTATAAATTGAGGGATCATGTATTCAAACTCACTAAAGCCTTGTATGGATTAAAACAAGCTCCTAGAGCTTGGTATGAAAGGCTTAGCAAATTCTTGATGGATAATGATTTTTGTAGAGGAAAAATTGATATTACATTGTTTACCAAATCAAAAGGCAAAGATTTGCTCTTGGTTCAAATTTATGTTGATGATATCATTTTTGGTTCTACAAATGATAAACTTTGTGAAGAATTTTCCACATACATGCAAAGTGAGTTTGAGATGAGTTTAATGGGTGAACTCAATTATTTTCTTGGTTTACAAATCATGCAAACTCGAGGAGGGATCTTTATTAATCAAGCCAAATACACTAGGGACCTAATCAAGAAATATGATTTTGTACAATCCAAAATTTATAGAACCCCCATGTGTATAACACTAAAGCTAGACAAGGATGAAGATGGGAAACCCGTTGAACAAACACTTTATAGAGGGATAATTGGTTCTTTACTCTATTTGACCGCTAGTAGGCCGGACATCATGTTTAGTGTTTGCCTTTGTGCTAGATATCAATCTTGTCCTAAGGAATCACATTTGGTTACGGTCAAGAGGATTTTTAGATATCTAATAGGAACCCAAAATTATGGTTTCTGGTATCCTAGAAGATCATCTTTTGATGCAATTGGCTACTTCGATGCGGATTTTGCCGGATGTAGACTTGATAGAAAAAGCACAAGTGGTACATGTCACTTTTTAGGTCATGCACTTGTTTCTTAGTTCTCCAAGAAGCAAAATTCAGTTGCTTTATCTACCGCCGAAGCGGAATACATTGCGGCGGGTAGTTGTTGTGCACAATTACTTTGGATGAAAATGCAATTGGAAGATTACAACATACATGTTGGCAAAATGCCCATTAGATGTGACAACACTAGTGCCATAAACTTATCCAAAAATCCCATCTTGCATTCTAGAACAAAGCACATAGAAATTAGACATCATTTCCTTCGTGATCATGCACAAAAAAGAGATATTGCACTTGAGTTTGTTAGCACCGAACATCAAATTGTAGATATTCTAACCAAACCCTTGAGTGAAGACAGAATTCTCTATCTACTAAGGGAGCTTGGGATGTCCAATGGATGTCCAAAATAAGGGAGCTAAAAGGAAAAGGTATGGTCACCTCTTTAACTGCTTTTCATACCATATTCAACTTGAATGCTAAATTTTGGTAAATTAAGTTAATATCATGATTAATGAGTGATTTTTGTCTCATAATATTTAGTTACACGTGCTTGCAAAGATTTGTGATGTTTTGATTTAAAAATGATTTTAAATTGAATTTCAAAACTCACTTTCTGGGACTGACGGTCGATTCAGCCTTCTTGACGGTCGACAGTGCGTACCTTCGCACTGGACGGTCGACCGCCAACCTCCTTGGATCGACCGTGGGATTTCACTTTTAAACCCATTGTGCGCCACGGTCGACCGCCAACTTCGTTGGATCGACCGTGCGATGGTTTTTTACACAAATGTGTGTGACGGTCGACCGCCAAGTCTTCGGATCGACCGTCGGCTTTTCTTTTTATACAAAACGCTCGCGACGGTCGACCGCCAAGTTCCTACGGTTGACCGCCGCGGACCGTGTGACAACTTAAGTAGGGGCTTTTTCGTCTTTTCCACTCAAATCTCCCCTTATAACTCCCAATCAAACCCTTCATCCCTCACTAGTTCGACCGTGCCCTAGCCTCTCAAAACACCCGCAGCCACTCCTCCTCCTCTCCTTCTCAAACCGATATCCTCCTTCCCACTCAAAACCCTAACCAGCTGGTGGATAATGGCTCGCACCAAGAATGCTGGTCCTCCTTCACATGAGGAACCAAGTGCACCTGGGAAACGGAAGAAGGCAGTCTCAAAGAAGCCATCCGGAGCAAAGAAAGCCAAAGGAGCTCAAGGAGGTTCTTCATCCAATCCTCAACCTACCCCTTCCTACGACGACTACTTCTTCCTGGATATGGAGAGGTATAAAACCTGGCCTGATTTTAAGGACAAATTCGTAGTCTCTGGTAGAGCTTTACAACTGCCCTTAAGCAAAAAACATGTAGTTGAACAATTCTTCACTGATATGGGATGGAACAAATTCTTAGAAATGCCTCAATACATCTATCCCGAAAATGGTTAGGTATTTTTACCGCAATATGACTGAGGATATAGATGATGAGGGTTATGTAGCTATTACTAGCTATGTCTATGGTAATGAAGTCAAAATTACCATAGAATGGTTGAATGAGCTACTTAATGCACCTAATTCAGGAGAGTGCATTTACTTTACTTCCCATGAGGATCTAAATAGAGCTAATCATGATAAACTAGGGAGAAAGGCAATTCTCAAGCCTCTACTAGTTGAGAAAATACCTATAGATCTAAATAGCATAAACCAAAAATTTAGGGAGCTTGCCCACTTCCTAGGAACAAACCTATTTCCTAAACTTGGCCATCATGATAATTTGAAACCTATCCATGCCTATGTTCTTTCTTGCATGGTTAGGAGGAAACCTCTTAACCTAGGTTATCTAATTATAAAGGAGATGCTCAATCTAAATGCTAGGCAATCACTTCCTTTTGGGGGGCTTCTAACAAACATTTTCCAAACCCTCACCCTAAACCTAGCCGATGATGAACGCAAACCCCTTTCTCAACCCTTTAACAAATCCACCTACAAGAGGATGAAGGCCGCCAAACGAGCTTTAGGCCTCAGTTGGCCTCATCTCAGTGCCGATGAGGATGATGAGCCTCAAGAAGAGCATGAAGCAGAAGAATTAGGGGGAGAGCCTCTACTTGAAGGACATCAAGGAGAAGCCTCTAGTAGCCGAGTTCGTCGCACCACGGCACAAAGGCTTGATGATCTCGAAGCTAGAATGGGAAGAATGGAACTAAGTCTAGATGACATCAAGACTTCCCAAGCAACAATCACCGGAGATCAAGCCAAGATGTCTCAGTAACTTGATGAGATTTTCACCTACATCAAGAATGAATTTCCACCTGGCACTCCTTCAGCAAGCCTCTAGTGATTGATCCTAATTCTCCACCCTCCTTACCTCTTTTTGATAATGCCAAAGGGGGAGAAAAGTGTGATGAGTGTGATGAATGTGAAAGCCCTACATTTCTTACTTTTGTATTTTGAAAAACTTTGTTTTGAATTGAAAGTTTTTGTAAGTTCAAAGTTTTCCAAATGATTTTGAATGGAAATATTGTATGGAAATGTTGGGATCCTTTGAATGAAATGCAAATTTGTTTGGATGTTGCTATGATGTATTAATACAATGCTACAATATCATAATTCAATATGAAATCACTTCATGAAAGCATAAATGTTATTATTGAAAAGAAGTGAACATGCTAAAATCCAAACCATTATGTCAACATATCTTGAATGGAACTTTTAATATCATTTTAAAGGTATATGACTTGTGTGCATCTTGAAAACTGACTTTAGAACATATTTTTTGAAAGAAAAGGATGCATTGGTGATAAGTCACTAATTATTCCTAATTAAACCCCTTAAATTACCTTTGTTAGGCCTAGAGTAGGTGTACTTGATATGATGTTGCTTGATTTTAGGTTTAATCATGGTTTGAGAAGAGATACAAGAAATTCGGCTAAAATGAAGAAAAATACAGCTTCGTCGACCATTGGGAAAATATTCGCCAGATATTCTCTGAAACTGCAAATATTCTGAAATTTTGGGACAATGTAGAAGACTCAGAGATCTACAATGTTACTGTTGGACATATTGCGAGATTTCTGATGGTATGAAGACAGTTTGAAGAATAGATGAAGATTTACAAGCTGGAAAGCTGCTCCGTCGATGCTAAAGAGAATATTCGCCAAATATTATACATTAATCAGAATATTATGAAATAAATTGAAGATGACAGAAGACTTCCAGATCTAGAACTTTCCTGTTGAAGATTTCCTCAGATTCCGAACAGATTAGCTTCAGAATTGATTACAAATCAGAATTCCGAGTAGGAATTGAAGAATAAGGAAGCTGATGACGTGGCAGTTATTAACCCAGTCAAACTGGGAAGTCCGATCGATCGGTTTGAGTCCGATCGATCGCTCCGATGACGTCAGCGATCTGGAAATTAGGGAAATTAGAGTTTAACCTCTGTTAGGACTCCTAATTCGGGGGTTGAGGGTTTCTAATATATAAAGGGGTCTTCCAACCGAAAAATATCATCTTTTGGAGCACTTTTGGAGGAGAAGGTTAGGGTTTTGAAGACGGTGATCTTTCCGCGGGGATCGACGGCTTCATCTTCTACACCTATGGCTGATTTCCAAGAGATGAGTGGCTAGTTTTCTTGCTCTTAGGAATACCATGAAACCCTAGTGTAACTTTTGATCTTTCTTAGTTGGATTTTTGTGAACTTTTCTAAGTATAATCTCCTGAATATGATTTTAATGATTATAGAGTTGATGTAACAGAGTTCCGTTGACGTATTATTAGTCCTACATGATGGTTGTACTTGAGTGTAGAGATTCATGAGATAGTTTGCATGTGGTGTGTGATTTACCTTTGAGATAATCTATGCTACGTGAAGATAAGTCATGTTAAGGTCATTAGGAGTAGAATAACTTAAGATAATGGTAGGACCAAAGATGATTTATGCCAAACAAAGATAGGTTATGCCGTAGAAAACATAAAACCTTCTTTTAGGGATTCGTGTGAGCTTGTAGTCATACGATCCATAATGCTTAGAGAAGTGATCAAGATGATAACTATGGAAGATTAAGGGTGAAACTAGGGTGGATTGTGTATTTCCTAAGACATCTTTTTCCTTCTGATTATAACCTACATATTTTCTTTTGCTTTCTTAGATAGTTTCAGTTAGATCAATCTCTCATTGAAGTGTTTGGTTTAGATCAAGAGTTTTGAGAATCGATTTTGGTTTTCCTAGTAATTCCCTGTGGTTCGACTCCGGATTTCACCACTAGTTTACCTAATAGTATTAGTGATTGAACAAGGATATAAATTGAAGATTTGATTGAGGTTAGCAACGTTTTAACGACGACGTTTGCGAGCGATCAATTTTTGGCGCCGTTGCCGGGGATTTTTGACGGTTAACCAATTGATTTTCTCTTAACTTATTTTTTTTTGCTTCATTAGGTTTTTATCTTTCTTATTTTTCCCTTTCTTTATTTTACACTTTTTAGGAATTTTTTGACAATTTTCTGGAATTTTTGAAGCATTGGAACAGATTTTTTTTGAAGAAAAACACAACTCGGCAGACACTTGGAGTGATCGGTCGGACTTGAATCCGATCGATCGGACTGCGCCATCTGCTTTGAAGTGGACTTCGAGTGGAGAAGCTTTTGGCCTGGAGCGACCGATCGGACTGGAAACCGACCGATCGGAACTGCGCAGTCAGCTAAGCCTTTTTACTTCAAATTTTTTTTCGTTTCAATTGTTGTTTTCCGGATTTTGTCCTCTCCTCTGAATCTTCTATTTTCTTTTTCTCTGTTTGTGTGTGATCTTGCATGCAAGGTAGACGATTCTTAAATATCCCGCTGGAACCTTTGGATCTAGAACTAGAGACCACACTCCAAAAAGCTAGAGCCTTAGGTCAACAATCTTTGAGTAACTTGCAATCTATTCACGAGACCTTTGTCACCATGGCTGAACATGAGGGACATGCCATCAACCCTAATGCTAATATGGGAAGGGAGGGTAATAATAATAACAATGGGGGGGTACAACGGGTTCCTTTGAGAAATCACTTCTTGCCCACTGCCTACACTTACACTCCTTCCATTGATCCTCCTGCAATCACAGCCTCACACTATGAGATTAGACCCCAAACGATTCAAATGTTACCACACTTTCATGGTTTAAGTAATGAGGACCCATATGAGCACATTCACAATTTTATCGATACCATTGCTACACTGAAAATGGAAAACTTTAATGATGACGCCTTTAAGTTGAAACTTTTCCCCTTCTTTTTGAAAGATAAAGCTAAACACTGGCTTCAATGTTTACCTCCACGCTCAATCACAACTTGGGACCAACTTCAAGAGGCATTTTTAAGGAAATTCTTCCCCATAATTAAAACTGAGAAATTTCGGACTGAAATCCTTACTTTTGTTCAATATGATGATGAGTCTTTTCATGATGCCTGGGATAGATTTAAAGACCTTTTGAGAAAATGTCCACATCATGATATTGATAAGTGGGAATTAACTCATAAGTTTTATAGAGGCCTTAATGAAAGATGTAAAACTAGGTTTGAAGCTTGTTGTGGGGGTATTCCTTTAGATAAAGATGATGATGAGCTTTGGAACCTCTATGAACAAATTTCCATTGATTCCCAACAACAATACACAACCCCTAGAAGTCGACCTACAACTAAAGGAACCTTTGAACTTTCTGGATTAGAAGCCATTACTGCCCAAATAGCCCTCCTTAACAAAAGGTTTGATAAATTGGAAGTGAGTCAATCACCTGCACATCCACCATATCAAGATCAACCTCAAACATGTGCACTGTGCTCTAGTCTCGAACATCACATTACCGACTGTCCCCTGGCTCCATCGTTTCCTGAATTTGTTCAGGAGCAAGCAAACGCGGCGTATGGTTTCACTAAACCTGAAAATAATCCGTATTCAAATACGTATAATCCAGGTTGGCGAAACCATCCCAACTTTAGCTGGAGACCACCCCAACAGTCTAGTACTTTCCAAGGACAGAGTAGTTCTTCTAGTGCTCCAACAAATCGGTACCCACCTAGACCTTCTGCAAATCCCAACCCAGGGTACTCTACACAATATCAACAAGCTGCACCTCAACCTCCTCCACAAGCATCCTCTGAGCCGGCTTTGGTTATGGTCATAAGTACACTTGCCAACATGAATGCTAGTATGAATAGCATGAATGCTAATATGGATAAAATTGGAAGAACTGTAGCCTCACATTCACAAGCCATATCCAAAATCGAAACACAACTAGGACAACTGGCTAACACTATGTCAAAGAGAGAAGAGGGTCACTTACCGAGTCAACCAATGACCAATCCTAGAGCCCTACACCATATTGATAATCAGAACTTTGAAAGTGCACAAGCTGTAGTAACCTTAAGGAACGGTAAACAAGTGGATACACTTCCTGACACTGCCCAGAGCGACGGATCGCTCTCAGATCCGACCGATCGGAACTATTCCGATCGATCGGATACTGGTCCGACCGATCGGTCTCTGCCCCCACAGCAACCTGATGGTACTCCTAAGCAAGTGGATCCAAATCTAATTGATGAAAATGAACCTGACCCACGCACATACACACCAAAAGTGCCTTTTCCTGAAGCTCTTAAGGATCCCTCCTCCACATACCCGAAGAAGAAAGCTGTAGAGGAAATCTTAGAGACCTTTAAACAAGTTAACATTAACATACCCTTGTTAGATGCCATCCGACAGATCCCTTCGTATGCCAAATTTCTTAAGGATCTGTGTACGCACAAACGTCAATCAAAAGCTAAGGTATCCAAAAAGATTTTCCTCACTGAGCAAGTCAGTTCGATTCTTAGACATGACACTCCGCCAAAACTTAAAGATCCTGGTACCCCCACGATACCCTGCTGCATAGGAGATTATCATATTGATGGTGCTTTCCTAGATTTAGGTGCCAGTGTGAATCTTTTACCATACTCACTGTATAAACAATTCGGTATGGGGGAGCTTAAACCTACACATGTGACTCTGCAATTAGCTGATAGATCCATCAAGACACCGAGAGGTGTCTTGGAGGATGTAATAGTTAAAGTGGATAATTTCTTCTTTCCTGTTGACTTTATTGTCTTGGAAATGGAGCCTGCTATTCACTGCAGAAAATCTGTGCCAATCATCATAGGTCGACCCTTCTTAGCCACGGCGAATGCATGCATTAATTGTCGAACTGGTGTAATGGATGTGTCTTTTGGAAACATGCGTATGCGCTTGAATATTTTTAAAACTGCAAATATGCCTGAGCCAGATGATGATTGTTATGCGATTGATATGTTGACTGATTGTGTTGATACATCTTCACATGCTATGATTGCTGATAATATAGATGCCATGTTGAATGAATATTATGATATTGGGAATGACAGTGCACAATCAATTGATGACATTGGAACACACAAACTGTCTGGACCGATCCATCACTCCTCTGAGCGATCGATCACAATAGTTCCGACCGATCGGACTATGGTCTGACCGATCGGTCTGGTTGCAGAGGACTGCAATGAGGCTGTGCCTTGGGTGGTTGAGTCGCTTCCACCTCTCTCTTCCAGCCCTGCACCTATTTCACTAGAATCACCACCTGAACTTGAACTTAAACCACTTCCAACAACACTAAAATACGTTTTCCTAGGATCAAACTCTACTCTTCCCGTTATCATCTCTTCAACATTATCTACCGATCAGGAGAGTCAACTTGTTGCGATTTTAAAAGATCATAGGAAAGCCATAGGTTGGACAGTTGCTGATTTAAAAGGTATCGATCCATCGATTTGCATGCATAGAATCCATTTAGAAGACGAGTCTAAAATCGTTAGAGAGATGCAATGCCGCCTTAATCCTAATATGAAAGAGGTGGTTAAGAAAGAAGTGGTGAAACTTTTAGATGCGGGTATCATATACCCGATTTCTGACAGTAAGTGGGTCAGCCCTACCCAAGTAGTTCCCAAGAAATCATGACTCACAGTTGTGGAGAATGAGAAAGGAGAGCAGGTCCCGACTCGCCAAACTACGGGATGGCGAGTTTGCATTGATTATAGAAAACTCAACGCCCTCACTAGGAAAGATCACTTCCCTTTACCATTCATTGATTAAATTCTTGAACGTCTTTCTGATCAAAGCTTTTATTGTTTTCTCGATGGCTATTCAGGGTACAATCAAGTTGCAGTTGATCCTAAAGATCAAGAGAAGACAACTTTCACTTGCCCTTTTGGTACCTTTGCATACCGAAGGATGTCGTTCGGCCTATGTAATGCACCTGCGACTTTTCAAAGGTGTATGATGGCCATCTTCTCTGATATGCTTGATAAATTCTTAGAGGTCTTTATGGATGATTTTTCTGTGTTCGGCCCTTCTTTTGAGACTTGCCTTGCCAATCTGACAAAAGTCCTTGACCGATGCATTGAAACTAATTTGGTTTTAAGTTGGAAAAAGAGTCATTTTATGGTTCAAGAGGGAATCGTGCTTGGACACATCATTTCTAAAAGAGGTATTGAAGTTGATAAAGCCAAAGTGGATTTAATTGAAAAATTGCCCCCACCTTCTTCTGTGCGTCAAATTCTGTCCTTTTTAGGTCATGCAGGATTCTATCGTCGATTCATCAAAGATTTTTCAAAAATTTCAAAACCCTTGTGTGAGCTTTGATGAGTGCATGAAAGTACACTCTAAATAGCCTTACAACCATCTCAATTGCTAGATTATTATCGTTAATCAACATCTTTATTACTATTTTTATATTTATATGTTACGTCACAAAGTTGTCTGAAAAATGCAGGAAAAATGAGAAAAGAAGCTGAAAAGATTACATGGATCAAATTGAAAGATTAATCTGTACCTTCTCATGAAGAACCAAATGATGTGCCATATATGGTTGGAAAGATCTTGAAGTCTAGTTTCGGGAGAATTTTACGGTTCGTGATTTGGAGTTTCAGAGAGGAAGATACAACACTTTTCGTACAAGTGCGCAAGCTGAATGAATAGTGATGGTCGACCGTCGCGCTCAGAAATTCCCCCGAACGACCGTTGCATCGACCGTCACATGCAAAACTTCCCACGGTCGACCGTGGCATCATCCGTCGCATCGACCGTCAGCCTCTGTTAAAGAAAATACTTCTCAGGGTCGATGCGAGGATCGACCGTCGCTCTTCCGAAATATTTTGAACAGTTGCCGGTCGACCGTGAGATCTCACGGTCGACCGCCACGTCAGCAAGGAGCGTTTAATGAGCCGGATCTCACCCGAGTTTAGGCCTATAAATACAATACTTAGGGTTATCAAAGGGGGACTTTTGGAGGACTTTTTGGCAGCGTTTGGAGGCGAGGAGAAGGGTTCCAGGCTTGGTTTTCTTTTCTTATTTCTTCTTTATTTCTCCATTAGTTTTGTTGCCCTCATGGTGAACATGAGTGGCTAGTTTCTTTTCTAAGGTACCGATGTAGCCCTAACTGAATCATTCTATGTTATTAGATCATGATTATTTTATCAGTTTATTTTCCTTGTTTCATTCATTATTTTAACTGAGATCTTAAATACCTTTATCTGGCCAATAAAAGTATTATAGATTGTTTTATGTAAGATTGGGCGAGGGTTCATTCCCTAATCTTACAGGATCTGTGAATGAATGAGTTTATGTCGAGGCCGGGTTCAAGCTAAGAGTATTCTTGGTTCATGATTGTTCTTCAGAGCTTAATGGATTCTTGGTTAACAATTAGTTATGGGTTCATTAACTAGGGTTAATTGGGGGTACTTGGTGAAGACCGCGGCCGAACGGATCATCATACCGGAAGAACGAGCCCTTGGAATTAAACTGAAATCTTTATTGATTCAATGCATAGAATGAGGATGTTATGGTGAAATCGGAACCTTAGTATTCATCCATCATATTTTCATCGTTTTCTTATTTCGTTATTAGATCATCTATTTTCGAGACATCATATTTTCTTTCTTTCCTGTTCTTTAGCGTTTCACTCTAATAATCTTTACAAATCTCTGTGGGTACGATACTCGTCTTGCTGCTATACTGATTGCACCGATTCGTATACTTGCGAGATATAAAATTTATTCATCAAGTTTTTGGCGCCGTTGCCGGGGATTTGATTAGAGTTTATTTGTAGTGAATGCAAGGTCGCCGATCACGGAAAGAAAAGTTGTTGCCCTTGAACGATAAAGTAGATCAAATTGGTTGGAGGAAAAGATCTAACAAAGACAGCCTGTCCACATCAGATCTAGGAGTTCAAGAGGAGGAACAAGAGAAGATGGCGCTTAATAACAATATACGTCCTTTGGAGGAGTACGCGAGGCCTACTATTTCTACCTCACCTTCGTGCATTGCGTTACCTGCAGAGGCTAGAAATTATGAACTTAAAAATCTACATTTTTCTATGCTTCCTGAATTTCATGGTTTACCTTCTGAGGATGCACTAACTTTTGTGAAAGATTATTATGCTACTGTTCAGACTTTTCCTCTAGGTGGCATTACTGAAGATCACTTGAGGATGCGATGTTTTCCTTATACCCTGAAGGATAAAGCGAAGAGATGGTTGATGTCATTGCCTCCTGGATCACTCACTACTTGGGAAGCAATTTATAACAAGTTTGTTAGTAAATTTTATTCTCATGCCATGACTACTAACTTGAGAAGGCAAATTCCAAATTTTCAGCAAGCTGATGGAGAACCATTCCATGAAGCATGGGATAGATTTAAGATGCTTTTGATGCAATGTCCACATCATAATTATTCTTTAGAAAATCAGATGCAATATTTTTATGATGGACTAAATCTTTCTTGTCAGACTATGGCAGATAATGCTGCAGGTGGAGCGATGTTCAAAAGGACACCACCAGAGGCGTACGAAATTTATGAGATGCTAGGATCAAACTCGCAGCAGAGAGACACAAGGAATAAGGCGAGAGGCATCTATGAGCTTAACCAGAATGACGACATGGCAAGGCAAATCGCAGCCCTCAACAAGAAGATGGACGCAATGATGTCCACACAAGCAAAACCGGTTGAGGTTAGTTCAATTTGCAATATTATTGGTCATAGGTTTGATTCATGTCCTTCTGGTAATGAATTTCCTGAATATGTGCAAGAACAAGCTAATTTGATGAATGCTTATAACCCGCGACCTAGATTTGATCCTTATGCAAATACTTACAATCCTGGTTGGAGGGAGCATCCAAATTTTTCATGGAAAAATAATGCTAATGCTAGTATGCCTTCTGCTAATCAGTCTAACCCACCGGTTAAGTCGTCTTTGGAAGCGACGATGTTGGCTTTTATGCAGAAAATGCTTTCAAAACAATCCGTGACCTTTTAGCTTCTGCTCCCATAGTTCATGCACCTGATTACTCCTTACCTTTCGAACTCATGTGCGACGCTTCTGATTCGGCGTTTGGAGCTGTTCTTGGACAGCGGGTGAATAAAAGTCCTCATGTGATTTATTATGCTAGTAAGACCATTTCTGACTCACAATTGAATTACACTATAACGGAAAAGGAATTATTAGCGGTAATATTCGCATTAGAGAAGTTCAGACCCTATCTCTTAGGTTCCAAAATCCTGATTTACACTGATCACGCCGCTTTGCGGTACCTTTTAGCTAAAAAGGATGCGAAACCTAGATTGATTAGATGGATCTTGCTTTTGCAAGAGTTTGACATAGAGATAAGGGATAAGAAGGGTTCTGAGAATGTTGTTGCTGGTCACCTTTCACGCCTTCCTTTGGAACACATCACTGATAGGGTCCCTATTAGTGCTTCTTTTCCAGACGAGGATCTTTTTCAGATAACTCGCATCTTGCAGCCCTTGTACGCACACATAGTCAATTATCTTGTTTCGGGAAAAATCTGATGCGGGAATTATTTCCACACATCTTCTTAAGATTGATTGTCAGATTCAAGTGTTTTACATCATTCCTTGCTCTTTTATCAAGAATTTTAGGTGACTTCTGCATTTACTTAATTCTTGGGAATTTTTGGATAATTGTAGGTATTTAGATATTGAATCATTTGAACTTTGGCTGATGGGAAGAAGCAGAATTCGGGCTAGGCCTGGATGCAATTGAAGACCTAAAGTGCATAACGAAGCTAATTGAGCAATTCTGGACATTCTGCACAGCAGTTAGTAATTTGAACATAACTTCTTCATACAAACTCTGATTGGGATGATCCAGGATGCGTTGGAAAGCTAAGGAAGAGCGCTACAACTTTGATGTTTGGAGTTTTTGCTGATTCAGGCTGAATAAAGACAGACAAATTGATGAAGCCATCAGACTCGGAATTGCTGCACCTGCACTTGGGTTGGACGAGATTCATTTTTTGGAGTCCAGATTTGATTCATGAAGATCCCAGCTGAGAGCACCACATTTCCTAGTTATATTACGAGTTTATTTGATCTTTTCTTGATTAGTTGGATTGGCATGTGGTTAATGGAAGAAAGGGTGGACACTTTAGGAAAAATGGGGGGGGAGGAATAAGGCAGAAAAAGAAGAGAACGGCCAGAAAGAGGAGCAGAGAACGGTCAGAGAAAAGAAGCAGAAAAAAGAAGAGAACGGCAAGAAAGAGGAGCAGAGAACGGCCAGAGAAAAGAAGCAGAAAAAGAAGAGGACGGCCAGAAAAAGAAGGGGAGAGGAGCAGAGAAAGAAGCAGGACGACCAGAAGAAGAGGATCAGAGTTTTCATTCTATTCTCTTCATCCTAGTTCTGATTGACGATGTGTATTTATGAAACATTGGTTTTCTTTCTATCAACCATGAATACCTAGTTTTCTTATTCTAGGGTTTGGATGAAGTCATTGAGTTTCTGATTTGAATTGAGTTGGGTTGTTGAGAATATTCTTGTTAGTTGCAATTTGATGAAATCGTTTCTTTTTCTTGCAAGTTACTGGCCATGACTTGTATGTTTCAGATGTTGAACGAAGTAACGAAAGTTGAAGTTTAACATTAGTTCGTGGTTTCATCAAACCTTGATAGTATATGTTAGAAATAAACATATGACAAGGTGATTTTTGTTCAAGGATTCCTAAGAGCCCAATGAATCTAAATTAATTCCTATGATCACGAAAGTAGACATAGAATTAATTTAGGTATTTGAGTTATACCTTGAAAGAGGATTTCACATAAACAAAAAAAAGGAATTCAGTCATGATAATTAACAAAGTTCTATTTTCAGCAACCAGATTAAAATTCATTAAAGAGATTCAATCGATGAAATCCAAATCCTAGAAACCTTTCATACTCTTCTATTTAATATTTATTTGCTTTCAGTTCAGATTTGTCAGTGTTATATCTCATTTGGATTGCTTAGATAATATAAGAAATTGGATACATTGGTACTTGAATCATCCTCCTTATGGAAACGATACTCTTTTTGCCCTATTCTACTTGTCACGAACCATGCACTTGTGGTAGAGACCAAAGGGAACACCAAAATCTCAGACTTTTGGTCTAAGGACAAGAAAGACAGGTTCTTCTCTCAGATTCGATATTATATTTGGCAAGACCCTGAGCTTTTTAAGTATTGTTCCGATCAGATTTTTCGACGATGTGTTCCAGAACCTGAAATCCATGATATTTTAACGTTCTGTCACACGCTTGCGTGCGGTGGTCACTTCTCTGCAAGGAAAACTGCTGCAAAAGTTTTGCAATGCGGCTTTTATTGGCCTTCTATATTCAAAGATTCCTATGCCTTCTGTAAATCATGTCTTCGATGCCAACAAACTGGAAACCTATCACGCCGTGATCAAATGCCACAAACTCCGATTTTAGTCGTCGAAATTTTTGAAGTCTGGGGTATTGACTTCATGGGTCCCTTTCCAACTTCTTTTGGCTTTCAATACATTTTAGTTGCTGTTGACTATGTTTCAAAATGGGTTGAAGCCATAGCTACCAAATCGAATGATCATAACGTTGTGATTCAATTCCTTCAACGTAACATTTTTTCTCGATTTGGTTTTCCTCGTGCGATCATAAGTGATGGCGGTTCTCATTTCCTAAATCAACACTTTAAGTCCCTTCTTACAAAGTATTCTATCACTCATAAGGTAGCCACCCCATATCATCCGCAAACTAGTGGCCAGGTAGAACTTTCTAATAGGAAAATTAAGCGTATTCTTGAAAAGACTGTCCGTCTAGACCGAAAGGATTGGGCAAACAAGCTTGATGATGCACTCTGGGCATATAGAACGGCTTATAAAACCGATTGGTATGTCACCGTATCGAATAGTGTTTGGTAAAGCTTGCCATCTGCCTGTGGAATGGGAACATTGTGCTTTGTGGGCTATCAAGAAATTAAACTTTGATTCCAACGAGATAACCACACACAGAAAATTGAGCATAGTTGAACTCGAGGAAATTCGCAATGATGCTTATATAAACTCCAAAATTTACAAAGATAGGACAAAGGCTTTTCATGATAAGCATATTTCAAGAAAAACCCTTGTCGTCGGACAGAAAGTTTGGTTGTTTAATGCAAAATTGCGTCTTTTCCCGGGTAAATTACGCTCAAGGTGGACTGGACCCTATATTATCACGCAAGTATTCTCACATGGTGCCGTAGAAATTCAGGATCTAAGCACAAATGAGATCACTAAAGTTAATGGGCATAGATTGAAACCTTATGTTGAGGACATTCAACACGGGGATATTATTGAGTCCGTTATTTTGACGGATCCAGGCAATAACTGAGTTTTTTAGGGACGTCTAGCGAAAGACGTAAAATTACACACTTCCTGGGAGGCAACCCAGTTTTCAGAACTTTTCCTTAGCTTTCTTAATTTTCAGGATTTTTCCATAATTTTCTTCCATTTTTCCGGCTTTTTCCCGAATTTCCTTTATTTTCCTTGATTTTCCTCTCTCCTCCCGTTCTCTCTTTCTCCCGCGGCTTGTCGTCCCGGCTCGTCGGCTTGTCCCCGAGCCGACGACCACAACCGCCCCTCACAGCAACTCCGCCCATCCCCAACCACTAAAAAGACCACCGAGACTTCCGCCAACCTTCCACCGTTTCATCCACGGCCGTTCACCGCCCCCAAACACCTCCAAGAGCTTCCTTCCTCCTCCACGACGCTTCCGCCACCATCAAATTCCTTCCTTTCCGTTGGGATCCTCGGCTTCAAGCTCCAATGAAACCACCGCTCCGACCACCTTCAGCCCACCGTCTGGAAGCTCCATTCCTCAATCCAACACCATAGGACCATTCCCCATGCCTCCACGACCCTTCCTCACCCCTTGCCATCCGTGATTGGAGCTCCGATCATCGGAATTCAATTCCGACCGTCACTTCCTCCGATCCGGCCACCTCCGTTCTACCACCTGGGGACCTCCATTGTTCGATCAGAGCTCACTGGAGAACTCCTCTGCCTTCCACGATTCTTCCTGTACCCTTCTCGTCCTCCGGCGACGACGTTTCACCGTCGATCCATCGCCGGCGAGCTCTCAGCCGTCCAACTGCTACAGGACAAGATCCAGATGCTACAGAGCTTCAATTTCCGATCAGACGGTCCCGATCTTCAATCAGGATGATATTATGGATGCTGAATATTTTTGGTGTTGTGCATGGATAATTTCCTGTATTTTAATATTTTCATGTCTATAATTTAATTTTTGTGGGATGAATGCTTGTACAGGACTGATATATCATGGAAATACAAAGTAGACCCTGTCGAAATTTTCCATGATTCTAATACCTTTTTGGAAAGGTATATTTTTGTGACAGGGTACGATGGGGTGGGACGTATTTATTCAATGATGGCGGTGCCTAAACTAAAATTGGAAGAGCGAGAACTCTATTTCTGAGGCCTTCATTATGGTGATTTCTGCCCTTTATTCTTTGTTTTATTTTTATGACTTAGTGTAATTGGGGACAATTACATTTAAGTTGGGGGGTAGAATTTTAGGAATTCATGCTTATTATTTTTCTGGTAACCAAATATTATACATCCCTTGAATTATCTCAAAAGAATGAAATTATGATATGATTTGACAAAGATGCATGTTTTAGAAATTTATGTTATGAATTATTCTGAGATTTATATGTCGTATAAGGGATAGTAAATTTTGCTATGCATAACACTATTTCTATACTTTAACACTTTTACCATGATCTAAGGATAGCTTGACATATCCTAATGCACATGTTCGCTTCCACATGTTAAGGGGTTGATATTAGATTCTAAGCATGATACTAGGATAGATTTATAATTTTATATCATGACACAGAAAATACATGAACACATGCAATTATCTGAGTATGGAAAAAAAAAGAAAAAAAAGAAAAGAAAAAAGGATCTTCAACTTAGTAACCGGGCAGTGTGCCTAGCCAGCGTGGTGTTCGCGTAAAACGGTTGAATTTCCTGAAGAAAAAAATGACTAGTCATGATTTGTAGCCTTCATGGTTTGAGCATTAGAGTCTGAAGAGTGTTCTACACTTAGGGCCCTAAAACCGTCTGGTTTGGGAGTCACTGGCTTGAACCTCGTTACATGGACCATGAAGAAAGCTTAAGAAATCATAACATTGCACATGTCATATATATATAAAAAAAAAAGATATTGCTATGTGATAAGTGGAAGATATGTGCTTGAATAGGATTGTGATCTTGAATAGTTGAAGTGTTTAGATATAATTGATGCTCTGATGCATGTGGAACCCCATTCACACACAGGAGTGTTAAAGTTATTTTTAATCATGATTAAATATGTTGAAGTGTTGGAAATATGTTATGACATGTTTTGATTTACTATGTTTTTATGCGACTATGAGTTGAATGGTATATTTATGGATATTATTTCTATTTCATGCATTGGAGTTGATGAGTATTATGATTGATTTCTAATGATACATTCAAGGGAATGTATGGATGCTTGTGGGTGTCATCCCTGAAAACCCTCAGGAGACTATAACTCCTCCACTGGGGTAACCCAGGGGTTTAAAGGCTTGTTGCATATGCTAAGTGCAATCGTGAGACCTACGAAAGTGACTAGTTAGATTTATTGCTTTCTTTTTATCTTTTCTTTCCTCGAGGACTAGCAAAGTATAAGTTGGGGGGTGTGATAAATCACTAATTATTCCTAATTAAACCCCTTAAATTACCTTTGTTAGGCCTAGAGTAGGTGTATTTGATATGATGTTGCTTGATTTTAGGTTTAATCATGGTTTGAGAAGAGATACAAGAAATTCGGATAAAATGAAGAAAAATACAGCTTCGTCGACCATTGGAAAAATATTCGTCAGATATTCTCTGAAAATCCAAATATTCTAAAATTTTGGGACAATGTAGAAGACCCAGAGATCTACAATGTTGTTGTTGGACACATTGCGAGATTCCTGATGGTATGATGACAGTTTGAAGAATAGATGAAGATTTACAAGCTGGAAAGCTGCTCCATCGATGCTGAAAAGAATATTCGCCAAATATTCTACATTAATCAGAATATTATGAAATAAATTGGAGATGACAGAAGACTTCCAGATCTAGAACTTTCCTGTTGAAGATTTCCTCAGATTCTGAACATATTAGCTTCAGAATTGATTACAAATCGGAATTCTGAGTAGGAATTGAAGAATGAGGAAGCTGATGACGTGGCAGTTATTAACCCAGTCAAACTGGGAAGTCCGATCGATCGGTTTGAGTCCGATCGATCGCTCCGATGACGTCAGCGATCCGAAAATTAGGGAAATTAGAGTTTAACTTCTGTTAGGACTCCTAATTCGGGGGTTGAGGGTTTCTAATATATAAAGGGATATTCCAGCCAAAAAATATCATCTTTTGGAGGACTTTTGGAGGAGAAGGTTAGGGTTTTGAAGACGGTGATCTTTCCGCGGGGATCGACGGCTTCATCTTCTACACCTATGGCTGATTTCCAAGAGATGAGTGGCTAGTTTTCTTGCTCTTAGGAATACCATGAAACCCTAGTGTAACTTTTGATCTTTCTTAGTTGGATTTTTGTGAACTTCTCTAAATATAATCTCATGAATATGATTTTAATGATTATAGAGTTGAAGGAACAGAGTTCCGTTGACGTATTATTAGTGCTACATGATGGTTGTACTTGAGTGTAGAGATTCATGAGATAGTTTGCATGTGGTTTGTGATTTACCTTTGAGATAATCTATGCTACGTGAAGATAAGTCATGCTAAGGACATTAGGAGTAGAATAACTTAAGATAATGGTAGGACCAAAGATGATTTATGCCAAACAAAGATAGATTATGCCGTAAGAAACATAAAACCTTCTTTTAGGGATTCGTGTGAGCTTATAGCCATACGATCCATAATGCTTAGAGAAGTGATCAAGATGATAACTATGGAAGATTAAGGGTGAAACTAGGGTGGATTGTGTATTTCTTAAGACATCTTTTTCCATCTAATTAAAACCTACATATTTTCTTTTGCTTTCTTAGATAGTTTCAGTTAGATTAATCTCTCATTGAAGTGTTTGGTTTAGATCAAGAGTTTTGAGAATCGATTTTGGTTTTCCTAGTAATTCCCTGTGGTTCGACTCCGGATTTCACCACTAGTCTACCTAGTAGTATTAGTGATTGAACAAGGATATAAATTTAAGATTTGATTGAGATTAGCAACGTTTTAACGACGACGTTTGCGAGCGATCAATTGGTTAAGGGGGATTCAAGATATTTTATCATCACATTTAAAAGGATTGTCATCATCAAAAAGGGGGAGATTGTTGATCCTAACCTTGTTTTGATGATGCCAATATACATTAAATGATAAAATATATGTTTAATATTTATTACCCCTTTAATTGGAGATATTAAATTCAATATTTAAGTTATTTTGTACTGACGGTCGATGTAAGGATCGACCGTGGGAATGGGACGGTCGATCCATGGATCGACCGTGATGAATGCTTCACACTTGGCTATGTGCGTATTGACGCGACGGTCGATCGATACATCGACTGTCGGAAGCGTTTTTCTTGACAGAGGCTTATGGACGATGCGACGGTCGATGTGGCGGTCGACCGTGGCGCATCAATGAAGAAAGTAAAGACGCTACGGTCGATCGGTGCATCGACCGTGGGAAGCGTTTTTCTTGACAGAGGCTAACGGACGATGCGACTGTCGATGCGGCGGTCGACGGTAGCGCATATATGAAGAAATATCAATGAGCGACGGTCGATCGGAGCATCGACCTTGGGAAGCGACTTTCTCAACAGAGGCTCACGGACGATGTGACGGTCGATGTCACGGTCGACCGTGAGAGCGACGGACGATGGGTGGATCGACCGTCGAGCAAAAAGGCTGAATTTTTTATACGTGACAGACGATGAACGGATCGACCGCCAGCAGCGCGCAGAGTAAAAAACTAGCGGTTGGAGAGTTGCAGGGAGCCGTTGGACCTCCTTGTTGAGCTGGTTGAAGCCCATCTATAAGTTGTTCCTTTACGTAAACTTGCCAGAACTTTAATCACTATTATTGAGATCATTTGAGCAAGTTCTAGGAAAGATTTCTACTTATTCTCCTTGAGCTAAAACCTTTGTAAACCTTCTTCAAGTGTGAAGAAATATCTTGAGAGTTGTTCAACAGCAAGTGGCTGTGATTGTAAGGTCACCAAGCACCAGGAAGCTTGGAGGAAAAGCTTGTAAGGGATTTGCAAGTAGTGGAACCTCAAGGAGAGCCTTGAGAGAAGTTGACGTAGACAAAGAGTTGGGTCGAACCACTATAAATCGGTGTCATCTCTCTAACCTTTCTTCCAGTTAATGCTTGCATGCTATTGTAGTTAAGTTTCATTTTGTTTACAAGCATTCTAGCTGTTAGATTCTTTTCTATCTGAATTTTCCATCAATCTAGTTTTTCGAAAAGAGTCCAATTCACCCCCCTCTTGGACCTTCACAGACGGTGTGCCCGCCCGGCAGAGACTTGTCCTGCCCAGCAGTGTCTTCGTCCTGCTGTACTATGTGTTTATGTGATGGGCCCAACTCGTTAGGGTTACCATGGTTGGATACCTAAAGACACTGGTGGGGTTGTGGGACCCCGTAGCACACCTAGGCCTGTTGAGTTCTCTCCTTTCTATGTGTCATAGTGTAAAACCCTACTGAGCTTAGTGATCACCCCTAATCGGGCTGCATTTTTCAGGTGCATGCGTTAGATCTTCTTTAGTGGCCCCTACTGGGCAGGTGCTTGGTGGCGCGGCAGCGTCTGGCGGTGCTTGTGGAGCGGTGATTGTCTTCTACACCCTTTCTGTTTAGATGGTCTCCTACGGGAGTATGTTGTATAAATATAAACCCTTTTGAGGATTTGAATATTATATTATATCTTTTGAGGTTGTTGATTATTGTTAAATAAGGGTGCTTATGAAATATTTATTGAAACTAATAAGCTAGAGGGAACTCTCGCCAAAATTATTCAGCATCTAGTTAGGTTCCGGTTCGCGTCGCCCGGCCTAGTTCGGCCTTCACGGGTCGGGGCGTGACATGCCTGGATCCACCTGGCAGGTCCTGCCCCATGATTGGGTGTGGGTTAGGCTAGCCCAGGTTGAGCTTGGTTCTCAACCATATCATCGATCTTGGCTTGTATCACCCCCCCCCTCGGAAAAAGCCTTGGCCTCAAGGCTAAGTGGTGGTATCACCACTGAACCTAGGCGGGCTCAGCCTCTGGAAATCCATCATGACCGCCGCAGCGGTCCGCCCATTGATTGGAGTGAGGCCCCTTTCCTCAGTGAGAAAGACCTCCTCATGTGTGATCGAAACCGTCACTGGTGATGGTGCAGCCCGCCTAGCTCAGATAGCCCTGACAGAGCCTCCCTGGTCAGTCAGGCGGGTCGACCAGGTCGAGCCCCACCCCGACCAACAACCGAAGGCCGGCCACGAGCTCCCGTCATCTGTGCAATCACCAAAGAAAAATGAGCGGCCACTCGTCAGAAACCTTAAAACAAGCAGCACAAACAGAAAACGAAAGCACAACACATAAAAAAGGAGCTTGCACGGATGTTCTACACATAGAACTATCCCATCCCACACTTAATCTCAACCGAATCCTGATCCTATCCCTGGGACCTATAGCCTAAGCTCTGATACCAAGGTATCGTGCCTCGATCCATGAAAGCCCAACCGGGCCGGGGATACGAACCGAAACCTAACAAACTACGGAAAATATGGCGATGGTTTCTCTAGTCTATTAGTTTCCCTAAGCATTCATTAATCAACCTCAATTAACAATTATAGAATTAACAGAAACCTCAAATTCAAACATTACAAATCAAGAAGTACAAGTCTACAAAACCTCGAATAGAGGAAAATCATATACAAACATTAATATACTCCCGTAGGAGGCTAACTATACAAAGGTTCTGGAGACAAAAAGATCACCACTCCTCAAACTCCGTCAGGCGCTGCCGCACCGGCAACCAACTACTCTGTAGGGGCCACCAAAGAGGAGCTAACGCCTGCACCTGCAGAACGCAACCCGGGTAGGAATGAGCAACTAAGCTCAGCAGGGAAACTACACTACGACTCACATAAGGAAGAGGGAAACACAACAGTGTCGCCCTCTAGCAAGGTCTGGATGTACACAGAGGCCCCATAACCCCACCGCGTGTTCCTGAGGGGCCTCAGTCATGGTCTTCCAGCCGAGCTGGTCACATGCTTGGTCACCCTCAGCGAGGCAGGAAATCAACACTGCCATCTCACAAGCAGGAAACCAACACTGCTAGGCGGGAAGATAACACCACTGAGTAGGCACACCCTCTACTCAAGAGACAAGGAAACCGGACAACGGCTACACATCAGAACCCGGCTCGAGGCCGACACGACCTCTAAATCATCGATCAATAAGTGTTCAAGTCATCTAGGCCTATCATTGAAATCAACCGAACACAATCATTCAAACCTGGACCAAGCTACCCAGCCCCAATCCTAACGCTAAATCCGAGCTTCCAAGCCTCGGAATGGCGATACCGTAGATCATCCACGCCCAACCTTATGCAGCTAATGCATTACCAGATGCATCCTATGAACAGACACAGAAAAGCAGATAAGCATGCAACATATGTGACGAGAAATAAACACGGTCGGGGCTCGGGACCCTATCGGCTCGGAGTGGTGAACAGACAATACAAGCCAAGGAACTGTTGCAGTGGCAACCTCACCAAAGGATCGATCTTCTTCGCACACATTGAGTTCCATCCCTATCACGCCAAAAAGGACCGATCTTCCTGGAGGGAAGATCGATCACTTTCGTGACCAGGGACCCCGTCGATGCCACCAAGCAAAAGATCGATCTTCTTCCACCAGAAGATTGATCATGCACGGGCCAGGCATGACGCCCCAAGAATGATCGATCCTTCCTCAAAAAGGATCGATCCCATTGGGTTCTCCGGCGACCGACCGGCGAGAAATACCGTCGAAAAAGTCTACCAAACCCCACAAAACCTTGGGATCTGGTTGTACAAAGGACTTCGAGTCCAAAACTGGTATTTGCATTGAAAACAAACATGCATATGAGCAGATTTAAGCAAAAAAATCACAGCAAAGTTCAAAAGTGACAAAAACCAGAAAACAAGTAGGTAGCATCCATACCTAGACAAAAGCAACTTTAATCCCAGCTGCCAAGCCAAGGATCATCCTCAACCACTTCCAAATCCAGCCAAATCTGAGCTCAGGAACAACGGATTTCAAAAGAGATTAAAGAAGGAGGTCACGTCCATTTTATTGACGGACGAACCGACTTATGTTTGACTTTTTGGCACTAAAGGATCGATCTTCTTAGCAAAGAAGATCAATCTTTTCAGTACAGAAAGCTAGACTTGTGTTAGAACACAAGCCAAAGTCTGGATCTTTCAATCCCGGGTTCACCTAACCGTTCTAACCAAACACTATCACAAACACGGTCAGTGGGTGCACACGTGGGTGTGAAACAAACCGACAAGGCATAATTTATCAAATTGCCCTTGCAGTCCAAGAAACAATGCGATCCACCGGATCGCACGCTCGAAGCGAAACAAGCAACGAGCGCTGGGCCCGACCCAACCGGTCGACCCAGGAGTAGAGAGACAGGTCCTTACATTCTTTCTCTCTTTTTGCTTGATCCTCTGTACCATTGATCTCTGATCCTGATCAACGATAGGGGTTCCCATAGTCTGCTCTATTGCCTTCATCTGTGTAATTCTATGAACTTCAACTTCTTCAAGAATTTCTTGATGCTCTTTGAGCTGAATATCTAGCTGTGCCCTTAAATCAATGATCTCAGTTTCTTATTTCTCTATTGTTGCTGCCATTTTCTCCTGCTCTGTCTCCAGCTCTATACTCTTCAACATTAGATGCTTGTTCTCTTCATTATTCAGTGGCATCCTTTCAGTTAAGTCGGCAATTGTCTTCTTCAGATCATTGATCTCATTCTGAATAGTTTCATTGTCTTTCTTCAAGTCATCATTAGCCAGGAGGAGTGCATCCGTTTCAGCTGTTGTGGCACGTAGTACCACCAAGTCTTCATGCAGCTTCGCATTATTTGTTGTCAGCTGCATGTTGGCCTTGATTACAGATTACCTTTCTGCATTTGAAGCTGCTATCTCCATTTCCAGGAATACAATCTTTGATTGCAATTCGCTAATGATGTCATTATTGGCTTGCATCTCTGGCTCATCTTCGGCCAGCTCAGTCTGAAATTAATATGGAAAGCAAGTTTAAAAGTAAAGTGGAGAGTAACTATTAGTGAAAGTAACTACCATTAAGCTTGAAAGTAACTACAATTCTAAAAAGTAACTACCAGTTCAACGTCAAATGTTTTATTTTGCAACGTAACTACCAGTGAACTGGAAAGTAACTACCAGTGAACTGGAAAGTAACTACCAGTTCAATGTTCGATGTTTTATTCTGCAAAGTAACTACCAGGAAAGTATTACATAAGTAAGCTTGAAATTGACAAACAACCTGGAAAAAATACTTACTTGGTAGTTACTTTTCAGTTATACTTACCTAGAAAGTAACTACAAGTTACATAACTACAATTCTGGAAAGTAACTACCAGTTTAACGTCAATCTAGCCAGATTTGGTGGGAAGGGATAATTATTGAATAGTCCTTTTTAGATAAACCTTTTCCACGTAAGTATAACTGGAGTGTAACTACCAGTGAAAGTAAGTACTAGTGAAAAGTAACTACCAATGAAAGTAATTAGCTGTGAAAAGTACCTTGGTGACAATGTTGTCATTTAAGCCATGCAAGATGTTGTCATCTTCACCAATATCCATACTACATTGTTCCATTTCAACCTGCAATTGAAAGATGCTTAGATGTATTTGAGCATAATTTGGTTTTTTTACTAATTTGAAAGAGATGAATAAGAAACACCTCATACATTTATATCATGAAGTTGTATGTCATCCATTGGTTCTTCAATGACTTTGTCTTGTGGCGAGTGCGTAGGACCGGTGTCATCGCGTGTATCAGTTTCTTCTTTTCCTTCGTCGTCATCAACGTTTCCTTCTTCATGAGTTAAAGGTGTTGAACTAGGTCTCTCTTCCTGTTTCTCAACATCAATATCATCATCCTCTCTGACTCCGTTGGTGGCGTCACTGTCTCCGTCGTCGGAGTCACTGTATTCAGTTCGTTTGTCAATTTAATGCTGACTGGATTCACCCACCTCATCATCTCCACTATCTTCATCTTCCTCATCTCTGTTGTCTTCATCACTTTCTTCTGCATTTTCTCCATCACCCTCTCCTTCATCTCCCTCTATATCACAAAAACTTGTAGCATACACCATCATCTCCTCTAGTGTGGTCTGCAATTCTGATGTTTTAACCTTGTTGCTATGTATTTTTGATATGTCAAAAGTGATCAGGTTCTTGCTGCAGTTAAATATTGTCCACTTGATACACCGTGGAACCATGTACTTCTTCTCTGCTTGTTTAATGACCGTTATGTGCTCACAGAACCAATACTGCACATACTTTGATAACTGAAGTGTCAGAGGAAATAAACCTCAACTAAAAAGTAAGTTCTATTTGGAAAGTAAGTACCAATGAGAAGTAACTTTCAAGTTCTATTGGAAAGTAAGTACAAATGGAAATTAAGTACCAATCAGAAGTAACTTTCAAGTTCTATTGGAAAGTAAGTTCTATTGAAAAGTAAGTACCAATGAAGGTAAGTAACTTATCGGCAATAAGACTATGCAGCCAATCACCTTCGCAGGGTCCCTACAATTTTTATCCAATGACTCCATGAAAATTTTCAAGATCTCACTTGACCAATCATATCTCTTCATGTTTTCTAGATCATCAACGTAATTAGCATATGCCCGCGTTACATTGCATCCACATGTGCAGAAGAAGAGTGATTCAATGATGTAAATTTCCAACAGTTTGATGTTGTTCCGAACATCTGCATCTCTTCGCTTCGGGAATGAGTTGAGTATTTTATGCTTTAGCATAGCCATCGTAATGACACTTGCATTTGAGAAGATTATGTTTAACAGCTTAGGGTTTTTCTGATGGGTATTTGACTTATTCACAATTAATTTCTGGGGCCCATGCTCCAACCTGAAGATGTGTTTAACATCTGAACTTCTCAGTTGGTAGTACTTTGACCCAATCTTGAATGCCTTTCTTCTCTCGTCGTACTGGTTGATCAATGATACCATATCATCATCATGCTTCGATGTATTCGTTTTTGTAAGCTTCCCTTCGTACACTGCATCAACTAGTGCGTAGAATGGTGTCCAATGCAACACCTACCAATGATCATCAGTGAACGTAGGTCGGATTGATTGCATGATGTTCACTAGTGCACATATTGTTGATCTATACTGCACTTTTCTGCTGTCATACGCAACACTATTTTGCTCTGTCTTCCTACATCAAGAATAACAATCAAAACTGTGTAGCTACCAGTTATTGGAAAGTAACTACCATAATACACGATTGAAAACTAACTACCATAATGCGTAACTACCATAATACACGATTGAAAACTAACTACCATAATGCACAATTGGGAAGTAAATACCACAATGCATGACTGAAAAGTAACTACCAGTGGAAAGCAAGTACCATAATACACAATTGAAAAGCAACTACCAGTGGAAATACGTATCAAAATGAAATGCGAAGTTAAATATCAGTCAAGTAACTGGTAGTTACTTTCTAATAACTGGTAATTTTGACAAACAATCTGGAAAGTAATACTTACATGGTTGTTACTTTCCAGTTATACTTACCTGGTAGTTACTTTCTAGAAATTAAGTGGTAATTTTTGGAAGCCCTAGAACCGCAATGAACACTCGAAAGTAACTATCAACTTATACGGCGAAGAAGCTTGAACGTAAGAAACCCTAAAATGCCAGTGAAAGTAACTACCAGTGAAAAGAAACTACAAGTGAAAAGTAACGTACCCTTTCACCATTTTCAGAGGTGAAACGATCCAACCACAAAACGAACGGTGACGTTCAACAAAGGTTGCGTCAGAAATCAAAAAGTAACTACCAGCGCAACGGAAATGAAGCCAGAAAAACTTGCCGGAGATCTTAGTAGAGATGAAGAATAGGGCACGGGCGACGTCGACGACGATCGGGCGGGCGGGGGGGCTATATGTTTTGATTTTTGGGAGAATATGGGATACGAACGGGGTTTTGTTTTATATTTTAGGATTAAAATGGGCGGCTTGGTGATATTATTGGGATCGGATATTTTCGGGCTCGTATAACTGGTTGGGGGAATTATTATCTTTTAGATCTAAGAAGGTAGTAAATAGTTTAAGGTCTTTTAATGAAGACGTAATGATAAGTCGGTATCTTATTAGGGACCTATTGATAAATCTTAATTATTGAATAGTCCTTTTTACATAAACTTTTTCCTCTCTAGTCTAGATACATGTTTTTGCTCCGTTTAGTCCCTTGTCTGATTATTATGGTATGTTAGCATATATTTTATGACCAAAATACCCTTTCCAACCCGATATATCGATTTCCTATCCCGTGATTTACGCGGTTGATGAATAAATTTTATATCTCGCAAGTATACGAATCGGTGCAATCAGTATAGTAGCAAGACGAGTATCGTACCCACAGAGATTTGTAAAGATTATTAGAGTGAAACGCTAAAGAACAGAAAAGAAAGAAAATAAGGAAGGGAAAATAAGAAATATGAAGTCTCGAAAATAGATGATCTGATAATGAAATAAGAAAACGATGGAAATATGATGGATGAATACTAAGGTTCCGATTTCACCATAACATCCTCATTTTATGCATTGAATCAATCAAGATCTCAATTTAATTCCAAGGGCTTGTTCTTCCAGTATGATGATCCGTTCGATCGCGGTCTTCACCAAGTACCCTCAATTAACCCTAGTTAATGAACCCATAGCTAAGGGTCAATCAAGAATCCATTAAGCTCTGAAGAACAATTATGAACCAAGAAGTGTCTTAGCTTGAACCCGGCTTCGACTAAATCTCATTCATTCATAGATCCCGCAAGATTAGGGAATGAACCCTCATCCAATCTCACATAACACAATTTATAACACTTCAATTGGCCAGATAAAGGTATTTAAGATCTCAGTTGTAATAATGAATGAAACTAGGAAAATAAACTGATTAAATAATCATGATCCACTAACATAGAATGATTCAGTTAGGCTACATCGGTTCCTTAGCAAAGGGATTAACCACTCATGTTCTTAAAAACAACCAAGATATTCATAAGAAAGATAAGAAAGAAAAACCCTAGATCTTCGTGTGATCTTCTCCCCTCTTTCCGGCCTTCAAAACTCCTCCAAAAGTGCTGGCTAACCTCCTTCATAAGTCTTGGACGACTTCCTTAAATAGGGGTAAGAAACCCTAATTTTGCTTCAGCCTTTGGATTAAATCTGGTCCGTTCGTTTTCAAGTCATCCGACAAAGGATCGATCTTCTTAACGATAAAGATCGATCTTCTTTCTTTTCTCAATTTTCGTAACCTGGTTCACCCCGACTAAGATCGATCTCTTTAAGGAAAGGATTGATCTTCTTTCTCCATAGACTAAGTTCCTTCCAAAACGCCCAAGTTCAGATCGATCTTTTCAAGGAAGAGATCGATCTCTTTCATCAATTGTTGACGACGCCCACAAAGGATCGATCTTTCTAGTAAAGAAGATTGATCTTTTATTCCAACTTTCTTATTTTCGCTCAAGGTCGATCTTCGTATCGACCCTACGAAGTATTTTTCTTGACAGAAGCTGGTGGTCGATGCCACGGTCGACTGTGAGAATTTTTGAGCGCGATGGTCGATGCGACGGTCGATCGTGGGTCTTTTTCATCTCTGCATACATAAGAGATCGATCTTTTATTTAAGGAAGATCGATCTTTTATTTCCTGCATCTTTCTTCTGCTATTCTGCCCTGCGCACTGGTACAAAAACCACTGTAACTTCCTCTATGCAGCTCCAAATCACGAACCGTAAAATTCTCCCGAAACTAGACTTCAAGATCTTTCTACAGGTGTATGGCACATGGTTTGGTTCTTCATGAGCAGGTACAGTTTAATATTTCAATTTGATTCATGTAATCTTTTCAACTTCTTTGCTCCTTTTTCCTGCATTTTCCAAACAACTATGTGAAGCAACATATAAATATAAAAATAGTAATAAAGATGTTGATTAAGGATAATAATTTAGCAATTGAGATGGTTATAAGGCTGTTCAGAGTGCACTTTCATGCACTCATCACACCCCCCAACCAGCTTATTGCTAGTCTCTAGCAATTTTAAGCGCATAAAATCTTAAGCACACCAACGGTCTAAGGTTTTTGACATGCATAATAAGAGTTCTACCTAGTCAAGTCAATAGTGTTCTGTATAGTACATAGCATGAAACGTCCGATACTCATGCACATGCTACTAACATATGAAATCAACTTCTACACATCAAACATGCTAATCACCATCCAGAAGAACACATGTGACGTGACAAATAAATGCTACGTATAGAAACAACTTCTACCCACCATTAGTCCAAACACACTACCATCTTCATGACCAATCATCCAACCCTCGCACTTTAAGTATAACATGCTCTTTTTGTTTTTCTTCTTCTTCTTCTTCTTTTTTTCAACTATCAAACATTTTGCTTTTTTACGCGAGTACTCTCCGCTTCTTGAGGTGCAGAGACCCGGTTACTTAGCAAAACACTGAGTAGTTTTTTTTTTTAGTTATTAGTGATTCTACCTTTTTACGCGAGCTCCCAGCTTCCTGAGGTAAGAACACCCGGTTACTCAGTAGATCACCTAATAGTCGTTTAGGCACAGCTTATTAAAGCTCCAGAAATTTTTTTTTTTTTGCATGCAATACTCAACACTAGCTAATGCTGAAATCATCGTCTAGATTAACAATAGCATGCTCATTCCTCTGGTGAGTATAATCGCCACTGCACAAAAAGTGTTTGTGTGTGACTCACATAATGTTCTACCTTCAGGTTATCACGCATGCAATCAATGTATAAGCTAATCCATACGAAAGCAACATGTATAATAAGCATAAAAATTTCAGCTCATGTATAATTTAGCACTATTATACCTACAAGGTAGCATGCAATACTCAATGAATGTCTACACCCCCCAACCTGAAATTAACATTGTCCTCAATGTGTGCCTCGTAAACAATAACATATGTAGGATGTGGCTATCCAACAATTCCATGCAAAGGAGATATAGATAATTTAAATAAGAAAAAGGCCACCTTATAGGGTAAGCGAACATCTCCTCAGGGTGGTTGAAAACCTAAAAGAAAACAAAAGAGAAAACATAAAACTGAAAACTAAAGCTTAAGACAGGTTACCTTGGTGGGTTGCCTCCCACCCAGCGCTTTATTTAACGTCTAGGCAAGACGTACTACAAAGCCTTAAAGTTCAACCAGGTTTGTATGGCTGTAATGCTTCAAGCGGTGCGACGACCTCCTTCTCTCTCTTATAACTATGCAAGTCATCCTTCGCCATCGTCAAATCCACTTCCAGTGTAGTCTTCATTTGCTCCTGCCTAAAATTAGAGAACACCAATGAATCTACAACATCTATTGAGAATCAATCAAAAGAGTTTGAAGGATAGGATATAGACTCAAACACTTTAAATTCAACAGTTTCACCTAAAACTGTCATGTTGAGCTTACCATCCTTCACATTAATCATAGTCTCAGCAAAAGCCATAAATGGACGACCCAACAAAATAGGTAAATTTCAATCATACAACGGTGCCTCATCCATACCCAATATCACAAAATCAGCAGGGATAATTAACTTATCAACTTGTACTAAGATGTCTTCTACAATGCCTAATGGATATTTAATTGAATGATCTGCAAGTTGTAGAGAAATAGTAGTAGGTTTTAATTTACCAACACCTAGTTGAAGGAAAACAGAATAAGGCATCAAATTAACACTGGCTCCTAAATCAAGCATTGCCTCTCCTATATTTGTATCACCAACAGTAATATTAATGTTAAAACTCCCTGGATCCTTAAGCTTGGGTGGAAGCTTCCTTTGTAGCACCGCGCTTGCCGTCTCTGAAACCTTCACCTTTTGATGAGGTTCATACTTACGTTTAGAAGTACGTAGTTCCTTGAAGAACTTTGGAAAGGCTGGCATTTTCCTAATCACATCAAGCAATGGTAAGTTCACATTAACCTTAGATAGAATATCATAAATTTCAGAATATGACTTATCCATTTTGGCTTTCTTTAGACGGCCTGGAAAAGGAACTAGCGGCACATATGGTGGAGGATTGCTGTGATGAACCTCCGGAACTGAATTTGCTCTCTTTTCATGATCAAAAGCTGATGTGGCCGGCGGTGGCCTCTTCGAGGGCTCTTCCCTCTCGACTTCCTCAATTTTATCATCACTACACATATCAGTAACTTCAGCATTAATATTATTATCAATTATCTTACCTGAACGAAGAACAGTAACTGTGTTGGTTTGCTCAGGTTGGCTTGGAAATCTGCCTGGGACATGGACTCGTACAACATTTGCAAGCTGTCCCACTTGAACTTTCAACTTCCCAATGGATGCTGCAACATTCTTCAATTCTGCATCATGTCGAGCAATGACCGAATCTTGTTGTTCCATCCTTGAGTCAACTTTCTACATAAAAGCTAACATAGTCGCTTCCAAAGACGACTTAATAGGTGGGTTGGACTGATTAACAGTAGGCATACTAGTATTAGCATTATTTTTCCATGAAAAATTCGGATGCTCCCTCCAACCAGGATTGTAAGTATTTGCATAAGGATCAAATCTAGGTCTCGGGTTATAAGCATTCATCAAATTAGCTTGTTCTTGCACATATTCAGGAAATTCACTACCAGAAGGACATGAATCAAACCTATGACCAACAATATTGCAAATTGAACAAACCTCGACTGGTTTTGCTTGTGTGGACATCATCGCGTCCATCTTCTTGTTGAGGGCTGCGATTTGCCTTGCCATGTCATCGTTCTGGTTCAGCTCATAGATGCCTCTTGCCTTATTCCTTGTATCCCTCTGCTGCGTGTGAAGACCCGTACCTCCAACCTGGTCCGATCGCGTCGGTCGATGGTCTGGTTCGGTTGGGTTGGCTCAGTTGGCCTTGCTTCACGATCCCCTTTGATCGTTGCGGCTCCGGGGGTAATTTGGTAAATTACCCTTGGCGAAGTTGGTTTCACACACACATTGTGCACACACGGCCATGTGGTGATGTATGTGCTTGATTAGATCATCAGGGGAATCCTAGATCGGAAGATCTTGATTAAATCAAGGTTTGAGCTCATGGGATCGGATCTGGCCGATCGGACGGCCGAGATCTAATCTTAAGTCATTAGTACTTAAGGCTCAATTAACCCATCTTCCGTTAGGTCTTAAGCCGCGATTGAGAGAGAGATATCGAGGGAGAGCGGCGGCCCGATCTCGCGGAGAGAGAGAGGAGGAGAGGAACCAGCGGAGTTCCTCTCGTCGGAGGCGAGGGTGTGGCCAGAGGGGAGCTTGGTGACGGCGGCGACCGCGACTGGACAGGAGTGGCCGGCGACCCGCGTTTGATGGCGATTGCGATCCGACGAGGACGGAGAGGATGACTCACGACCGGAGAAGAGGAAGGAGAACACGAGCTCGACGCCGGAGGTAGGGTTGCTTCCCCTAAACCTGGTTTAGGACTCTAGGGTTGATGCTTGTGGTTGCTCTGTGATTTCCGTGGTTCATATGGGTGATAATGGTTAGTTCTCTCTTCCCGGTTGGATTTCTTAGTGGATTTTGCGGTGGATTTCTCTTTGGATTTCTTGGCTCCCGATGGATTCTTCCGAGGATACTTCTTCCTTTCTTCTTTGGGTTTTGTTGATCGACGGGTTTCCTCTCCTTTCCTTGGGTTTGATCGGATTCCCCTGTGTTCCTAGAAGTTAGTTTTCCCTCTGTGATCCTGTGGCCATACATGCTTCTTCCTCCTCTCTGCCATGGTGGTGGCTATGGTTTTTTCTTGGATCCTTTCCCCTATTTTTGGTTTACTGGATACCTGAGATCATCCTCCAACCCTTCCAGATTTCCCTCGAGTTTTGATATTTGGTTTGGGATTGTTGGCCAACGTTTGATTTCATCGAGATTTTCCTCCTCCATCGTCATTGATGTGTGTACATCGGCAGCTGGGCTCTCCCCTGTTCTCAGCTGATGAGCACAGGAGGTCCTCTTCCAACCCTCTGTTCCGATTTCCCTCGAATCACATGGTGTTTGATATGGAATTGCTGAGGTACACGCAATGTGCTTGTTGATTGCTTTTCTTAGCTACCGTGGAATAGATCGATGGCTATTGTTTGGATTCAATGCAAAGCTCGGCTTTCGTGCTTCTGATATGCTTGGATCTCTTCGTGCTGATCTTGATTTCTTATTGCTTCGGTTCAGCATGCATTCCTAGTCAATCAGACGTTTGATGGAATGCCAGTAAGAGGCTCGGTCTGGCAGTTTCTTCTCTACTCCCTCCCCCGTTTTCTTCGTTGGTTTTCCTTGCTACCGTGGTTCGTTCTCCATAGCTATGGTGTGGAGCTATTGGTTCTCGCTGGTTTTTGACTTGGGTTTCTTTAGCTGTTGCTTGAGCTAATAGTTATTGATTGGGTGTCGTTGTGCTTCTCTTCTTTCTCGGATTTGGATTCCTCAGTTATTTGCTCAAAGGATGCCCTTGGTGCTCTTCTCTGTTTTCTTGCATGCTCGAGATATTTGCTACTGCCATGCCCTGTCCCCGTGGTTTCTTGTGGTGTTTTTCCCCTGTTTCGAGATTGAGGAGTCTTTTCCCTCTTCCTCTGCTGTTCCTGTCAAGATGCATACTAGCTTAGGATCTCTGTGAGGCTACCCTCTTCTCTCTAAGGCTTTACTTGCATTCTCTGAGTCTTGCTGGATTTCTATGGGTTGATATGTTGCTATGCGTCATCCCTATGTATTGCTATGCTTAGTTCCCTTCTGCTAGCTAAATATTAGGCAATCAATGATTGAATACCGGATTATGAGTTCTAATTCTTGTTCATGCCATGGTACATCTGATTAGTTTGAATATTCAAGTTGAAGTTAACGGTTATGCTTTGATTGTATCTGATTTTCCACTGGATGTCTGATATCCCCATGGAATGGACAACTACTATAATGAGAATGCATCCGAATTCTAAATAGAACTGCCTATGTCTTTCACTGCAACTTGCATTGTTATTTTATAGTGTTATATATATTCTTTCCCTCTTTTAAATCCTGCACATCCTAATATCATGTTTAAAGCCTAGGGCCGGCGGTGTGCCCGTTTCTATTTCTTTTGGGGGAATGGCAATAATGTGCGGGCCAGTGGTGCCCTGTGAAATTGTTTAGCTGGGGGTGTACCCCATTGTACAATTTCTGGCTGACAGGCGGTGCATGCCGTCGTAATGTCGAAATTTGGACTGAAATGTAATAACACTGTAATAGCTTAGTTCTCTTTTATGTATTATACGATAAATTGGACATGCTTGATCAGATGTCATGTAGAGACACCTAGGCCTAGTTGTTTGAATAGGGTCATGCATGATGATTGCATTAGAGGCATTCAGGCTAGGTGGTAGGCGATGGATTCGATCGCCAATCCGAGGTTCTCGGGTAGACCGGATCTAGCCCTAGGACCGGGGTTTTGGGTAGTTGAGGATTAGGACGTGATTGTCATCGAATGATCATAATTGATATCATTTGAGGTTATTATTATAGTCGACCATGTTGGATATTATTGTATTTGAGGTGTAGAGGTCGTGTCGGGTCTCCAAGGCCAAGCGCTAAGGATGGTTGTCGATATCCCTGACAAGTGTGTCCCTGCGAGAGATGGCATGACTGGGCAGGGTGGTACCTGGACAGGAGCCCGCAGTCTTTGTTTCCTCTCGTCTGTTCTTGGGTGAGGGTGGGACCTGGACAGGAGCCCTCGGGAATCGACGGGGTTATAGGACCCCTTGGCATACCTTAGGCTTAGGCGGAGAACGACACAGTTGCAGTTTCCCTTCCTTTCT